>OX439140.1:121010508-122255672 GCA_949318255.1 Pollenia labialis
GTCATGTTAACCTTGCGCGGAAAGTGCAGATCGCAATTTTGAAGATAATAAGGGCAATGCATATTAAAAATGATAAATCGGTCTATAATTTCATATGGACCGCGGTCAGAATTCTTTGTTGGTAATGAGATTAAATTAAGTCCAAAAAAATCGTATTGCCAATTTTATTAAAATCGGTCCAAAAAAGCTTTTAAATTGGTAGTGATATAAAATTTGGCGAGGATAACTTTTATAAAAGCTACTTTGTCATTTCAAAATTGTGTGGTGATAAGTTCAGGATTGACCAATGTCTCATAAGGGACTCTCTCTCGCGAAAATATCTCATAAAGATGAAGGTATCTAGATGATATTCAGCACAAATATCTCTTATTTGAATCTTACCCCTTAAAATAATTTTGTTTCGCCAGGTAGGTTAGGTGAGGTTAAGTTAAGAAGTGTTATGTGCCCAAAGGCAGACTTCCACCCAAAGACCTATGCGGTCCATTGTGAATCACTTCAATGAAAAAGGTATGTATACCTTTATAGAGAAAGAGAAAACTGAAGAAAATAAATAAGAGGTGGATAAAAATAAGAAAGTTAGTAGGTACCACGTAGAAAAAGGTATCAAATTGTCGGGCTTGACCGTAGTATATTCGTTTTCATAATTTTTTTTTTTTGCAAAACACTTCTTCACTTGCCTAAACGGTTCCAGTATACATTTATGAACAAATTTAAATCCTAAGTTTTAAGTTTTTTTTTTTTAAGTTTTACATTTAAATGTTAAATAACACTGTGTGTAATTTTTTAAGACATGGGAAAATAACCATATACGGACAAAACTACGTGATAAAAGACCAAAAAAAAAGTCCCGTGTCTCCCAGTTTTACCAAAAGTCATGCACTTTTCTTTTATGGGCCCCCAAAGATTTGGGGCCTCGGTGTCATTTTTGCAAATAAGTGATAATTTTCTCAGTCTCATGTCTTGCAAACCGTTCGGAGTTTTGATCTTGTAAAATTATTACAGTAACTGATAAAATTATTACAGTAACTGATTGTGGGTTATTAAATTTGTTTTCCGTTCTGTTAAAATTGAATAAAAATATAGTTATTTTACGAATAATTTTAATTTTCAACATTTGTGTTTGTTATTCAAAAAACAAACTACCAAAAAATAATGTTTTTCCGTATTTATTTTGTTATGCAGTTTGATTTCTTCGGTTAAAATATATTTTTCAAAAGTAAAAACCATTCAATTTTACGGAATATGCTGTTTAATAAATAAAAAAATTAAAACTGAATGTAAAAATCATTTGTTTTAAATGAAATGTAAATGATCCGTTTTTTAAATGAATTTTAAGTTGTTTAAAATGAATTTTCGGTTGAATTTAACAACATAATTTTTTGAGTGTTGGATTATATGTGTTCACAATTGTTGTTCTTTATGTCAATAGCTACAACTTTGTCTCAGAGGGTAAATCAAAATTCCGAACGGTTTGCAAGATATGAGGTTAAGAAAATTATCACTTTTTTTGCAAAAATGACAGCGAGGCCCCAAATCTTTGGCGCCCATAAAAAAAGTGCATGACTTTGGGCAAAACTGGGAGACACTGGTCTTTTTTTTGGTCTTTTATCACGTAGTTTTGTCCTTTTATGGTTATTTTTTTTCATGTTGCACTGTGTAATTAATGACTATACTGCAATCAAAATACTGTCCAGATTTACTTATTCAACTGTCAATTTGATTCGAATTTAAATATAATTATTGCAGGGCATTTACAAAACACAAAATGCTAAAAACTTTTGTGAATTTTTTAATAATACGCAAAGAAAGAAATAAAAAAATCATTTAACATCAATATTACAATCTAAAACCGCTTTAATATAATTTACATAATCTATTGGAAAAAATCACTGCAACACTACGAGTATTGAATAAATATGCAAACAATAAAAATTATACTCATTCACCAGAAGCTCTACACAACCGACTGGCGCTTAAATTCAGACCATGTTTGAAATGCAACTACAAGCATTTACTACTGTTTAGCTGATGGTTGTGGCTGGGTGCATAATTGTACAATGTACATACTGATATTCTATGGATAACAGCAAATACATACATTGTCATATATGGAAATACTAAAAGGAACGCTTGAGAATAATGTACAATTTAACAACTTGTTTAATAAAGTATTCGAAACTATTTAATAAATGATTTTAGTAAAGTCATAAAATAATAACAAGCTGACTGGCTGAATGTATAAGTTGTGAGGGGTTGGCTGGCTGGCTGCCTGATTGACTCGCTAGCTGACGACAATCACACTGATTGTGTATCCGCCTTCTTCTATTCCGATAGTGCACAGGCAGCACAGCTCCGCACCATTTATGATGCATATTCATTCATTCATTGTGTAATTACAGTATGGGCTGTGTTGTTAATACAACTCGAATTATGACATAAATGGTTTGGTAGTGTGTCGTTGGGGAGTATTACAGTGGCCTATTGGCTAAAAATATGTTTTAATGATGTATCTAGTGTTAATATTGCTTTTACTTGCAGTGGCTTTCAAGTGAATTGCTATCAGACGTTTCTGCTACTAGTATCATATCGCCAACTAATTTCATACCCTCGACAAGTTTGTTAGTTAATGTTTATGATAAATTGATAGTGGTGTAATATTTATTGTCAAACCATGAATTATATTTTAACGTTTATCGTTTGTATGAAATATGATAATCGTCATCAATTTTGCATTTGGTCGTATTGAATATTTTGTTAATGGACTTTATTGAATTTTTTTTCAAAAATTTCGCTTAATAAAGTAACATTTTGCAAATTTGCTTAAAAATTAAATTTTGAAATCAAATGGAAAATTCTCGTTATATTTTGTTTTTATTACTTGACGTTTATTACAAACAATCATTGTTAAGTAGAAAATGCTGTTAATTGGATATTTTTTTGAATCAACAACAGTTTGGCCATAAAATTAAATAAAGGTTGCTCGTAAAGAATTGTATAAGAAAGTAACTTTTGTAAATATTTTTCGAATTTTTCAAATCTTATTTGAAAATTATTTTTAAGATTTTCCAATTTTTTATTTTTCTTATATACAGGGTGGACCAAAATAAATTAAAGCGTTTGAATTCTTTATTTTAGAGTTAATTCAATAAACGGGAAGAAGTTTAGAAGTTAACTCTTACCTTAAAAAATAAAGGCCATCGCTAGTTCAAAAGAGTCGCGGTCTTTTTTTTTTAAAGATTTCTAAAGCTATCGCTCGCATTTCTTTTTGAATATATTTTTTTTTTAGTTTTTATTAGACCTGGCATTGACATAATTCCAAAGCCAAACACTAAATATCGCTCCTTTGTGTTTGGTTCGGACGATTTGTAGAAAACACAAACGCTAATAGTGTTTGTGTAGTAAATCATTAAAAAAATAACGTTTCCCTCTTTGTCATCTTTCGAACTCAAAAACAAAATACTGTTCCTATTCAATTCAACAAAAAGATGAGAACATTTAATTCCGTTCGTTTTTTTTTTAAACAACAAACTTCATTGTGTTCGGTTCAACTCATTAGTGTTCGTTCGTTTCTGTTGTGATTAGCGCCCTTTTGGCTGGTAAAAAATTCAAATATTTTTTACAAAAATAAAATACACATACGAAAAAAACAAAAAGCCAGCAAAATAATTTTACACACACATTATTCATTTCTTTGTCGATGTAAAAAAGAAACATTATAGAACATAAATATATAATGTTTCTGTACAGTATCACAACCATTGTTCTGTTTTTTTAACGAAGAACAGAACACTGTTTAATGTTCGACTCTTTTTTGAAAATAGTTACTAACGGTATTAAGGGTTGTTTTCGCCTATACAAACACTAAAAAAATAGATATCGATCCTGTGTGAGCCGAACGCTAAACAATTTTCTGTTTTTTTCGACCACTGGTTTAAAAAGTTGTTTTGTATGGTCATGTCTCTTTTAATTTTAGATTTATTCTCGTGCACTGGTTTAACTAAATACCCAAAAAGAAAAAGATCGGTGAATGCAGCGAATAAATAAAATTGCTTCGTCGCTTTTGAAAATAATATTCAGTTACTTTGGGTAATTTGGGGTGCAATGGTAGGCTAGCTGGTAGTCAAATATTCTTCCCATAAGCGAGTTGTGGATTCCTGTTCCGAAACCTGAAACCTTGGACTGCTTAGCTACAACAGACTGAAAGTCTACGTTACTATTTTTCTGCCAAAGTTCCCGGTTACCCATTGGAGACTGTATTTCGAATTCTTGTATTGAACTCATGTTCCATAAATCTGATGAATCAATTTCTTTAAATTTTTTTCTTTAATCCAATGGAAAATATCATTATGGGAATGCAATTTTCCAAATATAATGAAGCAATTTCATAAACACTACGAAATTGAGTTTCGTGCTTTCGATGATTAGAATTGTGGTTATTTTTGTTGAACTATTTATGGTTTTTAATCCAAATTTTTTAATATTTTTAATCAGGCTTAAGTTCATCAAATTTAATTTTCATTAAATTATTTTTATGAAGAAAGGAATTTTACTACATGAAAATTAATTAATTAATTTCGTTAAAATTGTGCATTAAATTAATGACAACTTAATAGCTCTTTAAAAAGAAAAATTCAACTAATTGTTGTATATTATTACAATAGGGTTTTTTAGATCAAAATGAACTATTAATTAAAATATTCAAATATTTTTTAGTTAATTAAAAAATAAATATTTTTTAACTTCATATTTTCCATGAAAAATATCATTAAATCAATGAAAACAAGATTAAGTTCTCTAACTTCAAAATACTTATAACTTAAACATATTTTGGTCCTATAACTGTTGTAAAAACGTATTTTTAATTTCATTTTTAGCGATAGACATGAAAATATATGAACAAGTTGTAAATTTTCATGTTTCATAAACTCTATGAAAAAAATTCATTACGATAACGAAATAAGGATTTTAGCTAAATGTTAGTAGTAGGTTCAAGAAAAAAAAGAGCTAAACATTTTTACATTCTTTTTTCTTTATTTGGTAATTTAATTACACAAAATTTACGTAGTACTGCAATCCAGTTAAATGGAAAAAAGGCTGATGAAGTTCATCGCGGTTTGAAAAATGAATTAAATTCAATTTACTTAAAGGTAAGCTTATGAAAGTAGAACAAAACATGATGTAACAGATATATAAGAACAAAAAAAATTATTATAACTTGATTATTTTAAACAGGGAAAAAAATAAAATTCACATCAACTCAAAACGCACATTGAAAAATGGCTGAAATAAATAAATAGATTGATAAATAAATAGATTGTCATACAAATTACAAATTTCATTCGAATATAAAAATATTTTTATTAAATCAATAACAAAAAGTTCTTTAAATGTTTGACTCTTTATTATTATGTTAACGAAATGTTTCATAATTGCGATGTCTTAATAAAATTTTCTGACATTAAAACATTGCAAAATTTTTATCGATTTTATGAAACATTTCATTAACGGGGGGCTTATGTAACATTCTTTATTAATCCAATTAAGAATTACATAGGTTGACTTTTAATGTAATTTTTCATTGGATTAATGTCAAAATCCATTGAATCTGCGAAGAAAATTCTTTCAGTGAAGGCAATTCACAAAGTGTTCTATTGTGTTATATTTGCTTTAACTTTATAAATGTCGCAAAGAAATGTTCTCATCTTTATGTTGAGTTGAATAAGTACAGTATTTTTATTGTGTACGTAAATCACAAACAACAAAACGTTTTTTTAAAGGTACTTACTACATACACAATATTAGCGTTTGTGTTTCCCATATTTGCAGTATATAATGTTTATTTTCGAATACTGGTGTTAAACGAACAACCATACTCAATATGTTTTATTTTAACGCTTTTTTGAAAATGCGTATTAGGTGGAATAAGGTTTTGAATTAGACACGTTTTCTACTGGTTCTAAGTTCAAGGCGCACCGTAGTCAATGGTATATAAGATATAAATATAAGTTAGAGTTTAAATGTCAGATTTTGGTATTTTTCAAAACCGAAATATTCTTAAGATTATTCGACATATCAGAACTATATTTACGTCTTTATTTGGTATAGACTTATCAGAAAGTATACTTCAACATTCATGTATAAATTTTCTTTGCTATACATACTTTTTTGTTATCAAACTTTTTCGTGCATACACTTTAACTACTAACATTTCCTACTTTCATATCTTCTAGCAATATTCGCATAAATTAATCAAATCAATTTATCTACTGATCGCTAATGTTTCCCATTAAGTCTCCAAAGGGTTAACAGTTTTTCAAATTTAATTTTCTCATAAAATTTATTGACATACACATGTGAATTTAATGTCCCGAATATTAAGCAGATAGTGTTCGTAAATAATAAAATAATTTATGTCTTGTTACCTGATGCATCATTATTTTAATATTTTATTGTAATTGTTATTGTTGTTGTTACTGTAGCTGTGGTTATATTGTCACTTATTTAACTGGTTTCAATGTGACTACAAGCAACTACCAGTATTCTGTGGAACTAATGGTTTATTCATTAACTTTTATTTTTCATTCATTGATAAAACATGTCAGTGTGTATGTGTGCTTACACACTAATACTAATAAACAAATACACATTGAAGTTCAGGTGTTTAAGCGCTTTATGCAGTTTTCTTCTTATTTTCATGTGTGTTTTTTCTCCCTCTAAACGTTTTTGGTTTCGGATAAACCAATCGACCACAGGTAACTGGATGGAGGCACAAGTGAATGGATGAACGTTTTTTGTGGTTGAATGGAAATTGCAACAATTTGTCTTTAACACTGTTGTTTGGCGTTTTTTTTTTAGATTTTAATTAAAATAAAATGCTGTTCTGTTGTTTTTATTTTTTTCTTCTTCTTCTTTTATTTCACTATTATTTGTTTGGAATTAATTTGGAGAAAAAGAAAACACGTTAATTGAACTGTAATTGGTAGGAGTGATTTGTTATTAATTTGTTGTTGTAGTTATTTGTGGGCATTTAGGCTTGTTCGAGCAATCGATGTGCTCTTTTAATTTAAAGTTTTAATTAAGTAGTTAAGGAAATGTTGGTAGAAGGCTAAAAGAGATTTCAGTTGTTTAATTATAAAAATTGGAACAGAAGAGAGGATTTTAATGGACATTTTTGCCAAAGCTGGTTGAAAAAATTCTAATCACTAATTGAAGATTGCTTAATAAGTTTATGAACATAGACTTTATGCTCTACATACAGTGTTCTTCACAGACCATTAAATGCGTAATCGACAGCCTTTATGTTTTAAGTATACGAACTTTGTTATACAGAGACATCCGAATATAAAATTTTCTTCTTTTCGTAAATTAGTAAGCGTAAGTGCACATTTATTCGCTACGAAAAAAGACAGGCAGAAATGAGCGAATTCATAACAAATTCAGTGTAACCTCGGTGAATGCAGCACTCGATAAACGCAACTCCTCGATAACAACCAAATTTTTACTTTTTCAAAAAATGTTATCGAAAGCTTTAAAGTTTGCCTTCAACGGGTGGATGAAAATAACACCTGTTTGGACCATTATGTTGGTCCTAAAAATTTTCGAGAAACTTTAGATCAAAAAATTTTTATGTAAAAATCGCGATGGAAAATTTCACTCTTTTTTGTTTTTAACATGAATCTTTATCTCTAAGAAATCTGCTTTAAATTTTTTTTGTGTTTTATTGGTTTTTCTTTATTTTAATCAGCATAAATGTATTTATTGTAAAAAATAACATGTATTTTTTATAAAAAAAACCTTTTACCCATACCCATCTTCTGTTTCGTTTTTCGAAAAGTGAGAAAAAAGTGTGTCTGAAACTCATGTCAAAAATTATCGAAAGAGTTTACGTCGTTACGTTATAAATGTCATAACATTGCACTCGAAGCCGATGTGACATTGCCAGTCACACATATCGCTGACGGCGAGAAAAATTTACTAAAATTTTAAAATTTTCAACGACGGTGGCGAAAATTCAACCGTCCACTATACCAAATAATGTAAATTGCTACTTTAATGTTTGTTGTTTGGAAACGAGCTTTGAAAAAATTCGTATATTTTATTAAAATGCTAAAAGCAAAATAATTAACAAATAAAAAATGTGCCAAGAACAGAATATTTTTATTATGATTCGTTGTATTTTGCATTTTTAATTTTTTAGGGTTTAAATTTTTTTTCGCCCCATTTTTATTCGTGAGCTTATTAAACAGTTCAAAGCGAGCATTTTTCTCACAAAAATGTTACAGACACACTTTTTTTTGTCAATTGGCGAGTAAATTCCTTACGTGACAGCTTGTACTCGGCAAAAAAGTTACAGACACAGTTTAGTGAGAAAAACAGCTGTTTGTTTCAATATATGGCATTTTTGATTCATTCCAGACATTCCAATCGAAAAGTTTATCGACGCGAGAGTGACAGAACATGGGCACTGGCTTGACAAAAGCTCTATAACCGAATATAAAGATAGACATTTTTGACTCAACAACAGCCTAAATTTCTAATGTTGGCGTTTAACCGCGGTTGAACTGCATTGTAAAGAAATATAAAACTTAATGACCACGATATATTCTTACTACGAAGAAGGTTTGCAAGGAAAAATATTAAAGAATAATTGCAACAACAAAAAGTTGGGTGTGAAAAGTTGATCCTTACACTCACCGGCTTATATGTATATGTTTGCTTTAAAGTGGAAACTCGCCATATAAAATTCATGGCTTCCGTAAACGAGATATTGAGCAACATTTTTTTACTACTCCCTTACAAACCTGCTACGTTTTAAGCTTAACTTTTTATTGGATTAAACACATACAACATTGTCTATATCATTGATTTCCAAACTGTGGGTCGCGACCCACAGGAGGGCCACGTAATACCCTCAAGGGGGCCGCCAATTTTTTATTTTCTTCTTATTTGGGTCGCAGTATCAGTAAGTTTGGAAACCGCTGGTCTATATTAAACAAAATACTAGCTAAACCCTGTGCTCTTTGCTACACTCTTCGAAATAAAATTACGAAATTTTCTTAACAGATCTCATTTATTAATAACGAAGCAATTTGTTCTTATTTTTAATCTTTTACTATTTTCCTTCTCCAGATATTTAGACAATTATGGGAAGTTCCACGATCTCTTTTACAGTTCAGCTCGTTTATTGATGGATATTTTCTATTGATAACACAACTATTTCTTCCAAATTAAAACAAATTTTATAGTTACTGATTTGTAAATAGCAGACATTGCTATTTTGGCATTTTGATTTTTGCGTGCTGTTTTGGTGCTGCCGTCTTCTGGTGGATTTTTGCATAATTTTTGTTAAGCGCCGGGTACTTAGGAAATTACTGTGAAAATTTCAGGAAAACGAAATCAGTAGCTAAAGAGTCTAAAGACAGCAAACAAATAAGAAAGCACACAAACAAACGCCTTTTACTGTATGTGACAGCGCATAGAGAAAGGGACCAGTAAGATAAAGAGAACAGTAAAAACCAACTACACAAAACAAGAGGTAGGGACGACCTACGCCCGTTTTAAAGGTTGAACAACACGTTCCTGACGTCATGAGATGTGTCGCTTTCAAATGAGATCAATATTAACACGCTCAGTGATGGAACACCAAAGATACACGTATTTAAATCTTTAAAATGGCTCTCCTGAGCAAAACCCTTAGGTCCCTTTTTATTTTGCGCGTCACATATGGGTAAATTTTGCAGACAATATATGGTTTTTTGCAAAACAGACCATATTAAGCAAACTTTGATGCACAGTTTTACTGTACGATACGTTTTTGACTTTGACTGCAAGGCGTTATGATGTTTTAGAACTCAGCCATACTATGGACCATAAAGCAGTGTTGTTAGAAGTACTGCTGCCAGATTTGACGAATTATCGCCATAATGACGATTTTCGGGTCCAAAAATGGCCCATTGTCGAATACACGATTTATACCCAAAATTTCAAGATTTTTCAAATTACAATTTTTTTACTAATATTTTTTTGAATACTTTCTATTATTTAGTTCAAAGTAATTGTCCTTTGTAAGAAGTTAATAATGCAAATAAAGGTTGGTTAAACTTTAAGGGCCGATGTCGATATTGAATAAAACACAAATTATTTAAAAAATTATTGTAATTTCTTTCTATTATGATAATAGTGGTATAGTTCAATTGTGTATAGAACAAAATATCGACTAAATGGTCGCCGGGACTTCGGCGGCACACCTCCATCCTATGGTCCGAACTTTCGATGCCACTGAGGCATAATTGAGGTTCTATGCCGTTAATGTGCCGTATTAGCTCATCCTTTAGCTGAATTGTTTTTATCGACGTGGCTTATCGTGTGGCTTATCGACGTACACCTTTTCTTTAAAATAACCCCAAATAAAGAAGTCCAACGGTGTCAAATCACATGATCTTGGCGGCCAATTGTCATCGCCACCACGGGAGATACCTCGGCCATTGAATTTGTCACGCAAATACCCATTGTTTCGTTAGCTGTGTGGCAAGTGGCACCGTCCTGTTGAAACAACATATCGTTCACATCCATATCTTCCGATTCGGGCCATAAAAAGTTCTCACGATAGCGAACACCATTACTTTCTGATACGGCCCGATGATGCCGCCAGCCCAAAAACCACCCTTAGCAGTTACTCTTTGTGGGTGCATTGGGTTTTCGACAGTCGCTCTTGGATAATCATTCGCCCAAATACAGAAATTCTGCTTATTGACGAATCCACTAAGGTGAAAATGTACCTCATCACTGAACATGATTTTCTTCGATTTGCATTTTGATTTGAATGCCCATTTTCATAATAAGCCTGAATAACTTTAACGCGTTGCTCGAATGTGTATCTTTCTATGGTTAAAATTGAGTTAGTCTAAAATTGACAAATGTCATATGAAATTCAGAAAAACGCTTAACGTTTAGGCGTGGTTCACATTCAACATCGGCAACCAAACACCCTTAATAATAGTTTACACTTGGAAGTCTGGTAAAAGTTCCATTTTCAATCCTTTCTTAAGCACTGGTACAGAGTTTCTGATGAGTAAAGTCGGTATGGCACCCAATTTTCGTTTTTTTTTTATAAATGCTTAATGATCCTATTCGAGTCACGTCGCTTATGAACATAACATCCTCAGCAATACGCCCCTTGGTATTGTGCGCAAAATGACCCCAGGAAATATGACCCTAAAATTTTACATGAGATACAACAACACGCAATTTTGGGGAAATTTGTTGGGGTTGTTTTTCCTTTTTTTCGTTGAGGTGTTTTTGCATTTTAAGTCGAATGAAAAATTACTCCAATATCAAAGAATGAAAAAAATAAATAAAAAAAATAAAATCCCAATTTTTACTTTGGGGCTTTTTCTCATTAACTAATAAAAAAATGCAAATTTTAAGACATGAAAAATTATCCCAAACATTTTTACACATGTTTTATAAAATTTTATGTAAAAGTTTCTAGTGATAGTATAAAAAACCCGAATTCTTATTCCAAAGTGGAAAAAATCCTTGCCGGTTATGCAGAGGTGCTTTAGTTAGCAAAGCCGGTGTTTGTTATACGATAGCCGAAAGCCCAACCATGCTATCAATCGTAAGATTTTTAAACCCAAAACTGGATAATAATTTGAATTTTGAAAACGGGATTTTAAATTTGTGAATTTAAGTTTCGGGCATATGATCTCAACCCAAAATTTTCAATATAACTTTCCTTCTTTTCTTTTTAAGGGTTAAAATTCATTATAAATTTTGAGGTGATTTTTTATAATTAAGAATTGCCCCAAAGTAAGGATCATATTTCATTTTATTTTTTGGGTTATTTTTCTTTTGACGATTTTTTTCTTCAAAATTTAAAACAAAAGATGAAGTAAAATCGGACACTATATTGCATAATCTATTGATCAGATAAAATCAAACAAACAAAACTATTTTTAACAAAAAGTTCTAAACAGATTGTGGTAGCGTAAACTATATTATTGCCGCATCAACCAAATTATGGTTAACTTAGTCTTATGGTTGCCTTTGGTTAATAATAAAATTACTATGTTTACCAAACATAATAATGTGGTTGTTTATTAGCCACAACATGCTGTTCTTGAATAAGGGAAAAATGCTATTTTTAATTTAATTTATAATGTTTATCAAATTATTGTTATTCTTACCCAGAATATATCATGGAGGTAGCCGTAATATAGTTGCGGTTTCTTTATGGAGTACTTATATAACCATAATATGGTTGGAGGTGACAGTAAAATAGTTTGAATAACCATATAGAAAAATAAGTTTTCTTAACGAGTATAACGGGTGTTTTTTTTATAGTTACACAAGTTTAAATCATAATAAAATAAAAAAATATACTTTTAATATCAATAAAACGGGCTTTAGTGGTTAGACAATTTGATGACATAAATGTTTAAGCATGATTTCGGCATGTGACCTCCACGGCTGGCGCGTAGAAGGACCAATCTGGAAAACCAATTTACAGCAGCATTTGCAACCGTTTATCGTCAATAACTCTTCGAATGCTGATTTTCCGGAGTTTGATTGGCTCTGCTTTTTGACGTAGATAATAGACTTAACATAACTCCAAAGAAAATAATGCAGTGGGGTTAGATCACATAACATTGGTGGCCATTTAAATGGTCCAATAGTTAAAATTATTCTTTCATCAAAAGTTTCTCTGAGTAAATCAATTGTAGCTCGTGCTGTGTGGCATGTGGTTCCGTCCCACATGTCAGCAAGATATGTGCCAGGTAATTGAGCTACGAAAATGTTTAAATCATGTCCCTCTGCCATTCACATTAACATTCTAACCATTATAGTTTTCGAAGACACATGGACCAATAATTCCGGCAGCACATAAAGCGCACCAACTCAAAATTGTGAACTTCTAAAAAAAAACACCTCGCAGTTTGTTTGGTACATACTTTTCAGTTTTATTATTTAGTCTGCAACAAAACTATTTTAAAAGAAAATTTTAAACATATTATGTTTAATTTAACCATATTGTTGTTATCGACAACCATACTCCATCAAGATGTCACAACCATATTATGGTTGCCTTAGAACATGTTATGGTTATAAATAACTAAAATACGTTTAAAACTTATAATAGCATGGTTGCTTTTCAACGATAACATGTTAAAAAGGTTTCTTTTAAATGTGCTAAATTCCCATTTCATACTATTGATAAACTGAAATTTATTGTTGATGGGATAAGCTATTCCTATGCGCATTTTACTGGCTGCTTAGACCAGGTCGTCAGAAAACTTCATCCAAAGATTTTAGAAAAGCTAAAGATAATAAACAAATAAAACTGTTAAGCGAATACGAATTATAAACCTCAGCTTTACTTGCAACAATATTAAAGCTTAAACAAAAACAACAACATTAACAGTGAGTTTATTTTTTCTTACAGTCCCGACTACAATTGGTTGATTTTTGGTCAACTCTAAGCTCTAGAATGTTGATCTTAGAAAAGAGCAAACTACTATTGGAAAATTTAAAAACAAGTTTTTGTCATATTTAACCATAAAATGTTTAGAGGCAACCATAATATTGTTGTGACTTCTTGAATTAGGACTACTTTAACCATAATATGGTTGTCGATAACAATAATATGGTTAGATTTAACCTAATATATTAAAAATTTTCTTTAAAAATAGTTTTGATGGAGGTGACCACATTGAAACATGTTTTTCTCTGGGTATGGATATAAAAATCTTCGCTTAAATTTCTGACCCCATATTAATTAATAACCCAATTATCTTTACTAACTGCAATTATTTAGAATTCTGTCATATAAAATATATAAACTAATTTATGTTTCAGATATAACTAGTAATTTTTAAACAAACAATCATCTTTAAATTGCCCAGATACATATTTGAAAAACCATTAATTAAGTGTTTCAAACCAAAACTGAAATTTGGGAATAAAATCACTTAAATAATAACCACATAAATAGTTCTGCTGTGTACATGTATCTACATATAAGGTGGAAAACTTAAAAACAACAGATGGGGTAACTTTTTCACATGATTGTATAGCATTTAAAGGGTAAACATTTAGATTAATTCTCACTTGGTAATTAAACGAAAAAGGTTTAACAACAATGTTTTTTATCTTCAAACATGTTAAACTAACGAAGCTCAAGAGCACAAGGGATCGGTACGGAACACAACAGATTTGTTGTCATCAAGCATTGAACTAAATGCGCATAAAAGCTAGCTTTGCCTCAACAATACATTTCAGTGTATTTATCAAATATAAAAAATTGGTAATTTAGAACGTCGTACAGAAATCTTATTAAGAAAAACGTCCAGAATACGCGTCCAGACATAAAGCCGTAATATTCCAATATGACAACGCTCGGCCTCATAATACAAGACCATTTAAAAACATTTCAAACAAATTGCGGATGAATAGTCTTGTCTGATCCGCCATGTCTCGCCCGACTATGTTTCGATCCGGTTGTTTCGATCGATGAAGAATGGGTATCACTTAAACACATTTTGCTTTACAGAGTAACAAAAATTGGCTTAATTATTGTGTTTGACCTCAAAAAATTAGCAAATGCGTTAGCGGGAAGTCCTAGCTATTATTATTATTTTGAATACGTTTACATTGTACCATAGTCTTCCAGAAAGTAAAGTTAGCAAGAATGCACTCCAATTCAACGCCAGTGATATTATAAAATTCGTCAAAGATGGCGGAAAATCCCCAAACAAAACTTTAAGTAAAAAAATTATTTTATTTTGTTTGAAGCGACAGGCTTCGGCATGTTTTTTTAAATCCTTTTAATGCGATTCCAACGAGAAATTACAAGCAGAACTTATATGCTGCTTTTAAAGGCGAATGAGCCAATTTATAAGAATTTGGAGCTTGTTCAATCGGTTTTAGGGTGCGTACAGAGTGGCCGAGAACTTGTTCATGCGAGAAACAAGTTAAAGTGTGCATAGTGGATGCGAGAATAAGCGCTGATATTTCATCTATTATTTCTGTTTTATGTATGTTTGTATGCATTTGGGTTTGCTGTTCATTCGTGTTTGTGAAATTGAAGTGAAAAGTTATGGCTTCGGCTACTGTTTAAAAGTATTTTTTAATTCAAAGATAATTTGGAAAACATCCAATAAATGACAAACGTATATTTTCTAAACGAAGAGGCACTTTTATCACACAAAGTGGTTCTAATTTACGAGCGTCTACTGAAATTATGATTTGAGTTTTGTTTTGTTGAAAAAAACTGACATTGAGTTTTAAAATTTTACTTATTAACGCATTTCTTCAATTATTCTTGAAATTTTTATTACATTTTTTCTAAATTTTGTTTATAAGTTTTTTTTTAATTTTTTATAATTGCTTTATATATTTTATTTAATTTTTATTATTTATTTGAATTTTCTTATTTTTTTTAATTTTTTGATTGCATGTTTTATTAACTTTTTCTTTAATTTTTGTTTTTAATTTTTTTAAATGTTGAAATCATAACAACATAACATAAACAATGTTTTAGGCGCTGAAAAACGCTTTCGCATTCAATTAGCTTTGCGCTCTGACCAGCTCGGCGCCCATTATGACCTGTTCGCGCTTTTTTGTACTAATTTGTATAGTACTAGTTTTCTCGCATTGGTTTTCGCAATAAGTGTCAATCGGCTCGGCTCGGCAACACGACGCACCCTCAGCCATCCTTAAAACCAACAATAAAAATTCATATATCCGTTATTTACTAAATACTTCGATGCAACATAAGTACTTGCCAATAGCCCAGCATTATTTTTCCCAAACTTTATTATATTGTCTTTCATATTCATTTATTTTGGAGGAAGACATATTTGCTTGAAAATTGTCTTTAAAAAATTAAAAAATTGTAAGTGTTGTCAACGGTGTTAGAGACTTTTTTTAAATTATTTCTTTTTAAAACCCTCACTCAAGAACAATAACAGAAGTTTATTAAGTGCCTTTTACACACTTAACAAAAATGGTAAATGTTATTTAGGACCTTTTACACCGTATTAGTAGTTGAGTTTTGCTTCTTTTTTCATATTTTATATACGAAACAAAGAAAAAATAACGTTAATTATAAAAGAAGGGAAAATATATTAAATATTTGAAAAATCCCCAAAAAATCCGCGCATTTTTTTTAAATCCCCAAAAATATCCTCAATACCCAAAACTACATTCTTTGTCCTTTTTGCTCCCATGAAATCCCCAACTTCGGGAATAAATCCCCAAGTCTGGCAGCCCTGTTCTCGTCAGTGCAGGAGAGTGATAGAGGAAGTCGTATACGTTCTCCTCTCCCCCATAAATGCTAAAAATTGGAACAACTTTCAAGTTTTACACCCAATATCTTAAAAAAAGTTTTAAACAAAATGGGAAAAAATTATATTGCTAATGGCCACAGTTGTTTGCTTTTTTTAAAAAAAAACACTGGAATTTTTTTAGCCAACAATATTTTCTTTTGGCCATATGAGAATACGATAGAAAATCTTTTGGTCATAATTGCTTCGTTTGCTCTTTATTATTTATCGATAAATTAGTTGTTGTGTACGCCACAATGGCTTCTTGTATTTATTTTATCACAAAAGTTTAAAGAAATTGCTGTAGAAAACACATGGTACAACAGACATTGGTATCGACATTAATTTTATTTAGTGGCATAACCGAATTATTAATGGGAAATAAATAGAAGTGGTAAGATTTAGAAATGATTTCAACAAGTAAATAATTGTAGTTCAGGCGACTGTAAAGCTTTTTGATAATAATTTATATACATATTTCTTTTAAAAATGTTTGGAATTTCAATGTCTTTTACTAATGTTTTGAGAGTGTGTGTTTTTTCTTAAATTGAGCTCGCTCGTGTCCTGTCAGTTAGTTTTAAATGGACTATCCCACTTTTAAGCAAACCCAATGAAACTGAAATTAAAAAAACTTTTCATTTCATCTGAAAAATAAAAAATAAACATGAACTATGAAATAGTTTAGAGCATTTACAAAACAAATATTTTGCAAAAAAAAAAAATTTTTTTTTGATCAAAAAAAAGAAGACATTTAAGTTTAAGACAAATTATGATTTTTGTGTGCCTAATTAAAGATGGCATCATCCATCGTTTGGCAGACTCTGACTTATTTTAAAAACTTTTGATGTTGTCTGCAACTAAAAGAGACACACCTGCTTTAAAATTAAATATAAAAGTTTTAGTTTTATCTCTTTTTGCAGTGGGAGGTAGGGAAGAGGAAAATAGTTTTATTTATAAATGTTTTTTTTTTTGTTTACATAAAAATACTTTTTGAATGAATGAGTTTGTGTTAATATTATATTAAAAAATATTTGAATGCAACTACTTTTTTAATTTTAAGGCAAAAATCGTTTTTGGATTTGAAGATTTTTTTAATGACTTTTAGAGATTTATTTGCAGGCGGTTGTAGCCATAACACAATTTTAGAATATTTACATTTTTTAATGACACATCAAAATGTAGAACGGTAGAACAGCTGTTAGTGAGCTAGTATATCAGTGCGATGGTTGCGGGTTCAATCCCCGCCAGCGACATTTAACTGTTAAACAACAACGAGCTGAAGCTCTATCTTACTATTGCTTGGTGACATTATGTTAGAATATAAAAAAGTTCTTTAAAACTTTGATGTAAAAACTACCAAAAATATGTTTTTTTAATTGGGATTTATGCCAACAAAAAAAAAAAAAATTTTTGCAAAAATTATGGTTTTGGTTGTAAACAAGTTTTTACTAAAACAATGCAAATTTTGTTTTTTTTCGAATAAATCGATTTTTTGTGAAAACAATTAGTTTTTTTTTGAAAAGTATTTTTTGTTTTTTTAAATCGAGTTTTCTATTAATAAATCGAGCTTGTGTGAAAAATGTGCGGGATCTCGGGATTTTTTTCCGGGAAATATCGTATGGAAAACATAAGTACATACTTATCCCAAACTTACATTAAAAAAAACAAAAAATGCGAGTATTTTATGTTCCCACTCTTAAGGGCCAAGTACACTGGTCAAATGCTTGTCCAGCTGGCGAATTCACTCGTGTACGTTTGCTGGGCGTAATATACGCCGTCATATCTATATTTTTTGATTTTCCATCCAGCATCGTCGGTGTGACACATACAAACACATTTCACTACTACTACCACAATGCTTGATTAGTATTTTAATCAGTGTTTTTGGGCCGTTATGGCTGCGTGTAATTTCCATTCCCATGTTAGTGCTTGAGAGTATTTTTTATACCCACACTTTTTTTTTTTGCTTCACTTCTACGCTTCTTTTCAGTACATATTTGTTTCTGACAGCGACACTACAGATTATAAAGTTTAAAATTTTTAAATGATTTGAACTTGAACGCAAATCGATTTATACAGGCCTTAAGTGTAAATTCCACTTTGTCGGGCATATCACCCAAAGGTCGTGGTAAACAACTTATAAGCCCGGTACATTATACAGCCACTAGACTGACGTCACTGATAACAAACACAGAAAACAATAATAATAATTAAATTGACTTCAAATAAAAAAATTTAGATATTAATTAAAAAATTGTTCAAATTTGCACCAGTAAACAAATTAATGGTATCAATTAAACGTTTAATTTACTTGATTAAACGTTTTATTCACTTTATTAAACATTTAATTCACTTGATTAAATTTTGTTGTTTTTGTTTAGGCTTTGATATTGTTACAGGTAAAACTGAGGTTTATAATTCTTATTCGCTTAACAGTTTTATTTGTATAATATCTTTAGCTTTTCTAAAATCTTTGGATGAAGTTTCCTGACGATCTGGCCTAAGCAGCCAGTGAAATGCGCATAGGAATTTCTTATCCCTTCAACAATAAATTTCAGTTTCTCAATAGTATGAAATGGGAATTTAGCGCATTTGAAGGAAACCTTGTTAAAACTAGTTTTATTTTTTAATAAATGCTTTAAGATAAATGCTGTAAAAGAATAGAACTTGATAAAAAAAAAGTAATTATAAAATTGGAGATTCAAAGAAGTTTGTTCTCTGTAAAACATGTTTAAAAAAGATTTTAGGAATAACATTGACCTTCGTTGATATTACAAATTCTTTGTTGAAATTAAAACTAGAAATTGTTAAATTAAAGCTTATAAAGAAATTTAAGTATCTAACCTTGAAATATCAAATTAATAATTTGTTTTTATATGTAATTCCATAACAAATACAGTCTCAAGGCAATTCTAATAAATAATTCCCAAACTGACAAGTTCATTACAATTAATAATTATAAATTTCAACCAGTTTGATGTACCCTGATAAAAAACAATTCTTGCAAAGCTCTTTGTAAATAATTCCTAGAAAATTAATTTAAATATAGTAAATACTGTAAATCACTTTGGATCTTTCAGTATTTTAGTTTAATTAATTTTTAAGTTCCATTAATTTTTGACTAAATGACAGCTGAACTGTGTTTTTAAAAATAATAAATTTACAAAATATTTATTGACCACAAATAATATTTATATGTATAAAAAAATATTTATACATATTTGTTTAGTTTCCATTTCAATATTTTATAAATGCTATTTTTCCAGTTTAACCTATAACTGTCAGTTCCAATGACAGCTAAATACTTTCCCTTTCTCATGACCTACAGCAGAGAGTTTCTGTTCTCTTATCTTCATTTTCCGAACTGATAACAATAAATACCAATAATAATCAATAATTTAAGAAATTTTCTATCTAATTTTAAATGATTTCATTTCTGTATTTAGTTTAATTTTGTTTTTACAACAATAATTAATTATTACAAATGTACATATTAAAATGTTTTTTGTTTTGTTTGTTTAGTAGACAATAATCTAACTGGAACATACAGAAGCCTTTAAAGTGCATAAACTTAAGAAAAAAAATTGAAAAACAGAAATGACTGGCATAAAATAAGACAAACATTTTGAATGATGACTTATGACTGGAGTTTAAATTGAAAGAAAAATATGAAATACGGGGCGAGTGGAAAGGTGGGTAGGTCTTTTTTTTTTTAAAGTAAGTGATTCGAAAGTACAATGACAAATGATATTCCAGTTATAAACGTTGATAGAAGGTTTTTTCCGTTCCTTCCCTGTTCCGTTTTTTGAATGCCCAATAAATCAATAACTGCCAGTCGCAAATTTAAAAAAGCTGGGCACCCTACCGGTAATGCTAATTCGAGTACGTTGTATTCAATGGTATGAGCCATTTTTTTTATGTAACGCTCGTGTTCGCGATTTAAAATTCCAGTATTAATACACCATAAAACGTTCTTTTTTATAATTTTATGATCATTGTTCAGCTTGAGTTAATGCAACTGATTTAATTACAATTCCTCGTTATTTTTTTCGCCATTTTTTAAAAATTGTTTTTCTTAACCCATTTAAAGCCAAACCCAAGCGACAATTAACTTTAAAAAATTCTTTATTTATATTAAATTAGGACACTTAAAAATTTTTGTTTTTTGGGACTTAAAAAGGGTTCATCCCAATTGGCTACAGTGGCCAATTGTGTGTACAATAATAAAAAGCGACCTTTATCAACACAGAGAGTGTTCTTGCATTTTTTGCAGTCTCGCCTTTAAATTCTGTAAGGTAAGAATGTGTTCTCTCGTCGTTGCTATTCAACATAGAATTGGAAAGCATACTGAGCAACGCGGTATCAGTGAACACTGGCCAAACATGTGGTCGTCATGGAATGTTAGGTGACGAAGTTTATGTATTTTTGGTCACACAAGTTCCTCTGTCATCTTAACAGCCATCATTGTGAAATATGGTAGCAGAATGGGAGTAAAATATTAATATCGGTAGAACAACAGTGGTGAGCGTCAATATTTTGATGAATAGACCTTTTACTTTGTACGATGCAGAAATTGAATCAGTAACATCCTGCACATATCTCGAGAGATACATCTCTAGTTAAGGTGGTTCCAGTGAAGATATTAAGTTACGTGTGTGAAAGATAAAAGCAGCCTTCGGTGTGGCAATCCACAACAACGTGCAGAGACACTAAAATAAACATCTCTAATGTCAACGTAAAGCCACTCCTCGTTTACATGCAAAACATGTTGCATATTTTACCCTAACTTTTATTTAGGGCGTTCATACTGGCCTGTTAAACAACTTTGGTCCTTACTATTTACTTTGTTAGTATAACCAATGTTTTATTTTCTTTGTCATAATTACTTAATACCGCTCATAATTTTGTAAAAAGATTGTTTTAAAACAATATATAAAAATATTTACATATTAAAATGAAAAAAAGTATATAATAAATATTAGTCTCAATATTTGTTGCCAAGCCGTAATAGCCTTAAAAATCGCTCCTGAATTACATTAATGATACACACAGAAAAAAGTCAAGTTAAAAACTTAGAAAACAAGGTTGATTTAAAATTTTTCGGTGTTAATTTTGCTTTATACGTTTTTTATGTTAATTCAACCTGATTTTACAATTACTTGCGAACAACATTTTTTTCTTTTAAAATAACCATAATTCATGTTAATTTAACATTGCAGTAAAGTTAGAGCAAAATGTCATTTATATTGAAATAACAATCCGAATCACGTTGAATGAAAGTTATTTCAAGTTGAAACAACGTGAATTTCATGCAGAATCAAATTGGTTTGAGTTTTTTATAACAGTGTGAAGAACCTTTAGAGACAACATATGCATTTATTTAAGAATAACTCAAAACACTTACCCCTGTAACACATGCTTCACCTTTTTTGTATTCTCCTTTGTCAACAGAAGCATCAGCAGAATCGCCCGATATGGTTTTCGTCATTATTCTACTTTGAAAACTTGATGTACTATTTAACTAAATAATTTTAATTAAAAGAATACGGGAATTGTCTTCTTTTTATAACATATTTTAAGAATGAAAATAAAAAATTAACATACTTAACTATGTATGCATGTTAATTTAACAAGATAAACTTTTGATTTTAATATAAAACAGGTTTTTTAATGGATTCAATATTGAATCCCTATTTATTTATATTTTAATATATTTTTTTATTTATTTTAACAGCGAATAATATTAAATTAGCGTGATTTAAGATTATTTTAATATTTTTCATTTAAAATTAATATGAAATAATGATAAATTTAAATAATGGGCATACTTTTGCAAAAAATAACTATGATTCTCAATCAACATTTTTCCATGTAAATTTTACATTGGTATTTTTTTCTGTGTGTAAATGTGTAATAGTTGTAAATAAAATCAGCTAATTTTGTTATATTGAAGTTGCACAAAATGTAACACTTCGAGTGATTATAGGCAACATTATAAAGTATTACATGTACATACTTATATACTGTAAAATATTTTTCTCAGAAAATAAATCGCCATTAAATAAAGTTGTTACAACTGTTTAAAATTTCAATTGTGTAATTTTTTCTTCCTTATATACCAACTCATTTTGGTACTTTTCAGAGAAACCGATTTTTACAATATCGTCCGATATGTTTAAAGTGTGGCAGCAAACGTTGTCTAATTTTGCATCTTTTCTTTTTTCATTCTAGTTCTTAGCAAGGTCTATCCAACAGGTCTTTGGTCCAATAGCAGGTTGCCTCGCTTAACTTTCTGAATAGCTGATCGTTTTTTGTCCCAGTTTGCTTCTCTAAAGCCAGACAATGATTTTTGTAGTGTGGCGAAACTATTTTTGTTGATAGTATGATCAGAAAACCAAACTTCTTAAAACTTAAAAATTATATGATCTTATAAAAAAAGTAATTCCGTTTGATGCGAAAACTTTCAAGTGATTTAAACAAAAAAGTGCTCTATTCGACTATGCTATGCAATTTCATATTTGCAAAAATTGTAAAAAGTTATATGTATTTATATGTATGTGTTTTTCTTGATACACTTAAAGAATTGATACTTTACTTGAATTGATTATGTGAGTTTTTAAGTGATTTTGGGATCTAAAAAAGTGCTAAAAATGCTAAATATTTATAAAAATTTGCTTAACAAGCACTTATGTAGCACTTTTTCGAACTTCTTAGTGCTAATTCAGACAAAAAAATTGCTAACTCTAGCATCTACAGTGCTAAACTGGCAAGCCTGGTGCCCATCTTTTAAAATAGCGTTTTAAATTCATATCCAGTGTACAGGGATGAAACATATTCGATACTTTTATATAAGTACCACGTATTTTTGTAATCGATATTTAGCAATCGTGTACCAAGTTATCGTTTCACTTTGGTATTAAAATTAATGTTTGATTATATTCCAAAGCCGGAGCATCAGTAACGGTATCAAGAAACCGTTTGACCAGTTAATACCTCTACGAATTTTTGTGTTTAGCAAGTACATCGACGAATGAATATTTTTATGAATGTTAAAAACATATAACATAAAATATCTTTGACCTTTTGTTCGATATTCGTTTTAAAATACTTTAATATAAAAAAAGATATATATGTATATTAGAAACTTCATGTTGATTAACGCACACTCTATCTTTTAAATATCCGCAAAGAAAGAGGTCCAACTGTGTAAAATCGTGGCGGCCAATTTACATCGCCACGAAGTAAGATAACACAGTCATTTCATACGCAAAAGAGCCATTGTTTCGTTGGTTGGGTGACGGTTGCACCATCCTGTTGGAACCACAAATTGTCAAGGTCAAACACTGAAACAAAGAAATGTCAAATTAAGTTGCGCAAAAAACTTGACGTTAAGATGTGACTTAAAATAAATATCGTGGATTATCAATTTAAAAAATAAAAATAAAATACTTATTTACATTGTTGATTTTTGGAATTAAATGTGAATGAAGGTTCCCAATAAAAAATTGTGCTTCGATTGAAGCAGGTTTGTAAGGGAGAAATGCAAGAGTTGCGCTTACCATTGCGCTTACGGAAGACATGAATTTTATATGGCGAGTTCCCACTTTGAAGCAATACATTTTTGACACATAAAGGGCATTATTCAACGCATATAAAAATTGTTGTATGTAACGATCGGCCTTAGACACTGAATGCTTTGAAACAGGTTTTTTTAGTACTCTCCCTTACAAACCTGCTTCGCAGTAAGGGAATGCCGTAGCACTGTTTTTTTTTATAAAAGTTTTTGAGAGTTCTTTCACTTACTTTACTGCATTTCTGTATGTCTTATTGCTTCGCAAAATGATAAAATTTTTTATTGGGTTGTTATCCTGAACGTTTTATAAAATTTTTTTCCTAAGATAAAATTGATTTTTCGAAAGGAAATCGGTACTTGTTAGGTGGTTTTGCACAAAAATTCTAATGGGTCGTAGTTCTTATTGTATTTTTTAGTACTTAAACACTAATAAGAAAATTTATAAAGGCTGATGTCTTTTCTTTTATCATACAAACCGATACAAGTAAGTATCGATACTTATTTTCCATGTTAAATATCGCTTATTATTATCAAAAGTAGGGGTTATGCATATTTGGTCAAATATTTCATAAGTGTGACCGTAGCTTAAGACTAGTATTTAATGAATACTTTTTTTTTGTAAAAATTGACATAAATACTTTGTAATATAATTAACTAATTTTATAAAATATGCAGTTCGTTGCTACTGCAGCAGATGTTGTTGTTGTCCAAATATAGTTCATTGTCAAAAAAAAAAAAAAAAAAAAACAATTAGACAATATCAACAGCAACACTTTCTAGCACTTAAATAATAATAAGTTTTCAATTAAAATTAATTTTCTTTCCACCTGATCTTCCTTTTCTGTCTTCTTTGGGAAGCTGTTATTATTTGTATACCCTACAATACTACATATAGTATATAACTAGTATATTATATAATTAGTTTATCATTTCGTGTGCAACAACTTGTAATATTTCTCTAAGATTGCACAAAGAACATACACATATTCTGTGTTCTTGGAAAATTCGAAGTTGGTTTATCTGTGGACGGTTTTCCTTACGATAAAATCTTCAAAAGAATTATACAAATTATATTTTGTTTAGAATTGTTTTTCGTTTTCTTAAACGGTTTCAGATTGAAATGCAGTTAAATCGATTAGATGACAAGTAAAAGTAATGAGAAAGTAGAGATGTACGCTTGAGTATGTTTGGACTCGCGATAATGCACGTTGACTAGGAAAAAATAGGTTCTCATGCATGCTCACTTACATATCATTTGCAAAGACTCACAGTCACGCGACAAAAAAACTGCTAATTTGATTTAAGGCCAAGATAACATAAAGCTAACTTTGGATGCCCTGTTCGAAAGGGGTACGAGATCTGTACCTCAATAGGCGAGCAAGGCAAAGCCTCCCAACCACTGTTTTTTAAATAGTTTAAATTAGTCGTGCAACATGCAATTGTCATTAGGTAATATTAAAACTTCATGTCTGATCAAAACTCTGGCTATTTTTAGGTCAATGCTCATATCAAACGAATCAGTTGTGTTGTGTGGGAGACTTCTGGTCACACCAATGCAGAGCTTTACCTTAACACCACTGACTAATACGTATTTCGAAATTTTGTTCGAAATCGTTACTGAATACTTTTCTTGCTATATTTAACCATTTAAAAGGAGTTAGTACTTTTTGTTGACGGCTCGATGTTAAAAAAAAATCAACGCTAAATTTCTTGAGAAGAAGCATTACAAAAAGAGTACTAAAACGGACGTGGGGGTACCGTGGTATTTTTGAAAGGAATAAGTACTGAAAATAGTACCATACTACTGAATTTTCCATCACTGGTGTGTATTGAAAAGTTGACCGTACACAACTGTGTTATAGACTCACAATTGTTGTGTGTTGTGTTTTCGTTCACATCAAATTATACATTGCGTTAATTTGTTTAAATCAAACTACTGCTTAACACCGAGTTGTTTGAAACCTGTTCTACTGTTTTAACATTGATTTGGTTTTTGATAATCGGCCATGTTCTGACAATCGCACGATTTGAAATCACAAAACGCCAGATTTAGTTTGTGGAGTTCTGAAACTCGTGCGCTTTGCTTGCGATCTGGTTTAGTTTCTAACAAATATTCTAGTTCCCATGAGCATACTTTGGCAATTTGAAGTCGCTTACCTCTTGCAATTGCGATTTACAGAACACCTATTATACGATTTCAAGCCAGAATCGCCAATGTTAAGCGTTTTGCGATTGTCAGAACATGCCCGAATGTATCATTCGAACTGATTAAAAAAAAGCAGTATTTGACAAAACAATAACTTGGTGTGGAGAACTGTGAAACAAATGCATTCGTGCAGGGCTTTAGTCGGTAGCCCTTGGCGGCATGGCTCTAGACTGACTATTGGTTGATACCTCCGTTAGAATGCCTCTCAAGGGAAATGCTTTCAGTCTTTATTATCTGTGCGGTGGTTGTGGTTTACAAGTCCCAGCAAGATTGGTCTTAAAAATTCTATTAAAGGGCTGATATTTCATAACTTGTGGGAGAGCTTGGCCTGAAAGAAGATATTCCCTAGGTGCTGTTGCTGCTTATTAAATGCTTTTAGCAATTTTTTTCCAAAAACATCGGAGGTTGGAAAGCTCCCGCTGCTAAACACCTTGCCGGTTTATGCACTTAAATGGGTACATGGGTGTAAAGATGGCTCTCATCGAATTTGTTGCTACCCAGTTTGAAGCCCAACATGTGATTAGGCCGTATGCTGGGTGCTCATTTAAATATTTTCCACAGCTGCTAGCAAACTCTTTAAATTTGCTTGAGTTTGAAGTTCTTCTTGAATTTGCTAAGAACTCTGTACAAACATATTTTCTCGTTTCACTGTGTCACAGCGAAGTTTTCTTTTATTCTAAATAAATATGTTTGTTCAACTTGGTGAAGCGTATCAAAAAGTCGGCTTAACTTAATATGTACTATTCAGTTGTTGTTTATTTAAATTAACTTTAAGAATAAAATTTATTTGACAATTCAATTGATAAGACATTTTTTATTTGCACTATTTTAACTCTGAGCAAAATCATTAGTGTTTATTGAAATATTTTTTTTTTTTTATTTTATAGAATAAAATTATTTACTTTTAATAAAAAAATACATTTAAAAACACTAGAAAAAAAATTGTAAATGAACTCATCATAAGATTGTCGATAAGAGTGTAACAAATTAATCATTTTATTTAAATGTTGTAGTTGTTGCTGTTTTTTTTGTTTTTTTTCTGTAATAAATTAAAATTAGAACAAGATAGCGCCACTGGGTCCGACAATTCAATAAAGCAATATTTGTTTTTTGTTCACGAACAATCTTTAATTCTTAATAATTAATTTAAATTCATTATTAAATACTTAAAATTAATTACGCGATGACTTGTTAATTTTGTTTGTAATTTTTTAAATTATACACCCTTAAAAAATTATTAGTAAAATTTAAAAAAAAAAATAAAAATTTTATATTGACAAAAGTGAAGTTAATTAAATAAATGTTTTACGGTCGAGTTTACAAGGTACAATTACAACTAAGTTATAGTTAATATTACGTCCCTAAAAAAATAAGGAATGGCAAGAATTGCTTATAAAGCGGAAATTCGCAAAAATCGGCTAATAGCGCCATGATAGCAAAGTCTACTATTTATTGTAAATCGTTAAAGCTGTAAAAAATCAGAAAACTCGCTGGCTTAAATTCGCGAATAATTGCAATATTTTAAACAAACTCAAAAACTAATTTGAGATCGTTAAATAAATTAAAAAAATACAAATTGCAGGAAAAGACCATAAAAAGCGTTAAAAACTTTGTTATAATTACATCAAAATCAATAAAAAAAAGTCGATTTTAAATTTTGGTTTTTTTTATTGTCTTAGGTAACGATATATTTTGATTAAATTGGAATTACAACATTTTAAACTAAAACCAAAATTTTTTTCTTATTAAAAATATAATCACATATTAGAATAAGAGTCGATTCGTTTTACTTTTACCAACCCCTTCCTACTCTAATCAAAAACGAATAAAAACATGTGGATGTGAAATGCAGAACACCAAAATTGCTGAAGTAATTCACTTTGGAGTGGATTCGTATTCTAAAGCATACACAGAAAAAATTATTTTTCGAATTCAAACAAAAAATTTGTAGAATCAAAACATTTTTTTTCTGAAATCGGTCCTACAAACAAATTCGCATATTCAAACAATTTATTTGCATTTTGTTTACTGAAAAAAACACACTGATTTTTTTAAACAAATAATTTACAGAATCAAACAAAAAGTTAACTGAAATTCATATAAATGTCAAACAAATAGTTTTGCAGATGCAAACAAAAAGTTTTTGCACAAGCAATGACGCGCACCTAAGCTATCACTGAAGGAGAAGATAAAGTCAGAAGCAGAGCGGCGGCTGGCTTTGAGTCACATTTTTTGTTGGAATAATTTTTGAACGAAGTCTTGTTTATACTCACACAATGTTTTCTTCATCACTCACTATTGCTGTATCCTTTCCTTGGCTAAAGAAGAAGAAATGTAACCATGTTTTTCGTCATCATTCTATTTTGTATTTAAGTATTTAACTAAACAGTTTTAAAAAATTGAATACGGGATTTTGGTTTTCATTCTTTTTTACGAACTTTGAAACCAACCAAAAATTTATTTTGTTTCTTATAATGTTTTTGTTGTTGTTTCTGTTGTTTAAAAAGAGTTAAACGTTTTTTAACCTGCTATTGTTTTTTTTTACTATTACAAGCTCGTCACGCTATTTTATATTATTATTGTTGTACTTTTTTAAAGAGTCCAAAAATAGACTGTATGTGTTTTGTGTTGTTGTTCTTATATTTCACATAAAGAAGTGTTGCTTACGATCAAATAAAAAAAAATCCAAAAAACAACAACATTAAAGAGCGTTAAATATTTCATACAAAATTATGAAAACTTGAAAATAATAGCGCGTATATTATATTATTGAATAGTTGTCAACATTTTTATTGGGTAAATAAAAATCAAACAAAAATATTAATTGAATTTGTAAAAAAATTTGTAGAAATTAAAAAAAAATCAAACAAGCGTTTGTTTGAAAATAATTCGGCAATAATTTTTTCTGTGTACCCGGATATCAAATAAATTCATATTTGTTATTATTTAAGCCATAAATATTAGAAATGTAATTTTTAAAAATATGTACAGTCTTCTTTGGATGTTTTCAAAACAAATTCACTTTTGTAAAAATTAATTTACGAGTGACATAAATCGCCTCAAAATCAAAAAGTTCACATAAATTTCCTGAAAATAAAAAAGATGTTCATCTTTCTTTAGAACAACTTCGCACTATTAGTAATCAGCGTATGTTGAAGCATCCTTTATGCTTTCTTTCTGCATTATTAAAGCTGCTATTGTATAAGTGTTGAGTCGGCAACGAGGATCACTCCTTATAAGTTTTAGTTTGCTAAAAGTTCTCTAATATTGTATATCTGTAATATGTACAGATTAAAAAATACGAAAAATGTCAGGATTATACATGCTCAATAAAAAATTGTGCTTCCAGCGAAGCAGGTTTGTAAGGGAGAAACAAAAAAGTTCCGCTTACCATTGCGATTACGGAGGACGTGAATTTTATATGGCGAGTTCCCACTTTGAAGCAATATTTGAAGCGCATTTTTCAGCGCATATAAAAATTGTTGGATGTAACGATATGCTTTACACACTGAATGTTTTGATACAGTTATTTTTTAGTATTCTCCCTTACAAACCTGCTTCGTAGTAAGGGAATGCCGTGGTACTTGAAATGTTATTTTTTTATAAAAGTTGTTGGGTGTTCTTTCACTTACTTTGCTGCATTTCTGTATGTTTTATTGCGTAGCGCATAATTGTGCGCTTATTTTTTTAAATTTGCTATATGTTTTAACGGGCGGTACCTGAAGTCATCAAAAGATACGAAAACTGTATCATTCGTATCCTAATGGCATCACTGTGGTAGACAAACATTATATTTTAATGTTCTAAAATGTTTATTTTTTTACATTGATAAAGTAATGAACAAACAAAAATTTTTAGCAACGACCGCAGCGCGAAAATTACTTTGCTGGCTTTTTGTTTTTTTTTTTCGTATGTGTATTTTGTTTTTGTAAAAAAATTTTTGGTTTTATTTGCCAGCCAAAATACGCGAACATCAATGAACCGAACCGAATACAATGAAGTTTGTGATTTAAAAAAAAACCGAACGGAATTAAATGTTTTCATCTTTTGTTGAGTTTTTGTTTTCGAAAGATGGCAAACATTATTTTTTTAATGATTTTCTACACAAACACTATTAGCGTTGGTGTTTTCCACAAATCCACAGAACCGAACACTAATGAGTGATATTTAGTGTTTATTTTCGAACACTGGTATCAATACCGATGTTTGTCTACTGACTTTATGCAATTTTTGTTTTGGTATTTTATCGCGTATTGACGTGAAAACTGAGCTTTTGTAATGTAACGCCCGATAAAGTGAGCGTGCCAATAAATGTTTGAACGATATCACAATTTATGGCCATGATAAATACATAAAAAAGATATTTTAGTTCTGTTTTGCATTTATTTTTAAAAACGTTACAGAAACGTTCAAAAATTCGTACATTTATTTGAGTTTGGTCGATATTTTGTTTTAGACCTTTTTTCCAAAAATCGATTTAATTTGATATCGATCTCTAATTGCTAGAAATATTTTAACTCTGTTTAGTGTTTTGGAATTAAGCGTCATTTTCAAAGACAAAGGCCAGATACGTTTGTAGTATTATCAAAATGCTAATAATACAGGGTGACCAAAAAAGACCTTCAATTAAAAGAAAAATCAATCCATCCGTGTATCAAGTAAATCCGAAGCAGTATTAATAGTACGGTGAGTACGGATTTTCTTGAATCAAGTACAGAAAGATTGATTCAAGTACGGATTTTCAATCACCAAATTCTTAAATTATCCAAATTCAATCCCGATTTCGTACTAGAAATAATCCGAAAATGAGATTTAAGTAAAATAAGTACCAGGTATGTTCATTAGGGATAGTTTTCATTATTTACCCATGTAATCTGAAAATAATTTATTTGTATTTTTACTCTTGTTTTAATTTTTTTTCCTTATTTACTTTTGTATGACGTTATATGGGTTTTGAAATTGATTTTTCCGGTGATATGCATAAGCAAAGGAAATTAAACTAAATGAAATTCTGTCAATAACGAAATAATTCTTTGATTTAATCATTAAAACACAAGTTTTGCATTTTAAATTGTGTGCCAAATTTTTAGTCAAATAAGTGAAGAAAAAAAAACTGCAATTAACTGATGATTGCTTTTTTTAAATCAAACTTTTTTTTTTAGCGCAAAATGTTTTAACATTACAATCACTTATGTGTAGAGGAATTGCTAATTTTCAATTCATCACTCAACATCAACAAAATTATTGCAATCATTTTAAACTAGTGCACTACCCCCATCTATGACGAAAACGATGTGTTTTGATAATTGTCATTAAAAAAAGTAAAACAATTTTATTTTAAAAATTTTCTATAGTAAAAAACAAAAAAATATAATTTTATTATTAATTTTTGCACTTTTCTACATTTTTCTTTTTGAAACGCTTGTTATAAACCCCACCTCACACATACAAAATAAAATATTACAAATAATGTTGCTTAAAAAAGTGCAGCTCATATTATTTCGCACCAGCGATGCCAGAAATGCAGATTTATCTGCATTTTGCAGATTTTACCCCCAAAATTATTAAAATGCAGATTTGAAGATTTTTTAGCTCGGTAAAAACCTTCTTTTCATTGTCACTTTTGTTTGTACTATTTAAACTTTTTGTATTGATCAACGAAATATATCAACCATTGATGGAAGAACCGTGGGGAAATACATAAATTTATTAAAAGAAATTGTGTAAATATTTTTAATAGTTGCAATATTTGATCTCTTGTAAATTTTCAATAATAGTTTAAATAAAAATTATTAGCCATGGTCTGAAAATCGCATTCGAGTTAAAATCGAACAAATTTTTTAAACTTTTCTGTGTTAAGAGCTCAACAAAATATTTCGTTATTAAAACTTATGATTCCAGGACTACCCAAGGATATTTATGAGAACTATTTTTAAATTCCAGAACATTTTGAAAAAAAATGTTATATCTTTTTCTTAATAAACTACATTTAAAATGTAATAAATGTGTTTTGAAGATTTTTAAAATCTTGACGCAGATTTTTCAGTTTTTTTGATGCAAAATTATGGGGTTTTGCTGATTTTACCTCTAAAAGTTCTGGCAACACTGTTTCGCACGGAAAATAAAAATGTTGCTAGAAACATTTCGCATATATCGTAATATAAACAGAGTACAACTCTATCAACATTTTTTCGCTTGTATTTCACAGAAATTTTTTTTATATTGAGTTTGAAAACATTTCGCACGAAATACTGAACAGAGTACCAGGCTTAAGCCGGAGGGTTAAACATGAAAATATTATATGTTTTTTTCTTGTTCTGTTGTTTTTGTTGTTTTTACACACAACAAGGAAATCGTTTAATCTTTTTAACTTGATTTAAGAATTTTATACTTATTTTAAGAAATTCCGGGATTGATTTTCTAAAGTATCCCATTTATGATTGTTTTGAGTACCTTTTAGTGTTATTCGTACTTGAATTTTTGCACAATTTGTATTTCGTAAGGATGCATCATAATTGACGCCCCCCCCCCCTTCCGGGGATGTTGAGATCATTTCAAGCATATTAAACCTCTTAGTGTCACATACTCCATGGCTTAATCAGGTGCATTCAATACCTGGGATTCGGCAAAATTGCAAAATTGACAAAATTTAAGAAATCTTTACCATCATGGCTGACCAGTGATGCTATCTGGTACCATGGGAGTAGGTAGCTATTGGTGGCGCGGCGCTGGACTGACTTTTGGTTGAGACTTTCGTTAGTATGCTTCTTGCCTTTCAGCTGACAAAATACACTCGGGCATCAGACGGTAATTTTGCTTTACCGCACAAAATTGAGGAAGTTGATATCCTAAAAATTCCACTAAGGTTCTGATTGTTCACCACTCGTGTTAAAGTACGGACTGAAAGAGGATTATCTATAGGTGGTGTTGCTATTCAACAGATGTTGCTTGTATTTTTACAAAAGCAGGTGGGTGAAATACCACCAGTTCTTAAAAAAAGGCGTGGGGGGGTTGTATAATCTTGCCAGATTATGCACTTAAATTGACCCTGTGTGTGCTGATTACTCTCACTTTGTCACAACTGTGGATGAGATCCACCATGACCTGATCTCCAATTAAAATTTTTAAGATATTTACTCTGCTTCATTGCAACAATCGATCATAACAATTCATATCACATATTCATTATGAGTATCCAACATTTTAGTTTTAACCTTCAAAAGAAAAAATACTAATATACAAAATAAAAAAGTTATACGTGTTTAACATTGGTGGGTCTTATTTGGGCTACCCTGTATTTTCTTGCTTTTAACCCGATGTTTTAATTTCTATAGTGAATGCGAAAAAAATATATTTCAACAGTATCATCGTTTTCATCAACCTTATCAGGATTTACAAACAACCAACATCTTTGTTGGGATAACTACAGGGATAATAATGAAAACATGTGCGTGGTTGCTGGCCGTATCCTCTGAGGAAAGGATGGATTTATTAACTAGTTTTTTTTTATACATACACATATTCATATTTAACTTTTCCTATTGCCCTTTAGTTTTCAAACCCACTCGCAAGTATTGAAACTTTTAAAAGGTAACACTTTCAACCTTAAATGTTTTCCCTAACAAGTATGACCAGTCAGACAGACAGACAAACAGTCAACTAGTGTAGAGTTCAAATGACACAATAATCAACATTATTGCTGTTTTCTTTTCGAACTTTATTCATCAAACATCTTGAAAGGTTAAGTATTGTGAGCATAAAAAAAGTGGAAAAATATCTTGATGATACTTAAGGATACACATTCGCAGAAAAATAAAGAAAAACTAAGGGGGAAAACAATGGTAATAAAGAAAATAATATCATCAACGTCATCCTCATCATCATCATCAGCCGTATCATTGTTGCTTAACACACGTAGTTTTGCTTCATCATGCCTGGTTGGCACTTTGTTGTTTTAACTACGAATGCCTTTTAGCAGTTTTTTTTTTATTTTCAATTTTACTCTGAATCTTCTTTAACATTATTGTTATTGTTTGTATTTGTGTCTTCATTATGTCATTGTATGGGCGATATTATTAAAAAGGAAACGGAAGTATTTTTGTAGTAAACCAACCATGTTGATGTAGCGATAAGTCAGGTAAATAAAGCCATAACACGACGGCTTAACAAAACACGTTTAACGGATATTGAGTTGAAAGTTTTTCTTCTCCTACATGTTTCTCTCTTTTTTGTTGTTGTTGTTGTATATTGAATATTATTTATTTTAAAGCCCGTAAAAGTAGAATGTAAATAGAGGTTTATTAAGTCTAATAAGAGGGAATTTGTCACAATTTAAATATTCGTTTTGGGAAAAAACCTTTGAAGTTTTGCGATTTGCTTTTATTAACCAGAGAATTTATTCTTCTGAAAATTAATTTAAATTTAAATTAAGTTAAAACATAAATAGCGAATTTAAGTCAAATCGTGTAATACTCTGATAATATTTTAGGTGGCTTAGGTGTGTTAATTGGTGAGAGGGGAAGGGAATAATTTATACTTCTCTCCCCTCTCACCAATAAATTCAGACATTTTCTAGTGTGAATCTAGACTTACGGGTATTAAAGAATTGTAAACTGTAAATTCTTGGTGTATATCTTTATTCGTTTATCTACAAACGGAAACGTGATAGATTTTCACTTAAATTATTTCGCATCAGATTTAATCATTTATTATCAGTTTAAATCATTTATTATCAGTCTAAAAAATTGTCTGCCAAATAAAGAACAAATCTCTTAAATTTTCAAGAATATTTTAAAAAGTTTGTTTTTCAAACAGTTCTTTTACGTAAACAATTTTATATCGAACAATTTCCTAATTTTAATTAAGTTTCATCCTCGTCGAAATGGTTTTCATCCAAAATTGTTTCATCAGAAGTTGCTAATCGACTTTCATAGCATATTTGTGCTGTTATGTGTGACCCTGACCTTTAGTATACGAATCGACTCGGAATCATTTCTTTCATTTATCTAACGATGTCTGTTTGTCCGGATGGTTGTTCACCTAAACTTTATGCGCAAAGTCCAGAAGATATATTAATAAAGTTTGGCACATAAATTCTAAATGCCACAAGGACCAAGCCTTTTTAAAATGGTGACAATCAGTCCATAATTTAACATAGCTCCCATACAAGCTTTTTTCCGAAATAGAGTCTTTGTGATCATATATAATCTTACATCGAATTTGGTTAAAATTTTTTTTACTGCAAGCTAAATCATCTTGCCAGATTTTAATGCAATCGGATTTGAGCTATTTGACCATAGTCTCACACAGATTCTTCCGGAAATAGCTTTTAATACCATAACTTTTCTACACTCAACAGAAAAATCAATTCATCCGTACTCAAATCAATCCGAAGCGGCATCAATAGCACGTTAAGTACGGCTTTTATTCATTCAAGTACAGAAAGATTAATTCAAGTACGGATTTTCAATCGCGAAATACTAAACTTATCCATATTCAATCCCGAATTCGTACTTAAAATAATCCGAAAATAAGATTGATTTAAGTAAAACTAAGATTGATTCAATCTCAAAATGCGCTTTATTCAAGAATTATAAAGTTGATTCCATCCTGAATTCACTTGAAATAAACCAAAAGTGAAATTAGAAGGAGAATTTTATTTTGATTGATTTACTAACCTGTTAACACCTTACAGAATTTCAATTATAAAACACTAGCATAATTCACGTTAGCTCATTATTGGTTTGGCGTATATGCCAAAAAGTCGTAGTGGAGAAACACAATGAAATTTTCTAAAAATATACCCGATAGAATTTTTTTGTATTTTCACTACTGCTTCTGGCATATGTTTTGTGGAAAAATTAGCATTTTTTTGAACGTTCATTAACGAACATAGAAGTTAATATCATTTTATTGAAAGTGAAAACTTTGTTTTGTGCCGCATACGCCACTTTTCTAAATTTATGTTTAATAAGTAGCTTTTTGTGCTGCATACCTTTACGTACTGTTGTGTATTTATTTGTTGACATTTTATGTTGCTTTAGCTTTAACTAATGAAGCAAAGAAAGAGTTAAATTTATTTTGTACCTATTTGCTTGAAGAATTTTCTGCATTCGCCAAACAGTGGCGTGTAGAGCAAAACAATACTTAATAAGCTTTAAAATAGTTGATATGGAGCATTATTAATGCTTATTACCTCAGAAACCATTAACAATTTGGTGAAACCGGGTTTGGATACAGAAAGGAGGTATTTTAAATATATATTCCCCATACTTAACTTAATTTTTTTTTTAAATGGTCGGTTGGTCAAACCAATAATGAGCGGACGATATATAACAGAAAATATAAACTAAATGAGAAGCAATAAATCTTAATTTAACTTTTTAAACATGAAGATAACGTGTTTTCGTCTTGTTCTATTGTTTTTGTTGATTCATCCAGGGATCCCAGTTTTATTTTATGCCTTATCCCCAATTTACGAATTTTTATCCCCAAAAAATCCTAAAATAGCTATTTTCTAATCCCCAAAAATCGACACAGATCCTAAAAAATAAAATAATATTATGTCAGTTGTGCTATTAAAATTAATTTTATTTGGACTTCGAGTAACTTTAAAAGACACACAAGAAAAATAATCTTGCATCAATAATTATCATTATAAAAACTTCTGCTTCATCAGCCAATGCAATTTTGTTTTACATGCAGTTTGTATTAAAAAGTGTTTGCATTTGAGAGGATGGAATTAATTTGTCATAGAGAACTGGGGCCTGATTCTGGCAGTCGTGATCGAGTAATTTCTCGATTCGAAAGCATTATATTATCTTATTATTTCAGTCAATACTGAACGAATCGGAATTATTTTTTCAGTGTTATAAAGCTTTAATATGAGTTTCATAATACTGAAAAAATAATTTCGATTCGTTAAGTATCAACTGAAATAAAATTGCTTTCGAATCGAGAATGTACTCGATCACGACTGCCAGAATTGGGTCCCTGAATTATCTTTAAAGTGTTTATTAGAGCTTCTAATAACTCATACTGTATTATGTTAGAAATTTTGGTTTAAACTATATTTATTATAAAACAAGCGTTACATCTTGGTGCAGAAAGCATTTTTAAAATTATTTCAGCAAGCTCTTGAAAAGGTATCGAACCGCCAGCGTCTTGGTATGAAGAAAAAACTTTGGACCAACAATAACTTTAATTTATATCAACGTCTGGATCAAACTTTCATTGCCATTGCACAAATAGCGCATATAAATTATATATTATTCCCAAAAAACCCCAGCGAAAAAAGTGCTTTTTCCCAAAAAAAAATCCCTTAGGGATTTTCACGAAATTTGTATCCCCAAAATGGAGAACTCTGGTTTCATCACAAAAATCGTTTTTTTTTAATATTTATGTGGTGTTGTTGTAGCGTCTACAACAATTTTTGATAAGTTAAATGTGATAAACCCGATTACTTTGTAATTTTACTCTAAGAGTGGCACTTCCAGAAAAAGGTTTAATAATTTTTTACTTTGTTTAGGAATTTTGTACTTATTTTAAGAAATTCCGGGATTGCTTTTCGAAAGTAATCCCGTTTAGGATTGTTTTAAGTACGTTTTAGTGTTTTTCGTACTTGAATTTTTGAGTACGACTTAAAGTTTTTTTCTTTCTGTGCATGAATGATGGATTTTATTGACATAAGTTTTGTTGATAAAAACTTTGACGGTCATAATTTTTTCGTAGCTAATTTATGTGTTGGTAGGGCCAGACTTGAACATAAGTAGGTTCTATATAAGCCCCCTCCCTAAAAATACTGAACGACTAATTAATCTCATGTATATGAGATTCTAACCAAATATCTTTAAAATAAATCTCAACTTAATAACATAATTTTATTCTGGTGGGTCAAGTGTAGAGAGAACAATTAAAGACAACCCTTTAAAATATCTTATATTAAATAAAACATGTGTTACTACCGATAACAACATATTTGATCAGAAGTTTTAAAAACAAAAGGTTTTGTAACGAATTTCCTGCTTTTATTTAAAAGGTCACTACGATAATAAAAAGAAAATCGCAACATGATTTATTGACACATATCAAAAATTGCATACATAATTTATCAACAAAATCCTGGTTGAGAATTCTTTTGCAAAGGACCTTCTTTATCTTCAAACAAACATGTGTTGCAGGCTTGTGCCTTTTTTTCTTTTCTTTTTTTTTGTAAAATAGCCCCTTTTTGGTTAATTCTATTAATAGTTTCATATTTTGCCCCATAAAAGGATGTTTCGGTTGGCTGTTCGTGAATGATTTTGGGTACATGAATCAAACTCTTCCTGTTCGATAAAAAGAAATTATTAATAGTCTTAAAGTTAAACTGTTTTATTTTTTCCACAGAAATCTTTTTTTGAAGTACATATTAAGATTCAAAATAAATGATATTGGTGAAGGTTTACTAAGTAAAATGGATGGATTAATTATGCAACCACACCCAGAGAAAAAACATGTTTAAATATGGTCACCTCAAACAAAACTATTTTTAAAGAAAATTTTGAACATATTATGGTTAGTTTAACCATATTATTGTTACCGACAACCATATTATGGTTAAATTAGGCCTCCATCAAGAAGCCACAACCATATTATGGTTGCCTCCGAACATGTTATGGTTAATAATAACTAAAATATGTTTAAAGTGTATAATAGCATGGTTGGTTTTCAACCATAGCATGTTTCTTTATAAAAAGGGGAAAAAAATATTGTTAATTTAAAAACAAATTGTTGTCATATTTGATTATAACGTGTTTTGAGGCAACAATTATATGGTTGTAGCTTCTTTATGGAGGCCTAATTTAACCATAACATGGTTGTCGGTGACATTAATATGGTGATGCTAAACATAACAAGTTCAAAATTTTTTAAAAATTTTGATATTTAAAGATCATGAAATTTAATTTTCATTAAATTATTTTTATGAAAAAAGGAATTTTACAACAGGAAATCAATTAAAATTTATTGATAATTTTTCATTCTTGACTGACCTGAGGCTCGAACCCAGGCGTTTTTGCAGACAGGTTACCTTACATGTTTCAACCGCAACCACTCGATCTTTCGATCGATTTCCTTAAAAATAGTTTCGTCGGAGGTGACCATTTTTAAATATGTGTTTTCTCTGCGTGCATATTTTTGTCAAATTAGTTGATTCAACAACCATATTATGGTTGTCTCCGAACATACTTTAGTTAATAACAACAGTAATATGTTTGAAATTATAAAAATTATAATTTTCTATGAAAATTTTTCTTTATAAACATTTGTTAAATTAAATAATCGTTTATGAAAACGTGGGTGTATGTTTAAAAGTAACAAAATTATGATTGTTTTGCTCTCTGCACTAGCTGAATGCTTTTTAAATACTGGCTGGGTTTGCATAAAATTCTCAAATTTTTTTATTTTAATTATTAAAATAATTTAGGAGCATAAGTGAGAATAAAGATCAATGTAAGCAGTTTTGCCAAAAGACTTTTATTGTAATACTTAATTGGTAGAACATTTTTTAAAAATCGGTTATAAAGAATAAAAAATCTTTAAAAAATAAAAGCACATCACGAATTGAGAACATTAAATTCAATCAAGCTCAAGTGAGATTGACTGGTTTTATTTAATATTTGAACACTCGTAGCTGTGAGATAAAAAGAGAAAAAAGCACGGTGTAGTAGTTTTACCGGCCTCTGCTTTAAATACATAAAGAATATATAACATGATTAATTTGAACCAAATTGAGGCTACCAAATTAAGTTTAATTACTTACAAACATTAACAGTGTTAAAGTCCAACCATAGTATGCTGATCTTAGAATGTGGTTACCTCCAACCAAATTTTTGTCTGTGTTTAGGGTCTAAGCTTCATACAGTAGTTTTGATTAAGGCGCCCGTACACGGAATGTTTTTGTCATCTGACATGTCTAGTTTCCCACTGCAAAATACATACCTTTTTAACTTTGCTTCTGTAAAAGTCAGATGCAAAGTCATCTGACAAAATTTCAATTAGAGCGTGCTCTATTTTCTTCTGACAAATCATCTGACTTCAGAAATCTATGCCGGGAAGAAACCGTCAGCGGCGTCCTCTATTGACGATTTCATTAGCCGGCTGAGGGTGTTATTTTACAATACCGATAAATGCATGTTCTTTTAACATTTTAAAAGAAATAACGTACATACATATAAAAAAAAACGTTTCATTATTATACCCAAAATTGGCATCTTCGAATTTAAAGAAAAAAATTTCAAGATGGCTGAACTCTTTTACGGCGCAATAAAAATGTTTGTGGCGGCAGCACGTTATTTTCAAATCGAGAACTACTTTGGTTTCTGCATTTACTATGAAAAAAAAAACAGAGACGATGTCAGAAGCGAATTACATGTACTTACGTTTGTGACCGAATATTATAAACCTTATGTAAACCAGCAATTTTGAAAGACATGCAAAATTACATGTGAAACATAAAATTTGACATGTCAGTTGAGAAAAAGATGTCGTGTACATTCAGCTTTAACTGCCTTTTGTTTTAGCACACTTTTGACTTAACTGCACAAAATGAATAGTTTTTGCCATTATTCTTTAAAATCCCATACAAATTTCTTTTTTAAGTGCACTTTCTATATCATCACATTTAAGATAAATGAACAAAATTGTTATCATTTTAAAATTATTTTAATACAAAAAATCAAAGTTAGCAGCACTTTGATGAACTGCCCAAAATACATATTTTCTATAATTATTCTTCAAAATCCTTGCTAACGTGTGTATGCCTGCATATTTATAACAATTTTAGGCAGCTTTAAACCATTTTCATATAAAACATCAAAGTTAGCAGCACACATGAAGAAAATATGGTGGCTACTTTTATATATAAATTTCCAATTTCATAAAATTTTAATAATATTAAAAATTTGTTTATAAAAACATTTTTTATTCTTCTTTTAATGATTACGTAGGTGCTGTAAAATTTAATAATTCACCTGTGGATTTAAAATCGATTAATCGAGTTTCGGTTTTTAATCATTTTGCATTAAAAAAAATAAAATATATATTTAAGATAACAGCACTTTTGATTTATCTGCACAAAAAATCGTGCAAAGGAGTTTGTGTAGCTAAGTCAAAATTTCTGTATTGTAAAAATTCAAAATCGCATGACAAACTTATAAACACCGTCTCGACCTGTGGGGAAGTGCATAAAGAAAATGTTGCACAGTTTTTCTGAATATGTGCGCCACAACTTTCGTTTACGCAGTGCTATAGCAGATCACTGATCCTGAGCTTTAATAACTTGCATGTTTTCTATAGAAAAATCATGTTAACACTGAAAAAACAAAACAAGCCATCTGTACTTAAATCAACCCGAAGCGGTGTCAATAGTGCGGTAAGTAAGGAATTTCTTGGATCAAGTACAGAAATATTGATTCATGCACGGATAATTAAGTGCGAAATACTTAATTTATCCATATTTAATGCCTTTTATACTTAAAATAATCCGAAAGCAGGATTGACTTAATTAAAAGTGAGATAAAATTAATCTCAAACTGTACGTGATTCAAGAATTACTAAGACGGTTTAATCTCGATTCGTATTTGAAATAATCCGAAATTGATATTAGATTGATTCTAACCTAGACACTTACCCCGCTTATTATTTATTTTACTTACTCGATGCACATGTTTATTTCACTTTTGTTGTATTCCGACCTTTGTTAACAGAAGAATTCTTAATTATAAGACACCAGCAGTAGGCCCAGTATGGTTTCCTTAATCATTCTACTTTACAAATTTGATATATTTAAATAAAAAGGTAAACAAAAAGAATAGCGGAATAAATTAGAGTTTTTGAGAAGCAATTACCGTACGCAAACATTAATGTGCTGTTTCCACTCCGGCACAAAAACATCAACTCCGACTTTTCAACTCCGACTCCGACTCCACAGCCCTGGTTTTTAGGGCATATTTAAAAATTTTAAAGGCATATTTTCTGTAAACGCTTCTTACTAGGCGTCATATTAATAACCTTAAGCTTCGCTTTAGAATTATCGAATTTTGATTTCTCATTTATATAACTTGGTATACCATCCTCGTTAGTTTCCTCTAATACTTGTACCCAGCTGTTTATCTTTAACACACCTTTTTTTAATTTTTTTCTTATATTTGTTGTATAAATATCTTTTTATTTTTTCGTTTAATAGTTAAATGTGTTCGATAAGTACGTATGACTAGTTTTTAATTCGTTCCTGCAAACGTTTTGTGTTTCACCGTAAAGTGGTTGGAATCCTGATTTCGTTCACACAAAAGCTAGGCTGTCTTTTTAGCTTGTTCACCGTTTAATATAGCAAGGATAAAAATATCCTTGAGGTTTGTGAACATGTGCTGCGAGTGCGTAATGTTGTAGTAGCTGTGTGTTTGTCTTTTAAGTGAGTGTTATTTAGTAGATAAAGTAAATTATGCGTTACACCGCACTATGTATACATAACATTACAACATTTTATTACGGTTAGTGTGTGGGAGTTTACACATGTTAATATAGTACTTTTTAGGAAAAGGGTGGAAAAATGAGTTATTGAAATCGTTTATTTTATTTATCTATATAAATCAATAATAAATAATGTGGTCAAGTTGTTTTAATAGCATCTATTTTTAAAGGATAAGCACATTTGAATATCAGAAATTATTTGTTACTGCCAGCAATTTGAAATTAATTCAATAAAAACGAAAACAAAAATGGTTGATATATGAAAATCCGTTTCGTAAAACCTTTATTAACCTGTTTTATTTTTTATAAATAAAGCAGCTGGAATTTAGCTAAAATTGAAGGATAAAGTTTGATGTTAGCTATTACCAAAAAATACAGAAATACTCTTAATTTTTTGATTACTTTGTTTAGCTCTTTTTATACTCCCCACCACCTGTGGTGAATGAAGGTGTACTATGTTTGTCATTCCCTGTGAAATTTTTCTGATATTTATCTAATTCCACAAAAAGAATATATGTTCTTGGGAAGATGTGCATCATTTGGCGAAAAAAATCATATATTGAAGAGAAAAATCATTAAGTTCTTTTAATTCAAAAATTTTGTACGAAATATGTACACACAGAAAAAAATACCAACGTAAAATTAACATGGAAAAATGTTGATTAAGAATCATAGTTAATGTCTGCAAAAGTATGCCCTTTATATCAATTTATCATTATTTCATATTAATTTTCAATGAAAAATATTAAAATAATCTTAAATCACGCTTATTCAATGTTATTCACTGTTAAAATAAATAAAAAAAAATATTAAAATATAAATAAATATGGATTCAATATTGAATCCATTAAAAAACCCGTTTTATATTAAAATCAAAAGTTTATCTTGTTAAATTAACATGCATACATAGTTAAGTATGTTAATATTTTTATTTTCATTCTTAAAATATGTTATAAAAAGAAGACAATTCCCGTATTCTTATAATTAAAATTATTTAGTTACCTCATTAGTGCACAGAGTCCCTTACTGCCCGTCTATACCAGAGATAATTATTGCGACATATATTGCAGTAAATGTCAAAATTATATTATCTTTAATGTAGACAGCAATTTTTGTACATATTAATTGCCGGCAATTTATGTTGCAATAATTGTTAGTCCATTTTTGTTGACAATTATTGTTAACATAAAACGTCAAATTTGGTTGTTAGTTGAAAAAGATTCAAAAAACCGAAAAAAAAATGGATGGAAATTGTGTGAGCAAGATTGAATTTCTTTCTTGTGAAATCGTAGTAAATTATAATTGTAGTAAAAATATTCAATTTAAGAATTTAATTAACACTAAAATAAAATTGCAAAAATTATTTTTATTAATATAATTTTTTTCTTATTCGATTTTATTATTTAAATTTATATATACAAATATTTGGTTAAGCTTGAGTTTAATATAATTTAAATTCAGTTTTCATTGACCCTTTTCAATTATATTTTAAATGTATTTAATTTAAAGCTCCAGGTCTTCTAACATAAAAATAAATATTTATTTATTTAATTATTTTTTAAAATTAAATACATTCAAATTAAAAATATGTAATAAAATTAATATTTTTATATAAAAAAAACCTCAATCTTAAACAAATTAATATACATTTAAATAACAAAATCGAATAAGAAATAATTTATATTAATAAAAATAATTTTTGCAAGATAGCGAACGATTTTACACTGCATATTCTTCCTTGATATTTTTTTTTAATTATGAGTTAACATAAATACGTTTTCCCATGCTATTAACATAAGCTAAGCAATAAGAAATATTGCACTGTTATTCTGCTGGTGTTATTGCCAACTTGCTGAGTTATTTATCCTTAGTGTAGACCAAGGGTTATAAGGGACGCTCGAATTTTCGACCGTAGCACTTTCAAAAATTTTAATTTTAAAATTTGTGTGTTATATTTTATGCAAAATATGGAAAATCAATTTATCAATTTATGAAAAAACAAATATCTCTAGCCGGTTAAGAAAAATTGCTATATATTAAATATTATATGAATATTTGTTATTTTCTGTGTGTTGTTATTTGTAAATAAGTCTAATGATTCAATTGATATAAAAAAAATTTCACAAAATGTTACGCGCCGTGCATGTAGTGACTTTGAGTGTAACGTCCCCTTAAAGGGACACTGCGTCCGTAGTACAAATGTGATACGATGATTGAGTAAATATTTTTTCAAACATATCGCACTTGTTCAACAATAGTGAATTAACTCAAAATTAAAAAATTCAGTAGAAGCAAACCAATTTTTATATTTACATAAAACGCATATGTGCGAAAGAACTCTTAAACCAACAGTTTTATTACCAAAAAGTAAACCAAATAGCATGATATTTTTACAGCGGTTAGATATGAATACATATAAAACGTTTCGTTTTTTTTCCAAAAAAAACAAAAGAGAAAAATTTTGAGTTAATACACTATTGTTGAACTAGTGCGATATATAGAATTACAGTTTTTGAAATATTTGATGAATTGAATGCCCTTAACGACAATAATTTCAATGACTTTGACATTAACGCAATTCCACCAATATATGTAGCCGATATTGAGAAACATACCGATGAAAGCGATGATGAGCATAATGCAAATTTTGATCATCTCGGTCCAACATTATTATTTACAGAATTTGAAGAAATTACGGCGACTCTTATTATCTGCCGGAATAAATACATACTTCAAGTACGATACGAGAAGGGCGAATAGAAAAATGTCCTCTGCGCTCAATCCCGATCATAGATTAATAACGATTCGTTAAAGGAAGAGGTATTGTAAGTATTTTCCAACCAAAAGTTTTCAATCGATATAATATGGACATGGGAATTGTTGATAAGATGGATAAATTAGTTGTAGTCTATCGCTCGCGAATCAGCCAAAGGAAATGGTGGTGGCCAATCTTTGGATAGCTTCTTGACACCACGTTCGTATATGCATGGCTGCGGATGAAGAAGTTACATCCCAATGATCCGACAAATGCTTCTCTTCTTATTTTTTCCCCGAAATCTTGCTATATCCTACCTTGAAACGTATAGTACCCCATATATAAGAGGTTCGCGTACTAACAAAGTTACAACAGAAACACGATATGATGGCAGATACCATCTTATTGAAAAACTGAAAAACGATGTTGACATTGCGGAAAAAACTAACATCAATTGCAACAAATCTGAAAACGGGCTTCAGAATAATTTAAAATTTATCATACGCCAAGTGTACCAACTGCACAGGGTCCCTTATAAGGTACGGTCCATAACTCCAAAACTATAATTTTTTTTTAATAAGTTGTTTTTAAACCGGATTAATCAGATCATTTTTATAAATTATTTGTGAAAATTATTGAGGCAAAGTGACAACGGGTACTTCGTTCACTAATGGGTTAAATAGTACATCAAGTTTTCAAAGTAGAATGACGACGAAAACCATATCGGGCCATTCTGCTGATGCTTCTGTTAACAAAGGAGTATACAAAATAAGTGAAACATGTGTTGCAAAGGTAAGTGTTTGGAATTATTCTTAGATAAATGCATTTGTTGTCTCTAAAGCTTCTTCACACTGTTATAACACACTCAAACCAATTTGATTCTACATGAAATTCACGTTGTTTCAACGTAATTTGGATTGTTATTTCAATATAAATGATATTTTGCTCAAATTTTACTGCAATATTAACTTAACATGAATTATAGTTATTTGAAAAGAAAAAAAGTTGTTCGCAAGTAATTGTAAAATCGGGTTGAATTAACATGAAAAACGTATGAAGCAAAATCAATACCGAACAATTTTAAATCAACCTTGCTTTCTACGTTTTAAACTTGGTTTTTTTCTGTGTGTAATATCAATCTTCTATATAAGTATATCGTCGTTGCTCCGACATTTGTTTTTCCTGGTTTTTCAGGAGAGCAAAAAAACCGTTTTATGTATTTACCTTAGCATATATTTTTAAAGTGAAACGTTTAATTGATTGAACAAATGTTAACATTGCTTTAAGTATTTCGTGAAATAAAACTCGACTTATTGGCAGCTATAACTCATTTTGTTGGAGTATTTTTAATAATAATTTAAAATTTTTTTGCACAAAGCTGTTTTGGTTTGAAGAAAGAATGAATAGTTTCATTAAAACTTGGCATATTTTAAGACAAATCTGTGTACAAATTTTTATTTGGAAAGGTAAATAAAAGTTAAAGGACCTTAAAGAATTGTAACTTTAGAAAAATTTTGAAATACCTGCAGATACAGATATCATTCTACCTAGATTAGACAAAAATGTTGAGTCCGATAAATCGGACATATAAGTGAGGAATAATGTCTCGCCCAATTATGATGAAAAAGCCCCTTTGATACACCCCTTTTGTATCTTTGAGATGACTTTAGAATTTAAGACATCATTGGTTTTTTCTGCAATCATTCTTGGACAACTTATTCACGAGCGTAAGCTTACTGAAAGAGCCTACTAAAACGTTATACGAAAATCGTGTTTTCAAGGAATTGAAGTTAAGAAGTAAAGCACGGTTGAATTGCAAATTTGATAGCTGAATCCGCGTCAAATGCAGTTAAGTTTGGGATCAGTAATAATGCATTTACACCTACACCATAAACAGTTTATGGCGATAAACTAGTTTGTGAAACTTATTTATCCATACAAATCATAAAGAGGGTTTTGACTAGCTTTTGAGATAAACTAGTTACTAACAACCGATGAATCAAGAATTCCAAAAACACAACGCAGCAATATTTGTGCGGAACGCGCCATCAAAGTCGTACAAGATATTTCCCCCAATGCAAATCAAACCGAACTTCTTATCTTAAGTTGATTTCACTTAACAAAGATAGTTTTTAGATTGTGATTTCGATTATAATCATATAATTACATTATGAAATGTAAATAGTTAAATAATTATAAAATAAAATATTAAAAAAAAATTTGGTTTGGTGGGTAGATGTATCATTAACAAAGGTTTCAAAGGGTGTAATAAGAAAAGTTTCCTCAGTATTTCTAAGTTGATTAAGCCGTGTCCGTCTGTTGAAAACACGCTCACTTTCGAGCAAAGCAAAAGAAGTGAACAGCATTGGTGGTCTAGTTATCCTAAGCAGTTTGGGATTAAAATCCTACAAAATCGGTTCAGTAGGAAAAGAGTTATAAATCAAAGTATGGAAATCCACACTAAGAAATTTATAATTTTGTTACAAACACTAACATAAATAGCGGAGGAATGCACATTTTGATATAAGATTTTGCTAAAATTCCAAGATTTTGCCACGAAATTTTGTATAACTCGGTCCACTATTCACCAAAGGCTTTATATAAAGCCCACTCTTGAAAAACACTTCGGTAAGCGTAAAACCGCTCCTAACAATGCTATTTTAGTATGTCATAGTTTCATAAGATAAGAAATCACACTGCTAAACTTCTGGAAGTTCGTTCCATAATTAACCATAGGCCCCATAGAAAGTGGCCTTCCGATAAGCACTTTTAGATGCATAAAATGCTGAACAAAAGTTGTATTACAGCATTGATATTTGGTAAAATTTAGGTTTTTTAATACTAGAAATCACTCTACCGAATTTTGTGATAAACGATTCATAACTTACAATAAGTCCAACAAAAAATCCCATCCTGAAATTCACTTTAATACGCCTAATAGCATTTCTAAAAACAAATAATGATATTTATAATTAGTTGCAAAATAACGATTCATGTGGCTTTTTGCAATAGATAGACTTTTATATGCGTGAAACCGCAATGAATTATAATACTGAGATGTTACTTTTTATAAAGATTAGTTTATAATTTATAGATCCTATATAAAGCCCTTCTTGGTGGAGGGATACGGCATATACATATAGCACTCTTACTTCTTTAATCTTATTTTTGTGATTAATGCTTTTGAAAATTATTTTAATTAGATACATATCGCTGATTTACTACAATAGTGACTTAACTCAATGAATTTTATTGCGAGATAAGCGCTTAAAGTTTTTATTTTGCTTTAACCACTTGGAAAAAATAACGACACATTCTCTTTAAACGGGAAAAATTTAAAAGATGTAAAGATGAATTTTTACACAGCATAAAGAAAACAATAGCGGCCAGTTCTACATCAATTACTCGAAAGGTTTAGATTTTGTGTTATGTCACTATTGAAGTAAATTATCGATGTTTTTTCCATATCGAAATGCCTGTAACTTCCCTGTATAATTTATATTTCACCTTTTTTTATCGAAATTTTGTAATTTTCTAATAAATCATATTAATAATTTTTTTAGTTGCTTTAACATTTTCAATATCCTATTTTTCTATTTACAGTTTTAATAGTTTCATCAAAAAAAAAAAAAAAAAAAAAAAGTATTTTACAGCGCATTTGTTTTACAAAAAAATTTAACGTGAATTGAATTTATTGTCAACTCATTTTAACCCAGTTGATTGGTTTGAGCCGGCAAATGGATTTAGCGTTTAAAATACAAATAATGTGGTAAGTGACAATTTAATTTGCAATTTATTTGTTGTTGTTTTTTTTTTCTAGAATTTTATGTTTTTAATTAAGTTGTATGAAGTTGAACATTTCATTGTTTATGTTTGTCATCAAAAAGTAGTGAAATTGTCAATAATAAATTTAGAACAGTGACAATAGTAAAAGTTAATGAAAAATTTAAAAACGTATTTGAAATTATTGTAAATTTAACGAATAAGTTAGTTAAAAAAAAGATTATTTATTAAAAATTAAAATTTAAAAAAAGACAAAATCAATTACAATATTCTGTACCTAAAAAAAACATTAAAACAATAAATAAATATAACTGAAAAATTACAAAAAAAATTGCAAGTAGTTAAATTAAATATTTCACTTGGAATTGAAGAATTCAATTATATAATTATAGAAATCGAAAACCCAAAAGGCAAAAAAAAGGTGCACTTTTAATCTAATTTTTCTTATAAAATTCTGTTTAACAGAAAAATATTTGTCATTAAATTGTTTTATTACAGAAATCTTATTAAAAAACGATGTTTAAAATTCTTGAGTTCTGCATTTCGATTTCCAGAACACCACTGATAATTACGAGTTAGTGTACAAACAGAACTGAGTCTCCAACTTCAGTTAAAACTCCCAATGCTCATTATTATACCGTCGACAGTCATAAAGCAACAAACATGGACAACGCGACGCATTCCTCTTCTTTAAATGAAATTCTACTGCGCATGACGTCAGGCAAGACCAACCTGTATGCGAATTTTTTCAAACCAAGCACTATGGTCTTTGTCTACGTCACACAAAATAACGGACCTGTGCAAACTGGATTATTTAATTCATGGTTAACAGTTACCTCAAATCCCTTCTCACTTCATTCTTTTCCTTTTGTTCTTATTTTTTCTTTGTTTACAAAATGTATGACATTTAATGAAAGTATGGTAGCATTGTTGAGAGAATAATGGCTAATAAATCACTGATGGTTTAAACGCTGGTTTAGTCGAACTAGACTTGAATTTATAAGAAGTTTAAACTCAACAACTATAAATCAGTGTCCTATGTATTATATGTTGTTAAAAATAAAACATGTGGCAGCGCTACGATAAATCTTATCAAATTCATATGGTCTGTATTGGTAGTTTAAACGCCAAATTTTTGCGTTTAAAGATGGTTTATATGTTAAGTGATTTATAGATTTGTTGGTATAAACACATTTTAAACCAAAATGAGAGTTTAACTTGCTCCGATTTTTTAGCCCTAAGTATCTATTTGTGAGAGCTAAGAAAAACGCGCTCAAAATAAAATAAATTTATTCTATTTCTCGACAGCTTTCTTTTGAAAATTGTTGTGTGAAATTGTATGGAGAATGTGGTGCTAACGCAGTTCTGTTTTAACACTTATGCCCAATTTTCAGGATTGATATAAAAACACATTTATTTTTAAAATCGTTTTAAATACTAAATTCTCTTCTTCACTAAAAACTTAAGTGGAACTTAAGTCACCGATGTGGTACACTTAATTCCAACTTTTAGTAAGGTGGCCCAATATTGCAACAATACAACACCAACAGGCAAAGCATTAACAGTCAGCTGTTTTTTCAGACCACCTTGTAAATAAAGACATTTGTTTATATTTTTTTTTGTATTTAGTAGTGCTACCATACTTTTATCTCAATTAAATAAGACTTTTTAAATAAAACTCAAAAACCAATCTGTTTTAAATACGATTTAAATTTTTATGAAAATTATCTTAATATACATTTAAATACAATCCTGAAATTGGGCATTATTGTAATATAAAATTATATCTAATTTAATTAGGTTTAGTTCAGAATTTAATTACAGTGCTTGTTTTCATTATTTTACCAATTTTAAATTTTATTCTAACTGCAAGCAAAATTATATGCAATTAAAAATTCTTAAGATCACAAAAACTTAAATAAAATTACTTGTAAGTGAAAAAGATTTTTTTACAAATACAATTAATAGTTTTTGAATTGCCAGTATCTTTATTGACTATTTCAATTACAATATCTGGTGAAATATAATTGGGTATTATTAAATAATAAAATTCAATAAAGCTCTGACGAAATTTTAAATGTATGTTTGTATGTAATTCTATTTGATTTTCAATATTTTTATGCAAATCACAAAGAGCTCAATTGTGTTAAATTGGTTGTTTAGCAATTTTATGAATTTATAAAATTATAGCAAATACCACCAATATGACATAAAAGTACACTTTGCGAATTGCCGGTAAATTTAGTTGGGAATACCTTAACTATTTAAACTAAGGTCTAAATGTCAATTACTACAAAATAACAAGTACTTGCAATTAAAATAATTTTATAAAATCCTGCATGTAAATAGAAAAATTACATAGAATTGAAATTAGTGGAATTGCAATAACATGTTGTATTGCATTGATTGATAACAATTACTTGTTAATTTTACTTGAATTTTTTAATTACAATTAATTTGTATCAAACACATTAATTTTGTTTTTAATAATGAATCAATTGATAGCAAATGGGATTTTTCAATTACACTAATATTAACTGTAATTGTATAACTTTGACTAAAGAGTTCACATCGAGGTCTCAATTACCTCGATGTAGGTGAACTAAATGTTGTTCTAATAAAGAAATCCATTAAAATTACTTTTATTTTCTGTTACAATCACAGCTGATTAGTTTTTATTAACAACTATTTGCAGTTTTAATTAAAATTTTCAGCTTTCAAAATGAGTATTTAATATTTCTGAATTAAAAAATTCCAACTTTAGTGATTTCAAATACATTTTTGGTTACTTTAGTTGGAATTAACTTAATTACCAATTTAAATATAATTGTAAAGCAACTATTTTCACATTTCATGTGCCTGCAATTTATTATTGGATTTTAAATTTATTAAAAAAAAAACTACGGAAATTTAGTTTTAAAATACGTTAATAATCAAAGTTATTATTATAAACTAGCATTTAACCCGCAACTTCGTTAGCGTCTTCTTTTTCTTCGTGGACATATCTGTATGCCAAAGTTTATTTTCTCATTCACTCAGGACCTTGCTTCTTGAATTTTATGTTTCTAGGTCCAATACTAACGGATATTCAAAAAGTACCAGTTAATGAACAAAAAAGTACCAAAAACTTCCCCTTATAGATTCTTATCCACTCAGGATACTGCATCTTGAACTTTATGTTTCTTGGTCCAATACTAACGGAAATTCAAAAAGAACCAGCTAAAGAACAAAAAAGTTCCAAAAAGTTCCCTAATAGATTCTTATCCACTCAGGACATAACATGTTGACTTTTATGTTTCTGGGTTCAATATTAACGATAATTAAAAAATACCAGTTGTAGAACCAAAAAGCTAAACAAAAATATCAAATTTCCCGTATTTCCTTTTTTGGTACTATTTTTTTCCCCCATTAAAGTATCAAAAATTTCAGTATTGTAGTGGAAGCCCATAATTTAGTACGAATATGTCAAAGAATGGAGGAAAATGTTTTGTAAAAAAAGTACCAGAAATAGTTACGATTTTCACCCCTTAAATGTCCGAATTTCGTAAAAGTACCAAATTCATATTCGTATTTTTTTGATAAGTTTCGAATGTGGTATAAACTTTGGTTCTATGTTTATTGGTTCAAAAGATAGATGGGGTGTCAAAAAAGTACCAAAATTCAGGTATTACCCGTTTACTCCCTAAAAGGGCCGAATTTCAGAAAAAGTACCAGACACCTGTCCGCTTATTTTTCTAAAGAACAACGACAAGTATTACAGTTTTTTTGTACCTCTTTTAGTTTTGGAGATATAAGGTTACCGTATTTTCCCGTTTTTACCTTTTTTTACCCCCTAAACATTTGAATTTCCGAAAATCTCGTCTTAGTGGATCGATTTGGAGTGTGACCAATCTCTGGTCCAAATTTCAAGTTATTAGCTTCAGGCGTTTAGGCTGTGCGATGATGAATCAGTCAGTGAGTCAGTCAGTAACGTTACAATTTTATATACATATATAGATAAGGCAGGTTGTATGTAAGTTTGTTTTACCGATAGCTTTTGGTTCCTGTTATCAATTTACTTTTCTCTTCCCAAATGAATTTAATAAATTCCCAACTGATTTAAAACTAAAAAAAACAAAACAAATATGAAAAATTTTGCTAATTATGTTGTGAGAAATTTCCTTGCCTCACGCATTTCTCTGTTTTTCATTAAAAGTTAATCTAAAATCAGTTTCTGCAATATTCTAATAAAAAAATAGAATGTAACATTTTATATTATTGGTTTTAGATATTAAAAACCATTATCAAAAATAATTCCATTATGTTCCATATAATTAAAAGCAATTTTGTTTAACCCAGGAAGCAAAATATACAAACACATGTAAAAATTTGGCATAGAATAAAAGCTCTTAGAGGAAACACTCCATGCAAAGCAAAAAAAAAAAATTTAGGTTAATTAAAAACAAAGTGCGTGAAAAAAGCCATGCAGACTTCTAGCAAAATTACCCAGCAAACACTAGCATTTTAAACATTAATTACAGCGACGCAATTATAATGTATACGATTTGACCGACCGTACTATTATGAATTATTTTTCCAGTATTTCGGCACGTATGCTGTTGCCCGTTTCTGTATTTTTCGCATGGTAAAATTTTCCGCATGAAACCAGTGAATCGGTACAGAAACAGTGCAAAATTAAACAAAAAATGGTTTTTCTCACACAAGTGCTTCTGTATCTCTCCATTGCGAGAATTATCTGTCATTTTAATAATTTTCCAGCAATTATTGGAAGGATGTGAGAAAAAGTGTTTCTGTAACAATATTTTGCGAAAAGTTTCTTACAAGAACTGTCAAAATAAGTCGCATTTGAAATTGGTGCGAGAAAAACAAAATATAGATATTTTAAATTTAAAATATGTTTATATACTATTTTTGTAATATAAATAAAAAATAAAAAACATTTTAATTATGAATGCGTAATTTAAATGATGAAAATAAATAAAACTCCATTGTTATATTTTGTTAATTAAATTTTTTTAAGCCTTTCCTTGTTTTGGTTTTATTCAGGGCTGCCACATAAATACTTAGAGTAATAATTTTATAATTAAAATAATACAAAACATAAAGAATTCAATTTCATTAAAAAAATAATATACAGAAGAGAAAACAATTCAATACTCAAATGGAATATTATCATAAAAATAATGACAGTCCGAAGGAAGTAATAATTTCAGGTCCTGCAAATGCTGCCATTTCTTTTTAGAAATTTTTAATCTTTCAGGATGCAAGTGGTTAGGATGGGTACATTCAGATTTATTGGCACCCCGTTGTGGAAGAACCTTATAATCTTCCTCAATGTTTGTTTTAAAATAAATGGTTCCCGATGAATCATAACCCAAAGATCGTATCATATTAACCGTAGGGTCTCCAGACTTTTTACCTACATTTTTAAACAAATTAATTGTTTAAAGATATATTTATTTATTTTGTTATACTTTACCTGGTCGAATAGATGAGTATCGCTTGGGAACAGCTTCGTAATCCAGGAAATAATCATGTTCAAGGTGATGAACGTTAAGTGGAAATGGGGTTTGTCGCGAATCCTTTATTAGTTCAACGAGTTGTGATGGTAAATTTATTTGCTTGTTATTAATTTTACGTTGAATAAGAGAGTGTGTTGAATCGCACTCCATTTGTGTATGTCCTACGATTAAATATTTATGTTCAATAGTAATGTTTTTTTCAACACTAAAGGAAATCAAAGCATTGGATAACAACACATTGCGATTTTGGTAGAAGCATCCGTCTGAATATATAATAATATGGTGAAAATTTGTCCTATCAAGGATTGCGTTTCTTAAATATTTTATTAGAATAGTGGCGAAAGTGGATGCAACGAGGCTTCCTTCAGTTTCATCCCAGACATAGTTGTCAGATTGATGAGTTACAATATTATAAATAGTAAAGTTGTGAACTTGCAACTTCATTTTGTAATATGAAGCATTTGCTTTTGACTGTGGAATTAGCTTTACAGCTTGCATGTCTATACATAACAGTAGGCATAAATTCGCCTTAGCACTTTCTATGTCATTTAATTTTTCTTCTCTCATACTGTCGATTTGTTTTCTGTGGCTCTCGTACTGCTCTTGTGAAATATTTTTAGATTCATATGATATACAAGTGTCACACATATCATTTCTGGGTTTGAAAATAGAATAGTTACGTTTTTTTAAAACTTCCATGAATCTTGGGAAAGATACAGGAGATATTTCATTTTCTTTGAGGGACTCACATTTCTTAGAATATACTTCATATACGTTTTTGTAAGATTTAAAATCCGTCTGAAAGTACAATCTAGTTGTGTGTTGACGTCGGTAATGCGACTCTAGCTTTGGAATTGCGTCTAACCATTTATTTAAATAATTTAACCTTGTTTCATAGCGTTTTCCTTGGGTGGTATTTCTTTTGGCTTCAGTTCTAAATTTTGTTTGGTTTTCCGGACCCATTTGTGTAACATGTAACTCACTGAAGTTCACCCATTTCCTAACCCCTGATTCTGAAATTCCTAGGGTTGAAAAAAACATTTTACTACATACTTGCAGGCGGGCGGTTTCTTAGTTTAAATAATATGATTTTGAAAATGTTCGGCGCGAATTTTCTACGTATGTCCGCTTCTTGGTAGAACATTCAATTCTATCGGTAACATACTTTTTTTTTTGGTCCCACGACATTTGCCAGAAACGATAAAATATTTCTTTTCTCACACTTTCGGAAAAGAGGGAACAATGCCGTGTTGAACATTTTTCACAATAAAATAAATATTTTTATAAAAACAAAAAGAAGTCAAGCTTAATAAAATAAACATACAAACTTATTTAAAATAGATATATACAAATACCAAGAAATTAAAATTTTTTAAATTAATTCCGCTTAGATAACAGTTAAATAAATATATAGGGTTTTTATTTTTGCGAAAAACCAAGGATTCATAATGACGACGTTGCTTTAAATTTGTATCGTATGTGTCCAAATAGGATATAATTGAAATTTAAAAATATCGGTTCACAAATGTCTGAGATATGAGTGAAAAACACGCCTCCAATTTTTACCCATAAATCTATAATTTACCTATTCTTATAACTATTAACTTTACTTTTTCTTTTTCACCTGAAATATACGTAGTAGAATAGTTGGTAGTTGAAATCGAAATTGCCGAAATAAGGGTTTGGCATAAAAGTGTCCATATAAGCTAAGAATATCAAATATGTATATAAATTTGTTGTTGCTTTCTACAGAAATTCATATTAAGGGTCCTCATGATATCGTTTATAAGTCTCGTAATCTGTGCAAACTGTGCATTTTTACGCCCTCGTAAATGAACTGTCAAAAATTGTATGAGAATTCATTTACACAAACTTGGTAAATTTGCCCAACAATTTTGTCTCGTAAACTTGCGCTGTTCAATTGTGCATTTATACAAACAGATCTTTTAATGATATTAACGTCGTTTTCAATGAAAAGTCCAAGTGTCTATAAATCACAAACAATAAATTCTAGCAATAATTTCAGTAAATTGGTCTTTTGGCTTTCTTTGAGCATTTTTAAAAGCAAATTTCTCATACATATTAATCACAAATTTAAACACAAATTTTTATATTTTTGAATTTTAATTTTTAATTTATTTTTGTATTGACGTTTCTTACAAACTGACATTAATTGTTTAAAATTACACAAAAGTAAAAAAGGGGCTTCATGAAACAAGACTCGTAAGTTTGCGCATTTGCACAAATGGCAATTTTAAGCGACATCATGAGGACCCTTATTGTCTTTTTAAATTTTCAATGCCACAAAATATGAAGTGTTTGAAATTTAAAAATTCGATATGAATTTTTATAGAAAGCTAAAATATAGTTATAAAATATTGTTGATTTTGTTTTTGCTTTCGTCACTTTTTAGAAAAAATCAGCAAATCGGCACGTTTTCGGAGCAAAAATCGTTGAAATGAAGATAAATCGTCAAATCTGGCATCCCTGTTTTTATTATATTTATTTCTTTTGTTGACGTTTCGCTTTCATTTGACATTTAATTCTAGAAATATTCCAGTTAAAATTGAATCTGTTTTGTCTGTTTTCGCATTTAAATACAGAAACACTTTTTTCTCGCAAACGATGGAATTTTTTGTTTCACACTTCATGTGAAAAATTTTACGATGCGAGAAATACAGAAACGAGCTACTGGTAATAGTCTCCAACCGCTGAAATTTTTTAAGTCCGACTCCGACTCTAACTTGACTTTAAACTGTGATTTTGTAAAAATTTCAAATCGATATGTTAAATATTCCATCTCCAATTTTAAAGAATTTTTATTTTAGAAAATATAAGAATTTTTTTTTTAAATTTTTTATCCCGAAAAATTTTAGAGTCGGAGTTGCTTTTTTTTGTGGGTACATAAACTCCGACTCCGGTACAAAAACCGACTAATTAAATAGCTCTCCAATAGCTTGTAAGACTTTTAAGATGGTGTTTAATCCGTAAAAAATCATTACAAATTAATAGGATTGTTTTTATTGTTATGCAGGGGAGCTCCATTACCATTTGGTCACTTATTTCATCAATAGCAGGTGTTTTTTTTTTTGGAGTTTAAACAAGCAATAGCCTTTTTAATATTTCTTATCTCACATCTTAGTAGTATAGCTGTTACGAAAACATCAGGTGGCAACTCTACTGATATACCATTTGCTATCTAGGGTTAAATACATATTACTAATTTTCACTGAACAGCTTTCCTTTTTCAACATATTTTCTTGCCCAACTTCCATTAAAGTTTTACAAGTAAGTGCTTAGACATTACTGGTCCTTAAAGATTTTTACTTGCACGCCATATGGAGTATTCAGATTCTGGAGTTGCATCAAGTTCCTAAAGAGAATTCTCCAAAGGTGTGGCTTTTTGAGCCTGGAGTTACTTAAAAGATTTTTTGGGCCTTCTTTCAGTACAAGTTATAACTAAAAGAATCTGTGAAGTTGTCATTCTCTAAGAACTCCACGTTTTTCAACCAAGATCCGATCGACATATGCCAATTATTTTGTTTTTATATCTGATTTGTGTGGGGTCTATTTAAGATTGTTGAACAGTTAGTTTGATATTTCTTTCAATGCTGGCAATATACATTAAAAAACTTACACCTAAAATTAATAATTTTAATTTTTCCATAATATTGTTCGCTGGGCTAAATTATTACATTATTGTGTTGAGTGTTTAGTGACAGTGGCTGAGAGTGTTTGCAATTTTTAAACGAAAAATTATTGCACTTGTTGTTTGTTGTTTTACATAAAATAAATAAAAAAAAAAAATAACTAAAATAATACAAAACCATCCAAAAAACAATAAGTTTTTTTTTGCTGCATGTGGCGGAACAACAAAAACTTTGTGGCAAATATAAATTTATTTTTGGTGGAAAATAAAAAAAATCTTAGAAAAACTCAAAATTACAGCCAGTTTGTATAAAACTAAACACATGTAGGTGGCAGTTTTATGGGATGTTTTTTTTCCAAATTTATTTGAATGACTTTTATTTTGTCAAGTTTTTTTGTGTCAAAAATTTTAAAAGGGCAATGACCGTAAACAACAGAATTTTAAAGTAGGAAAAAGTTTACATTTTTAAGAACATTTAAAAATATAAAAGGGGCAATTTGATATATGATCTGTTATATTGTGATATATTATTAAAATAAATATTGAAATTTATGACAATTATCAATTTATGATTGCATTCCAGTTGTGCTAGCATCACGTCTGGCAAACCCAAAATTTTAAAATAATTTGTTTATTTAGACAAATTTGTTGCCATTTAAAATTTATATTAATTTTTTTTTTGGCTCATAAAAAAAATAATTCACTTTATTTAAGACAAGTAATTAATGAATTTAAAAGTACTTAAGAGTAAAGCGCATATAATTTTTTTTTTTTCATTATTTTTGGCAATGACAGAGCATATTTACGGTGACTATATTTTTAAAAGTGAAATACAGAACAGCAGTTCACAGACGTTTAAATATCTTTTTTATATTATTAGAATTAATGCAATTTATTAAACACAATACGCAACGTCCTAATTATCTTTTAAATAAAGCCACTGGATATTGCCAAGTAGCTTTGATGGAATAATATGGATTTTGAATCTTCATACATGAATTGAGTAACGAACTAAAAATAATTAATCAAATCTAATTCTAATTCCAAAGTGAAGACAAGTGCTGCAGTGGCACAGACAGTATAAAATGTGTTGTGTAGAACGTCATATACTCGGACTTTGCCATGATGAGACAACCATTAGTTAATACTCCAAATTTAGCCCATTTTTTAAACAAAATTATTGTTAAAAGCTTTAAACATTGGCAATCCAACATTTAGTTCTTAAAAATCTCGAACTTCAAGCTAATAAACAACAATATGAATTGGAACTAAGATAAGTAACAAAATTAGATTTGACGAAAATTAATTAAGAATATTAAAGATGTTTGAAAGGGATGTTTGAAATTAAAACCCAACATTTAAAAAATCTGCTTATAGCTTTCTTTAAATTCAAAAATCGTAGTATCTGTTATTGCAAATTTTGAAAATATTTTTGTTTACTTATTGCGTTACTGTCAAATAAAGTATTCTCAAACCTAGAAAACTCCTTCGAATAAATGGCTGAAAGCCAAAGTTTTTTTTATCATAAATTATAAATATTGCCAAATAATTATCTAAAAAACATTAGAAAATAAAAAGGGTGGTTAAATTTTAAGGGCCGATGTTGATTTTGAATAAAACACTATCGACAACGCCATTAAAAAGTTGCCCCGTAAGACGCATACGTATGACCTTCTTTTAGGATTCTATCTAACATGGTTTTTTGTTATTACAAGTTTATATTGACCTTAAAAGTGTTTGCTAAGCTAACAGCAGGTTTCTCCTCATGGTAACTTTACAAGGGAAATTTTCGAATCTGAAGCTGTCATATATTCTGCTGAAGATATGGTAACTTTATTGAAAGATTTATGACAAATTAAATTATTCAAACTTTTGAAATTAACCAATTTAATACAAAAAACTAGACAGTTTATCATAAAAACAAAAAGGAAAACACAAAAAATTTACTTCTTTAAAACACGTAGTCGTTGCCACTACGTATTTTAAACCAGTGTTCGAAAATAAACACGAAATAAAGCTCCTTAGTGTTCGGATGGGTAGATTTAGATTAGACACACAAGCTGTTCCTGCTGCGGTCTTTAGCAACATTTTTTGTTTGTCAATTTCTTTGTCAATGTAAAAAAAGAAACATTACAGAACATTAAAATATAATGTTTGTCTACAGTATCACTACAATTGTTCTGTTCTTTTTAACGAAGAACAGAACACTATATACTTTTCGGCTCTTGCATGAAAATTGTTACGATTGTTTTCGTCTTCATAAACATTAAAAAAATAGATATCGTTCCTGAGTATGTGAGCAGAACGCTAAATAATATTCTGCTTATTATCGAACACTGTTTTAAACAACCAAATGTAGTCGGTATCTACTGCAATGTTGCCATAGTATATAAATAACATTTGTAATATTGGAGAAAACTTAATGGTCACCATATCGTTCACGAAAGCTGTTGTTCACGTTTCTTTCAGTAACTTTATCATTAGGTTGTATTAATTACTCTTAATTGACAGAGAAAAGTCCATAAAATTTTTTTTTCTTTTAAGATTTTTATTTTTTAAATAACATAAAAAATTAATTTTTTATTGTATAGTACCTTAATAGTATCTAATATTAATAGTGTATTTCTTCAGTACGTCTTGTTAAAAAAATTACATAAAAATAACGTTCTAAATTTAAGATTTATTTTTAAACATTTTTGCCAAAATTGTTCCTGAAAAGAATTAATAAATAACATTTCAAATGAATCATTATGAATCGCTTATAAATCTTGTTACTTAAAGTTTCAAATTAAAAGTAGAATTTAAATTTTCCTTAATTCTCAGCCATTCTCTTACAGTTATAAATCTTCTAAACATATGTTGTATATAAATTTTTAAAAAATTATTAATATTCCAAATATGTATAATAATTTGTCCCTAATCTATGTTTTGAACACTATCCCTATATCCCGAGTGATCTTGTCATAAAAGTTCATAAAAAAGAGCTTTTATACATTAAATACTACTCTTAAAATCAATCAACACATCGGTCATAGAAAAAAATTAGTTGAAAAGCATGAACATGGCCGTTTCTTAAATACAAATCGCATTGGGCGATTTTTTTTTTACAAAAATCTACAGAAAATTAAATGTGGCGAATTTCGGAGTATTCATACTACATAGAATTTGTGTAATGCGACAAAGAAAATTAAAACAGCTAAATAAAAATTTAAAAAATTCAAAAAAACATGATTTAAAAGTTGTTCAAGATAAATAAAAAATTTTTATACGTTTAATTATTTTACTAAGAAAAAAATTACCCAAAACAAAAAAAATATTCGCAACTCCATATAAAAAAATAAAAACCAATTCTGTTTCGGGATTACCAAAAACGACGGCTCTGTTGGTAACCCTACAGTCTACATTAATTTAGTTTTCTTGCTGCAATTACTAAATTCGGTCTTCTAATAAACGTCGTCCGTCCTTAAACTAAAATTCAACACAGTTAAAATGTGTTTAACAAGTGTTGCCTTTAATTTTATAAAAAAAAAGTTAGTTATTCAAGTATTTTTATTAAATAAAAATCGCGCGAAATATTTTTATTAAATAGAAAAGCAAATCATGTGTGGAATTTTTGGAGTTGTTTTTATTGTTATTGCCGGTGTTCAGTTTATTTTGCATAAAAAAATTTGGTGAGATTTAAAAAAAGAGAAGTAAACATCTCTCAATGATAAAAGCAAAGAAAAAGTTTATGCTAGGAACACAACTGGGACTTACGACGAATTTCGTCCAGCACGGCGAATTATTCGGAAGAAATTCGCTGTATAAATTCGGCGTATGAAACACAATAACGACGAAAAAACAAAATGGAAATAAAATATGTTGTATAAACAAGAAATAGTGGTACCATATGAACAAAAAGTACTTCACAAACAAAACATTAAGAACAACTTAACTACAATACTTTTTTTATTGTTAATTTTTTTCAATTTGTATTTTATATTCAGTTAAAATTTTACAATTTCTAAAGTAAAAAGTAACTTTATTTACTAAAACACTTGCCATTTTCAAACAATATGGCTACCCGGTACTGATTTGTTCGCCGTTCGCCGGCGTTAGAATTAGAATTAAATATATTTAAAGCTTGCAGCGTCCGGCGAATTTTCGTCGGCGCCCTGATTGTGTGCATTTTTATATGCTCAGATATTTTTTATTTTTGGCGACGAATATTCGCGGCCAAAAATTCGTCGTTCGTCCCAGTTGTGTTCCTAGCATTAGCATGTGGTTTTGCTTTTGTTTACGCAAATTAAATGCATTAAATTGTTTTTGTTTCAAATTAAAAGCAAATAGTGTGTGAAAGTGTTGCCGCTATTGATAATAAAGTAAATAAAATGGGAATCGGGTGACTTAATGTTAAATATATCATTTAATTTTTGTTATAGCCTTTAAACAAATCTTTTTAAATTTGAAAAATTACCTTACATAATATGTAATACGTACGTACGTATTATGTACTTAAATCTTGTCTTTAAACAACACAAAAAATAAGAAATTTGTTTTACACTATTTGGTGTAAAAAGATGATATAATTTTTTCTTGCAGACAGTTAGTAATTCCTCAACTGAGGAATAAGGTATTATTTATAAAAAGGTGTTCAGTCGATTAATTTTTGTTCGATTAATCGAATAATTTTAGCCGTTTAATTGTTCGAATAATTTAAAATTGCTATTTTTGATTAATCGAAGAATATATACCGATTAATAGAATAATAATTATACGTAGTATTTCTGTTAAATGTATAATTTTTTTAAAGTTTTAATAAACAAACAAAATGTATGTGTCCGTTCGAATTTGAAAAAACAGTCATGTTTAGTGTTTATATTTTTGTTAAATTTTTTCAACTCAATTTAATAATTCATTTCACAAAAGAAAAAACTTCAAAGGTTAACATACTCAAAGATTTATATTGATTTATCGACTATGTTCTAGAAATCGAAATGAAGTGAGATTTAAATCGAACGGTAATTTAAATTCATTTACTATTTACAAATTGACCGTAGTTTTTCGTGGAATATTTTTATGAACTTTCATTACAGGGTCGTTTTTAAAATTTGCTCGACTTTAAATCCACTTAATTTCGATTTCTAGAACGCGCCAATATTTTTTCACAAATAGTTTATTCGTTTCTCTCTTTAGGATGAGTATTAACGTGTATTAACGTAATTGATCTTCAACAGCTTCACTAATTTACCACTTACACAGTGACTATAACATTGTACTTGAAGAAGATGCTCCACCAACAAAATCAAGGGACTACAAGTGGTTCAATGAATAAATATTTTGAACAAGATACTTCGATCGATTCTCTAGAGGACATTATTTGCAGGTGCATAGCAGAGCATGGAATGTCCGTGAAAAGTTTCAAAAAATCAAAAGTTATATTGATTCTTTTTAAATGTAAGTTCCCGAAAGTGAACCAACAATTTTAAGCTACTTACATTGCCAAGTTTTATTTTTATAAAAAAGGATGTTTATTTACACAAGTACTAATTTTTTCTTAAATTATTGAAAAAATATCGTTATTTATAAAATTTCTGGTTTAAGAATTATTCGATTAATCGATTAATTTTAAAATTCGTTTAATCGATTAAGTTAAAAGTGCCAAATATCGATTAATGATTTTATTGAACATAATAAAACCTGATTATTTGAACACCCTAATGTATTAGACCGATTAAAAAAAAAAAGTTGTTGATGCCCCCCCCCATAAAACTAACTATGAAATGTTTGAGGGATATTCCCAAAATATTTTGGCTCTGGCAATAATCCATCGTAAGCTCAACCGCGTCAAAAAGAAATTGTCCTATTCTGCAATAAGACTTTTTAAAAATCAAACCACAGACTCCAGAAAGCGAGGTGTTTATGTTAGTTTTTTTAAGCTTTTCCATTCGATTTTAATGTAAATTTAAATAACTTAACCATTTTTTGTCCGGCTTTCATTTCATTTGTACTTTACTATCCTTATATTTATTTAGAAGTCGAAATAAATTTTTACGCATAATAACTACTTTTTAGGAATGTTTGTTCTATATTTTGTATTAAGTTTTCACTTAATGTCTATTCTTCCTGAACCGTTTCGAACAAATAAAGAGGTGAATGTACAAGTTTCCAGTAATGAGAAAAATAAAATTAATTGGGAATGTATGTGTTTGAGCTCTATAGCAGCCCTGACGGAAATCTGGGTTCAATTGTATCCAAGTAACTAGTTTTGTCGACTATTTTGGTTGGTTTCTGGCGACATTGTTAACACTCTTTTATTGGCTTTTAATACAAAAAAAATGTATAAATTCTTAATTTTATTTTTTTTAATAAAATAATTATAAGTAACAAAATTTTAAATTTTCCATTGACATCTACTTCAAAAAAGTACCAAAAGTGTCGACTAGATTTACTAAAATATACTAGTGATTCTCGGTGTCCAATGTCTGCATAGGGGCCTAAAAAACCTACTTGATCATTAGTAGGGTGATCGATTATTCGACTTTTTTCAATAACCGGTTTTCGAATATTCCGAATAGTTGCTTTTTTAAAAAAACCGGTTTTCGGTTAAGCATTTTTAAAATAACCGGTTAACCGGTTTTTATTCGAATACATAAAAATACAAAATCAAATTAGTTTTTGTAATAAAAAGTTAATTAGAATAAAAACAAAACAATTCACGAAGGTAAGGAACCAACAAAATACATAGATATGACTTAAGGTATGTTCAGACCTAACAAATATTTGACGATAAAATCAAACAAAAGCGTGACCAGTAAATTGATAAAACTAAAGCATTATTTTAAATAATTTCTTGTTATTTGCTAAACTACATGTCTAAGATGATAATTGCATTTATGGATAATGTAGTTACGAAACCCTTAAATAATGTTTGCTCTAGCCAAACGTTTTGCAAAAGCAAACAATTCTTTACGTTAGGAGTCAAACATTTAATAGGTGTGAACATAGCTTTAGAATTTTTTAAAAACATTGGTTTTAAAAATATAGGAATGCGATAAATTTATTATTTGACATATTTTCCTAAATTTATTGTAAATGAGTTTTAATTTGTTGCTGGTAAAGCATGTCTATATGAAGCAATAAACTTCAGCCATATTTTTGACAAGTGGCAAACAAAACCTCTTATCCAGGATTATATATTTCAATTATTTTTGTTTCAGCATTATAGAAACAATAGTTATATGAACATGCTTTTTGTATGAAATATCTGTCAATTCGTCGATCACACAACTTGAACCCTTCCAGGACATTTTTGATTCCTTCAATTTTATTTTAAGTTCTGGGTGTTTTAAAAAATAAAACTGATGAATTTTCCCATAACGTTGATTCCGCCGGTGTGTTCTTGCTTTAAGCATGAAGATGTGCTGGAACTACTTAAGAGTTTTTCATTCATTATTGTCAGCATATTTTAGTAAAGTATTATTTGCAGTCTCTTAAAAACTACTTGACCCTGTTAAGTTTTACTTGGCGTATATTTATGTCAAGCTTATAGACTAATTAAAAGTGATTAATAAGTCGTGACGTTAAAGAACCTTTGCAACTTATCATTTTAGGGCCGTTAAAGCACAATTTTCTTTTAAGCCAGTTCGAAATATCACCAGAGATGACATCTTTATAAAGATATATATAGTATTTACGGGTGCATTTAAAACAAAAGTAAGGAATAAGTATATAAATTACACATTACTAAAATAACCGGGTAATTTTACTAAAATAACCGGTTTATTCGATATTCAAAAAATGGACATTTTAAAATATTCGACTTGGGCAAAACTTAAATAACCGGTTAAAACCGGTCAAATACTATTCGATCGATCACCCTAATCATTAGTTTCAACGTCAGTAGTAGATTTCCAATGACACGCACATATTAAATGTCTATAACTAGTAAATATAATTGTCTAGGGTAACTATTATAAGTCACTAGTACTGGTGACTGTTCAAAAGTGAATCAGTACAGATTCACTAGTGACATTTCTTACAGGGAGAATACAGTCCAAATACAGAACATTAAATAAAATAGAGAACGATTTAAGGGTTTATACTAAAAAAATAATTCACCCAGAATAATTCTATAAAATACATTACTGTTCAAAGGTTTTCTTGGGATTCAAAAATTAATTAACAAGGTTTCTTTCAAATGTGCTAAATTCCCATTTCATACTATTCATACTGTTCATTATAATACAGAACAGATGGTCACCGTAAATATCTTCCACAAAATTATGACTTTTTTATTGATTTGTTCTGTCGGCATTTATTTATAAAGTTGGGAGAAAATTTTTATTATTTATAGTCAAAATAAACGAAACTCATTAATTTGTGTTAAAAATGCTTAAATGCCTGTTTTTGAAATTTTTTTTTTTTTGTTTATTTATATTTACATATTTAAAAAAAATAATCATTACAATTCCAAAGCCTCAGCACCATAAAGGCATTATTGAGGCGAGTTGGCAAAAGTTAATATTTACAATATTAAAAATTAAATAACAATTACAAAATAATAAAAAAAAATTATTTTTTATTAAGATTTTCGTTAGGGAATTTACATTGAAACAATGTTGTTTTGAAAATAAATTCCCAAACGAAAATTTTTATTTTAATTTCAAAAACAGGCAGTATATAATTTTAGAACAGCAAAGGGCATTTTTGTAATGCACGCTTGTTGAAGTACACTGTTGCCAGAAAACTTTCCGCTGATATTATCAATCCAAAAGTAATGTGGAGTTTACATAGTAAACATGATAATAAAGCTAAAAGCTTAAGTACTTTTTAAATTTATTTTTTAATAAATAAAATTAAATTTCAGCTAAACGTCTAAATTTTAAGGGCCGATGTTGAATGTGAACCACACCTAAGCGTCTTGCTTCTTTCTGAATTTCATATGACATTTGTCAATTTTAGACCAACTCAATTTGAACCATGGAAAGATACACAATCGAGCAAAGCGTTAAAGTTATTCAGGCTTATTATGAAAATGGGCGTTCAAATCAAAATGCAAATCGAAGAAAATCATGTTCAGTGATGAGGCACATTTTTACCTTAGTGGGTTCGTCAATAAGCAGAATTACCGTATTTAGACGAATGATTATCCAAGAGTGATTGTCGAAAAAGCAATGCACCCACAAACAGAAACTGTTTGGTGCGGTTTATGGGCTGGCGGCATCAGCGGGCCGTAGTTATTCCGAATGGAGGCCCGTCAGGCAGTTACTGTGAATGGGGTTCGCTATCTTGAGATGATAACAAACTTTTTATGGCCCGGATTGGAAGATAAGGATGTGGACGATATGTGGTTTCAACAGGACGGTCTGACTTGCCACACAGCTAACGAAACAATGGCTATTTTGAGCGACGAATTTAATGGCCGTGTTATCTCACGTGGTGGCGATGTCCTTTGGACTTCTTTCTTTGGGGTTATTTGAAGATTCAAGAGCTAAAGGATGAGATAATTCCGTACATTAGCGGCATAGAACCTCAATTATTGCTCAGCATAATCGAAAACTTGGACCATCGGATGAAGGTGTGGTGCCGAGGTTGTGGCGGACATTTGGACGATATTCTGTTCCATGTACAATTGAACATACCAATACATACCATACAAAATAAATAGCTTCTTTTATTCTTGAATTGTTCATGGCTTATTGATGTTCACTTCTTTCTTAAAATATTCCCACAGAAAGAAGTCCAGCGGTGTCATATCACATGATCGTGACGGTAAATTTACATCGCCACGGCGTGAGATATCACGGCCATTGAATTTTTCGTCCAAAAGAGCCATTGTGTCGTTGGTTGGCTGTGTGAAGTTGAACCATTTATTGTCCAGGTCTATATTCTCAATTTCTTGGTAACTTCTTGTCCGACCTAAATTTCGAATAAATAAGGTCCATGCCACCACCAGCCTATAAACCGGACCAAACAGTTGATTTCACATTTCCAACAGACCCGGTTTGCAGAAATTTGCTCCGAGTTTTATTTGGCAAACACCTTGAAATTCCTACCCAAGAAAATCGATCCCGATAATTGTAAAATTTAAACACTGCTTAGGCAACAAAGTAGAATTATTTTATTGATTTTGCTAAATTTTAAATTAAAGAAATCTAAAATTTTTTTTTTTGTTAAGGTATAAATTATTTGTTCCCTTGTTATGTGTTTGCGTGATATTTTTTGGCAATGAGTTATGAAACCCGCAACGAAATGTTGTTTCAGTAAACTCTCAGCGGGCGGTATTAAAGATTCGGCACAGCGGAATATATAACTTTTACTTGCTTAAACTATGAATACCCATAATATTCCTGTCTCCATTGCTGAGGTCATAAAAACGAACAAATTCTTAGGCCTTTAGGATTATGGAAGTGACATTTTTTGTATATTGTGTTTCTTGTAAACATTATATTTAATGAGTTGGCATTTGGCCAACTAGAATTATTTAGATATTTTTGTTCTTTCGTCTTATTTTGTGGGACATTTTAGCATTCATTTTTTTATGTGTGTATATGATACGTAAACATTTTATAAGTTTGCTTGTACGTACATTGTTATACTGCATGAATTTTATTGATCTATAAAATAAAATTTGAAAGTGTAAATAATGTAAACATAATTATTAAAAACTCGTATCCTGTGTGTTAAAAGACAAATTAATATTATAAATAAGTATTTTTTTTTAGCAATACAGATCTCTTAACGATCTTTTTAAACGAATATGATGTCTTTACTTCTTTAACAATTAAAAATGTTTAAAGAATTATTTGATGTTTTTTTAATTGAAAAGCAGGCATAACTTAAGGGCGGTAGAGAGGCTTATCTACCAACATTACAATTCTAAACACTTCATCTATAAAAAAAACTCATAGCCATGCTTGTTGGTAGCTCAAGGTAACAAAATCGTAATAAAAATCCCGTCTTAAGCAAAGTCAACTGTTTTTTTTTTCGCAATTTACCTATTTTGAAATTAATTTAAAAAATGTATTGCCTGGTTTAACCATTTCGAACGTAAATGTTCGTACTGAGTTTAATGTGTAAAATATTTTTAGGACTAAGTAATTTTCTTAGAAAATTTCTATGCGAACATTAAAGTTCGAAATAGTTGAAGAGCAAGTTACTATTTATAATATTAAAAAGAAAAATGTTTTAATCAAAATCCTTAACGATTTATAGCAGACATAAAAATATCACCGTTATTTTACTTTATAAAATCATGGTCCACATAACAATAGTGAAGAGGGCTTAAGCGTTTGCGCTTTTATATGTAACATTAAAAATATTAGTCTAGACCTACATATCTTACCGATAGACTCAGAATCACTTTCTGAGACTGTCTAGCGATATCCGTCTGGCTGGCTGATTGCCTGTCCATGTAATTTTATGCGCGAAGTACGGGTTGCAAATTTGGAGATAATTTGAATTTTGGAAAAGGTGAGATTAGGTCCATGGCTTCACATAGCCCACTTACAAACTTCTTTCCGGCACCGGATAAACTTTAATGCAAAGCTAACAAAACACGACAGAACAGTCCACTACAAACATTCTTGGGTTATCTCTCAAAATAAGAGCATTATAGTCTTTTTTAGTTTTTAAAAAATATGTGTGTTTGTTTTTTTTCGAAAAACTTAACCCGATGTAATTTCTTCTATTTCTTGTTGCAAATTTTAAAATATGGAGGGCTCGGTGCTGAACCATACCCACAGTCTAACCACCAGCAAAATTCAGAATTACACTTGAGATAAAGCAAAATTACCCGATTTAAATGAAATTTACAAAGAAGCAAAAATTTACAAAGAAGCAAAAAAACAATAAACTCATTGATAGAAGATCAATATTAGTCAAACTGTTATACTTCTTAGGCCCGTTTTCACAACTTTCCGATAGCTAAAGGTAGGATTTTACTGGCCGGAGGAAAAGTGTTCCGTTATTACAAATTTACTTTATCATACCAGGGAGGATCAACCTTAATTTTCTTTATCGCTCACTTTAGGTTAAAGTAAAGTTTTAATAATGGAACACTATTTATAAGGCCGGTTAAAGTCCACTTTTAGTTATCGGTAAGTTGTAAAAACGGGCCTTATTGTAATTTAAAATAAATTAACAAAAATAACATGAAACACTTAAAAACAATTAAAAAAAACATAAATTAAAACTCCTAAAAAATTAAGTTTAACTTCACATTTGGAAGCATATACTTAGCGACGCACAGTGGGAAATTTTACGAGAAGGCGGTCAAAATTCCATAACTTTTGACTGGATCGGTATATTTTTATGCGATTTTTTTGCTCGATAGGTGCGATGTTAGGCTTTAATTTGCGAAATAAAACGTAAAATTCGACTGATAGGAACAAAAGTTATGGGAAGTTGAAAATGCATTTTCATTTTTTTGTTGAGTTTCGGTGTAAAAGTTGAATATTTCAAATATGATTTTTTTATAATTTATCATTATTTCTCTTGTATTTTACAACTGTTACTTATTTTTTAGATCCTGTCAGAAAATGCCAATATTTGGCCCCTGTAAATTTTTTAGTCCCAATATTCACAGGGACCAAAGGTTGGTTTTTTTTTGGGACGAGACGAGTTGTTACATATAAGGGTAAAACTGAAAAGGAATATTTTGAAATATGCCCAAATAGCATTCTGGGCTATCGATAACATTTTAGGTAATTCAACTTTTATTTTTGGTTTGAGATGTATGTGTTTTTTATTTTTATATATTAATACAAATATATACTTAAATCCAAAACAAATTATAATCTATAAACAATTTTAAATTCAAAAATATAAGAAAAAATTTCTTCTAAATAGCTTTGGGTTTCATTTTCCAGAAGTTGTTTAGCTTCTTCCTCTAATTCGATTAAGGTTGATTTCCATTTTTGTCGAATACTGGACATATATGGATCTGATGTGCACAACAAAATAGTAATAAGATCTTCATTAGTACAACATCTGGACATTTTTCTTGTGTTATGCTCGCGGAAGGATCTGTAGTCTTTGTTCCTTTTTTCTTGCGCTTCTTCAGATAGTTATCCAATTGGTAGCATATTATGTTGAACTATTTGTTCCCCATGGTATAAAATTTTATGAACTGTGGTTGGCATATGTCTCCAAGAGTATTTTTTGTTATAAAGAATTGCTGTTTCATTTGCATACTGGCCAAGTTTTTTTGCATTTATCTTTCTGCTACATGATATAACTTGTTTTGGCTGATCAATTATAATATAATTAGGCCTAGGTGAAGGTATTTTTCTTGAATTTGTTTTTTTGTTTGCTTCCTTTTTTCCACATTTTCTTTGGTTTTTCTCACTGTTTCGCCTAACGGGCCAAATTCCAAATCATAACCCGATTTAAGAATATGCTCCATAAAACGAATTCTGGTATGAAGAGGGGACATTCCAAATTCGTGTGCTTCATTGAAACTATTGTCTTGTGATGGGGGTTGGCTTAATTGACTTGATGTCTTTTGGCATGTGGTACAGCTTGACGAAGACTTTGTTTCGGTTAATGCTTGTGCAACTTTTCCATCGATCATTGTAAGGAACATTTGAAAATTAATTTCAATGCATTGGTCATCAAATTTAAATATTGCCGTTTTGCAGCATCCGTTCACCCACAATAAGTTCATAACAATGCCAATACCTTTACCTTCTCCAAATTAATTGATAACCTTAGCACGTCAGGTAATTAATTTTTTATGTGGCCTGAACTGCTTTATTTGTCGAAAATTCTTTAAGATTCACCTTCTTTCTAATTTCAGTAATGTTTCCTCGCAGGACTTATTTTTTGAACAGAAATTGCTGTAGTTCGCAAGACCGTATCCAGATGTGTGTACAATGGGGTATAGAAATGTAGGTTAGATTCTGGACTACAAGAAAATATAGCTTTTCTTGACGCGTTTTGACGGGCAGGACTTATGCTCTATAAAGTAGGAAATTTCCGAGAAATTTTGACATTAAAAAAAAATTAAAAAATTAATTAGTTCTAGAGGTCGCAGAGTTTAATGCTTTAAACCACGTAAAGCTAATAAAATAAACTAATACACAAAACTTATTCTGTCACAAAATCTTACAAAACAAAAAAGTTATGAGCATTTCAACTTCAAAAATTGACTCAGAAATTCAAAACTATAACCAAATATTGAGAAAGTCCATTTCGGACCACCCTGTTCTCAATGAAATAGTTGAAATAGGGTTGAAATTTTTTGGCTCCCGAGGTTCACTAGTATTTGCTTTCACATGAATAAAAAAATTTTAAAATCGGAGAACATAAAAAAAAATAATTTTGGCCGCCTTCTCAAAATATGAACCAGTGTGCGACGGTTCAAAATTCGTATTGCCATTCCTTTACAAAAGTTGTTTTTTAAGCCCAGTAGAGCTTTCTTTCACTTTTTGCTCAGGCCATCGATTTTCGCAACTTCATGATTTAAATAACCCAACTTATTTTTTCAGAAACGAAGGCGATGTGTTCTTTTAGTGAAAATAAACTGCCAATAAGACTTCAAGGCCGTGTGATGTGACACCTCTTGATTGTTTTCGGTAGGGCTGTGAAGTCACTGGTTTATGCTGATAAGCCAGCAACAATTGACGTCTTGGAGGTCAATATTGTTCATTTTAATTGTGAAGGGCAGCCAGCAATGCTCGAAGAAAGGAACAAAATTGGACGACTGTAATGCGTTTCGTCATGGACAGGCACGTTGCGTATTAGTTTAAAATCAGTTTCAAATGGTAATGCGGTGTATTAACCTGCGATTAAAATTAATTTGTTTGTGTTGTCTACCATTTTATGTTTCATGGTTTAAAAAAATACCCTTTGTACCTTATTTAGTAAATAAAATGCCTGCAGGGTTTTATATAACTGTCCCTTTCGTAATTCAGTTTTACAACTGTTAAGGGCGTTAAATATTCTTCAAACTAAAGCAGTCGAAAGTTGCCAGATAAAAATAAAATTAGTTATATTGGGGAATATTGAAAACATTTATTCCCGCAGGCTAGTTTTTAGTGTGAATAATTTTTTTCAATAGACTTCGGGGTTTAAATAACTAAATTAGTTATCTTTATCCAAATCTAATGGTGTTTTCTTTTCTACAAAAAATGTCACATTTTATTTAAAAAAATGCAATTTGGTGTTCTTTTCTTAAAAATGCTTTGCTCTCTAAAAGGGCAGCGTGTTTTATTCTAAAAAAATCTCCCTTAAATGTCATAAGGCATTTAATATACGCCCCGTATAAAAAGAGAGTGTTGATAATGCCCTTTAAAGAGATGGCTTCTGTTTATATATGGGGTTACAAGACGAAGTTGGAAAAAAATCGCCTCTTATCAGGACAGTAAAAATTTTAAGTTTTAATAGTTATTTTTTCTATTATTTTATAGTAAAAACAATAGAAAGCATTACATTGTTAATGGTAGGTTTTCAGTGGTATAAAGTTTAAATGAATTCGGTGTTGTAAAATTATTTTTGAAAAAAACCGTCAAATCAAGAAATCGTAAAAACTTAGTGTTAATCAATCGGCAATCTGGCAAAGATATATGCTTGTTTACATATTTAATGATAAAGAAACTAAAGAAATTGGAATTTCGTTATTCATTTTGTTCATTTATTTCTTTATTTAATATCAATCTATTTACAAATTAAGGTTTATGTATATTTTTTTTATATTTTGACAAACACACTTTTTTGTTTATGAACATATTTTTTGTTTTATATATTGAAGAACAAACTTTTTGTCAGCTGTTAAAAACAGGGCTATCCAATTTTGTGTTTTGTTCTCGTCAAATAAAAAATTGCAGTATAACATATTCGGCAACATGTTTATGCATGCACCTTTTAAAATGTGGTATTTTTTTTGTAGAAAAGAAAACACCATAAGAGTCCATCTTGCGACATTTATTTTCGAACTTTTGAAAGTATATATTTAATGATTGAAGACTTTTTTTTAAAAAGATACCGAGACTTTGATTCGGAAGGCTGTGCATTTTTATCAATAATATTTAAATATATATAAATCTCATCACTGATATCGAATCTTGATTTTATTTAGGTATCTGAAGTAAGAATTTCAAATAACACCTAAGAGAAATTACGCACGCTCTACCCACGACAGTAAAAATTATTCCAAATTCGGGTACTTACCCACAAAGTGGCAACACTGCAAACCAAGTCATAAATTATAATACATTTATGTATTTCAAAACTGGTGCAAAATTTAACTTTATCCAGTTCTGTAACGGACTAAAAAAGAATTTCGTTAGTTAGGTAATGGTTCAACTTCAACTCTGAGGTTTCTATATGAAAACGCACATGAAAGAGAAGGACGGGTATATTTTTATTTTGTAATTGCAACAAATTAACTCAAAAGAAGTTCTCTTGCTATAAACGGCCGCCAACCTGCTTAATATGGAAAGTTATGCAAAGCATATATTTTTAACTTGCGCAATTATAAGTAGTTTGCTATTTAAAATAGCCGAACTCTTTTTGTTTATAAGAATTTTCTTGTACGCAAATCACGCATTGAAGCATCAATATAAAACAATTTTGATAAGTTTGTTTAAAGAAAATTTTTTGTGCAAGCACCGTTTCAAAAACTTAAATTAAATACGTAAAAAACTCAGCACTAAAATTATTTAATCAAACGTAATTTGCTATATTTTAAATACACTTTGAATGTTTTCATTCACTCACGATGGTGATGAAATTAAGTGTGTTTTTCTATGAGCACTGTGTACGCATATAAGCGAGGTTTTGTAGATGCCTTTCTGGTTTATTGGCACTAAAGTTATATGCAAATTTTGAAATGCATGTAAGCGATTAATACTGTACCTTGAGACCATGGAATTTTGGAAAAGTTTATGCATTAAAAATTTCTATAAAGTTCTCTCCAACTTCTAAAATTATTTCTATTTTTTCTTTTCGTGTATTCAAATTTACTCCTGTTTTGGCTTTGGACACAAGATATTGAAAATTCAAAACCAAGTACTTTTGGATGGCACTTAAATTTGAACACTTCCACTTTTGCTCTTAAACAAAGTCAGGAGTTTTGTTCTTTTAATAGATTCTTCTAATAAAAACGAGAAGTTAGAAAAATGAAGAAAAGGAAAATACTAATTTGTATTTACAACATAGTTCCTCAAGAAGTGTGTAATGAAGCATTATGTATCATTGAACTTTACTGTGTATTGGAAGTAAAACTTATGGCATAGCAACATGATGTTGATGATGATGATGACGAAAACAATGCAAAAGTCGCAACCAAATATTAGTCATAAAAAAAACACAAATATATATGGATTTGAAATCACGGGGAATGATTATGGGGAACTTTTGAAAACACCCTCTCTAAAATTTTATTACAAAAAAGGAAAAAAAAGACAGAAACATTTTCAGGCAAGTGCATCTTTTCTAGTGAATTGCACTTTTTTCAAATCTCTTCGGGGCTTGTTGGGCTTCTCTTACTACTGTCCTGTTTCTTTAAATGATTAACTGTTTGGGTTGTCATAATTTCCTAGATTTTTTTTCTTCTATTTCGCTGCCGTTCGAAAACAATTTATGGAAAGAAACCGTTTAATGAAGAGATCTAAACTCCTTTTAAATTGAAGTGTGTGTTTTAAGAAGCAGTATTGAAAGTGTTTTAGTTTATTTTGTTTATTTTTAGTTTTTTATTTCTTCGTATTTGAAATTTTCAGTGAAAAACAATCTGAAAGCAAAGTGTTGGCATGATGCTCGTGATGATTTTAGTTGCAATATTGTATGAATGAGCAGGTTGTAGTATATCTGTCTTTGTATGTGATTTTATGTTGCAACATCTCAGCATGGTTGAGTTGGTGGGTGCCGCCAAATTTGTTTTTTTTTTTTTTTAGAAAAAAAAGTACATCATCAACGTAAATTTATTTTAAGATTTATAAACTAGTGACTCAGTTTTGAATTAATGTTTGTTTGTTGATTTTTCTTGTTTCTTATGGTGCTGATTTTTCAATATTTTTAGAATGGCACACACTTCACTTGATGTTGTAAGTGCATTCATTTGATTAATGAATTTTTTTAAAAAAATGATTTTCATAATTTTTTTTGCTTTTGTAATTATTAATCTAATTTGAATTGTATACGATGAATGATATAATGCTGTGTACGAATTAAATTTTTCGGGCATGAAAAAGTGTGCTATTAAGTGAATAAAAGTTGCTAGTGGAGAAGATCTGAGGAAAATAGTTTTTATAAATATTAAATGGAAGTTTTTTTTTTAGCTGAATGAGAAACTTCGATAACGATAACTATGGTTTGACAGCTGATAATGTTAAACTGTGTTGACATTTCCGTTCAGTAAGGCTTGCAAGTCATTATCAATCGTTTAACGCTAGAACTTTGAAAAAACAAATCTGTTCGCATAGTTCATAGAGCACTTCGTTCATCTATAAATATTGAGTGTTGGTTGCGGTTTATACGCTCATTCGAAATGTGTATGGAGCTGCCTTTACGGTGAATGGCGAGCGCTATCGAGCCACGCTGACTGAATTTTTGTTTCCAAATATTAATTAGCTAAACATCAATGACATTTGGTTCAAACATGATAGCGCAACTTGCCATACAGCGTGTTTACCAATCCATTTATTGCAAAATCAATTTGATGACAACCTTATTTCCAGAAGTGGTGCCCCTCGTTCGTGTTATGAAACGCCTCTGGATTACTTTTTATGGGGCTTTGTTAAGTTGGTTTGGTTTATGCCGACAAACCAGCAACTCTTTAAGTAATGGAAGCCAATATTTGAGCCACCATTCACTCCATATAGCAAGATTTATTAGAAAAAGTAGTCCAAATTCGGTCTGTTCGAATGGACCATGTAACACGTAGTCACGGATTGGCATGAAATTATCTATCAGAAAAAAAACTTATTTCTACAATATTTCTCTCTTGTATTATGATTTCCCGTGCAGCTAAAAAAATACCCTATATAATGCTTATTACACCCTACTCTACTCCTGTATAAGAGTCACCTTCCTAACTCCATTAACTACATTTCGCTTTAAGCTAAGCTTACTTGCCAAACTGTGTTGAAGTTATTTTGCTCTATTGTTGCATTATTTTCGAGTAAACAGAATCAGTTTTTTCTTTTTGAGATTATGCGACAAAGATTTAAATACACATTTTAAAAAAATGTTTAACTAGTAAGATTTTGTTTGTCTTGCTTAATTCCCAATTTTAATTCATGATTTAAACACTTTTTAAAAATATTGTTTAAGCTTGTTGCAAATATGACTTTTTGAGTGTTTGAAATTCTCATTAACTCTGCAGTTTTGTTCGCTATCTTTGGCATTGCTAAATTTTTTTGGGAGAATGTTTCCTGATGATCTGGCCTATACAACCACTCAAATGCGCCTAGAAACTAGCTTATCCCCCAACAATAAATTTCAGTGTTTTTAAAATAAATAAAATTAGAAATTAAGGACGACCAACAAAAGTGTATTAATTAAATATTTTGTATTCCCAAAAATTACTTTGATAATATTTAATACTTTTATTCTCATTTCTTCGACCTTTTTAAAATAATATTATTCCTTATTAATTTTTGAGCTTAATATATCCTGAAGAAGATTTCCAAAGGAAATCGAAATATTGATTAAAATAAATAAACAATTTTAAATAAAAGTGACCTTAAGCTCAAAAATTAATAAGGAATAATATTATTTTGATAATATTTAAAAAATGTTTGAGATCTTTAAGCAAACTCGGTTATTTGTATACGGTAATGAATTTATTGTTTTGTGAAAGAGAGAAGAATAAAGTGATGCGATTATGCGAAATCATATATTTTTACAAATCGCTTAAATTTCTTGTTAAATCAATTTTTAACGATAATTCTTTGTTTAGCAAAACAAAAATAAATGTAAGAAAAAATAAACTCACTGTTTATTGTTGGTGTTTTGTTTGGGCTTTGATATTGTTACAAGTAAGACTTTGAGTGTTTATAATTCTTTTTCGCTTTAGGGTTTTATTTGTATAATATTTTTGGCCTTTCTAAAATCTTTGGAAAAGGTTTCCTGATGAGCTGGCCTAAGCAACCAGTGAAATGCGCATAAAGCGAGCTTTCCCTCAACAATAAATTTCAGTGTATTTATCAAATATGAAAAACTGGGAATTTAGCACGTCATACGGAAATCGTATTAATAAATTCTGTTACACATTAAAATATTATTGACGATTAATTGGAAAACCGGCTTTTGTATGTATATTTGACAAAGTAACGGCTTAACCCGGAAAACTATTAATGCATTATGTTGGTGGACAAACTTCAGGATAGCGTTTAAGGCTGTTACACACTATCCCACAAAGTCTTACGTATTTTTCAAAAATGCTTCCCTGATCTAATTATTCTTTGAACATTTTCAAAAAACAATAACAACTTATCATGACAGGCTTACATTTTCGTAAATTACTAAAGACTTTGTGGGATAGTGTAAAACGGCCTTTGGCAACACTTTAGACGGTTAATTGAAATCCCAGCTTTTTAATTCGTTTAAATATTCCAAAAAAAATTATCCCAACGGAATAAAGTGTTAAAATTATGTACATTTTTAAAATTTTTGACTTTAATTTAGGGTTTGCTTAGTAAAAGATTAAATTCTATTAAATGAAAAAAAGTTAAAAGTTAGTTAGTGACGATTAATCGGAAACCGGTTTTTTGTATTCGATTAATTGATAAGAATTTTAAATATTTAGATTTATTTTCTGTTGGTAACCAAATATCAAATTTATTTTAGCATTAATTTAGACGATTAATCGAAATCTTGGTTTTTTTTATTCGTTAAAATAATTGAAAATTCTAAAACAAATTTAGTTTTTCTTTTTGTTTTTAATTAATATATTTCCAGATTAAAGAATTTGAAATTGAATTATTTTTAAAATTTTGTGTTAACAGAAAATCGAATAACCGATTCGTTAAAAGGCTTCTTTCGTAAAATGTTTGTTGGTCAGCATTATCCTCTATTTTATTACAATTTTTCTTTTCATTTTCTTCTGCAGTGCTTCCGTTTAAAAATAGTTTCTTAAAATAAATTTCACTTTTAAAAACTTTTTATTCTAACAGATATTTTCCCAACGAAAATTAGCACTTTTCCATTCATAGAAATAACTCGATTTTTTTTTTTCGATTTCTAACAAACTATTATGCAATTTTCAGTTTAACGATTATGGTTTTCTTAACAAATCTTGAATTTCTTAACCATTTTTGTTTTTTTTTTTTTTTTTATTTTTGCAAATTTTAGTTTTTATTTTCTTTATTATTATTTTTATTATTTCTTTTCTGGTCTCCTTCTATTGACCACTTTAAATTGTCTCGAAGCCAATAATATGCATGAATGGCATGGAAGAATCTCTACAATAAAACCATGTTGTAGAAGAAAATAAAATCTGAAAAAAGTAAATATCTTTGGCTGAATGACTTCATAATGGCTGTAAAATGCCTGCTTTAACACTCACAATGATGTCTCCAGTCCAACAGTTTTTGTAGTAAAAGTTTACAAAATGCAAAGTGTTGGATGTTGTAAAATTACTAGAAGTTGTGAAGAATAGAAATGGAAATGCTTTCGATATTCTTCTGTTTTTCTACTCATTTTTTCTTCTTTGGTGTAGTTGTTTTCTCCGTATAACAATGTTTGTGTATGCCGGCTGGTTTTAAGTGCCTGCCCGGCGCCCAATGGAGCAGAACAGTCAAGTTCCTGTCACATTGATGGCATTGTTATTGCCAATCATTTCTACCACTTCAAACTTACATGTTCACATCATATTTTATTGAGAGTTTTTTGTATTTTGCTTAGTTTTCGATTTTGGTGTATGTGTTTGAATATCTGCTGTTAAATGTTTTAGAAAAACTGCCGGAGTTAAAAAGTTTGTACGTTTAAGTTGGCTTGTATTGTGGGAATGTTTGGTCTTTTTTATTTAAAAGTTAAAGTTGGAGGCAATTTTAATAATAAAATACGGCTGCCCACACTTCAAGTGGGACACATAGGAAAATAATTATGTTTATATGTTTAAAAGACAACATAAAAAAGCCTTAGTTTTATTTAAGAAATTTTAATTAATATTCTACATTTTATATAAATTAAATGAAATAAATTATCCCAATTTAATTCATTACAACAAAAACTATTTAGCATTAAGACAAAAACCAATTAGTTTTATTAGTTGTCCTATATATAGTGGGATCAGCTGTTTGTTAGCTAAAATGGTTAAAGAAAGAAACACTCGGTTTAAATACCCTTTTCTCGTTTCTAGCCCACCTAACGCAATTTCAATGTAAATATATTTGTGTGCCAACAACACAGTAAAAGTAATACTTTTATTTTCAATATTTTAAATCAGGCTTAAGTTCATCAAATCGACGACTGCTGACGTCAATAGTCAAATATCAATTCTTAAACCAAATTGTATTTTAACCTTTGGTTGATCGAAATTTGCTTTTTATGAATGCTTATCCATTTTAAATTGATTTTACATGTTTTTCCCTTACCTCTGTAAGGGAATGTTCTTTGGACTTCATGAAAAATTCTTGAAAAAAAGTACGGAAAAACAGCAGTAAGGGGAAAACATGTAAAATCAATTAAAAATGGACAGCAAGGTGTTCTATTTGCACCTAAACAACATGTAATATAGAAACTTCTTAACCTAAGTTCGAGATATATTAAACAATATTTAGGCAATATTTTTGACGATTGATTGAAACCGAAATTGAAAAAAAGAATTACAACCTCGTTACGCATATGTAAATGTTGCGGTCTACTTCAATTGTGGGTAGTTACTAAAAATAACTTATATGGGAAACATTTGTATAGCGGAATTCTCGTCACATTTTACAAGTTTTATTTGGTTTCAATTTATATTTCTAAATCTCAAAAAATCGAAAATTTATTTGTTTAATTTCAATAAAACGAATAATCGAAAAATCGGTTTATTAAAAAAATTTCTTTCGGGGAAAACAGTTTACGAATGATTTATTTGATATTTTCCTCTCAAAAGAACATATAAAAAAGGTAACAAGGCGAATTCATACAAGGCGATCTTGGCTTGCTGTTAACTAACTAACAGTATGTCAAAATGATATGCTGTTACTTTTTTTACATTTATATTTAAATGTTTGTGTGTAAGTGCACACACAGCTAGTTTGTTTACTTCAGTGTTGTATTATTTTGACACAACGTTAAAATATTGTACAGTGTTGTATCCGTTTTCAAAATAAGACCACCTTGAATGCGTTCGTCTTGAAGGGTAACTTACATTTTTCCATGACTTTTATATTTTCAAAATATCTTTATTATAAAATATTTTAACAATTTTTAGTTGTTCTCCTATTCCATTAAATTTATTCAATAAGAGCTCAATTACTGCATGTTGCAAAAATTCCATTTGCATAAAATTTTCATTAACCTTCTATTTTCTAAATTCATCCTGTTTTTGTTGTCATAGAACAAGTTAAATATTTAACTAACCTAAATAATTTAAAATAACACTTGTTTCTTTGCAGTCTGTTTAATATCCATTGTGTATTCTAGCAAACAGTTTTGTACTGTTAACAATTGAAATCAAACTTAAATTGAAAAAAATAGAAAATGTGTAACAGAAACTCTTCGAATGTATTGTTAAGTTAAAGAATAAATAAATAATTGCTTAAGTCGTATGTAGGTACATGCTAGTGATGTTACGTATATTCGTATTGCTGAATATTCGATAAGTTTTTTTTTTAGCATTTTTTGTAAATTTTAATTATTAATTAAAATTATATTTTCCTAATTATTGTATAATTTATATATTCGTATTCGTCAAATTCAAGCGAAGACGTTAAAAAATACAAAAAATTAAGCAAAACTTATTAATTTTTATTCTTAAAAAAAACCTTTCCTCCCTATTCAAAAAAAAAGTTTATAAAGTACAATTTTCATAGAAGATTTCTTTTGTAAGGCTTGATTCTCAATGACAGCAACATATTCACAAGATTTTCACAATCAAGCAACAATTTTTTTCACAAGCACACATTAAAAAAAAAGTTTGCGAATTTTGCCCAACAATTACGCATTTATTATTATTTTTAAAAACATTTTTCTTAAAAATTTCATTCAAAGCTATTATAATCTTAATTAATAATTGCATACAAATTGTTGCTGAAGCAGAAGAAAAATATATGAAATACTTTGGAAAAAAATTGTGAACGGAGGTTTAACATGAATTAAAAAATATTTTTATGAATACTGCAGTTCGTCTTTAAAGCAAAATAATAATCTTCTTTTATTTATGTAAAAAACAAAGTAAATATATTTAAAAACTAGTCTTAAGTAGGTAAAGTGGGACTTCCGTCCAATCAGTTAATCATCTTTTCTGCTCAAAACTCTGGAAGACTTCGGGATTCACATATAAGGCATCGACTGGAGGGTACATGACGACTCTCATGCCTACCTTATGGGTCGGTCTACGGAGACGGCGCTACACGAAGTAGTAAGGGCTATAGAGCGATCACTGGAATATAATCAATTCACCATGCCCGCCTTTCTGGACATTGAGGGCACCTTTAACAACGTCACGACCACTACGATCGAACACGCTCTAACTGACCTGGATGTTCAGGGGTACATCAGTGAACATGTTCAAGACAAGGACCGTTATATCATGTCTGGGTAACAGCGTGAGGTCAAACAATGTTAGAAGGGGTTCACCCCAAAGTGGGGCGATCTCTTCTCTACTCTGGTTCATTCTTGTTAATTCGACTCTTAATGGTCTGGATAAACGGGGCATCAAGGCGGTGGCCTACGCGGATGACGTGGTGTTATTAGTATCGCGTGCGTTTCTGGAACCGGGTGCGTTTCTGGAGGTGATGAGTGACGTTATGTCCATTGCTTTGGGGCGCTCACCAACTGGGCTGCTGAGTGCGGACTGGGAGTGAACCCGAATAAAACGGAAATGTTCAACAGACGGACGAATATCCCGACTTTCGGGCTACCATGGCTGGGGGGTTACGAACTTTTCCTGTCGGATCACGTAAAATATCTGGGAAATATCCTGGACTCGAAATTATCATTGAAATTGAATGTTTAAAATGAAGTCAATATTATGTATATGAAATTAAGTTTGTGTTTCGTGAAAACACATTGCTTTCATTTCTCACATTAATTTATTACAATTTGTTCTATATGCTATAAACAAAAAGAGTTTCGTAAATAAGTGCATATAGAAAGAACAAAGCTTTTATTTTTAAAATGCTTATTGCTCTTAGACGCTTTTCCAATGACTGACATTTTTTTTACCAAAAAGAACCAGAGAAGTTTCCTTAGTAAGAAGGTTTCGACAACTTTTTCGGGTCAATTTTTTGTAACCAACAACTTAACTTTAACAGTTATTTATAAAAAAAAACATTTTTGTCATATAGAACACAATAACTTGCGAACGACGTTATATAATAATATTGTAAATGGACGGACGCTTATGTATAGCAGATATATTATTTACATGTGTACCTCGAATATAAAAACTGCTTGCTACTAAATACTTAGATACATGAATTTCAACAAAATATTTTTTGTTCTTTTATTTTTATAAATTATAGTTTTATTTTTTTTTTTTAACAAAAAGTAACATGTGGTGGGGAAAATACTCGTTTATTTGAAGTTCAGTACCATTTCAAAATTTCAATTTTGCAACACTGATACACACACAAGCTGTCGTTGCTAAATTTTTTGTTTGTTCATTTGTTTATCAATGAAACAAAAGAAACATTATAGAACATTAAACGAAGCCTTCCTTGTTAATTAATTTTTTGAATCCCAAGAAAAAGTTTGATAAAATATAATGTTTGTCTACAGTATCACTACAATTGTTCTGTTTTTTTTTTAACGAAGAACAGAACACTATATAATTCGGCCCTTTCTTGCAAATAGTTACAAACCGTATTAAGGGTTGTGTTCTTCTACATAAACACTAAAAAAAAAATAACGTTCCTAGGTGTGTGAGCCGAACGCTAAATAATGTTCTGTTTATTTTCCAACACTGTGTGAAACTATCATTAAATTACTTTCATGTATAGTTAAATGCAGTGTTAAATAAGCCCGTATTTTTACTTATTTACTTTACACCATGTGAGTGGCATTTAGGTGCGAAGCTGATATTTCAAAATGCGGTCATCGGAATGCCATAATAAGTGTGACATTTTTTTTTTAATTTATTGTTTTCGACGGAAACGGGAGATTTTTTCCATTGAATTTGAAGTATCGAACGAATATTGGCGCAGATATTCGTATTCGCGAATATTCAAAATTGATATTCGTAACATCACTAGTACATGCATTCGGGCGGGCACCAGCACTGTATTTGTTAGAATAAAAGTTCATTTAAGGGTTTCCCGTCAAAAACAAAAAAAACAAAAAGTTTAATAACTGACGTATTCATAAAAAATAAAATAAGTTTGAGATGTGTTTGAAGGTACAATTTTCATACAAAATTTTCTTAAAATACAATTCAAATCCATATTAATTTTTTATGAATACGGCAGTTATACTTAAACAAATATTTAATATAAATTAAAAAAAGTTTGAAAGTTCAGGCGAATTTTTAATTTGTAAATTAAATCCATAAACAAGTATTTTTCTTACTTATACATGTGTTGAGGTAATAAAATAGAAAGTACGTGAAGGGGATTGCGAGTGGAATAGAGATTGTTAAATTAAAAAGAAATGAAGCCCTTTCCTTTCCTGTCTCTATTGGTGGGGGAAAAACTTAATGTATATTCGATATTATTCTGTTACTGCAACAACTTTGATGTTATTTCTTTAGGCTTAAACTCAGAAGTTTGTCAAAACGATTTAGCTTAGGCCGTTTTATAAAATTTAATAAATTCTTAAATTAAATTATCCTCCTTCGAATAACTTTTTATTTCTAATAAAATCTTATATTTAAAAGTTCAATTTAATCCCAGTTCTAGTATGTATTTACCTTTTTTCCAGATCGAAACCCCTATTTTGTCTAGCCTGCAGCGAAATTCGTTTTAATGTTTTTTCCTCTTCGGAACACTTGTTTCATTGTTGTCCATATCAATTTTTTTTTGCTTTTTGTATCTAAAATTGGTATCGAACTCAATGCCGAAAGAAAGGAGAAAAAGTTGTAGAAAAACTCTAAATGACCACAATAAAAGTGAATTACTAAAGCAGAAGTTGGTTACAAATACAATAAGGTATATAAAAAAACCAACAAGTCTAAAACACCATTTCCCATACTAAATAAGAGGCAATCAATTGCTTAAAAAACTCTTTCGGAAGATTAAAGAATTTTTTTATTTAAGTTAGAAAATCCGGTGTCATTGTGGTCAGGGATAGTGTCATAAGTCCCAAAAATATTATTTGCTGATATGAGATATTAAACATTGGGTGGTTATTTAAAGGTGGAAAAGTTTAAATTTTTTTATTTTGGTCATCTTACAATTTTTGTTAGTAAATTTTATAAATTAATGTATGTGTAACCAATCGAAAGATACATTGGAGTCATTGTGCTTTGTTAAGATATTCTAATTGGAATTCGGTGTTAAAAATTGTCATAATCGGACCACTCTTCCACCAAGACCTCATAAAAATGCCCTTTAAAAAAATAAAGGTTTTGCTAGGTTCTCCTTAAATATATCCGAAAGACTTGCAGATTACTGCACCATTTTCCTGGAGGAGATACTTGAGATCAAGGAAGCTATAGACTGGCTCAGATTATCTGATGTGCCGCGAACACTGGTTGTAGACTTGCCTGGAAATTGTGGCTCCGTACGGACGAAGGTCGTACCACGTCTCTGCTTTCGATGAATCAAAAGGAACCCTTGGTAGGTATTATCACGGGACATACACAGCGTCTGGTAGCTAGACCCTATCATTACCCCCGCATCTGCGGTGATTAGGAGGAGAACGTGCATCACCTCCTCTGTCACTGTCCCCCCTTTGCGGATTCTATGATATCTCTGCCGTTGAACTGGAGTGCATCCGTGATAGCACAGTGGAATATTGGGTCAAAGTGTGTCCGATGAGTACTGACTGCCATTTCCATCTTATCTGTGTTATTAGGTGCTAAAAATGAGCTACGCACAGTTTCGTCTAATTACTTTATATATTAAGATTAACCCTTTGTTCCTTATAGGAATCAAATGGCATAATATTTTTTATATAAGGGAAAAAGGGTTTTAAGTCTATAGCATTATGTTTTGAATATGATTTCCTTACGTTTTAAGATTGTTACACAGAAGATTTAGAAAATCAAAAATTAAAAAAATTTGGATTTTGTTATCGTGCATAGAAATGCGCATTTCACTGGTTGATTTTGTCAAATCGTCAGGAAACTTCATCCAATGATTTTAGAAAAACTAAAGATATTAAACAAATGAAACTGTTAAGCGAATAAGAACTATACGAAACAGCTTGGACCGGATTTAAGAAGTTGGGATGGCACTTTCATTATAAAGCCATTATAGATTTTTGTATACAGTCGACTCTCGATAATGTGAAATTCAAAGGACCAGAGAAAAACTTAAAATAATAGGGCGTTCATTTAAAAAAGAATTGAAGTTATCAAGACTTGATAAGACTCGAGTTTGAATCTTTCTGCAGTTATGTACATAGAAATATATACAGTATTGTTCGAAATCTAAGCAACTTGCCTTGATAAAGTAACCTAAGCCTTATATTAATATTATAATTATTTTGAAGAAATTTCATATTGGATATTAAAAAAGGGTTACTCGAATTCGACTTTGACAAAATGGAAAACTGTCTTATTTAGAGACAAGTTAAACTTGTTAAATAAAGATTTTATCACAAAGGGACCAGTAGAGGATCCAAGTGAGCTGTCTCTCGATGGCTGCCCATGGAACCTAATAAAGATGGAGTATACCACTTGGAAACCAAAGGGAATGATAAACATGTTATGGTACCATCTTTCTTATTGTAAAGTCACAATAATCAATGGAAGCTGAAATGTAATGGTGTGAACCCGTTTTTCTAAGGGTGGAGTTAGCACTTTTGTTGAAATACATACAAAAATGGACCGATTCCTTTCTAGGGACTTGTAAGCCAACTACGTCCTTCAATGGGCCAAATGGGAAATGCCACTTCTATTGGTGTTTTAATATGACAATAACCAAAAACACTCGCCAAAACTAATAAAATATTAATTGTCTGGTAAAAGGATACCAGTCTTAGATTGGCCAGCTCAATCACCAAAATTAAATTCTATAGAGAACATGTTTGGCATTCTGAAGCGCCGGTGGGCGCTGGTCGTTTAAAAAATAAGCAGGAGCTGGTGGGTTGCTTAAAATTAGTGTGGGAATCAATGTCATCAACAATTTCAACAAATCTTATTGGTTTTATGTCAAAACGATGTGCGGAAGTCATAAGAAACAAAGGCTTTTACACGAAGTACTGAAAGATGCTTAAGTTTCGAACAGTTATTCAAAGAGTTGACTTAGAGGGAGATCACACGGTGTCTTTTCGGACATGTCTTACAAACATGTTTGTTTTGTTTGTAGGCCATCGGGGTAGAGAAGAAAGAGGGGTTGCCAAACAGACTTGAAATGAGTTTTCATGTTTGTTAATATGAATTTTAATGTTTTTAATATGTATATACATATATATGTGTATTAGACTATTATACATGAAAACTGGCATATTTGGAAAGACATCGTGAAAAGACAAAAGGTTTTTGGTAGCATGTTCAAAAGAGAATATCAAAAACAGACATGTCTGGAAAGACACCGTGTAAACTCCCTCTTAATTTTTACTTGCTTATTTCTTGCAAGGGAATACAATTGAATTTTTTTTAGTTACTGTTACAAAGTAGTTGCATAATGTAATAAAAATTAGCTGGGATATTTTTATTAAATCAACTTAAAAATAAAATGTAAGACATTTATTATAATGCCACGAAAAGTTGGTTTTGTTTAAAAAATGTACCAGCTTTTAGAGTATTAAAACTACAAAACGTTGGCGATCAAGATGACAAGATGATGCTGTGTATAAAATAATGCATATAAACTAAAACAAATCATCATCTCGTTTTTCTTTATTTTCCCCTAAAACACAGCTCCATAAAATAATATAAATTATTGAGTGTAGAGCCGAAAAAGTTCAAATTAAAGCGTGTGAACAAGACCATAACCATATTATTGTCATCGGTAACCATATTATGGTTAAATTAGGCCTCCATCAAGAAGCCCCAACTATATTATTGTTGACTCCAACCCTATTATTATCAATTATAACTAAAATTTTTTAAAATCTTACAATAGCATGGTTGTTTTTAAACCATAGTATGTTGCTCTTGAAAAAGAGGAAAATACTATATGGTTATATTAACCACAATATGTTAAACATTTTCTTTTTCTCTACGTGCACTAGTAAAGTATAATACAAAAATTTAAACACCTTCGACTCCTTTGGGCTATCCTGTCGATTTGAATACAGACCGTTTAAACGGTCCTAATTTCTTATTCGTATTTTCAAACAATAATTTATGAACTGAATTAATTAATTGCTTAACCAATGTACACAACGAGTAAGCCTATAATTTAAATTTTAATTCTTTATTTATCTTTTTCTTTATCACAAAATAGTATTTTGCCACACAATTGAACACAAATTTGCGATTAAAATCATAATTTAGCATTGATCTTTGTGTTATGCCATTTATGTTATTTTTCCCAAGTTTTGTTAAATGTTGTTTAAATTATTTCTTGCAAAACCTTAAAAAACATACACACACACACGCAAGAAAATCAAAAACAACTTCTCGTTATCAATTTGGCTTCGTCTTCGCATCTCATCTTGATTATTTTTACAAAATTATTTTTAAATCCTCGTCGCAATAACTCAAGTTCAAAACCTTTTGTGCGCTTTTTATTTTTAGTTTTTTTTTCGGATTTTTTGCCTTTTCAAGATTTTATACGACTTCTACAAGTAGCGGTGTTGAATGCAGAAGTTGTGGGAATGCATTTTAATTTTATTTATTTAATTTGTTTCTACTTTGTTTCGTTTTTCAGTTTGTTATAATTTTACTTTTTATTGTGTCTGCATTTTGGTTGTTGCATGACTGGCTGGAATCGCCCGCATATCATTGTAGCAAAGACACACCAAGAAGAAAGAGTAACAAATAAGTAAAAGAGTATAACCGGTCAAGACTGACAATAAGATACCCCACATTACATAATTAAAAAGCTAATTTTCAACGTTGTATCGAAATTGTATCCATGGACCCGGCAGAACAAAATTATGCTTTGGGGTTAAGATGTGGGACGTATGTTTAATTTGGGACCTACCAGTAAAATATTTCGCCATGGCGTTGTAGCATCGTAAACGTTAACGGTAAACGTTTTATGTCAATACAAACATTTTTTAGAAAGTCATGGCACTTGAAGCTATTTTCGGGAGAAGTATTTATATGGGAGTTTTGGCCATAACCATACGGACCGATTCCTAAAAAATTTGGTAAAATGATTAAAATTGCAATCAAATAAGTTTGCACCAAATATAATCTTAATACCAACATAATAAGATGGTTTATGGGAGTAAAGACTATATTCCGGGAAGATGCTTATATCAAGTCCATGGGAAATTATGGGCAGATACTTACCATTTTTCTATCTACCAAATTTCATCAAAATTAGCAAAATTGCAACCTGTGCTTTGTGCACAAAGTTTTCATGGACAGCGAGTCTGCAAGCCAGCCGGACGGACGGACGGACGAACATTGTTAAATAGACCCATAAAGTTATTCTAAGCCTACCAGTGTGTTAAAAGGTGGGTCCTAGGTCCAATATCTTAAAGTGTTACAAACATTAGTATAAACGCATAATGCCCTCTCTGCAATTGTGGTGTGGGTATAACTTCAACTTTTTTGCACTCAGTAGGAGTTGTTGTTAAAAAATAGTTACCGCGTTTTTGCCATCCCATATTTACTTTGAGATGTTGTTTTGTAGAAAAATATGTTCGAAGAAAAAATAAAAAAATAGTTCCGATTCACTAAGTGTGTGCGTGTGTGTGGGGATTAAGCCTAAGAAGAACAAACTTATGAGGAAAAAGGCGATTTTGGCTGATGGTTTTGTGCATTTTAAAATCCTATTTAATGACTTTTTAAATGGATCTTACAAACAAATCTGCTTATACTAATTCTGTGCTATTCCAGGGGTTCTTCTTAAATCACTCCATGCCGCTCCAAATGTTTCTAACCTCTGCTAATTTTTACAACTCCCCCAAACTAAATTCAGTAGCAGTTTTCATTCGCATTGCATTCCTTTAGATTAAATTGATTTTTTTTGCAGACTTTGTTAAAAATTTTTTGCGAAAAAATTTCCTTTCGCTTTTTAACTTTAAAAATAATTACATACAGATTTATTTATTTGTTTTTTTTTTAAATTATTTCTTAAATTCTTAATTTGCAAAGAAATTTAATCTGGCAAATGCAAAAAGATCTCAATTTATAAAAGTGCATTAATTTCGTGCTTAAATTTTTTTTATTTATTTTAATAGACTTTACTGCCAGTAGTTTTGAATTTAATTGCACAATTATTATGTAGTCGAAAAAGAAGTATTTATTTGAGGATTTTTTATATCTAATTTACATTTTAGAGACTTGTTTTATGCAGCGTTAATTTGTATGTAACTCAATAATTTTAAACGTTTGCGCTTGTGCGCAATATTTACATTTTTATAGTGAGCCGCAAAAATTAGGTTCAGAAATACTTTAAACTTTTCATTATGTTTGTAACATTCTGAAAAGAATTTAAAAATTTTAAAGGTTTCCTACTCTTTCCCTTATTGGACAGTTATTTCGACATTAGCATAATTGTTTTTTATTATACGTTTCTCAAATTTAATTTTGCGTATTGTCGAAATTCTAATTGACCATATAATGTGGCTAAAAGATATGAGTGAATTAATTCATACATATCGACAGCTCAATTTTAAAATATGGGAAGTCGGAAAAGTAAGTTTTGCAGGAGATGCTCTTAACGTTTACGAGCGACATAACATTCAGTTGTATGATAAGTTCTTGTGAATAACTTTGGATTGGATTAGGCGACCAACACCAAAATCTCATTAAATTTAGTTTGAACGATACTCAATTTAATAAAAAAAATTTCAAGTCAAAAGTACTTGTGAATAACTTTACATTGAATTAGGCGACCAACTCCAAAATCTCATAGAATTTAATTTGAATGATACTCAATTCAATAAAAAAATTTCAGCTTAGCATGTTTTGGAATTGAGTTGTCGATATTTCTTCCAAATATTTTTCTCAAATCTATTTAACCATTTCCTACGGAAATGTCTGCTACTTTAGCATTAAACTGCATATAATTAACAAACTTAAATTTTGGTCCACGACAAACTTTTTTCCCTCTAAAGGCAGCACTTTAAATTTTTCTTTAGGTTATGATTAACTCATTTTGACAAAAAAAAAATTATTGTAGGCAAAATGTAAAAGATCGAAAAATCAATTAAATTTTAGGGGGAAAATTCATTTATTTCAAAACACTTGTCAGTATTTTAGAATTTGCTATTAATGATAGTTCTAGAAGGGGTATCAAATTATCTTTGCTGATTAAATCGGTCAGATTTTACAGGTAGACAACAAGTCGAAGACTTATTTGCCGAAACCTAGGCTTTTTGGACACTACTATTTTGAATTACCGAACACCTCTAAATCGAACAACTTTTGACATTTCTCTCTCTCTCTCTCTCTCTCTCTCTCTAAGAAGAAAAAAGTAGCTTAGCTGTGTTTTCAACGCCACCTTTCCCAATGAGCAATACATTATTAGTTCTGAGAATATCTCAAAGATCAATCGGATTTAACTGTGTGACTTGAAAGATGTAAATTGTGGAATAAAAACTTGTTTTTCAGCACAAAAACTTTTTAAAGGTTAATTACCCCACCCTTAAATGCGTTTCACTCTTTAAATCCTTGTTTTTTTTCTTCCATTTTTCAAACAAAAATTCACTTTTAATCGCCAATGGCGTTTTATAACCCAATTCAAGAACTTGCCTAAAAAATTAAACTCGTAAGTAATGTAACCAAGTTTACATGTTAATAAATTAAAAATATGCACTAAACTTTTTTAAAAAATATGCCCAAAAAAACAAAATGGCAAATTGCTCTCAAATAGCAAAATATTCCACAGTTTAATATTCGCATTAAAATATACTTTGTTCTGTGCTCACCAGAAAACCGTTGTGTTAAGGTTAAGATTCATATAAGAGTTATTTGTGCTCAATATTATCTAGATACACCGAATATATGATATATTTTGTCTTAAAGGGGTTAAAGAAAAGTTCGCTAGGATAAATTAGCTTGAATATTTTAGGGATTGATATTTGAATGGAACCGATTCAACCATATTTAATTTGTAGTTAGATATTTTGGGCGAAATTAAATCTTAATACGAACATGTTTAAAGAGAAAAAACATGATTAATAAATGGTCACTACGAACATTTTTATTCATATTTGCCTAATATGTTTAACCTAATAAGTTTATTATAGTCCCAATATAATTTGAACAAATATTTTTTGTCCTTAACATTTTTAAACTCACTATAATAATATTATATGGTGTTTTGCACCTAAAAAGTTACTCATCTGTGCGGCAAAAAAAAAGGAAAATAAATAATTGGCAGATGAGTGCTGGTTAGCTTTGCGACAGAATAGAAGCAAATGAGACATTGAAAAAACCAAATTTCTTTAACGTGCAGTTTTTCGTTCGAAAAAGATATGTTTGTATTTAATTAAATTTTTTATTATATGCTTTAATGTATATTTAAAACAAAGTATATGTACCTACATATATTTGTATTTTTAATAAAAAATAAATTTTTTAGAATAAATTTGTTATTGTTTTTATTGTGAGAATCATGTAATGTGTTGAAATAGACATCTCGCATGGTTTTGGGAAATATAAAAACATGGTTGGAATGGTCGTTTGCGTTTTCTTCTGAGCATAATAATATGTTGGAGACAATAATAAGCTAAAAACATTATGTCTGAATATATATTGTTACACAAGACGTGTTTGACACAATCATTACCACAAACATTAATGATAGTTTGCGATTGTGATTGCATCAACCATGTTTTTTCTTTGCGTGTGGACATAAATAAAGAAGTTAGCATGGTACTATGTGATATTTTAGGTATTCTCACACTTTACATAGGTTTCGTTCGTATTAACCAATTTTTTATCAAATTATAAAAAAACCTGTACTTTTACTTTCCGCACAAGGTTTAAATGTACAGACAACCAGCCAGACGGACGGACGGACGGACACGAAAAGATCACTATTAAAAGTGTTTCTGATTCGATCGGTTTACTAAACGATGCGTCCGTATTTCTATGTATCAGCACAAATGTATATAATTACTTATTCCTTAATGTTTGCATATATATTAAACTTTACAGTTTTGAATAACATGTTATCTTCTTCGTAAACTTGGTTTGGCTTCCAACTGTAGAGTGAAAATTCAATGTGAATGGCTAAATTAAAACAACAGAAAATTCATCTGTAAACCAGAATTTTAAGCAATTTTTTATTTGCAGAGCATGTATTTAAAAGTGCTTCAATAACGTAAAATACGTGTGCAACAAAAATGCAACAATATCTAGAATAATAAAGCTCTTAAACGGATAAATATATTGCTTCTGCATTCTTTGCATACGATTTGTAAATAAATACGTTTAATTACCTCAGGTAGTTTAACGCATTCTTATTATTACCTCAACAATGTAGCTAAGCTTATTCGTTTAAATGCTTACCCCGCATAATAAACCTAAAAATATTGTAATTTTTGGCGAGTTAATTATCCGTGGACTACTGTAATATTAATTTTTAGAAACATGAAATGCTCCAACTAATTCTGCAAGGAAAAATCAAATGCAAAAGAGAAATCTTTAGAAATATAATGGCTCCTAAAATCCGTAATTACAATAGTTTTTGCTACTGAATTTTAAATCACCTTCAAATCATAAGAGCTAATAATTTTTCTCTCACTTTTAAGCGTGCAAGTGATTAATCTGTTTTTAATCACCACGGTACTCAAAAAAGACTCATACTGATGATTTCTGAAAAAAGGTCTTCCAAATTCTGTAACTTTTTTGATTAAACTACCGATATCGTTAAGTAACGAGAAATCTCGGTTACTTTAACGAATTTATTATTCTCTATTTTAAATTTTGGTTTAGAAATATTGACGACAAATATCGGTAAAATATAAGAACGTCAAAGTTGAAATTTTTTGAAATTATTAAAAAAATATAAAATAAATTTTCTTGTAAAAAATTTATTTTAACAAAACATGAATGAAAATGTTTAAATATTGCTAATATTAATAAACAAATATGTTAGTTTATAATCTTTTTATGCATAGGGAAAAATTTCGAGGTGCCTAACCCACTCTAGCACAACATTCTGCTCTTACTTTTTATACCCACACAACTGTGTATGAAGAGGTTTTTATGTGTTTGTGCAAATGTGTGTAACACATTTAAATAAAGGTTCTTGACCCACCTTTTAGTATACCGATTGACACAGATTCAATTTTAGAATCCATTTAACGAAGTTCGTCCTTCTATCAGGCTGGCTGGTTGTATGTATAAGATAACCTTGTGAGCAAATTACAGGTCGCGATTTTGGAAAAAATTTGATCAAATTTGGCACATATGCGTTTACTGTCACAAGGTCGAAGCCTTTTCAAAAGCGGAGAAGCGGTTATTTATTTTTCATAGCCCACATGCAAACTTCTTTCCGGAGCAGGGGTTTGTGCCCATTTCCCATCTTGTTTTATAGACATTTGGGTTTAATTAGGTCCAAAAATATTGAGTTATAATATTATGTTGTAAAATTGAATTGAATTAAAAATCAGCAGAACAAATTTAATTAAAATCGGTCCATATTTGATCACAGCTCTCACACGAATACACTTATAATAAGTAACCTTAGAAGCTATTACTATGTTATCTCATAGTTATAGTAGTAGATATTTAGTTAATATTTGGCACAAAAATCTCATGTTAATCTTAACTTACTCTTTTTCGCGGAAATATAATCGCCCAAATACTGTAATGTAGGGTCTGGCTTGATCGACAATACTTTCTAACTTTTTTTATGTTAAAAATTGACTTCCTTGCTCTATATTTTTAATTTTTAACCGTACATTTATTGTCGTTATTATTTAACAAGAACTTTTTTTGTGTCGTTAGCTACCGACATTATTTGCCGATAAAAATTGTTAAAATTTCATTACAGAATAGCTCTTAACGACAATTTTTTGTCGTTAAAAAGTTACAGAATTTCAGTACTGTTTTGTTAAAATTAATTTATAACTAGCAAATTTTTACTGATATTTGTCGTTAATATTTCTAAACAAAAATATTTGTTTATTGAAAGTAGAGAATAACAAATTCGTTAAAGTAACCGAGATTTCTCGTTACTTAACGATATCGGTAGTTAAATTTTAAAAGTTACAGAATTGAAGTACAGCAGGTACCCCAATTTCTGTATCGCCAAGATTATGACTCGTAACTTAGAAAAAATTATTAACTTCAAGAAAATTCAACATATTTCATCTATTTTCTGTACATTTAACGGTTTGTATTGGAGTTCCTATTAGGAGCCTAGATAGACATTTGAATCCTTTAAAAAATGTTGGTTTTGTAAAAATCCATAAAGCCAGTCTTAGAAATTTACCTTTATGGGCACCAGTTAAGATTTGGAGATTGAGCTTTGGATTTTATAAAAATAATGGTGCTCGGGGAACATTTGTACTGTATAGTATTTATTTTTTTGAAGTAACTCGACGAAATATGCCCCTTTTACCAAAGTTACTGACTTTGATGGTCTGGCGCCGCACCAAAAATGCTCAGATTGTCCTGAAACTTCCACATTTTTTTTTGTCTCAAAAATAAAAAAAATTGTTGAGAGATACTTTAACATTGTCATCTTTAAATATAAAAACCGTTCTATTTTACATGCAAATTTCATTTTCTATGAAGCTTATGAGGTTTTCGAAATGGCTTTAATATTTTTTTTCATACAAAGTTATCAAGATGAGAATGCAATCGGTTGGCAAATGCTATTTTCTACCATAAATTCGAAAAAATTAAGCTTAGGAGGCTTAAGAGGAAACGCGACGATAAACCCTTTCCACCTGCCTGAAGGGTATGAGAAGGGTTTTTTTTGTTTAAACAAGCGGCTATTTGTGTAATTAGCCGATTTGCAACAAGTTGTTGTATTATTGATGTACGCAGACCATTTTGGTTAAAAGGAGTGAATTTTTGTCAAAAAGAAAAAAAAAATTTAAAAAACAGAAACAAATTTATTGAATGCTACACGCAGAAAAAACACATTTTCCTATGTCAGGGTTCACACTATGAAAGTTTTTTTTTTAGAAAGGCTGAGTTTATTGGTGAGAGAGGAGATAGAGGAGAGGGAAATCATGTTCTCTTCCCCTCTTACCAATTAACTCATTAAATCATGTTCTCTTCCCCTCTCACCAATTAACTTAGACTTTCTGAAAGAAAACTTTCATAGTGTGAACCCAGATTATATGGCCTCCTCTAACAGAACTCGTTTCAACCAAATTTTTTCAACATGTTATTGTCACGTTAAACAAGCTATTGCCACCAGCAAGCATATGGTAAAACATGTCTTTCTTTAAAAGCCCCAACCGTAATATGGTGACCACCGAGCGTGTTATTTTTAATATTAGCAATAATTTGTTTGTCCCTTATAATTGTATGGTTTTAAATTGCGGATAACATTTTCATATTTTCCAAGAGCGCCATGTTATGATGCAAAAACAAGATTACTATTGTTAGTAAACATATAGAGCCCTAACCGCGAGAAAAACGTAAGCGACATCATATTTCAATTTTCGTTTATTTTTTAATAAATGACTTTATTGTCAACACTTGCATCATCTCCTAACTCTACGTTTCCACATGCAAGTAATTACTTGCAAGTAGTGTATAAGTATTATCAACGAAAAGTCAAGGAAACAGCCGATTGGCTGAAAGTACAAAAATTGTAAGTGAAAAAGTGTGAGTGTATTCAGTTATTCGAACTTGTACTTGTGGAAACGGGAGGTAAAATGTCAACGGATTTCAATGCAGCCATGTAAATGGAGTCATATTCAAATATTTGTTTGTGTTGCACATTAGTTGGATAGTTTTGTTGCAGTTGTCTTTGTTGCATTGTTTTTGTTGTTGGTGCCGCATTAATTGCCTTCTCTATAAACGCGTGCACGCTTTTTTCTTCTAAATCATGTCTGGCATGTGGATTTTAGTTTGGAGTGTTTGTTGATGTCTCGTTGTTGTATATTGCAGCATGTATTACTGTTGTCGTTACTGTGTAGTATGCTGCCTTTTTACTACATTAAGTCATTGAGTAATCATCATGACTTTATAGCTTCTAGTCCTCATGCACTTGCATTTTAATTTGAATATTTTGCCTACTACAGAGGGGGATTCCTTGTTTGTTTTTTTAAATATTTTTTATGCACTTTCAACGCCATTTGCCTGCTATTTTGTTGTATTCTAGTGCTGCTTTTGCTAATTTATGTTGCCTGTTTATATTGTTGTTGCTGTTGTCGTCGTCTTAGTTTGTTTTAAAATCTTTCTGATACATGATCGCTGTGATGATGACGCTGAAAATTAATGCAACACATGTTAATGATTTAATTTTTCTTGTATGCTTTTTATGTTTGTTTCTTTTAGTTTTTCATATTTTGTATTTAAAGAAAATAAACGCTTAGTTTTGGTTTTACTCAACTTTAGATTTGTCTTCTAAATTAAGATTTATGAGTATAAGCAGACTTAAGTTAATTTTACACTGTACGAAATGTGTTGAAATAAGACCATTATAAAATTATTTTTTATGTAAAACATATTTTTCATTTGTCAATTTATGGGTTTTATGGGTTTTATGGGAAAATGAAATATTTTTAAAATGAGTATGGAAGTTTTATTTGAAAGCATTTTTAAAAATTATGTCAATTAAACTAGTTGGTTGCGGAAGGTTAAATTTATAAATTATACCCACAACACAATATTGGAGAGGGTATTATGCGTTTGTTCTGAGGTTTGTAACACTTTAAAGTATTAACCTAGACCCACCTTTAAGTATACAGACTCAGAAAGTGATTATTATTGCAATGATGTAGTCCGTCCGGATGGCTGGCAAGCTGCCAGGCTGGATGGCTGTCCATGTAAGCCTTGTGCGCAAAGAACAGGTCGCAATTTTGGAGATAGTTTGATATATAGGCTCTTTCTGGAATTTCGTGTTTGCGCGAATAAACCATTTAATTATTTTGCTATTTAAAACCCAACTTATTTGATTGCAATATAAATCATATAACCAAATTTTGTTGGAATCGGTCTATATTCTTCCGAAAATAGCTTTCAGTGCCATATCTTCCTTATAAATGTTGGTATTGATACAAACAGGTGGCTACAATAACTTTTTAGATAGCTGCTAATGTGCCATGGCAAAAACGTTGTGCTGGGAGATCCCATTTAAAACTCCTTACTAAAATCACTTAAAGGCAAACAAGTTTCATAAAGATCAAGATATCTAAAAAATATTTAGCAAAAATAACATTTACACAAAACCTAAATCCTCAAAATGGTTGACCATGTGTCGTAAAAAGGGTACAATATTTAAAAATTTGTTTTTAAATTCTGTTTTGTAGGGTACCATAGGGTCGGCCATGATCGACTTTACTATCTTGTTTGTTTTTTTTAATATACAATTTTAAATGAGAACAATATCGTCGGCTTTATATGCAAACCTGCTAAATCTTCTTTTTAAGTAAATTGAGATCTTGAAGCCGTGTGGTAGAGAAAGATATGCCTGTCGACCAGCATGTACTTATTCAGCCTGATTACTCAATTTGAGTCTTGAAGTGCGTAAAACCAACTATATTATTGGTTACCTCTCAAGCAGAAAAAATTAAAAGTTTTTTGTCTCTCCTGTAAAATTTGTTTGCATACGATCATCTAGACAAGATTTTATAAGTATTTGAAAATGTGTCGTGAAAGTTCCATAAAAAGACTTTGTTCTTCTTCATCTGTTATCGTTCTCTCCCACGGTAGCATATGGCCTCTTAAATGGAATATCGTCGGCTTAATATGCAAACCTGCTAAATTTTACGGGAGAGACAAACAATTTTTTAGTTTTCCTACTTGCTGCTTGAGAAAAAAAGCAAAAATATAGTTGATTTGACACACTTCAAGACTCAATCAAATTGAAGAAAAACTACATGTTGGTCGACGAGGCATATCTTTACCTACCACACGTCATAAAAATCTCAGTTAACTTAAAAAGTGGATTTAGGAGGTTTGCATACTAAGCCGACGATATAAATAGTTCTCGCAAGTATTATTCAAACGTGGGTTAAATTTGCATAAAAATATACTAATAAATATTTATACCCACACCTTAATAGTGGAGAGGGTATTATGCATTTTTGCTGATGTGTGAAACACCTTAAAATAGAATCACTTTCTGAGTCGATCTTACGATGTCCGTCCGGCTGGCAGGCTATCTGGCTGGCAGTCCATGTTACCTTGTGCGCAAATTACAGGTCGCAATTTTGGAGAGGACCAAGTCTATTGAAGTCTATTTCTGAGAGGCAGAGGCCCATCTGCCTCTCAGAAACTATCAAACCGATTTTAATAAAATTTAAAACATAGATAGATACATATTTATATGGGCACATAAGCATAATTATCCATGGGTCCCGAATAGGGTGCACTCTCGTAAATGTGTTTTAAAATACTGTGGTGTAGGGTATCATATAGTCGGTCTTGACCGACTGTACTTTCTTACTTGTTTTTTATTGAAAAAATATTAAAGGTAGCGTTGCACTTGCTTTATTAAATGCAAACGCTTCTTAAAGCAAATGTTTAATTAAAAACTCATTTCTCATAGTTTAAGGATGAAGAAGAAGCGCCTCCATAACACGATATGTCTTCAGGGCTGCCAGGTATTTGTTTGCATTGTCCCCAAAAAATTAAAAAAAATCCCCAGATAATATTTTCTTTTGTTTTTTTTTCTGAACAAATTTGTAATCTTGTTAATTAAAAATTTTAAATTTTTTTAAAAATAGTAAGAAACATATTAATAGGAAATCCCCAAAAATCCCCAAATAAAAATTTTTAGCAAGAGAATTTTCATTTTGTTTGTAGCGACTGGTTTCGGCATGTTTTTTAAAATCCTTTTTATGCTATTCTAGTGAGGAATTACACGCAGAGCAAAATGCTGTTTTTAAAGGTTTATGAGCCAATTTATAAGAATTTGGAGCTTGTTCAGTCGGTTTTAGCCATCCATAAAAAAATACATAAATCCGTCGATTATTTAATTCTTCGAAGCCAATAGCCCCGCATTCTTTTTCTCAAACTTTATTATATGGTCTTTTATATTTCGTCACCTAATACTCAAAGGCCATATCTAACATTTTGAAACTTTCACAGCAGAAGTAAAAACTATTCAAAATGATAAATTAATAAATCACCTTAACTGGTTCTTTCTATTATTTTTCTTGGTAAGCATTCCAGTTGTTTTGACAATTGACAATGTAGCATATTATGCAAACTGTCAGTTAGGCCTTTTAGCGTTTATCATAGTATCTTTTGTAGATATGGCCTTTCGTTTTGTGATAATAAAATCGCAAATTTTTGTCGAAATATTTTTTTGTGGACATTTGTGTTGATGCAGTAGATTTTTAATTCTTCATTTTTAAAACACTCGCTTAAAATTTTTTAAGCTTTTAAGCACCTTTTACACACTTACGAAAAATGGTAATCTTAATTAAGACGCTAATACAGTGTAATTAGTTGTTGATAAGAGTAAGGTAAAAGTTTTGCTACTTTTTTCATTTTTTTTTGTACGAAACAACGAAATATAAGCGTAAATAATAAAAAAAGGGAAAATTATATTTAAAATTTATAAAATCCCCGAATTTTTTTTTTAAATCCCCGAAAAAATCCCCAATTCCCAAATGACTTTCTTTGTCCTTTTTGCTCGCTTGAAATCCCCAACTTTGGGGATAAATCCCCAAGTCTGGCAGCCCTGTATGTCTTGCAGAATATTTGAGCGTAACATTTTAGCTTAAGAGAATTAATTGTATTTTAAAGATTGTTTTGGTTTAAAGGGTTTGTTTACAATTCAAATGGCCCCACATGGAGTGAGACTAATCTGCAACAGATCCTACTGACTTCATTACACAACAAATGCAGCTTACATAATTTCAAAAATGCACACAATTAGATTTCGTCAAGAACAATCCTGGTAGCCATACACTCGATATCTTTCGAAAAAAAACATTTTTTTGATTTAAATTTAATTATTTGTGTATGTTTTTATAGTTGAACTTTTTCTGATACATATTTATATATTCCCAGTAAAAAAAATTTGGGTTCTTTGAAGCACTTAAGAGAAAAAGCGCATAATCTAGCGCTTCAATAAGAGAGCTTTTATATAGCAGTAAATGATAAAGAATAAAATATAGAAAAAAGCAGTTTTTTTAGTGCTGACAACGATGAGGTTTTAAAGCGAAAAAAAAAATAAAAATGTATAATGGTTTACGAAAATTATTGAAACAATGCATTTAAGCAATTAAAAGCAAAACATCAATGAATATGGAAATATAGTTATCCCTTAAAAAAGCGCTTTAGTAGTGCTTTGTTTGCATGTTAAAAAAAGTGCTTATTGTCAGCAGTAAATAGTCCTCCAAACCGGGAACACTCCATACAAAAATTAGGCATCTTATCAGCAGGTTTGAAGCGATTTGAGGTATGCATTCATACATAAAACCTGCTCCTTTTGGAGCACATTTTTTACTGGGTTATTAGTTGTTTTGTTTATAAATAATTTCGATAAACTTATTCAGCAAAAAACTGCACTAGCAGCCAAGCGTACGTTGAAAAATCACAAACCACATTTTGAAGGAGTAAAAATATAACAAGAAGAGAGAACTTATTCAAGGGGATATAAGCACATTAGAGATGTTACATATCATTGATGTTAATCCTCAGTTTCGTCTCAATTACCGACAAGACGCAGAAAATTGTGCACACATATACAGACAATTAATAAACAAAAACCGAGGATCAATTAACTAGATTTAGTTAAGAAATCCTAATAAGAAGTGGCACAAGTGTTATTGTGAATTTTTGTGTTTATTATATTTTTTAATTGTTTACATGTAATGTTATGTTTTGTTTTTTTGTTTAATAATAATAATAATAATTATTTATGAGGATTTTAATTTGACTTAGAATACACATTCGAATCATATCAAAATTTGTATAATTATTTATGTATTTATTTATTCAGACACCTGATGATGGTTAGCGAAGCTAACCGAAATATTGGGAACAAAATAAAAACATAAAAGACAAATATATCACGAATTTTTATTTTATTTATTTACTCGGACCTGCAGCCAAACAAAAACAACTAATAAATTAATTATTTGTGTTATTTTTTTGCAATTTAAAGTTCTTTCAGGTAATTCATACAGTAGGCAATTGTTGTTAAAAGTAGAAGTAATGCTTACATTTGTATACCTTAGCGCATAACTGGAGTACGGGTCTACCAATTTCGCTATATTTTATTTTTTTTTATATGTGAGTAATGGTCTGAAAATGGTTTTTATGGAAAGAAAAATTGGAAAAAATGCTTGGAAAATTTTAAAATTTGGAAAAAATTAAAATTGTGTTTTTTTGTATGGGATTTTAATTTTTTGTTATGTTTTGTTTATAGATTCCACTCAAAATAAGTACGAATAACGACTTAAGTTCAGAAAACAGGCATGAACAAGTTTTATTGACCACACCCATTTTAACGCCCACTTTCTCGGCATACCTAATATACGTATTATTTTATTGGTCGTGAAGAAACACATTAATTTAAATTTAGACTGTACAACGTCTGTCGGGTCAGCTAGTCTTTAATAACTTTTTAATTTTAATTGATTAATTTCATTTCCTGTGGATAGATTGATTTTGTAAGTCCGTTTAAAAAATATCACAATAATCATACAGTATGAATTTTGAGTTTTGAGAAAAATTATGAGACGATATTACCGTGTCCTTCCTTATGTTTGTTTTAAGCAAAGAGGCAAGAATAAGTTTAAGACAAATTATTCATTTGGCTCACTAAAGCATTTTCAAACAACGAAAGATAAAGATAATAAATAACTAAAAAACAAGAAATTACTGAAAACTTTTATATAAGTTTTTGTAAATTAAATTCCCTTTAGAAAAAGTAGAGTTAAATAAATATTTCTAATTAATTTGTTTGCAAATATGTTTATATCATTTGAAAAAATAATAAGAGCATTTAAGGGTTAAGCAGCTTATTTAAGATTTATTTCTATTTACTATTTCCATTTTATTTACATACAAAACATTAAGATTCTATTCGCAGAAACATTTTCGGTAGTTAAGTGTCTTTTGAAGTGTTCAAGCATAACAAAATATTTGAAAATGTCTTTACGTTAAAATTTAAACTTTTGATAAATTTATGTTCTACAATTTCCAATGAAATCTAGTAATTATGACCTAGTTGGGGCACAACTACGAACGATATGACTTTTTAGCAAACAAGATAGAAAAACAAATATTTAAAATATTTTCACAAAATCTATTTTTAAATCACAACATTAACGATATGCAATATATTATTAAATTTTTTGTTTATACAAATGAACATGGTCTGGAGTTGTTAAATTAAAATTTAACTGGTGGTGTAGTTGAATTTTTGAAAACATTAGGGTGGTGTTGGTTTGATCGAAAACCAAATATTTAATGTAAATGACAATAACTGGCTTTTAGCTACGAACCTAACTAACCCTTTTTAGGCACTGGCTTGTTTTAGTGAATGTCATTGTGGGCAATCTTCTTTATGAAAAATCCTTTGAGGTTATTAACTTTTGTTGGAATGAATTGGTTAAGAAGTCCTTTTGCTTCTAGGAATCTAAATACAAACTATTATTTTTGCAAATAAAACTATCGTGTAATTGCAATTTGAAATTTTAATTCGTTTAACAGTCCTATCGATGCCATGATGTATTTAATTTAACATCGTCAAATGTGTGCTGCATCTTTGTTGGGTGGTCTCCATCCGAAATGTAAAATTTTTTATGACGCTCCTAATAATTCGCAAAAAGGCCTTTGCCGTCATAAAGGAAGATGGACAACCTAAAGTCCATTCCACTAATAATAAATCATGCCTGTTCTGAAAATCACGTACAGCCCAATTATGAATAAAATTCCCCAGGAGTTTTTTCCCTTCTCCCATTTTAACAATTGAATTAACATAGGAAAACTGGAACAAGGGATAAAACTCCCGGGGAATTTGTATTCATAATTGGGCTGGTAATTTCAAAATAACGAGCTTTTAAAATCTCAATTGTAATTTCGGGCTGCTCTGAAAATCACACCGTGTTTGTGTTTTTCGGCAATTGAAAATTAAACCGAAACACAGAAAAACGGAAGACCACAATATCACAAGTGGGATTTTTGAAATCACGTAGTCTGAAATCAAGGGATTTTCCGGACAGCCCGACCAGTCGATAAGAGAACAATAAGAAGTGAGTTGTTTTTGCTTGCTTAAGTTGTCGGTCGACAAAGTGGGCCAGGCTGTTAATATTTCGTTTTGTAGTTTTCCTATTTAATAATAAAAACTTCCTTTTCTGTATCTTATTTTTTGTCTATTCTAAAATTAGTGTTCCAGTATTCGTTTTCTTTCAGCAACATTGCAATTTCTTTTAAAACACATTTTTGTTTATAGGCCATCCTGTCCATAAATTATTTTTAAATTGCAATAAAATAAAAAAAAAATAACAATTTTTTTTAAAAAGCATTTTTATGTTTTCTTATATTCAAAAAACCAAATAAAAAATACTTCAAATAAGCCCAGCAAAAAAAAAAAAAAAAAAAACAGAAATCCGTGGGGAGTTTTTATGAGAATATTTCTTTGGATTTTCTTTTAAGAAAAAATGTTAACAGAAAAAATTGGCACATAAAACTAATACTAAACATAAATTTACATTAACAAAATTTTTGCAATTTAGTACTCAGTTTAGTTTTTTGTACTCGTCTGGCGGTAAATATCTTAAAGATAAACATTGTTTGGGTGTACATATTAGGAAAAATTCGAATTTCATTCACTAACAAATCTCTTTTAAACTCATACAAATGTCAATAAATGCAGAAATTTTATGAACTCATATATTCACCTTAAACTAAATGTTCAGTTTCTTCGAACTTTTCACTGTTCAGATTTTATATCTGTGATTTTATTAAGTAAATATTTGATTAAAAAAAAAACTCGTAAAAACGATTAATTTTTATCTATATTAGGCAGTATTGGCAGTTAGTTTTAATATATAGTAACTGAATTGATGGTGTTATCTTTTCTAAAAAAAATGATGCATTAAAAATGTGCAATATTTTTATCGTGTTAAGCCTGGTACTCTGTTCAACATTTCACGTGAAATGCTGTCAAAACGCATATGAAAAAAACTTGTGAGGAATATCTATGAAATAATGTTGATAGAGTTGTACTCTGTTCATTTTGTGAAAAAGTTCTGAAATGTTTCTGGCAACATTTTTTTACAACTGCGAAATAATGCAAGCTGCATTTATTTCACGTGGAATTTTGTAGCAAAAGCAAAAAAGTATGAACTGATTATTAAATAAGAAATACAAAATTAAATAACACAACCGGTAACAGTTTTTTATCCATATTTCCCTTCTTTTTTATTAATTTTTTTATTAAAAAAAATTATTTTTAGTTAAATACATGTGGGTTTTGTTTACATACGCAAAACAATGTCGCATACTTTGCAGGAATAAAAACGTCAAATCGTACAAACTCGCATGATAGGTAACATTGATGCATGTCAAAATTTTCGTGTGGAATAACAAATGTTACTCAACATTTTTCACAAATATGAACAGAGTACTATGCTTTACACGCGCGTTTACAAAGTGTTAAGTTGTCATATTTTTCAATGAAACAAATTAGTATCTTGATTATGTATTTAACGCTAATGTATATTTATCGTGTCAAATACTGAATGAGAAGTTTAAAAGAATAAGCGATGTTCACCATGGTTAAAACGATTTTCAACTTTCAATTTGTGTGGTTGCCAATTAAAGTTAACAACATTGATTTTCGATAGTAAAAGTCTTGTGCTGTAAAAGTAAAAAAAACAACCTTTACAGCCATTTCAGTTGACTTAATATTTACAATATTAGCCCTTCTGTGAATGGCAAAAAACGTCTTTAACAGCATTGCAAGATACCCGGGCAACTCTTTGGAATTAGTATTGGAAACTACAATTTTTTGTCGCAAAATATGTAAATAATCACAAAAAATAACTCTGGACTTAAAAAAGATGTTAATTTTCAGTCAATTTAAAATTGTTATATACGCACTGGGCTACGCAACGTATTAATGCTATGATATGCAAGTTTGAAATATAATGTAAATTTTTCTTTATGCATATCAAAGTTAGCAAACGTGAAACAAGAACCTTTTAAATATTGCTACGGTGATGTCCTTTGTCGCATGTTTTTATTTTTATTGTGTTAGTATATCTTAGATTTTGACCGAGCACAGGTAACATTTAATGTGTGAAGGTACCCGGGTACCTTGCCATACCATTAAGGGTGCTTCACCACGCCTTTTCAAAATAATTTTACAGATAAAAAATAATTATAATTTAAAATTTATTAAATTTTAGGAGTTCTCAAAAAGTTTTAGATATGTGGACCATCTTTTTATTTAAATAAAATTAAGTTGAAATGCATAATCAACCCGTGTAACTTGTCATTCATATCAGGGTTAAACCAATTATAGGCACATATACGAATAAAGTTAATAAGCAAAACACTCGCTTGCAAAAAAAAAGTCGTTACCACAGGCGCAAAAAAGGTATTTTCTCACCCATGGATCCGTGCGAATATTTTTGTTAACATCATCTACAGCTTCTTCAGTGCGAATAGGTTGAGCAACAGTTCTTTTTCCACTGAACAGTGGTTCTCAGAACGGGTAAGTAAGCTTCTTGTCATGTTTTCACTGGAAGCTGTTACATTATTAAAATGCCGATGGTATTTCCCTTGTGTCGTAAAAACTACAAGTCCGGAAACAAAATACAATTTGGTAATTTTTGCGCGTTCGATTTCTTTGGCTCCAATTGTGTAAAACGCAACGCAACACCAAAAATAACATTGAAAGCAAAAACAATGTCACAATGCAAATGCCACAAGATATGCAGCATTTGAAATTATAAAATTCAATATGAATTTCTGTAGATAACAACAACAATATTATGAAATATTTTTTATTTGGTTTTTGCTTTCAATGTAATTTTTGGCGTTGCGTTTGCATTTTACCCAATTAGGGCCTTTGTTTTTTAAATTTTTCACTGTATAATTTTTTATAATTTTACCAGAAAAACATACTTCATTATTTTGAAATGACTTTCTATATAAATAACATTTTTCTTCGAGTGTACTACCAAAAGGTTAATAATCTTTGTCACACATAAAAAGCTTATAGAGTTATTCCTCAATAATGCAGAAAATATTGGTGCCTTTACAAAAAAAAAAAACAAAGGAAGAATAATACGTAAATGAATACAAACGAGAACACAAGAATACATCACCCTCATCATTAGTGACAGGCAACGAAAACAGCAGCAACCACCACAAGAACGAAAAATAAGCTCAGCAAAAACAAAAAAATAAAGCAACACACTTGCAACATGTGTCTCCTGTTAACTCCTCTTTGAGAAACAAGTGTTTATTTTTTTCCTAAATTTTTGTTGATATTCGATTATTTCCACATCATGCTACAAATGGAAATGAAAAGTGCGACGAAAATGAACATAAAAAGCATCAAGAATTCGAATTGTGATTCTTGTTTCCCTCTTAACTTGAATGCCCCAAATCAGTTGTTTACTTTACTTTTTTATTCTTTTTTTACACTTGTAGAATTTGTAGTCGTCAAATTTATTTTTTACTTCCTGTATTTGTGTACTATTTATGCAAAATAAAATTGCGTTAAATGAAATGTTGTATTAAATTTGTAAAAACCATCATTTTATTTGTTGTTTGCTAAAAAGAAATTTTCACACAGATATAAATATTTACACGCGCAGCTAAGAATTCTTGTTAGAATCACGCATCGCCCTTTAGCTCGTGAGGTTAGTGCCCTTCGCTTTCTGAAATATCTCTTCTAAAGGGACTAGATAAGATGTTAATCCCAAAGTTAGTTCTAGATGGAGTTAAACAATTTATTGTCTATATATTTTTCTATATTACATTGCTGTCCATTTGTGATAAAAAAGGTTTTCAATTTAAATATAAAGGGTGGTCCAGAAGAAACATTGGCGCTAAAAATATCATTATTTCGAATAGACAGGACTTTTTTATATATTACATTCATTCATGAATTGGCAATTTAATTCTGGAACTTTCGCTATACTCGTACATATGTTCTTTTATATCTACTCGTTGCTCTAAAAAGTACCTTCCTAGTTTTAATTAACTTCAGTTTTCCTTACAACTTCTTCTAAGAAAAGTACGCAACCATCAAATTAAACTTTTCTAACTGTTCTGTCAGAGTGCGAAATTTGCTACATTACTATGTCTTAGTGATGCGAAAAGTGGTACTCTACCTTTCTAAACATCTCTATGCAACGTCAATAATTAACTAGTTGGGCTCCTGTGACAACCCAACCTTACATAAAATAGTTTGATTTATGAAAAAAAGATCAAAAGTGTCAATAGAGTAAATAACAACTGGTATAAATATTAGTTACTTTGTCTGCAGGGTACTACGTATTTTGTTCTACACATTTAAACTTAATCAAATAATTGCGTGTGGGTATGTCAGCATTTGTGTGACAAACAACTTTTGTTTCTTTCTTTTTCTTTCTAAATTTTCTATAAGTTTTTTTATATTTAAATATTTGTTGAGTGACAACAAAATGTCGAACAAATTTGTTTAACAATTTCATTGTCAATTGATTTGGTTTCTTTTGATGATGCTTTTGGCAGTGCGTTGATTTTTCATTCTGTCTTTGGTACCGTACAGTAGGTAACGACCGCCACAAATCTACTCAAAGGCTTAGTAATGATAATATGGGGTTATCAATTTGACCCATCATACATCACCTGCTAAGGAAAAAGTAAAAAATGTTTCCCATTGGGTTATTGTTACTTCCTCTATCGGGTGCCTTCTCACGTAGGGATTGGGCAATATTCTTCATTTATGAAAGGCACCGGGTAAAATTTACTGATTCTTTCTTTCATAATTAACTATCAGGCCTATCACAGAAATCAATTCCGATCGAAAACCAGAGCTAACCTTAAAATAGGCTGGCACCATTGTATTCAGCGTACCCGAATCAGGTTAAAAAAAAGTGTCAATTTTGTGTTTTATTATTAATAATTTTACCCACTGTGCAGTCTTTCTTTAAGATTCCCCCAATTACAACCTATTGTAAAAAATTATAGCATAGTTTTTGTGTACATTCCCTTTAAGTCATATTTTAAATTATATCTTACAGCGTATTTTAAATTCGTTTTGGCTGTTATCAGTGAAATTCTAAATTTGCTGTTCTTCCACATGCTGTGTCTGTATGTCATTATTGGCATAAAGTCAGTGTGTCAGTCGGAGTTTATCTAAATATTAGAACAAAAAAAAAAAAAAAAAACAAGAAAAATACAAATTTGACTATTATTACTAAATGTTCACTTTGTTTCTGTTGTAAAAAAAAAAAAAATAATAAAAACAATTGGGGTATTCACAAGGTGTCATAAAGTCATATGTCTTAAAATAATAACATGAAAAAAATACGACTGTTGTTAACAACCCGCAAGTGATTTGTTGCAAAAATAGAATAAGTTTTACCATCAACGGCGACGGCTTACAAAAACTAATGCGGCTCGGCTCAGGCGTTCAGCGCAGGCCTCTTCAGATTATTAACGACATTACAATAGAAATTGCAAGCAAAGTTCTATTTATTTAAGACTCTTTTTGTTTACAAAGCAACAACAATATTGTTAAACCATTGTAAAATGTTAGAACATTATGATAATATAACATTATAGAACGAGCACCTTGTGAATACCCCAAATATGTTTTTGTGTTTTATTTTATTAAAAGGGATTTACATGTTGATTAACTTGCCGGCTGCTGTTTACTGGATTGTTTTCATCAAACATGTAATTTTGTTGTTGTTGTTGTTATAGCTGCTGGTTTGGGCGTCTGTTCGTGTTCGAGATTGTGTGTTTTATTTTATTATTTATTTAAATTCAAAGTTAAAAAAGCAAAAAGAGATCAACAAGTTTGATTAGTCAATATAATAATTTAAATTCAATCTATAAGATTTCTAAATTTATTTTACTATGTGATTTATATTTAATTAAAATAAAAACTGTTGGAATCTTTTAATATGTTTTGTGAAGATTTTTTAAGTTACCAATCAAAATATTTGCGTTACTTTTTCATAACACATTTAAAGAAATTTTAAGCAAATTTTTCTTAAATCCAGATGTTTAATTCCGGATTTGCACAACACATTAGTGGAGAGGGCATTGTACGTCTGATTATGACGATCGACTTTGAATCTGTTTTTGAATCGATATAACGGTCATCTCCCGTCCGAACGGCCAGCCGGCTCTCACAAGGAACAAAGAAAGCTTATTGAAAATGGTGAGAATCTGTCCATAATTTCACATAGCCCTAACATAATCTTTGTGCCAAGAAACCATTTGATTTTGTTGGTATTTTGTGATTAAATTCGCTCCAAAATTATTTTATTACAATCTAAAGTACCCTACAAAATTTTATTCAAATCGTTTTTTATTTAGCAAATGTCGAACTTGAACGTACGCATAGAAACGTTCTTTGAAAAACACTCAGTATTAAAAAATGGTTTCTTACAAAATTAGAGGTGAACGCTTACGTTAGAAATTGTTGAAAAGGCTGTATGCCTTAATTACATGTTTCCGTTGTTCTTATAAGAACCAAAGGACCTCAACAAAGACGTAACAACGTGATTTATCTTACGCAAGGTATTTTTTCTTCCCCGTTCGTTTGTTTATGTTAGCAGGTTCGGTAAGAATTTGTCGTCTCGATGTATGCGCTGGTCTCCCAACTCTGCAGTAACCTTGAGGATAAAGATAATGGAATTTCTGGTGATGTTGTTTCCGTGTCTTCGTAAAATGTTCCACTTGCATTTCTTAAATTTCTGTTTTGCAACTGGTTGTTAATTCGTTTCGGTCCATAATCTGATATTCGTGATAAGACTTTGCACAATGCAGAGGCACTGGTTCACAAACACATGAATATGGTCTCGCAGGTGAGCGTTCCATGTTTTGCAGCTATAAAAAATAATTGATTTCTCGCTTGTATTTAATATTCAAATTTTTACTTGTCCGGATAGAATTTATGACACGGCTATCGATGTCGTCTTTAGAGCTACCAGACGTTGTTTTAATACAACCCAAGTAGCAGACGGAGTAAACAACGTCCACTTCGAGGTTTCTAAATAAATACGGAATTTTTCCAACCTTGTTTTATTAGCACGTTATGCTTAAGTTTTGTTAGTATTTATCTTATATTTGTCTAAGTTCACTCCATAAAAATATTCCAAATGCCAGTTTTTGTTTTCGTTAATGATATTTATTTTGATTTACTTTTTTTCACACATAAATATTTATTACCAACTCATTTGAAAATACAGACAGCATAAATAAATAATTATTAAAATATACAACTCTTTTCACATGGATGATGAATGAGTGGCATCTGTTCAAAGCGCCAGCAATTTAAATATTAAAAATAATTTATAACGTTTATTTTACTCTTAATGTTTATATAGTAGTAAATTATAAATAATTATATTATTTGCACATTTATATGCACTTGCATTTCAAGTTCATTTGAATGCAATGGAAGAAGTGAATTTTTATAAAAATATCGCCATTCATTAAAATTACATCAGATATCCTTTAAACTACAAGCACTTACAAATACTTATTTTTAATTATTTATTAAATCATAGAAAAATATGCATTTTTAAAGTATTTTCATAAGTTTTTGCAATTCATTGGAATTTCAATACATATATTTTAATTGAAAATTTTTTGAAAAAAAAAGAGTTTTAAATTTCAATAAAATTTGTTTGGGCTGGAAAAAAATGTGGCTTATAATATTAATGTCAATGTTTCTATCGCACAGTGAACTAAGAAAAAATAATCTTTGCATATAATATTATTATTGGAGATCCTAAAAAATATTTATATTATGGGTCTACGATGGACGTTGTGTTTCTTCACTCCCACAGGTTTAAAAGAATACAATCGAAATGCATGCATTTAGGGATGTGTCAGAAAAAGCTTACTGTGCAGTTCTATACGCCCAAATCGAAAAGGAAGACAACCCTTTCTCATTCCTTCAATGACACGAGTAGCTCCTCTTAAAAAATTGACTTTGCCAAGACTTGACTTCAGCCCAAATGACACTACATTTTTAATTCATTGTTTTGATATGGAATGATAGAAAGAAACCGTAAATTTTGGAAAGAGCAAACTATAAAAAATCTATAAAATTTTTTTCTTACAGTTTTTCTTTTGTTATGTTTTTGTTTATTTTATTTTATTTAATGTTGTGAATTTTTTGTTTATGAGAAACATGAAAAACAAGCAAAAACGGTAATTCGCTGAATTTGCCCCTAACGGTAACTTTTTTAAAATTTTTGACAGTTTGGTATTTATCTTAATACAGCTAAACTCTTTGCACTTGGGAAATTAATCTATTTCATTATATTGGCATTGTTTAGCAAAACTTGGACAATGCATTAAAAATGTACTGCCATAAGGTCTTTAGTATGAGGATCGGCCTTATTAGCAAGTTTAGCCTCTGGAATCTTGCCAAATTTTCATAACTGCAAATTGAGAACTTATTTCCGGACAAACTCAACAAAAAAGTGCTGTCGCGGCCAACATTTAATTAAAGTTTTTTTGCGTATCGAGCAGTAAAAGCTGGCTTACAAGTTAACATCATACCATAAACTTTCGGCTTGCAGACCTACCAATCGAAGATGTGGAAAACTTTTACTATCTAGAGAACTATATCTATAACAAAACCGGCATCTAAAGCAAAGAAGGCGTATGGCATCCTAAACAAATTTTAAATATCCCAAAACATTCCAACTTACACCAAAATAAAAGTGTTCAACTTAAACATTAAATATGTCGTCGGCTTAATATGCAAACCTGCTTAATATGCACATTCGCAGCTTGAGAGGAAAACCTTTACGCACTTTAAGACTCAAATTGAAGAAAAACTACATGCTGGCCAACGAAGCGTATCTTTCTCTACCACACGGCATCAAAATCTCAATTTACTTAAAAAGTGGATTAAGCAGGGTTGCATAGTAAGCCGATGATGTACCTCTGTATGGCTGCAAAACTGTTCCGCGTTCCAAACGCGAAATAAAAAATTTTTTATGCGTTTACTAATCCATGTCGTCGGTGCATACTGTGATTAACTATTTCCAATCAAGAGTTATAAAAACGATCTCACCAAACTCCACAGGATGAAGATAAACACTGTCGGAAATTTTAAGGCTGGTGCGCGTGATAAGAAAGGGGGCATAAGAGTTCTCGCGGCAGTCCATTTAATGAAGACGTAAAATAGAGGCTGAGCTACAACAAGATGACGTGGAAGGTTAATTATTTCATTTGCAAAACACACATGTAAATGATTCAATAGAAATGTAAACTATTAAACCACAAAAGCTGCCACTTTGATCAAACTAGTGTAACTAAAGCTTATCCACCCAAAGTTGGAAAATAAGCAAAATGGATCCATTATTTTGAAAGAATTTTTCATAAATAATGCAATAAATTAATGAATGATTATTATAAAATTATTCGAACTGATTGTTTCATTTGAAATCAATTTATTGCCCACTGTATTTGTTGCTGTAACTTGCTATGCGTAATGATTTTATTAGAATTTATCAAAAAATAATTTCGAAACAAATCACGTATTCCTTTTTTCACTACAAGACAAAATAAATTCATAAATGTTAAAACAATAAAATAATGAATTATTGGTTATTTTCTTGTTAATATTTTATTTTAAAACTGAATTTTAAATTAATTAATATCGAACACTAGAGCCTTGAAAAGCGAGCATAAGATAAGCCAATATTTTTTTCAAATAACTTAATTTTTAATTTAAAGAGGTTTGGATTTGTTTTGTTAAATTTAAATTAACAAAAATCTTTATTACAAGACGAAAATGTTTTTTGTTATACCCTTTAAGGTATTTAGCATCATTGTTTATCGGTCATAGTCTTTTGCGCAATCACTCTACTATGCAGAATGCTTTCGTTCCCACTAATGTGAATTTTAATGGTTTTTAATTTATTTAATTTGTTAAATTTTACAAATAAAGGAGTTAAGAGATATTCATGACCACATGACCTACGTCTTAATGTTATAGTAATCTTACTTCTGGGTGGACTCTACCAAAATCTGTAGCAACCTCTAAGCATAGGAAATTCTGCGGATGCTAGCACGCTCACCCCCTGCTTACGAGCAGTAGCTATTTAGCCTCCGGTGCTGAGGAGCAAGCTGTATCTGCCGAACTTCCCGCTGTGGGTAGAAAAAAAACCTTTAACTCCAACTTTTTAAGTTCTGCCTTTAGGGTATAAGCCAAAGTAATTACGTGCTCCCAATTATTCAGTCCAGGTTACCATGGTTCTGATGACGTCAAAAGGTTAAATATCCTTAGGATGTTAGGATGTTTCCTTGCCTACCTACGCGGAAATGTCACAAATACAGATCTGATGAGCAACTGCCGGTAGGGCCTAACCCCCTGGTGGTCTTAAATACTGGGTGACAAGCAAAGTGTTTATCAACCGCCCACAAGTGCGTCCGTAATCAGCACACACAGTTAGCAATTTGAGTATAAAAACGGCAAAAATATTCACTCACCCCTTGCTTAGGAGCTATCAAACCTCCACTGCTTTTTGACATGCCAGCAGCATCTGTTAAATAGGTATGCCACCTTATGATCCGCCAGCACGCCGAACTTCCCTACAAGTGGTTTAAAATCAGCACTTGAAGACGGCTTTTTAAGATCTCTTTTTGCGACTTTTGGACCAAACTACAACCACCCACCACGTAATCCCCGAAAATGCTGAAACCACCGGTCAGATGGGAACAAAGTCCAAGGTGCTACTGACTCCCTTGGATCCAGATAGGATCTCGGCCACGATCTCAAGAGATCTGTCAATTTTAAACACTACGGGATTCCAGATATTGACTGCACTGAAAAGTGAATTATCATTTCAAAGTTTCCCAACATACCCTCGGCGGAATGCTACAAATACAACTTCGAATTATGTATATAAAAAACTGATTTGCCGCGCAATTGCAACGTAGACTTCTAGTCTGTTGTAGTAAAGCAGACAAAAGTCGCTGCGGGGAATTAAACCCGCAATACTCGAACTGATTGATTTATTCTACGGGGCGCACAAATGTTTTTTTTTAAATCTCAATAAGAAATTCAACAATTAAATATATGAATTAAGTCTGTGATTACGTCCAACCCCGATCAATCTTGGCTTATTTTCTCTTTAGTCTCCATATTTTTATTATTTGTACGTATGCATGAATCATCTATGCGAAATGTTTTGAATGTTTTAATAACTCATTTCACAGTATGTTTGCATTTTGTTTAGCAAAACAATTTTATATTTGATTTATTCAAAAATTTAACAAAAAATTTGCAAAAGAAACAAACACACTTAAGCGCACAATAGGCAATAAACAAAATAAAAAACTTTTTTTCGGTGATTTCTATTTGAAGGCAAAATCACTTAAATCATGATGTAATTTTCTTTCAATTACTACACCGAATACCGAAAATTTTATAAACTACATACAATGAAACATCAACAATAATGTGTTTTTTTATTTCTAAAACTTTGATTTTATTTTTTTCATTTTAACTTTTATCGTAGAAAACTTTAATGAAACTGAAGCCAGATGTTTCATTGGAAAACAGATGATTAGAAATAGATTTAATTAAATTTATTGCAAATGAAGTAAAATGAATGTAAACTCTGAAAATCTTTTCCTTTTGTCTTTATGGACAGCGATTGTGTGTTTGCTGATGATGATGATGTTTTTGTAGTAAAACCAAAAATATTTGAATAACATTTGCCTTGACTTTCTTAATTTTTACTTTTATCGGTAAGTTCGTCTGTATCGTTTGAATGTCTGGAGAAGTGGTTTGGTTGCCAAGTAACTTTTTGTTCAGTTTTAATACCCTCCACAACTTGTTGTGAAGAGGGTATACGTTCATATTATCATCGAAGAACACATAAAGTATATATATTCTGGATCATTGAGTAATTTTAGGTCAATAAAGCCATGTCCGTCCGTCTGTTGAAAACACTGTCCCTTTTGAAAAGCTTAAAAGAAAAGTATAATATTCATGTAAATTTTTTTCTAGTTATCCTAAGCAGTTTGCGATTGAAATCAAGCAAAATCGATTCAGTAGAATAAAAGTTATTAATCCAAAAGTGTAACTACCACTCCAAAAAATTTATCATTTTGTTACTTAAACTAACATAAGTAGTAACGGAATACACATATTGATATATGGTTTTGCACTAGGGATGCCAGTCCCGAAATCCCGAATACCGAAATTCCGGGATTATTCTAAAAATATAAGTCTCGAATAACGGGATTTTTTATGCAAAAATCCCGAAATTTTGGATTTAATATTATGTGGTATTTTTTTTAAATACAACTATATTTAAATAAACGTGAGGCACCCTGGGTTAAAAATAACTTTAAAAATTTAATATTAAATCAAATTGGCAATGATTCTAATTTTTAACTGGTTACAAAAAGAAGTCACAAGTGAATAAATGTTACATGCAATGCATTTTGTACGCCAGAAAATAAAATCATAAGATAAAGTTCGATGTGGTCTCTTTTCTACGTGAAAGTTATGCAAAAAGGTGTTTAAACTTTAAGAGATCTACCAAAGGTCTTTTGACACATTTGCTTAAGTTTATTTTATTAGATTAATACTTGCATATATATATATTTGGTATACAATAAATTAAATATTGTCATGTATCATATGCACATGTATCTAATTATTAACGATACCACCCAGAAGTGTTTATTGCGAACATTGCTCGGCAGCATATGTTTTCAATAAAATGAGGGATCGATTATCAGACGTCATTAGTTTGTTTTAAAATATAAGTTTTAATACATAATTTTTCCATATTACTTTAAAAGAATACATTAAACTGTTTTATTTTGTAATGAGTTTTATATTCTTCATGAATTTATTTGTTTTAATACTTATAAATAAACATTTTATTATAACTATGTATATGAATTTTTAAAATTGGTCTTTATATATGAAATCCCGATCCGTCCCGGGATCCCGTTTTTTTTAATAAAAAATCCCGAATCCCGGGATTCAAAAAACCTGGTCCCATTTGGCATCCCTATTTTGCACAGATTCTTTTTTTACGACTAGAAATCATACCACAAATTTCGTGAAGATCGGTCTATAATTAACCAAAGGCCCCATATAAAGTCCACACTCCGAAAATACTTTAGTACGCGTAAAACCGTCACGAATAACGCTATTGTAATAAAATTTAATCCGTCATAATTTCATTTGACTAGAAACCAAATTGTCAAATTTTGTGCAGATCAGTCCATAATTTGCAATAGACCTAAAGCCCACCCTTGGAAAATTTTAAAAAGCAAAAAATAATAACGAATAATGCTATTTCTTTAAACTCTTTTTAAACCTGAATTTATTCTTTAAACGATGCTTTAAAACTTTTTTAATTTAAATTTTGTTGATGTTGATTTTGAATAAAACACAAATTATTTAGGAAATTGTTGAGTACCTATTATTTGGTTTTATTTATCTTTATTAAAAGAACAGTCCACCACTTGCTGACGAAAACATGTTTATAAATATATCTAAATAATGGCTTTAATTTTTTTTTCATATATTTTTCATTTTAGTGCTTCAGGGGAAAACACATAAAATTTTTTAATTTTCAGAACTTTTTTTAGAATTTTTTCGCATTTCTTTATGGGAGCCTAGGACCACTAATGGACCACCATAAAAATTGGGAAGTACATTTGCTTTTATATAAAACTTGTTTCTGTTCAAATTTATTAAAATGCGATTAATTATTAGCCAGTTACATATATATAACTCCGGGAGGATATTGTACGGAGGCTACGTGAAATCATGAACCGATTATAACCAAAGTTAGAAGGCCTTGTCCTTGGGGCCAAAGAGTACTGTGCATCTTATATCATGTTTAAAATTGCGACCTGAACTTTGATTTAAAAATTTACATAGGCAGACAGATGGACAAATATTTAGATACGGAAAGTCTGACGGACGGTCAAAGCTTATTCAACTCAAAAATACTAAGTAAATACAAACAAATACACCAATATTCATTACAATCAGATCATTTTTGCAAAAGTTATAGAGTTTTTACAATTAAGAATATATGGCAGGATCAAGAGTCCTTGCTGCAATCACTACTAAAATTAACAGAAAGGTTTTAAGCTCAGTACGTATAACAAAAACGAATTTTCATGATTATAGTTTTGGCACATATGGGACTATGTTCCGAGTCCTTGGTCCAATTTTTCCAAAGAATAAAATTTTTCTTAACTAACATATTTTATATTGGCATACAAAATTTCAAAAGTCTACGACAACTCCTTCTATTTGTGTCCCATCGTTATATGGGGACAAAGCACTGTGCGCAGTGTTCAGAAGTTCATTACCTGACCGATAATAAATTGGAAAATTTTAAGGAACGATTTAGGCTGCATCAATATAAGATACAACTGGTGCAAGAATTATAGACAGCGGTCCGCAACTTGCATTGTGTGTTCGGTGAATTAACTGAGAATTAACTGCAATTTGAACCAGATTTTTATTGTCAAATAATGAGGCTCATTTCTGGTTAAACGGGAATGCAAACAAGAAGAATTTTCCTTTTCAGAGAAAGCGTATTCCCATTAGGCGCCATCAGATCCTGAAAAACACTATTTTGTGCGGCCTTTAAGTCCGAAACCGGTGCCAAGATTACCGTGAATGGCAAATGGTACATGTACAGGTAAATGATTTCTGATTTTTTTATTCCCAATTTCATAGCAAATCATTTGGAGGAAAAATAGTTTCTACAATACGTCGCAATATGGCTACACAGGTTGAAACCATCAGTTTGTTGAGCCGAACGTTTTGTGACCGAATAATAAATTGGCCTCCTCTTTTGTGTTATATGACACCTTTGGACTACTTTTTGTAGATGCTGATAAGCCAGAAACGATTAATAACTTAGAATCCAACATTCGACGCGCTATTGACGAAATAAGGCCAGGTATGCTCGAAAAGCAAGTGCAGAAATTGTACCGACACGATGGCGTTCATAAAACGCAGTTAAGGAGGCCATATGTCCGAAATTATTTTTAAACATTAAATGTCATGAAATTGTGAGCTAAAAAACCAAAATTTTGATCATTCCATTCCATTTAATTTGTTTAATTATATTTTTGAAAAAAGTTAAGAGGTATTGAAACACCCCTTGTTTTTGTAAAAGTTTTTTTTTCATTCAAATAACATTCAAAAGCTTTGTAAACTGAAAATAAGACTAACAATTTCGAAGATGCAATCCAAATTAGGTAAATTACAAATAAAGGGTTACATTTTAAGCGCCGATGTTAAATGTGAACCACACCTAAACGTCAAGTTTTTTTCTGCATTTCATTTGACATTTCTCCATTTCAGACTAGCTCAATTTTAACTATGGAAAGATACACAATCGAGCAACGCGTTAAATTTGTTCAGGCTTGTAATGAAAATGGGCGTTCAAATCAAAATGCATATCGTGCATTTCGTGTTTTTTTCGGTGAATTTAATCGTCCAAATGTGCGTTTAATCGAAAAAAATCGTGCAAAAATTTGAGCAAACAGGGTCTGTAGGAGATGTGAAAATACCAGTGCATGCTCGTACAGCTCGTACTGCAGAAAATATTGCTGCTGTTCGCGATTGTGTGGCTGAAGAGCCGTCCTCTTCAACTCGTCGTCGTGCCCTCTCACGCTCGTCGTTGATAAACATTATGCATTAAGACTTGCATTTACTCGTTTACAAGGTGCAATTGACGCAAGAACTAAAGCCTATTGACCATTCCAAACGTCGTCAATGGTCAGAATGGTGGCAAGAAATGCAACAGTGGATGATCAATTTTTGAAGAACATCTTCTTCAGTGATGAGGAATATTTTCACCTGAGTGGATTCGTCAATAAGCGGAATTGCCGCATTTGGGCGAATGATAATCCAAGAATGATTGTCGAAAAACCGATGCATCCACAAAGAATGACTGTTTGGTGCGGCTTATGGGCAAAATGAGGTCGGTCAGGCAGTTATTGTGAATGGTGTTCGCTATCGTGAGATGATAACGAACTTTTTGTGGCCCAAATTGGAAGATAAGGATGTGGACGATATGTGGTTTCAACAGGATGGTGCCACTTGCCACACAGCTAACGAAGCAATGGCTCTTTAGTGCAACAAATTCAATGGCCGTGTTATCTCACGTGGTGGCGATGCCAATTGGCTGCCAAGATCATGTAATTTGACACCGTTGGACTTTTTTCTTTGTGGTTATTTGAAAGAAAAGGTGTACATCGATAAGCCATCAACAATTCAAGAGCTAAAGGATGTGATAACTCGGCACGTTAACGGCATAGAACCTCAATTATGCTCCAGCGTCATCGAAAATTTGGACATTCGGATGGAGGTGTGCCGGCGAGGTCGTGGCGGCCATTTGGCCGATATTTTGTTCCATACATAATTGAACCATACTTATTTTATTATAATAAGAAGAAATGATAATAATTTCCAAAATAATTTTTGTTTTATTGAAAATCAACATCGGCCCTTAAAATTAACCACCCTTTAGTAATCAAGCATAACGTAGGCTCTAGGGACTACTTTCCCACTAATTGCAATTTTGCAACTCTTGCTTGAGGATTATATTTGCAGACCAGATTCCAATCTTGTACCTCGGGACTTTAGAGGTCCTGGTATGGTTTTTGCTGAGAATTCTTCCGGGATATTGTTGTGGCTTTAGTTTAAACAAATGTAAAAAATGCCAGGTAATGGTTTGAATTTCACATGTAACCTTTGTTGAATTTTAGCCTGCTGTCGAATGTTCTATTGGTAGACAAAAAAAAAACTGGTTTTACGTGAGGTAAGAAAGGTCCACCTTCTTAACCAGGGGTTATGTGCATAGTTCAGGCGGCTATGATCTCAAATTGCCACCTGCGTGTTGGTGGCGCTCACACAGGAGCATGGATAAATACATTTGTTCAGCCGGTGTTACGGTAACCATGAGTTCAGGCATGCCATAACAGGTATTCATTAATATTGTCCATTTCTATTTGAACTGTGGTACCATATTAATAAAATCAGTTTTGGAAGTGGGTCTCCACAGCTGGCCTCTTTGGGTTTTATTTCCTAAACAAACTAGACTTTTTAAGGTGAATTGGGATACAAAATGATTTTGATAAGAAAAGTTCATTGACCATGTCTTTATTACAATATATTGAACGATACTTTTTCTCTATTTTCTCAAACAATAACTGAATTGCATAACATACCAAATAGCAATAGCAAACTAAAAATTTACCCAAGGGCCTGTCTCTAGCTGTCACATGTAAAATTGCACATGATTTAGTTAGATAATACTCGTATTAAATATAAATATCTATTTATAAAATACCTAAATCTTTCAAGTACTGTCTCATAGAGTTTGTTAGTAGTTTAACTTCAAATGTTGCTGTTGTCAGTTGTTGCGGCATAATTGACATATTGATGTGGACACTAAACTGTTTTGTAAATATACCAATAAATGCCAAATATATATTTTATAATACCATTTAGTTTTTTCTCTTCTGCACTCCACAAATTGTAAAATTATAATAAAGAAATAAATTTTATATTTTATTAGGTTTATGCAAATATATTTTTATAAGTTTGTTAAAAAAAATTATTTTCGAAAAGCAATTTGAGATGTTAGATAGAAAAAATGTTAAGAAGAAATTTAGTTAAATTATTTCTGAATAAATAAAAGTAAAAGTTTTATTTAGAAAATAATGCAAATAATTACTTCAGGTTATTATAGAATATCAATAAACTAGTTTATTTTTGTTTAAAGTCAAATAGGTACACACAGAAAAAAACCAAGTTTAAAACGTAGAAAACAAGGTTGATTTAAAATTTTTCGGTATTGATTTTGCTTCATACGTTTTTCATGTTAATTCAACCCGATTTTACAATTACTTGCGAACAACATTTTTTTCTTTTCAAATAACTATAATTCATGTTAATTTAACATTGCAGTAAAATTAGAGCAAAATGTCATTTATATTGAAATAACAATCCGAATCACGTTGAATGAAAGTTATTTCACGTTGAAACAACGTGAATTTCATGTAGAATCAAATTGGTTTGAGTGTGTTATAACAGTGTGAAGAAGCTTCAGAGACATCATATGCATTTATTTAAGAATAATTCAATGCACTTACCCCTGTAACACATGCTTCACTCCTTTGTCTACAGAAGCATCAGCAGAATCGCCCGATATGGTTTTCGTCATCATTCATCCTTGAAAAATTGATGTACTATTTAACTAAATAATTCTAATTAAAAGAATACGGGAATTGTCTTCTTTTTATAACATATTTTAAGAATTAAAATAAAAATATTAACATACTTAACTATGTATGCATGTTAATTTAACAAGATAAACTTTTGATTTTAATATAAAACGGGGTTTTTAATGGATTCAATATTGAATCCATATTTATTTATATTTTAATAAATTTTTTTATTTATTTTAACAGTGAATAAAATTGAATAAGCGTGATTTAAGATTATTTTAATATTTTTCATTTAAAATTAATATGAAAAAATGATAAATTGAAATAAAGGGCATACTTTTGCAGACATTAACTATGATTCTCAATCAACATTTTTCCATGTTAATTTTACATTGGTATTTTTTTCTGTGTGTATAGATTTAAATATCATTTACTTTAAATCTAAAGACATAATTAATTCTTGTCAGTCTGTAAAGTTTATTGAATTTATCAAATAATAACAAACAAAAAAACTGTCGGCCTTTATAGTGGATGGATTTGGAACATTAACAAAAATTCAAAAAGTACCAGATGAAAAACAAAAAGCATCAACATTTTTCATCTTATAGGTTTTCTTTCATTCACTCAGGACCCTGCTCCTATAATGTTATGTTTCTAAGTCCAATATTATAGAAAATTTTGAAATTATCACATGCAGCATGAGAAAGTAGAAGAAAACAATTTTATTTCCCGCATTCATACAGTCGAAATATTCGAAAACCGATTTCTAAAAAATGTCGAATAATCAACCATCCTATTTTTTATTATTTGATAATGGAAAAAACAAATTTAGTATTTATGTGTTCAGCAATTGTGTAAGTAGCAATTTTGAACGCTTATAACGCTGAAAATATTGAACAGATTTTAATAAAATATATATTGTGCACTTGTGTAAGTAATTATCTTTCAAATTGTGTATATTTGGTACAAATCAGTTAAAATCATACAGAGGACGAAAGTATTCTTTATTGTGTTGTCTTTGCCGATTTATAAATAAATAGTAAAAAAACACTATCAATTTGCTGCGGGAAATTTGTGTCAATTGCTCGTAAAGAACTTTTTCTATGACCAGTGAATACAATAAATATTATAATAAAAAAGAACGAATTTTGATAGATGCAAACAAGACATATCACTTAACTGGTGATAATGTGATCAAGTATAGTTACTCCAGCTGAAAAGTAATTAAGTCATGTTACTGGATTTTGAGCGCGTTGTGGATGATTTTATCTGGTTCTATTACTTTATATAAAGGGAACAATATCTGCGACAGGCATAATATAAACCAAAATTGAATCTTTTCATTAATGTTATTTTAGTGACCTGCTACAAAGTGTCCAAAAGATGCCATAGGACATCGAAATGTTAAAGTGACAAGTCCCCTTCAATCAAAGTGTAAGAACTAGAACCGGTTCCTACCATTTTAAAACTGGCACGTGACAATGTTGGTGTTAGTTCTCTTTCCGCTAATGTTAACACTTTTTTCCTAGGCGCTGCAGGGGCCAACTTTAAGAATTGCAATCATACAAATATGACCGTTTAATGCAATTCTTAAATTTGGCCACTGCAGTGCCTAGGATGTCTTCAGATGGCTCAAATGTATGGCCTCAATCATTTATTTCATATACCTACCCGCTATCTCCATTCCTTAAAATGTTCAATGCAGACTAGAAATATATTGAAGAAGAAGTCCCATAAATGCCAAGAGTTGCCACTTCTGGGATATAATGTATGACTGACCCCAGTTAATTTTTTGTTTTAACATTTTTTCAAAATTTACATGCTCCTTATCGCCACTTCTTCGGGGGGGGGGGGGGGGGGTGGGGCTCCCATATAAATATTGGGTTTTATGAAATTCTTAAATTAAAATTTTGTGAATAAAATCGAAAGTTGTTAAAAGATTTTAACCATTTATGGCTTGTTTGGTTTGCAGCTTCATTTTTTATCTGCATTTTCAATTTCATTAAAAAGCAAAAAATTTCGAAATTTTGATAAAAATAAATAATTTTTTTTCCCAAATTTTATTTTTCTTAAAGGAAATTTTATTTTGAAATTTTTCAGGGTTTTCAATAAACTAAACCGTTTTTGAGTTAAGCAAACATATGTTGTGCAACCTCCTCCATTTTCGGAATAACGGTATATCTCGAAAACAAGAGCTAACCTAAAAAAAAACGCTTAGCACCATTGGAATCAGCGTTTTTCTTATAAACTCTTGTGTTTGCGTAATATTGTGATGAATATAAAAACATTTTGTTTTTCGTTTGTTTAACTTTTATTTAATAACTTTTTTATTGGCGCAAAATGTTTTTATAGCAGCTGACTTTAATGATTGAAAATCATTGTTATTAATACTTATTGGCATTCAAAGAAAATTAAATGTTGAAAATCGCTACAATCGAGGTAAATATCGCTTATAAGTATAAACTTTGCATTCAATATTTAACACGCTAAATACACATTAGTGTTGAGTGTAAAACGTAGATATTATTTTTTGTTCCGTTGTAATTTAAAGAAATGCATCAATTTGTAAGCTTGCGTTTAACCTGATAAATATATTACACAATTAGAATTGTGGTTATTTTGTTGAACTATTTATGGTTTTTTAATCCAAATTTTTAATATTTTAATCAGGCTTAAGTTCATCAAATTTAATTTTCATTAAATTATTTTTATGAAGGAAGGAATTTTTACAACATGAAAATTATTTAAAATTGTTATTGATTATCATTCATTCTTGACTGACCTGAGATTCGAACCCAGGCGGCTGGTTACCATGACATGTTTCGATCGCAACCACTCGATCTCCTCACACAATTATAATTATATTTTAGAAAAGAAAACACCATTAGCCAGAATTGTTTTTTTTCGGTTATATTAATCAACTTCTCCTTTAAATAGTTTGGTTACGTAAAAACCTGATTTTGGTAACTTGCGTTTGATATTTCAATTAACATTTAATCAGATATTGTGAAAAGTGCTGTTAGATATAAATTAATTTTATTTAAATAATTGACAACTTTTTTTTTTGCCAAAATTAAATGGCACACCCTCATACAACATTTTTCTTTTCTATACAAAATATTTCTGGTCATTAAGCAGTTTCTTGTCTTCCACCAGTTTCTTAAATTTTTTTTTCAATTGTGGTGACAAAATATTCCAAACAAAAAAAAAACCCACTAAGCAGAAAATTAATACTTGTTGATATAACAAAATGTATGTAAAGTAATACGGTACAATTGTCTGAGTCTATTAAATTCTTTATATTTTATAAATAATTTTTTAATATTTATCAATGAATTTCACGTACAAACAATTATTTTCAAGACTTCAAACAAACAGTTGTAAATCTTTTTGCTGTATGGTCTTGTCTTGTCTTGTCATTTTTCACTGGTGATCTATGGCAATAAGCGGTTGTAGTGAGTAGCGGTGCTAAGCCAAGCAGACAATTTTGAATGAAGTTGAAAAGGGAATACTATATTTGACTAATTTTATTAATATATGTAAAATAATATTCCTGGAAAATATTGAAGGAATAAGACTATTAAAGTATGAAAGCTTTATAAATTGTAATTTGACTTAGAATACATATTCGAAATAATTTAAAAATTTATATTATAAAATGTTACTCACCATGAGAAATAAATTGCCAGATTCTAAGTTTATTAAGGTAATTCCTTAAATACCATCAAAAAGCAAGAAAAACAGCTCGTACTACTACTACTTTCCTTATAAGGATTTCTATAAAAACTTTTATTATTTGTTTTAAAGGAATACCCGAGGCGAATTCAGCTGGCTTTTGTTGATTTAATTTGTCCTGTTAGATTTGTCAAAAAAAAAGTATGCATTGATTTTGACAACTGATTTTGACAAATAAACTAGATACTGTTTATAGTGAATTCGGGAGAGTGTACCTGTTGTGAATTTGCCTTGGGGAGTACCTAGCGAGTAAACGTTATTAATTTTTAAAAAAGTGTTGTGTTTGGAAAGCTTGGAAATACTGTGAATTACTTTAAAAGCTTACAGCCGTATTCATAATGAAAATTTGGCAAGAATTTACTGTGGTTCTAAATTCACTTTCTTTTAATTTTAAAATCTTTTAAACATTTTTATACAAACCAGCGATGATTATTGTAAAACGTGTTGCATTTTTGGGTAATATAATGTGGCATTATTAAAAATTGGAGTTGATTTATTAAAAGTTAGCAGTTAAGGAAAAATTTGTTATGAATTAACTCTGTGCTAACAAGCTGCTAAGCTTAACGGGCATTGCAGTTAGCAGCTCTTTGATCGTAGTGTGCAAAGTGTGGCCAACTTTTTGTTATGAATACGGCTGTTAATCTGGAACTTAACTCACAGACAGAAAAGCTTACGCTTACAAATATGCTTAAAAGAAAACTTCATTATGCAATAATTAGCAGTTCCTCTTTTCTACGTCACTAATTTTTTTGTGATATGGCATTGAGAGAAGCTATAATCAAAGCAAAATAAAGCTTAAACAGAGCTTTTTCGAAGTTTAAAAAACGAAAGCACAGCTTGTGTATTTTTTTTTAAATGCAGATCAATTTACTTTTCTGCTTACCAGGTAATTCTAAGAAGCTTTATTAATAGTAAATAAGTTTAAAATAAAGCTTTCCGAGTGTTGTTGCAAAAAGGAAGCTGAGCATTTGCTTGAGATTATAATTTCATTTGTAAGTAATAAGCTTAAGAGAATCAGTATGAACGAATTTGCGTTACATAACTTTTTAATAATTAATTATTAATAAACATTTCTAATGTCTAATAAGTTTTAATCAGTATTCTAAACTATGCAACATACAGCTCTTCCTCGTGCTCTTGAAAAGGTTATTTGAGCTTTTGATGTAGATTGTTGCTTTGTTTGTAAATAAATACTAAAAGAACAAAAACAAGTTACATGCAGTAGGTTATATGTTTTATTATTTCACTGATTCCTTAGTAATTACAAAAAAAATATTCAAACTAATACAAAGCTCTAACAGCTGCAATTGTATATGGAAAACAGACAATGGAGCGGTGGAAATTCGGCATGTGAAAGTGCTATAGGGCACTTCCCAAGAATGAAAGAAATAAACATGTGCATGATTTCCCGTAAGATGACGTAGTCTCTATAAGGCAAGGATTGCCAAGTTTAAAAGTCCTAAGATTTTCGAATATCTTTAAGGATATGTATGCCCTTTAGATCTTTTTTATTAAAAATTAATTCATACCACATACATACATACTTATATTGTTAAGAAATACTTAGATTTTGCTAGGATCTAACAAAACTTTCATCAAAAGTTTTGCTGGGTTACCTTATAGTACGAGTATTATGCAGCCTAGTAATTGTTGGCTTGTGTCTATATATTTGTTTATATTATTATTTATTTTAATAAATGTCGAAATGTATGTTTTTCACACTTGCTAATGTTATTTCGTTGTTTTTTTTTTTTTTTTGTTTCACAACAATGACTATTGAACTTAAAAATGTTTTAACATTCTTCGACGTCCGTGTCATTTAACATCCATTCATTTGCCTTAAAATTACTTGTTGGAAAATTTAGTTTTCGTGGGTATGAGTGTATCTTGTTAGAAAAACTTTTAATATTAGCATAATTTAAACATTTGTCAAACTGTGTCCAAACAGTGTATATTTTTCTAAATCTAATTGAATTCTCAAAGTAATTTTGAAATAATTATTGATTTTAACTTAACCCACATTAATGTGATTAAAAAAACAGACAAACATTAAAGTGACAATATGTTGTCTATTTTTGAATAAATTGTTTTAACATGTTATTAAGGCATTTAAAATATATATAATATTGTGAGAACATTAAAAACAAGTAAGAGTGCTAAAGTTGGCCGTGCCGAATCTTTAATACCCTTCACCTACAAAATGTGTTTCATAAGTGTTACATTTTGATTTGGCAAAATCTTTAAATGCTTACCTGATTTTTAAGAAGTGTTGCATATTTTACGTTAACAAAATAACGCTTCGGCATAAAAAATTAAGGACATAATTGTTTAAATTGGTCAGGATTAACAATAATATGGTGAATGCTAATTATATTATGGTTAATCCATATTTTCAATTTGTTTGTTATGTGTCAAACTAAAATTTTATTTAATTTTGTATTGTTGATAGGTGTTACGTTCCACTTTTATAGAAAATCCCATTTGGTTCATATTCCAGCCTGTGACGACCTTCATATTACCATTTTTTCTGTTCTACTAGTTTTTTTCTACGTAAATTTATGTGTTTTAATCAATATTTAAAATAAAATGAATGAGAATTTTAAGCAAAACAAGTAAAATGCAAACGACCAGAATGTTGTTGATTTTCAAACATATTATTTTAAAATTAATCATACAATGTTTTAAAATATTATAATTTCAAACATATTTTTGTTATTAAAAATTAACCATACCATGTTTAGAAGCAACCATAGTATGGTTATAGCCTTTCGATTGATGAATTTAACTATAATATGGTTGCCGTAATGATAATATAGTTAAAGTTACCATAATATGTTTATGTGTATGGTTGTAGTCTTATATTTTTTTAAAATTATATTGTTAAAATCAACCATATTTGAAGTTTCAAGGGAGGTAAACACTTTATTGTTAAACAGAAACAAAATATTATCAATCGTGAAAAAAGTTTTTTTAAAAACAACAAAAGTTTGTTTGTTGCCTTTGCAGGGACCATAATATGTTTTTTAACCATTCTTCAACCATGTTTTTTCTCTATGTGTGGGTAGTTCGAGCGAAAAGTCTTCTTTTTGTAACCTAACGCTAGAAGTAATTTAAATTGTTCCTCAATAAATTGTTTATGTAAAGTTTCCTGCGCATAGGAATAGCTTATCCCATCAACAATAAATTTCAAGTGTTTTTATCAATAATAAAAACTGGGAATTTAGCACGAATAACAAAATCTTTTGAAATTTAAATTTTGTATTCCCAAAAATTGAAATTACTTTTTGATAATAAACAGGCGGGTGCACGGCCTAAAAAACACTTAATTGACAACATCTTTTGTAAGTTGTTGTTGTTTTTTATTTTGTTTTTCTTAACCTACTTACAACTACAATTAATGTTGAGAGAATTTCAACTAATTGTAGCGGGGAATGTAAGACGAGATGAACGCACTGTTTATTGTTGATGTTGTTTTGTTTAAGCTTTGATATTATTACAAGTAGAACTGTTGCTATAAGTCTTATATGTTTAACATTTTTACTTGGTTTAATATCTTTAGTTTTTCTAAAATCTTTATGGATGAAATTTCCTGATGATCTGGCCTAAGCAACCAGTGAAATGCGCATAGGAATAGCTTATCCCATCAACAATAAATTTCAAGTGTTTTTATCAATAATAAAAACTGGGAATTTAGCACGAATAACAAAATCTTTTGAAATTTAAAGTTTCCTTCTTTATATTTTGGTGTAAAGTGCAACTAGCTCTACATTTAGTAACAAAAGGGATAACGGTTGAACAACATGGTCCTGAAATACAAACAAACAAAAGAGTAGAATTTTCGCCAAAAATTCCCATATGTTCCTTTAAAACGAGCAAAGATTTTTAAATTTGATAGCTTCCAAAATAAATCTCTATAAGTCCACAGCTTCCTAAAAAAGGATTTATACAAAACGTCTTGCTCAATTCGCAGTCTAATTCAGTTTTGTTATGCAAGTCAAAATCAACTTCTGTTTTCTTACGCCACGCCAGCGCAGATTTTTGCTTATATGTATCTGCAAATCCTAAGCGCTGATTCTTGTAATTTTTTTTCTGAATATAGTGCTTCTTCATTACTTTGCATTTTGACTTCTTAAAAGAATTTTTTTTTTGCATTTTGTCGTACAAATATCACGTCACGTCAAAATGAAAATGCCCATATCTACGTCGTCAATTGCGCCGCCGTCTGGTGCGATATTGTTTCCAAGATAGCAGAAATTATCCACATGTAGAATTGGTTTGTCGTTCAGAGTGAATGTTGTTGGTTAGTTACTTTTCACTACGATGCAATTTGTTTTTTGCTGCGTTTATTCGTTAACCAAATGGTTCTGCTCTTTGGGACAGGTCATTAATCTTTCTCTGCGAGTTGTCTTTCGTTGTGGCAAGTAGGATGAGTTCGTATTGTAGATCTTCCTTGGTTAAGGGTATGAAAATATTTGTAAGTTTTTTTTATATTCAATTTTCCAGAAAAGCCGTTTTGTTATAATTTCAGTTGTTTAGAAAATCGCCCGTTTGTAAGCCCTGAAACTTCACAGATTTAAATCGTAATGCGTATTTATAATAAAAATTAATTTGCCGAAAACTCAATATAATATGCCTTTAGTTAAATATTTAAACTAAGAAATATTAGAAGTGTTAATATTTAAATCGCTTTATTTTTAAAAATATTTCAAATAATTTTTTTTTTGTTTCACAATTACACTTTTATCAAGTACACATTTCCTTTTTCGCAACATTCACTCTACAAATCAGCCGTTCGCTTGGTGTGAACTTACCTATTGTAATTACATATTTAATTTAACAAGTAAACCAAATTGACCATATAAACAAATACACATGTTAAATATGTAATTTATATGCTGATAAATTTATATTTATTTTGTTAAATATTTAAGCCCTGCATAATTTATGACCACAAAGTTTAAACACTGTATCAATACGTGTACACAAATTTATGCAAAATTTACTATAAAAATTTTTTAATTTTGAAAATTTTAATTTATATATTTTTTTATCTAAGTGTTGACAGAAGTGTGTGTTAGTTTCCGTTTTGGGTTAATAATGAGTATAAAATATGAAAGAAATATTAATGTTGTATGAAGTGTTAACAATTTATTTATATTTTATGGGTTGTGAGTTATTGGTAATTTATTTAAAATTAAAACTTAAATTATTTAAATAAAGTCTGAAGCTCATTTTGACATAATGTGTTTCGAATATATAATTGTTGGGTTGTTTTCTATTTTCGCACTTTTTCTCTTTCCAAGAAAGCAGATATACATTTTTGATTTCCCGAAAACTTGTAGTACCCGCTTGAAAGAAAAATTGTTGCGACCAGGGATCCCTCAATTGGATAACAGTTGGTTTAAGCTATTCTACTATAGAATTGTTTTTTAAAAATTGCAATATTTTTTTTTTTTTTTTTGACATGTGTAACGATAGTTTCACTATCGGAAAAAACTATAGATAGTCTATTCAAAATTTAAGTTGCGATTATATCGAAATTGAAATACAAATGAGAGAACAATAAGAAACCCGAATAGAGGAGTACACTCGCTCTCGTCCCCTCTCGCCAATTAAGGAAAAATTGCAGCGACAAAAATCGCATAATGTGAACGGGCAAAAACAGAGAAACCTTTTTTTTACTGATTTACTACACAAACACTATAAGCCTTTATGTTTTCCACATATCTACCGAACAGAACACTAAGGAAGAGTATATAAGTACATAATGTTTATTTGCGAACACTGATTTGCGCTGCCATTTGTATACATTTGGCTATGGAGAGTACCTTTCTAGTTAAAAAATAATGCATGTGTGACCTTCTCCGAAAAAAGGGACCACCTAGTGTGTGAAAATGAAGTTTTGAGAAAAATGCATCTTATCTTATTCTACACCCTTTTAGGTACCAGAATCAACTCTTAAGTCCAAGCCCGTTTTTTGACACAGTAGGTACCTTTTCTCGGAGAAGGTCACATATATTTGCTTTTTTGAATTTAAAATTTTATGTTTTTAAGACTTAAAATAAAGTATCTGGTTAAAGAATCCAGTCTTATTTTTTTATTTTGTTTATCAAAAATATCTTGTAAAATTAAAAGGTGTCCAGCGATGCCGTTTTGGTTACTTTTAACCAAAATTGGTTACTGTTTTTTCCAATGTGTACTTGTGTAGTTTTTTCAATTTTTGTTATTTTTGTTTAAAACAAAAATAACCAGTTTTGTGTTTTGGAACAAGAACTACCAGCTCCGCTTTTTTGAACCTTTAAATTGTGTGTGGTATTTGTGCATCTAAAACCAATACTTTTTTCATCTACTTAAAAATTATTTTAGAAGCTTAAACTTTAATATTGATAGCCTGTTAACTATATAAGGTATAATATACCTTGAAGTGTAGATGACCATTGTCTGCTATTCTTAATGCTTCAGAGGTCTAATTGAAACACTTTTCTAGATAAACGATAAGGTCAAAGGCCCTTCCGATCCCATCCCGTTTAATATGATTATATTTCCACCGGAAAAAGCATCTTTAAATAAAAGATCTGCCGTCTAATTTAGCTAAATTTTGCACTTTGATACCATAACGCATAGCAAGACTTTAAAAGTTTTATTTGGAAGAGCTCTTTATAAAAAAGGTTGAAAGCTAAAGCTCAAAAAGTTTTTCAAATTAACGAAAATTATTGTTAACTTTGTATAGGAGGTGACACTTCCACTTAAAACTTTGAAAAATTATAAAGCCTATTATTTTTTCTAGACCATTGGTAATATACTGTCAAACCTTTTTGAAAATCGGCCTAGCACGTTATGAGCTTACAAGATAAAAAACAAACACAATATCTTCTTTAGACATATTTTTAAACTGAAGTGCGAATAAAATAGTACTTTTGATAAAATTCCCTTTTAGTTATCAGAAAAATATGATATCGCTATTAATATGGATAATATATATCTAGTTGGTTGGTTTTGCATTGATTTGAATATATTTTTATAATATTAATTTGAATAAAATAAATTAAAATAATAACAGTGAATTTGGCTTCCATGAGAAAAAATGAAATTTGAAAAATATTATTGCAAGTTATTTAAAACTGATTAAAATTTTATTAATAGATGTATTAAATAAATTAAACATATTTTTATATTATCAAACTTATTTTCGGGAATACAAAATTTATTATTAATACGATTTCCGTATGACGTGCTAAATTCCCAGTTTTTCATATTTGATAAATACACTGAAATTTATTGTTGAGGGAAAGCTAGCTTCTATGCGCATTTCACTGGTTGCTTAGGCCAGCTCATCAGGAAACCTTTTACAAAGATTTTAGAAAGGCCAAAAGTATTATACAAATAAAACCCTAAAGCGAATAAGAATTATAAACACTCAAAGTCTTACTTGTAACAATATCAAAGCCACAAAAGCAAAGCACCAACAATAAACAGTGAGTTTATCTTTTCTTACAAAACAGTTACAAATTGTAAATAATTAATTTTGAGCCAATATTTAGAATAAAATAATTTACAATGAACAGTTATGCTCGATATATCGACCCCTTTGCGCGGAAATATCGTATGTTACAAAAACCAAATTTTACAGGAGAGCCATTTTTATACTTTTCTCTGCTATCACTTGCAATATAAATATGAAAATATACATTCAATTTTTGGAGCAACGAAGTGGAATTCGCCTACAATATTTTGTCAGGCGACGTCTCTTTGAATGTAGAACAAGATTGCATCAAAAACTCAATTTCAAAAAAATTGGCATATACGATCATTTCGCGCAAATGGGTCGATATATTGCAATAATTTTTAGTAAATTTTTTGTTGACAATTATTGCCAATATTAAAGTCATGGAGTATTTAAACAACTTGACGTCAAAAATAAATCAAAAAAATTGTGTGAAAAAAGTAATTAAGTTTGTGAAATGGTAGCAAACTATAATGGAAGTAAAAAAATTTAATTATTAAAAAAATAATTTTTCATTATAAAAGCAAAAATTTACGAAAAATTGCAATAAATGCCAAATATTAATTTCAAATCCCAAATTATTCTTTATGAATTCCTTGAAATTCTATTTAATAAAAAAAAACTACAAATATTAAGAATTAAATTATTTTTGTAAATATTTGTATGCCCTCAACAAGGCAGCACTTTTTACACTCCACATTCTTCCCTGATTTTTTTTGTTTCATTCAAATTATGAGTTAACATAAATACATATTCCCATACCCATAACATAAGCCGAGCAAAACGAAATATTGCTCTTTGTTATTCCGCCGAGGTTATTTCCAAATTGCTGATATTTATCATTGGTGTATTTTTGGCGGTAAAGAAAAAGTCCGAAAATTTTGTAGACAAAACTAATTTTTTAAATTTTGTAAAAAAAAAGCTAAAATAGTTTTTTTATTTCGCAAATGTACAATTTAAAACCAATAAGCAACAAATTGTTTCTAGATGTTACACATTAATACCTACCTTAACCGTTTTGTCTCATTTCTTAGAAAGCTTTTGTTAAATTTTTGTTTTTCATGCTAATCAATTGAATTGAATTCAATTTATTTGTCTGTCATAAATATATCTTAAACATATAACTAAAACTGTCATATAAATATTTTTGATTTCCTATGACTTTTTTCATTTTAAAAACTACTTGAGGTATTTTGGTTTTTTTATTTTTTTTTTGTTAAAAGCAACACCCTTTTTTAAAACCTAAATCACACAAAAAATTCAAAAGAAATATCAAAACCTTTTTTTTTCTAGTTGTAAAATAATTTTTTTTTTTTATAGATAAAAAAATAATTCATAATGCGTTATGAGAATATGAATGTGTGGTTGAATGGTTCTTCGTTTAGCTTAGGAAGCTTTTGATTTTATTGATTGGTCGGTCAAGCGTTACAAATTGTTTAAAATTAAACACTTTTTTGTTCAGGGTATTGAAGCAGAACGATTCGAAATCAATTTAAAGAATTTAAAGTTTGGGAAGTTCTATTTGGTAGAACAGAAAACAAATGGTTTATGTTATTATAAGAATTTAAAAATATAAACACATGCCAGTGTCTGAAATATATTTAAAAATAATTAAATTGATACCGATCACTTATGATTACGGGCTGGTGTTTTATGCATTAATAGTGGAAAAATTACAAAAGTTTCAAATATGTCCTTAAGTTTAACACAATACTCTTCTACACTTAAAGAAAACTAGAGTTGGTGATTTTGTGGAGACTCTTTATACAAAACTATGCTGGTTTCAACATTACCTTTAAGAACATTATGGAAAAAGAAGATACAATAAATGGCAGGGGCATTACGCGTTAAAGGTCTTTGTCAAAACAAAAATGTTTCGCAAAATCATTGAAACTAACATGACGACGCTTTATGAACAGAAGCCAATAGACCGACTCTGCTTTTCGGATTGTTTCTTTAACCAAATTTTTTTTTATTAAAATTAGTTTAATTTATAAAAGGATAAATTAGTACTTTTTAAGGGGTTCGATAAATTGAATATACATACAAACTAATAAAACTTAACTTAATGAACAAACAGTGTACTTTTTGGCGGCCTAAAATGGGGAGAAGCTGGTACTCTTGGGACTCGTTTTTTGGTACCTTCTCTCATTACGAAAAAGTTGGTATGGCGATATGGCCCAGATAAATATATAGGGTACTTTTTATGGTGGACAAAATGGAAAAATTGACTTTTGGTACATTTTATCTTCTTGATAAATTTCGTATCCGGTCCAGTGGCCGGAATATAAATATTTCGAGCCCTTCCTTTTCACATGGACTGCTCAATATGGGGTGTTCAAGAGTATCAAGCGTTCATAATTGTATGTATGTTTTGGCAAAAAGTAGTAATTCCTATACATAATCTTACTAAACACGGCCTAGATTCAAATAGATATAGTGCATTTTTAAGAGGTAAAAACGGGGAAAATGTAGTACACTCCGGTCTCGTTCCAAAAACAAAATCGCATATATTGAATTCGCATAAAACGATACTCTAGCTTCATATAAAAACTAATAGTTCGTTCCAAAATTCTGAAAAAACGCATAAATTAAAAAATCAAAACAAAATCGCATAAAAAAATTAACAAAAATATATTTGGGGCATTATTTTTTCCGGGTGGTAAAATTTTTTTTCAATAATTTTTCGAACAAAAAACTAATCAAACAAAATAAAAGTGATTCTTAAAATAAAAAAAAAATTAATCCAAAAAATCATGATGATTATCAATAACAATTTTAATTAATTTTCATATTGTAAAATTCCTTTCTTCATAAAAATAATTTAATGAAAATTAAATTTGATGAACTTAAGCCTGATTAAAATATAAAAATTTGGATTAAAAACCCTAAATAGTTCAACACGAGCTCTATGTGTACATTTGTCCTTCAAGTTGTGCTGAAAAAGGTCAACAAGAAAAAGACAAAATGAAAAAACAAAAAATGTACTTTGGACTTCAAGAAGAATTCTTGAAATAAGTACGGGAAAAAACAGAAGTTAGAAAAAAAATTTAAAATCAATTAAAATGGATAATCATTCAAAACAGCAAATTTCGATCTACCAAAGGTTAAAATACAATTTGGTGTAAGGATTGATGTTTGACTATTGACGTCAGCAGTCGTCGATGGCTGCGAGTGTTAGACGGCAAATCCAACTGAGGAGATCGGGTGGTTGCGATCGAAACATGTCATGATAACCAGCCGCCTGGGTTCGAATCTCAGGTCAGTCGGGAATGAATTATTATCAATAAGAATTTTAATTAATTTTCATATTGTAAAATTCCTTTCTTCATAAAAATAATTTAATGAAAATTAAATTTGATGAACTTAAGCCTGATTAAAATATTAAAAATTTGGATTATAAACCCTAAATAGTTCAACAAAATAACCACAATTCTTATTAAATAAAAATTTTTTTTATTTGCAAAACCGGAAATGACCAATTTAAATCAAAATTTTTCTAACTTAGTCCTAATTTTTTTTTTAACCTACATTTGCCTATAGTGTCCTTATTATATTGTACAAGTTTTATTATGGGACCTCAATTAGTTAAAAAGTAATGCAAATTTCTTTACTTTCGTAAATGTGGTTACTGCAATGTTGTACCGTAAAAGACAGGAAGGAACGAAATTAAATTGAAATTTTTCTAATTCCGACTTAATTTTTTGATTTTAATTTTACAGAAATTAGACGTACTCATTAACTAAATTAGGCGTACACGTTAACTATGTTGTAAAACTTTTAATATGTGCTCTTCATAAGTTTGAAAACACTCATACATGCGTTTCGGCTATACATAGAAAAAACTTAAAATAAAACAAACTATAACGATTTTATCAGGGCTGCAATCTTGGTTTAATTTAAAAACGGTAAAAAAGCTTTAAAAATATCTAAGATTTCAAAATCTGTTAAAATTCTAAAAAAAATCGTAAATTTAAAAATCGCATGAATTTGAATCCGCATAAAACGAGACCTGAGTGTACTTTGGTACTTTTTATATTCTGGATAGTTTTGGCATACGTATTCTATATGGTCCAGATTTAAATATATGCTACTTTTTAAGGGATTAAATTAGTATGTTTTAAGGGGTAAAAACGGTAAACATTTTTTAATTTGGTATACAGATTCAAGCATACATTAGCAAATAAGAAAACCTGTTACCCTTGGTACTCTTTCGCCTTTGTTAAATGTTCTCTACCGGAAAAATTTGGTATCATATGGCCCAGATAAAATTATAGGGTACTTTTCAGAGACACCTTTCTAGTCATATGGACAGTTGAGTTTCAGTTGTTCAAGAATATCGACCTCTCTTAACTTATTTGCATGTGTTGGCGACAAATACTAATTTGTATAATGTTGTTTTTTGAAATATTTGAACATAAAATATGTATAGACTGAAAACTATATAAAATTCCTTTTAATTGTTTAAAGGATAAAACCGTTTCTTTAGGTCACAGGTTAAAGCTAGTTTTTCATATAGTTAGTATAAATGTTCTTATACGAATACAACAACAACTTAAACCATTAATAATTTTCTTAACTAAGTTTATTTTTTTTTATTTATTTTAAAAAAAACTAACCGCTTAATAGTAAAATATATGACTTTTACACAAAAAAACAACATTCTTCAAATCTGGCTGAAGCTTATTTTTTAAGAAAAAAAAAGTTTCACTCTTGTTCCGGCGATCAAGCTTATTATCTTTATAAATTTGTACATATCTAAATGCTTGAGAAAAAATTTTAAAAAATTTGTATACAAATTCGGCCCCTACTTATGCCGAATATTTTAAACTTCTAATCTAAAGGTGAATATTAAAGCAAAACAATATCCCCAAGGCAAATTTAAAAAGGTAAGCGCAACTCTTAAACTACAAAAAGCCACATGTATTTTGTTTTTGCAATTTAATTGCTTGTTGTCAAAAACACTAAACACCAACGCATTATTTTTTTAATTTAAAATAAGAATTTTTACATTTTTAAAAAAATAATTTATATGTAATTTCACTTTAATTATTTGCAGCTTTTTAATTGCTTTATTATAAAAATAATATTTTTCACACTTTTCAATTAACTTCTTCTCAGAAAATTGTTCGCTTATTTTAGCGCAAAACATAAACATTTTTTTTTAAATCTTTTTCTTATTGTTAGGCTTGTTAGGCCCGTAGCTTCAATGTAAATAAAACATCAATTTTATTACAGTTTTTCCCAACGTGTCGTAGAGTATTTTTCTACTTCTTTGGGTTGTAGTTGTTCCTTTGGCCAGAGTAATGAATTTATAAATAGAAATGAATAAAAACAGTATATTTTGACGTTTGGGAATTATATTTGCAACTCGCCATGGAGGCAGTTGATGAACGGCTGATGAGTTGCACTTACCTTTAAAAATTCGCCTTGCAATATCCCAGCAAAAAAATACGCATTACCAAAAGAACGGCCATACAATGACTCACTTTTTTGGTTGCGTCGTTTAATCACTTAATTACCAAACGCATTACATTAGATCATAAAAAAGAAGGAATTTCTAAGTAATATAATAATGACTGAAAATTTTTACTGTAAAAGAAATAATTAAAAGGAAAGTTTACGGATTTCTGTATTTCCTATTTTATAAATTTTCACAATAAACTCACTACAAACTGCTTTTAAGTTTAAAAATGTAAGGAGAGTAATTAATTCTTATGAAGTTATTATTAAAGTCGCATGCCTTCTACAAATAATTGGTGTGGTAATCCGGTTTAGAAGTCATTAAAACGAAAATATTGTATTCTATACTCAATTACCTTTTCAAATTTGTTTGCTGGGATTTTAAAAATAATTTTTTTTTTGTGCAGCTTGTCAGTTATAATACGCAGGAAAATTATCCTGTGCAAGAGCAGGGCAGTTTTTCTTCATTTACGTCAATGTATTCTGTTGTGACTAAACAATTTGTTGCTAATTAACTTTTTTTATTCAGTTTCATAAAAAATATTTTAAATTTAATTTAGCTGGTGAGTTTGTTAAATTTAATAATTGTTTTTAAATACGTAAGTACAGGGTAATCAATTTAGTGGTTTCAAAGCCGCCGGTCTGGTAAGGCCGTCAGCTGTTAAATATCTGTCACCTGAATTGTTATTTATTTATTGAAAGGTTCGCCCTTTAACAACAGAAGAACTCGTGAAAATAGTTAAAAGGTACTACAAAATCGGTGTGCACTTTTCGGGTATTACGGGGTGATTATGGTCGTCATAACCGACCTAATGCGGAAGGAGTTGGCAAGATTAACAAAATTTTGATACTCTGAATACATCACAGTGTACACACTGCCAAAATATCGGAAGAACCGTTATCGTCGATAAAGAGCGTTATGGCCGTATGATAACTAGGGTGTTCAATTAATCAGGTTTTTTTTTGTTCGATTAAACGATTAATAGATATTTGGCATTTTTAATTTATTCGATTAAACGAATAAAATTTTAAAATTAATCGATTAATCGATTAATCGAATAATTCTAACTCAAGAAATTTTATAAATTACAAAATTTTTTTTCCATAATGTGTTATGTTTATATTATTCGGCTTGAGGTCTGTTTATAAAATATAATAAAAATAATAATAAAAACTCTTGTTTTTTTTGTTTTAATTTTTATTATTTATTTGTTCCAATATTTCGACCAACTTTGTTGGTCATCCTTAGGGAAAAAAATTATGATTTAATATTTAATGCAGTGTTGTCGTTTTAAGTTCTCTTCACTGACTTCGATAATTTTAAAAAAATTAGTATTCGAGTAGATAACCACTTTTTTTTAAATAAAACTTGTCAATGTAGTTCCAAATTCTAGCTTCATTTTCGGGCACTTAGAATTTTAAAAGAGTCTATTTAACTTTGGATTCTTTGAAACTTTTCACGGACATTCCATCCTCTGCTATGCTTTTGCAAATAATTTCCTCTAGAGAATCGACCGAAGTATCTTGTTCAAAATATTTATTTTTTGGACCACTTGTAGTTACTTTGATTTTTTTTTGCTTCAAGTACAATGTTATAGTCACTGTGTAAGTGGTAAATTAGTGAAGTTGTTGAAGAACATTTACGTTAATACATTTTTGGGCACCTGTTACATTTAGCATTATTAGATTTTTCCTTCGCACAATATTTTTAAGCCAAACTCATGGTTAAGAAAGAAACGCATGAGCTATTTTATTCAAAAATACGAGCGTGTTCTAGAGATCGAAATGAAGTGGATTTAAAATCGAGCAAATTTTAAAAACGACCCTGTAATTTAAGTTCATAAAAATATTTAATAAAGTAGATATTATTCTTTAGGTATCTATTATTTTTGCAAGAACAACACTTAAAACCACGAAAAACTACGGTCATTTCGATTTCTAAAACATACCCGAAAAATTAACATAAATCTTTAAGTTAACATTACTTTGTCGATTTTTCTTTAGTGAAATGAATTATTAAATTGTGTTAAAAAAATGTAACAAAAATATAAGCTAAATTACTCACTACACATGACTGTTTTTTTAGTTCCAACGGACAATTAAATTTGGCTTGTTTATTCGACTTAAAAAAATTATAGTACATCTAACAGAAATACTATATATTATTATTCGATTAATCGGTATAAATTCTTCGATTAATCCTTTAATCGAAATTAGCAATTTAAATTAATTCGAACAATTAATCGTCTAAAGTTTTTCGAATAATCGAACAAGAAGTAATCGACTGAACACCCTAATGATAGTCCAATTTTTTTGCCTACAATTGAAGACAATGAACTGGACGATTAAATGGTTTTAATAAGACGGTGTCAAGAGCACCACAAGACGACCGATTTTGGCTTTATTGCAAGTAATTTCATATTTTGGCCACCAAGATCATGCGATTTGACGCCGTTAGACTTATTTAGTGGGGCTACGACAGCAGGCTTACAGACAGTGTCTACGTGGGTATTCCCCATACGTTGGAGCATAAGAAAACCAACATTCGCCAAGTTTTCGCAGAGATACCGCTCGAAATGTGCAAAAAAGTGTTAGAAAACTACCTCAAACGAATCGAGTGCTGCAACAAATCTAGAGGCTGCCATTTAAATGGCAAGGTCAAATTCATAAAATGAAATAAAAGTTTCATCGAAATCAAAGCTTTATGTGTATTTTATTTAACATTACTTTTGAAACCGAAAATGGATAACTCGTCAAATGCTTTAGTTTTGATTACAGAACTATTGTTTGAAATTTTAAAATTTCATAGAATTAAAATTTATCCAGATTAAATTAGCCGCTACCAAAAACTTCAGTTATCACAATCAAAATGTAAAATATACAAATTATAATTTTTCTTCGTAGAAAGAATTAGAATATTTTAACAAAAATTATTTTAACCACTTCTTTTTCCATCTCTGTCTCTCTAAAATTTTTCTCGGTTTATTATTGTTATTAAATTCTTTATTGGTTATAAATTTGGTTAATTAAGCCAAAACTGTTTGACCCGCCCCCTTCTCCCAATAACAAAAATAATTGTATTCTTTAGAATTTTTCTTGATTTTCCGTAAATTTAAAAAATTGCAATGTCTTTCCCATCCTACCAGAATTTCTTCCTGTGCATTATTGCTATAAACCAAATTTACCACCGATTTAGCACTGACCATAAAACAAACTGGTGTCATAAAAAATTATTTAAGTATTTATAAACAACAATCACACACTCAATTTGTAAATGAACAAAATTTCAATAAACAACCTGAGAGAGATGGCAGAAAAAATATATAGAAAAATAATAAAATTCCCATAAATTGGTCATTAAATTATATTTTTATGGTTGCAACGCAAATAAATAATTGCAGTAGAAAATCGTTTCTAAAAGATACGAACACAAAAAAGTTGCAATTATTTTTGGAAACTTTTTTTTTTTTGTAAAATGAATCTTAATTAATTTTTTAAAGTGGTTGGGAAATAAATCAAGGAAATAAAAAACTCAGGTGAACAATTTAATGTAAATAAATAAGATTTTTTAGGTGTTATTTAGTGTTACCGTATGTTTTTTTTTAACTAAACATTTAAGAAATAAAACTTAATAATTTTCACAGTGGCAAATGTCGGTTGATTGTGGCTGATTAGCTGATTGATTAGCTTGTGACTTCAGAAATCTCTTTAAAAACGATCCAGAGTAAGCGCAGGGCAGGGATGGCATTAGGAAAAAAAATAATCAACATTTTTTTTTCGAATTTACAAAAAAGCTTTATTAAAATATATAACTGAAATTTAGCTCACAGAATAAATTCGAAAAATAAAAAATGTTGAATATAATATAAAGTAACCTTTGGAAGGAAATAATTCCCAGTTCCTGTTTGAAAAAAAAATAGTAAAAACAATATTTAAAAATTGTACTTTTTTGACTTTATTTATACTAAAAAATTTTCAAATAGAATCTGGGAATTTATTTCTCATGGTGAGTACATTTATTATATTATATATTCTATATTATATATTTTCATATTATTCGAACGTGTATTTGAAGTCAATTTACAATCCTCACAAGCTTTTATACTTTAATAGTCTTATTCCTTCAATATTTTCCAGGAATATTTTCTTTGCACTATCAGAATTGTTCGTTTGTATATTTCTGTTACGAGCCTTACTTAAGCTATCCTTTAGCTAACAATGAAGTAAATTCTAAAGACAATTTATACATCTATTAGATACCTGCAGAATGTAATGCATTTTCTGGCCGGCTACGGCCTTCGTCAGCATTCTTCGTATCTTATAACTGGATAGTGCCTATTGTAAATTTTTATGTATTTGAAATAATGAAGAGATTCTTAACATTTTCAAAAGGCTTGGTCCTTGTGACAGTCATAACTAATGTAAACTTGATCAAATTATTTAAAAAATTGCAACCTGTACTCTGCGCATAAGGTTAACATGCAGGACTGACGGACATCGTTAGATCGACTTAGACTGTGATTTTGAATCGATCGGTAAACTAACAGGTCAAACACAAATACTTTAAAGTGTTGCAAAAACTTATAATACCCTCACCGCTAAATTGTACATAGCGCCAAACTGGACCAAGCACCTAATGTTTTTTATAATGTTCTTAATTAATGAAACTATTTAGAACATTTTTTTTCCAGTATTTTCTTAAGAAAGCTTAATTTTGTCTTTTGTTTGAATTTAGTTTTTATATACTAAAAATAAAATTACACTCCAATTACAATCCATAACATGTATACCAAATCAGCTTTAGATGATTATCGAAAAAGCAAATTCATACATACTTTATGTATTTGGGCGTAGGGTATTTAAAGCTGTAAAGTTGCAAGTCCAAAACCGCAAATGGTATTTCATTATGTGGCTTTTATGAAAACCTTTAATTATTACAGCTAAAACGACCGTCTGAATTTTTGTTTTACTGTTTTGTTGTTGTTTTTTCGTTTTTATTTCTTAATCACAGAACTACCCACAAGTGTAATGCGGTTTTTTCCGGAAGGATTTACTTACTTTTGCGTGTAGTTTATATGAATAGATGTGTAGACACACACACACAAATACACAAAAATGAACTTCGAAAAAAATGTTGTTACAGGGGTGAACATATATTCATATTTCTTGCTTTGCTTAGATTTTTTGAATGTCCATATTAACTTTTCTATGATCAAATCCATAATTTGTACTCCAACTGTGACGTTTTTATGTGTATGTATCTGTGTGATTAATACGTATAAACACGGATATAACATTACATGGCATTTAATTAAACTTGTACTTTAACTTGCTCTTGTTGTTTCTTTTTTCACTTTGCACACTTTTTGTTTTAAAACTTTGTTAGGGTTTATGGTTTTTCCTCTTCTTCTCCTTTGCTTTGTGCATGTTTGCATACATAGACAAAGGAATATGCATAGTAGTTTGAGCACCATTGTGTGGTTCATTGAGAAGTTAAGTCACCAAAATTATAAACAATGTGGGAGAAAAAGTTTTCACCCTTATTTTTATTTTCAGCTGTTTTAAGTCAAACATGTTGAATCATTAGGTTATTATTACGGTTTGACACTTGTTTTATATTTTTGGCCACAACTTGCAGACATACATTCATACACATATATTTTTAATTTTGTAGACGTACAAATATTTTCGCAATTTTTTATAATGGTGAAAATGTTTAAGTGCATGTTCTTGTACTTGTAACTGATTTTCATACGAATTTTAAGACTAACCAATAATTGCGATTTTTGTATTACAGAGTACTTTGCGGTATAATAAAAGCCATTTTTAGGTTTATGAAGGGGAAGTGAAATCGACTTGTAAAAAGACATGTTAAGGCAAAACTGTTTTTTTTAGCCATTTATTTGAAATCAAATAAATTCCAAAATTTTATGCGCATAAATTCAAAGAAGAACTTGGGTAAAGTATGGTTAAAAAAAACAATTATGGTCTCCGCAATGGCAACAAGCAAACAAACTTTGTTTTTAACTTTACTTTTTTCACGATTAATAATATTTTGTTTCTTTCCATATGAGTTGCGCTGTTGAATTAGCACCGTCCGTCCGTCTATCTGTCTGTATTTATGTATGTTGAAATAGGTTTTCCAAAGATCCCAAAAACTAATGTATTCGGTCCATAAATTACTGAGATATGAGAAAAACTACAACTGGCTCTAATTTTACCCATTAATCCCTTGTTGTTTGTTTGTTTTCTTTTTTTTATACATATCTGGTAAACGGCGAAGGCCAAAGTTTCAAAATTATGTACAAGCATCTCGGTTATCAACACATAACATCTCTAGAAAAAGTGGGCGGTTCGGATAAGTGGGAATGGAACGTACCGTACAAATGGATTATTGATATCTGTATATCTGGATAACATCAGGAGGCAAAGTTTCAAAATCAGGAACAAGCATCTTGGTTATTAATAAATAGCATCCGCAAAATTGTGGGTGGGATTTGAGAAATGGGCGTGGCACGAAAATAGATCAATTTATATCCGTCCGTTAAAATATTCTTACGGTGTAGGGAATGGGATAGACGAGCGTGCCCTGACTATATATACTTACTAGGGTGTTCAGTCGATTAATTTTTGTTCGATTAATCGAAAAATTTTAGACGATAAATTGTTCGAATAATTTAAAATTGCTTATTTCGATTAAAGAATTAATCGAAGAATTGATACCGATTAATCGAATAATAATAATAATATACGGTAATGCTGTTAAATGTATAATTTTTTAAAGTTTTAATGTCTGTTGGAATTATAAAAAACAGTCATGTTCAGTGAGTATCTAATTTAGCTTATATTTTTGTTAAATTTTTTCAACGCAATTAACTTTTCATTTCCCAAAAGAAAAAACGACAAAGGTATGTTAACTCAAAGATTTATATTAATTTATCGGGTATGTTTTTTAGAAATCGGAATGAAGTGAAATTGAAATCGGACGAACATTTAAATTCAATTATTATTTACAAAATGACCGTAGTTTTTCGTGGAATTAAGTAGATTAAATGATATATTTTTCTAAACTTTCATTACAGGGTCGTTTTTAAAATTTGTTCGTTTTTAAATCCACTTCATTCCGATTTCTGGAACACGCCCGTATTTTTTAACAAAATAATTTATGAATGAGAATGGCTTAAAAATAGTGTACGAAGGATAAATCTTATAATGCTCAATTTAACAGGTGTCCAAAAATGTTTAAGCGTGCATATTCATCGACAACTTCACTACTTGACCACTTGCACAGTGACTATAAAATAGTACTTGAAGACGCTGCTCCACCAACAAAATTAAATATTTTCAACAAGATCGATTCTCTAGGAGAAATTATTTGCAGAAGCATAGTAGAGGATGAAATGTCCGTAAAAAGTTTCAAAACATCAAAAGTTATATTGACAATTTGGTGCTACATTGACAAGTTTTATTTAAAAACTAATGTTTATTTACTCAAGTACTTATTTTTTCTTAAATTATCGAAAAAATCTCGTAATTCATAAAATTTCGGGAATTATTCGATTAATTTTATTTGTTTAATCGAATAAGTTAAAAAATCCAAATATTAATCGTTTAATCGAACAAAAATAAAACCCGATTTATTGAACACCCTAATACTTAGTTTTTTATTCTTGATATTTTGGGTATTGTTTTTATTTACCCGAATTATTCCTTAAATGGAGAACAACTGTAGTAACTTTTTTAAAAAATTAAACTAAAAATCTAATATAATTTCAGTTCCATACGATTAAGATTTTTTGAGTATCGCCATTAAATTGAGTTTATCTTTTACTTAAGTGGTTGTAGCACCAAACAGCACTGATTTAAAGTTTTCTTTTTAAGTTGACAACCTATGAATTTTTGTGAACCAATTCCAATAACAATTGATTTATATAGAATTTTAAATGGACAATATTTAACTCATTTTTCGTCGACCGGTGATTTTAATCACCAGCACTCATACTTTTGTTTTTTGTTGCAATGTTTTTATATTCTTAAATAAATATTAATTAAAATCTTATTTCGTTATTATATTGCCAGTTTATTAGGTGCGGTGAAAAATGGGTTTAAAACAAATTGTTTGAATCTTGAGAACTGTTCCTGTAAATCTAAAGGCCTGTAATTCGATGAACACAATATTAATATGTGCTGAAAGAGGAAACAATTTAAATATTTAATAGTTAAAATTTTGTATAATTCTGATGAATAATTCCTGAGATTCTACGAAATAGCTTAAACAACTGCAGAAAAAGAAGATTTTCGCGAATATCTCGAAAACGCCTTTGAGAGAAAAAATGAGTGCCATATTCATGTTCACCAGCCCCGTTTTACTTAAAAGCATCTTATTTTAGAGGTTATGGCAAAAACCTTAAAATTTGGGAACCAGTGTTATTTACATTGATTTTTTTGTTGTGGCTTTGCATGTTAATGAAAAGTTATTTAATTCAAAATAAAAAAATTAAAAAGAACAACATGACCTTAAGATTGTTTTCAGCATCCCTTCAAAAATCCTACTTACAGTTTTTTTCGGGAAAAAGTAAGAAATTTTATGAGGATTTTTTATAGATATTTATATAGGAGGAAACATTTCAAACGACTTAGAAGAAATATTCTAAAGTGTATTTTAATTGGGCTTTTATATCAGAAACCTTGACTGTTTTCCCTTCGCATTGTAAATCTTATTAAATAATTTTTAAGGAAATGAATGCACAATTTTATAAAGTCGCAACGCTTTTAATATATATCTTAAATGCAAAACTTTATTGAATTTATTCAATATAATTTTTAAATTTCCCATTAAAATTTAATAAAAGCAAAAGTATTTCTTAAACAATAAAAGAAGTTTAGAATTTTATTGTGCTATTTTATTTTAAATTTTAACTTGAACTATTTTTAAAGCTTTCGGCAGAGTTTCCCCTTGCTTATTTAAGAGTAATATGATTCTTTGTCAAAAGTAATTAATATAATTCTCATCCAGTTTATGCAGGCCAATGTCTGTATATTGGTTATATCCTGCAGTTAAGCGGTTTAAGTCATTTTTACAAAGAAATATCCCTTCCAAACATATAACAACTAAACAAAAATTAAAATTGTATTACCTCAACTTGCTAAAGATAGTTTTAACTGAAAGCTCTTCTCTAAGAACTTTGGTAATAAAATTAGGAGCATACCTTCCCCTAAGTAACATAAAAGTAAAAAAGATAATAATGTTGGGATTGCTTGTTTTTTTTGCATATATTTTCTGGATGCTTCCTTTAATTTTGTTGTTGCTGTTTTATTTATAACATATTTGGAAGTAGTTCGCCGGATATTGTGTTCAGTGCTAATATTGGCACCGTTTGCTGAATATTATTTAATTTTTTTTTATATAATAAAAAGATTTTTTGTATAATCGATTTGATGAAGATGTAGATTTTATATATAAACTATAAACAAGGAAATCAGTCGGCAAAGACAGCAGTTTTTTTAAATTTTTTTTTTCTACAGAAGTTAAAGAATATATTTGGCAATATTTTTTAAACAACTTTTCTCTTTTGAAGAGAAGTACTATATTTTTTATTAAAATTTATTCTGTTTTTTTATTTATTTACAGTTCTTGGAGAAAAATGCTGCTAACACTGGTCTTACTTTTGGCCATTGGACGTTCGAAATCCCTTGAACTTACGGGGCAAGGCATCAAAGGTGAGCAAAACTTTAGAAATGTACAAAATACTGCCATCCTTTTTGCCAGAAACTGTTGAATACAAACAAAAACATTCAATATACTTAGCATACTTTAAGGCTAGTATTTTATTTTAGACTACAAGTAACAGTTATGTTAAAAAACGTTTTTTTTTTTTAATTATGGTATAAACACAACTTGGACGAACGACGATCTTCGCATAGTACGACGAATTCGTCGGCAAGAATTCGTTGCGTAAATTCGTCAAATGAGACACAATAAGTGCGTAAATTCCAGGTTTTAATAAGACTTGAATTTTTTTTAATTTATAAAATTAAATACCTTGGACGCTTGATTATATAAACATTTTCATCCATTTTCATCTTCTTTAACTAGCAATAATTTTATTAAAATTTCATTGTTTGTTAACATTCATCAAATCATAGGTTGACCATATTTCAACAAAAAAAAAAAACATAAAAAACTATTAATTGGGTGTGTTCTAGAATCCGAATCCACTCGAAAGTGGATTACTTAAGCATTTTTGGTGTTCTTCATTTCGATTTAGCAAACTCAAATTAGTTTTTGGATTTGTTTAAATATTGCAATTTATGCGATTTTTAGCCATGTTCGCGCTTTAAGCGATTTTTATCTATAAGGGTTATGATTCTTTACAAGTTTAACGATTTTTAAAAAATATTAGATATTGCTTTTATGCCGCTGTTAGCAAATTTCCGCTAATTTAGCAGTTTTTATCGAATTTTTGCCATTCCTTATAGGTTTAGAGACTTTTAATCAGTTTTATGGCTTGTTTGATATATTAAAAATGTTCGCGAATTTTCGCGTTTTTTGCCAATTTTAGCCAAGTTCGCATTAGAAGCGAGTTTTCCCTGTGATTCTTTACAACTTTCACGATTTAGCTGCGGTTAGCTGTCCCTGTCCCAATTTATTCGTCGTTCGTCTGCGTAAGAAATACAAATAAACCTATCGCAGTGTTCGTTATTCATGACGAATTTCGGTATACGCAACGGTTGTGTTTATTCTCATACATACCAATGTGTTCTATTTCTGATGGGATATACATTTACACAATTTTAAATTGTAAAATGTTGTTAGCATAATTTTAAATGTGTATTTATATAACACTGTACTATTAATGTCTATATGGCAGAGAAACTCAATTTTTTTAGGAAATACAATTTATACATTAGGGTCGTTCTTAAATAAAACATTTATTTTTTTATTCCGTCAGACTGTAAAAATATTTTTAAACAATTTTTTTCAATTGTTGCTCCCCAGTTATCATTTTCAATCGTGTAAGAGTCTACTGGGAATCTCATTAAGAGCGTTTTTCGACTAGCGCATTTTTTAATCGTAGAAGATTCCTCGCACGGAAGAAACTGTTACACAAGCTGATTCCTCTGTGAGATACTTCTAAAACACAGCACCTTTATATTGTTATACAACTTATTTTTTATGTTTTAAAATATTTACAGAAATTGATTAGATGTATTTAATATTATAAAAAAAAAAAAAAATTTTTTTTTTATGTGCTAAAATAATAACAAAAATTCATATGATGTACATATTTAATGGAATACTTTTCTTCAGAGTGGTCTTCCATTTTTTAATGTTTGCTTGTTTTATAGAATACAATATTCTTTGAATAAGGTATAATTAAAATTTTTGTTTGAATATATTAATTCGCTTTTATATTTTATGTTTTCACTTTTTCAATCACTTTAACACTTTAATTTTTAGCTTTTTACCTTTTTTTTAATGAAGCTTGAAAACGCTGATGTAGAAAAATTGACATATATAAAAAAGTTTGCTGTCAACTTTTAAAATTAAAATGCTTTATTTTATTTTCAGTAACAAAACGGTTTGATTTTAAAACGTGTTTCAAAATTGTTTAACTATTTAAAACAAAAAGGAAAACATTTTTAATTTTAGAATGTTTTTTCTGAAAAACAAAAAGGCAGCACTTTTAGTATAAAAGAAACCCTTTTTGTTCATAGAATTTTTATTTAAAAAATAATATTTTTGAATACGTAAATTTTTGTTTCAAATATGATTTTTATTGCCTAATTTTGTAAACCACACCGTTTATAGTTAAAACAAAATGGAACATTTTTGTTTTTAAAATTTTTCAAAAACAATTGCTGCAATTTTAAAATAAAAACGCAAAATTTTGTTTAAAATAGCGTTTTTTGGTTCAGTGTAGTTGCTTAGGCTAGATAATTACCTTTTTCCAAAGACTGTGGAAAAACTAAATATATTATACAAATAAAACTGTAAATCGAATGAGAATTATGAGGAATTTAAAAAAAGACAAGAGATGTAAAAATACTCCCTTTGATTCGTAATCGTTGTAGGTGTATAAAAGTGTTTTTTTTTTTTTTTGAAGTGGGTTCTTAATCAATACAGTAAATTTTGAATCGATCTAAATAAAAATTTATACTTTAAACTTAATCACATAAAGTAACATAATCATATAATAATATTTAATAATAATTATAATTATATATTTTATTTTTTTAAATTAAGCTCTAGGTCTTTTAATATATAAATATTTATAAACAAGGTCAAATATAAATTATAATTATATATACTTTAAATGGAACCAGTGGTAAATTATCGACCGATTGTAACAAAACTTTTTAGTTTTAAATCCAAATAAAATTTGGGAACCATCCTAATGCTACATTTGGCAAATTGAATTATGCTGTTCCCAAAATTCACGAAGAACTATCTGTAGACAACAAAAGTATTTTTCCATTTTTTCCTTTTTTTTTTGCTGTATTTTTTGTTAAACACAATTTATGTGTGTTAAAATAGTTTTTTATTCGCTGTGGAACGCAAGTTCACCAAACCATAAAAGTGTGTCATACTTTTATGGTAAGAAAAGCGGAAAAATTACGTTAAGAATAACTGAAATTTAAAAATAAAAACAGCTTTAACAAAATAAAGCCATAAAGAATAAAAGTTTTTGTTCCCGTAAATTATGCAATACAAAATTGATGATTTAAAAAAATTTGGAATAAAAAATTTAAGAAGGAAGAGTTTTTTTATTGGCAATTTTCTCAGAACTTGCTAAAGGTATTTTCTAGAAAGTTTTTGAAAAATTTGTTATTTATAATTATTTTTTTTTCGAAAATTTGCAATTAAAAAAAATTTTATTAAAATGTGTTATTAATGAAAAGTTTGCTTTATACATACATAAGAGCGGCTCACCTTATATGGGCAAAAAAAAGTTGTACTCCCCTAAAATTAACTTTGACATGTTTTATGAAGATTCCCAAAATATTTTGGCTTAAGCGATAAGATCCCATAAGCTAAACCGCGTCAAAAAAAGATTTCAAAAATGGTATTTTTCATGAATAAAAAGTTCTGTATTGTTTTTTTGTCCAATGAACAGCCAAATTTAAAAGATATTTGATCCTGCATTAAAACATTTTTAAAATCTAACCTCAGACTCGAGATAGCGAGATGTTTATGTCAGTTTTGTTTAGCTTTTCAATTCGGTATTAATGAAAATATAAATAACTTAACCATTTTTTGTCCGATTTTCATTTCCAATACGTTGTTAGAAGGTGTTGACATTTAGACATCATTATAAACACATTTTATAACCACAAAAATCATATATTTTCCGATGACGTTTTATAAATATATTAAGCTGCTGACCAACATTCTTAATGTACATAATCGTATATACCATTCACCATAGTGCAATAAGAACAGAAAGTTATATAAATACCGTTCTATAGATATAGTTAAACAATTTTGTGACACGTCCACTTCTCCAATCCTTCCCAAATTTTGTCGCATGTTGTGTATTGATAACCAAAATTTACTTTTGATAGGAAATTTTCAAAAATTTGCTTTTTACAGGAAATTTATCAAAAATTTACTTTTATTGCAATTTTTCAAAAAATTTACTTTTATAGCAATTTTTCAAAAATTTACTTTTTACAGGAAAGTTTAACTTTTGAAAGGAAATTTTTCAAAAATTTACTCTGTGCAGAACTATAGCCTAATTGAAATATCAAAATTTGGATTAAAAACCATAAACAGTTCAACAAAATAACCACAATACTGATTATTGTTAACAGGAAATTTTTAAAAAATTTACTTTTAACAGAAATTTTTCAAAAATTAACTTTTAACAAGAAATTTGTCAAAAATTTACTTTGTGTAGGAAATTTTTCAAAAATGTATTTTTGATAGCAAATTTTTAAAAAATTTACTTTTTACAGAAAATTTTTCAAAACTACTTTTTACAGGAAATTTTTCAAAAATTTACTTTAAACAACTAATTCTTAATAAATTACTTTTAACAGGATATTTTTCAAAAATTTACTTTTAACAGCAAATTTCCAAAAATTTACTTTTAACAGGAAATTTTTTAAAAATTACTTTTTTATCTTATTGCAAAAAATTTTTAAAAATTTAGTTCGTACAGGAAATTTTTAAAATTTTACTATTTATATAAAATTTTTAAAAAAATTTACTTTTAAGAAGAAATTTTTAAAAAAATTTACTTTTAATAGGAAATTTTTCAAAAAATTTACTTTTTATAGAAAATTTTTAAAAAAATTAGTTTTTTCAGAAAATTTTTTGAAAATTGATTTGCTAAAAGTATACTCTGTGTAGGAAATTTAAAAACTACTTTTTCTAGGAAATTTTTAAAAAATTTACATTTTATAGGAAGTTTTTCAAAAATTTACTTTTAACAGGAAATTTTTAAAAAATTTTCTCTGTGTAGGAAATTTTTAAAATTACTTATTTTAGGAAATTTTACTTTTAATAGAAACTTTTTCAAAAAATTTACTTTTGATAGGAAATTTTTCAAAAAATTAGTTTTTTCTAAAAATTTTTTGAAAATTGATTTGCTAAAAATTTACTTTTAACAGGAAATTTTAAAAAAATTTACTTTAAACAGGAAATTTGTCAAAAATTTACTCTTATGAAATTTTTAAAAATTACTTTTTCTAGGAAATTTTTAAAAAAATTACTTTTTATAGGAAATTTTTAAAAAATTTACTAATTGCAGAAAATTTTTCAAAAATTTACTTTAAAAAAATTACTTTTAACAGGAAATTTTCAAAAATTTACTTCAAACAGGAAATTTGTCAAAAATTTACTCTGTGTATGAAATTTTTAAAAATTACTTTTTCTAGGAAATTTTTCAAAAAATTACTTTTTATAGGAAATTTTTAAAAATTACTTTTTATAGGAAATTTTTAAAAAATTTACTAATTGCAGAAAATTTTTCAAAAATTTACTTTCTGAAGAAAATTTTCCAAAAATTTACTTTTCACAAGAAATTTTTAAAAAAATAACTTTTAACAGGAAATTTTCAAAAATTTACTTTAAACAGGAAATTTGTCAAAAATTTACTCTGTGTATGAAATTTTTAAAAACTACTTTTCCTAGGAAATTTTTCAAAAATTAACTTATTGCAGAAAATTTTTCAAAAATTTCTTACAGGAAATTTTTCAAAAAATTAAAAAAAATAAAATTTTTTCACAAAAGATTGAACAAATATGTATCTATCTTAGCTTTTTGGAACAAATTTTGCTAACACCAATAGGCAATAAGTTACATGTATGAGAAGGAAAACCTGTTTGGACAAAATGTCAAACTTTGACCCCTCTAATTCATAAACTTTTTGACCGATCTTATTAAAAATTTGTGTCTAAACTACTATCCAATAGGACTAACCTTGGTGCAAATCCAAATCTGAAGACATCGATTTCAAAATTGGGTCACTTGACATGATATGTACATACATATTTGCTTTTTATACGAAATGTTTTTAAAAATTGCTTGTCAAAGAAAATATGTACGTATTTGGAAAGTGCTTTTTATAGAAATTTTTTTTAAAAATCCGTTTTTAAAGAAATTTTTTTGAAGATTTGCATTTCACAGAATATTTTTCAAAAAGAAATTACATATCTTATTAAACCCACACCACAATAGTGGAGAGGGTATTTTGCATTTGTACTGATTTGTGTAACACCTTAAAATATTGGTCCTAGACCGATCGACTCAGAATCACTTTCTCAGTCTAACTAACGATGTCCGTCCGGCTAATTGGCTGGCTGGCTGTCCATGTAACCTTCTACGCAAAGTACAGGTCGCAATTTTTGAGAAAATTTAATAAATTTAGGGACAGGTTCTTATTGGTACAAGGACCAAGCCTATTGAAATTGGCCGAATTGTATGATCACGAGGGGGAAATTTCTGCCTTTAGAAACTATCAAACCGATTTTAATGAAATTTAAATCAAAGATAGAAACATATATATATGGCCAGATAAGCTATGCAGTTCTCTAAAAATAGGAACACAAGGGGAGGTAGGGGGCAATTTGTGCCTTTCAAACCCACTTTAATGAAGTTTATAAATATAGATAAATCCATATTTATTTGGACACACAAGCATGATGTGTTTTTAAATACTGTGGTGTAGGGTATCATATGATCGCGCTTGACCAACTATACTTTCTTACTTGTTTTTTATAGAAAATATTTTAAAAATGTTGCTGTTTATAGGAAACTTTATAAAAATTTGCTTTTAATTGGAAATTACTATAAATATTTTCTATTAATTGATTTTTCTGTTATCTAGAAGATGATGGTGGCATATATTGCAAAAATTTGCTCATAATGCACGGTTTTCCAAATTTCCTTTTTAATTTTGTCTTACTGTACCCAAAAATCGCTTTTTTAAATAAAGAAAAACACGTGTTATATATTGTTCTACAAAAAATTCAAACATTTATCCACTAACGAAACCTAAAATTAACATAATTTTATCATTAAAATTTTTTACTGAATTTCTCTATTCCTCCTTTGCCAGATGCCATTGCCGAATATGATATGCTGGCCATGATAAATGAAAACTTAAACGGCATTGAATTCGATTATGCTGAAGACGGTTTTCCTGCCTATAAAATATTACAAATTGCCGACATAAAATCTCCATATCGTATGATTTTGCCAGAGAAGCTTAATGATTTTGCTTTGCAAACCACACTGCAACCCATTTCGGCAAAAGGTGGTTATTTGTTTAGTGTGGTTGATCCACTGGATACGGTGGTACAATTTGGCTTACACTTCTCACCCGTCATAAAAGACTGCTGGAATGTGTCCTTAATCTATACGGATGCCAGCGTTAGTCCAGTTAGCAAGAGACTTGTTAGCTATCAATTGCCATATGAACCCAAGAAATGGGTTACCTTGGCCTTTAAAGTGTTAAGCGATAAAGTAGTTTACTATTACAATTGCGAGGAGACAGAGACTACACCGTTGATAAGAGATCCCATGGAATTAGTGTTTGCCTCATCGTCTACGTTGTATTTAGCACAAGCTGGTGCTAAGATGGGTGGTAATTTTGAGGTAAGTACTCAGATTTCTAATTGAACTAAAATGTCTAATTGTTTTTACTTAAATGAAAAACCAAACACGAAATGATAGATGGCTCTTTAAAAAATTTAATTGAAATGAAACATTAAAAGGTCAGTGCAATTAGTTGTACTTTTAAAAAATGTATTTGCAGATGAAATTTTTAAATAATAAAAATGCTTTTATGTTTTATATCGGGGTTAATTAAAATTTTCTTTTTAGGTTTAACAAAAAAAAATATATATGAATATTTGGAAATGATAATATTTCTTTGAAACTTGTTTATATAAATTTGTATTTAGAAATGTGTTGTTTTCAAAGTGTTTTTGTTTGACTTAAAATTATTATAACCTGTTTCTATAATGAAAAAAATTTAAAAGTAATTAATCCCTTATTTTCTTAAACACTTTACCTCACTCGAATAATATTTTTATATAAAGTTTTGAAAATTCAAAAACTTTTTTATGAAAATTTTCTTAACGCAAGGTGAAGAGATTTACAAAATTACCCCCTTAGTAAAATTTTTTTAAAGCTTCATTCATAGGGGAAGCACCAATTTGAGTTTTTTTGGTGTTAATTATTCAAAATAAAATGTAATAGAAAATCATGACAAAATATTATGCCGGTAGGGCCAGAATTAATACCGTGGTGGTATGATGCCCACTACTTTTTAAAATTTGCTTGTTAAAAAAAAAAAAGTGTTGCTTACATTGCGACCAAGTAATACACATTCTGCTGTCATTGTGAACATGGCTTTAATCTTTAAAGCTTAGTTTCTTAAGTATTATCAGCAATGATACATACAGTCGTTATTTGTAGCTGTTTACTGTTAGTTTCTCTTTTTTTACAAACTTTGAATCCAGATTGGTTGGTTTTAAAATTTACATACAGATACATACATTTGCAAGTAATGCTACTTTGGAGGTTTTTTTATTCACTGCTCGTTACACATTTGATATAAATTCACAGTTATGAATCCATTTTGTGAATAGATCATAATAGTGCAACTTAAAATGTTTGTCATTCTAAATGATTAAAAGAAAATATTTCGGACGACTTGACAATATTTGTTCTTCGGTGCTTATTGTAATGTTTGTAATACTGTAGAATCCCGATAATTCGTAATCGCAAGGGACCGGCCATTTCTTACGAATTATAGGGTTTTCGATTTAGCAGGGTTTCGATTTAACGGGGCTAAAATAAAATTAATTCGAATTAACGGGGTTTTTCAATTTATTTACTTAAACGATAAAAAAAAACATAAAAATGGTTAAAAAGAAAAAATATATAAAAATTGTTCATGTGACAAACTGATCTTAAGAAAATAAAGAAACACACAAGCAAAAAAACCCACGCAAAAAAAAAATAGCGGCTAACAAAAAATCATTCTTTCCATGTTTCTGTTGTTTTTATTACGAATTATAAGTGGTAGTTAGCAAACAATTACGATTTATAAGAGGCAAAGAAGATTTTATTTGAAAAAAAAAAATTACGAATTAGCGAGGGGACCAAAATGTATCGAATTAACGCGATTTGTTCAAGGGACCGACAGTTTATTACGAATTATCGGGAATTACGACTTATCAGGGTACGATTTATCGGGATTTGACATATAAATAGTTTATAAAAATTTCACATAAGATTTGTTTAAGGCCGAACAGTGATTACGAAAAAGCACTTTTGCAAATGATCTTTCGCAATAGGGTTTTAACCGCATACACTTTTAACAGGGTAACATTGGGCTGGAGTGATTGAAATGCATGCATTAAAAATTTACCGAACTATAATATACATCATCACCTAAAACGGTAAAGGACTTTACTGACAAAAAATTAAACATACACTTTTTCATTGATTTTAAAGGTTTTCAAATGCTTACAAAAAATGTTTGAAACTTTCAAAACAAAGGCTCTACACTCAAAAGTAAAATCAATCCAACCGTAGTCAAATCAATCTGAAGCGGTATTAATAGTACGGCAAATACGGATTTTCTTGAATCAAGTACAGAAAGATTGATTCAAGTACGGATTTTTAAAATTCTTAAAATTCAAAATAAGTACTAAGAAGAGCCAATGCTACCTTTTTAACTCTTAAGTAGACACCTAATTTGTGTGGCACAAACTACCACCTGCGTCTAGCTGAGACCACTAGTATTTTGTATGGAGTTTAATGGCTATAGAAGGAACATTCTTATGTGTTGCGTATGCTTTTTGATACGTTTTATATTGATTTTATTTACTGCAGTACATATATAAAAGGGCAGGGCCTGGCTGGACCAAGGTGGATACAATATGCACGAAATTTTCATTTGTCTAATTGCGACGCCCACGGTTTTTACACTTTTTTCTCATATTCTTGTAAAAAAAATACTTTGAGGAATAAATAAAGTTTGGTTCTAATATACTTAGGCCCGTTTTCACAACATACCGATAGCTAAAAGTAGACTTTAACCGGCCTTATAAAAAAGTGTTCCTTTATTAAAATTTTACTTTAACCTAAAGTGAGCGATAAAGTAAATTAAGGTTCATCCTACCTGGTAAGTAAAAGTAAAGTTGTAATAAGGGAACACTTTATAAACGGCCGATAAAATCCTACCATTAGCTATCCGTCAGTTGTGAAAACGGGGCTTAATAGTATACTTAAGGTATACACTTAGGGGCTTATAAAAGTACATGAATTGAAACACATAAAAAAATTTTATAACATACAAAAATATATATTTGTTTATGCATGAAGTCTAACTTTAATATTTTCAAAACCGAAAACCGAAACCGACCAGTTTTAATAATTGAAAAGCCGAAACCGCGCATTCACATTTTTACGGTTTTTAGCAAACCCTAGAATACAGTATAAAACTTGAAAATTTTCAATAATTTGAATGTGTGTTCAAATTAAATTTTTAATTGGGGAAGATTTTAATTGGGTCGGGCTTGATTGATAAAACTTTATTACTTAATTTCATTCCCAACGTTATAATAAATAATAACAAAAATATGTTAAGCATTCACAATAGCATGGTTGCCTTTCAACCGTAGCATGTTGCTCTTAGAAAAGCGGGAAATGCTATTGTGATTTAAAAACAATTTATTGTCAAATAAAACTATTAAAAGATTAAAGGCAACCATAATAGGTGACAACATTATGGTTAAATTAAACCTAATATTTTAACAAATTTTCGTTAAAAAAAGTTTTGTTGGTGGTGAACATATTGAAAAATGTTTTTCTCTCCGTGTACATACCCATTCTAGAAAATAAGATACACGCAAAAAAAAAACATTTTTCGATATGGTCCCCTCCAACAAAACGAAAATTTTTCAAAAAATTATGGTTAATTTAATTTAGCTATAAAATATTATGTAAGAGAAAGGGTCCTTATTCTGGCAGTCGTAATCGAATTCTATTTCGATTCAAAACCAATTATATTTCTAATTCTTTCAAGCGATACAGAACCAATCGAAATTATATATTCAGTTTGTGAAGCATTCATTCGAGTTTTTACTAGACTGAAAAAGTAATTTCGATTCGTTCAGTATCAACTGAAAGAATTTAAATTAAAATTGCTTTCGAACTGAAATAGTATTCGATTACGACTACCAGAATTAGCCCCCAGGTCTTTTGCCTTACTGGAGCAACTTAAACTTAAATGGTGAATTGTGAAAAACCGTAGACAAAATAGAACAATCTCAAAAACTATTCTTAAGAAAAATAAATGAGTGTCATATTCGTATTCAGTCCCACCCCCTTTCGCCCTTTTCTAAAAAATATTGACAAAACTTTTAAAATTAAGGTATGTATGTCTTTAAGTTCTCCACTTATTTACTGTATAACAATTTCTTTTTAATATACATAGTCAAAAAGTTCTGTTAAATTAGTTGGTAGAAAAAACTCGTCGAACTGAAAAAGTTCGAACTTTTCGTAAAGAGCTTTTACTCTTACTCACCTACAAAATAAAAGCTTAGAATTTACGGTTACCAGCGCTTGTTTTACACAAGTGTATAAATATTGTACTTTTATATCTAAAGGGGTGGATAGCTTTTATACTCGTGTACTTATTTCTCTTTTAACAAAACCAAGTTTAAGAGAAAAAAGTAACCCTTATTGAAACAATACAAACAAACATGCACACTTATATTATTGGATACATTTGAAATATTCGCAATAACTGACCTATGCTAATAAAATACGAGGGGATATGCGTTTGAGCTAAGAAACTTCGTTTTTTTGTAGAGAGTTTCCTTTTCTAGAGAATCAAGAGAAGAAATATGGAGGGCATTGAAAACGGTTAGAATTTGTTTACCAAAGAGCAGGAGATTTCATCTATACAAATAAGAAGTTTAAAAAGGTGTCGTTATGAACTGGGGTAACAGTCTGCTTGATTTTGTTTTTTGTTTTGTTGTAAAGATTTAAAAGAAAATTGTTCTGGTTAAGGGAGAGTTTTAGAGATTTTCGTTTTTTTATTGGAAATAGTTTTTGAGTTTTAAACAAAGAGAGCTGAATTTATTTATTAAGCTAAATCTTTACATTTTCCTACCTTAAGTATTTGCTTCAAAAGATTTTTTCTATTTTATTTTTACTTCTAAAAGGACTATTAAACTCTCAGAGAGGTTTTGCCTATTTATGCTCTTGTTTTTTAGTTTTCCTTCGTTTTTCTATGTCTTGTTGAATGATTTTCATGTGTATGTTGTGTTAATATGTTTGTAAGGTTATATGGTTTTTATGATTTTGTCGGCCAAAAGAAAAATGTGTAATTTGAAAAAATAAAAAAATTGAAGCAACGAGTACATTTACCTCAGTCGTGTTTTAAATCTTAACCGGTAAAGATGTATTAAGACGGGCATAATGTGATTTGTTAAAAAAAAAGAAAAAAGCGTTTAGTATCGTACGTTAGTTAAACGGTAGAAAGAAAAAAAATTGTATGAAAAGGAAAAAAAATCGCTTAAAAATTTTTTAATAAAAAAAATTTGAAATAAATAAAAAAATATATTAATTTAATAAATATATGTATAAAAAAGTTTTTCATATTAAAAAATTAATAAAAAGTGTTTGAGGTTTTAGAAATTATATTAAATTGTTGAAAATGTTACTGTTTCTCTAAAATCTGCCTTTTACTTTTTCGTGTATTCACGTGTATTTAAACGGTTTGTTTTTTTTAATGTGTCGTCTTTAAACGCGCGCGGTTTTTTCTATTATGCCATTTTGTTTCTACGTACTTTTTCTTTATAATTATTTATGCTACACCTAAAAGTATGCTTTAATAAAATAATGTTACAGAGGAATAAGTAAATATTTTAAAAGGGCATATTAACATGCAAAATTACACATGTGTTGTTTTGCATGCAAACGAAATTAATAAAATTATATCACATTCACATGCAATTTTTTAAAAACCAACAACCACAACAATAAATGATAAAATTAAATACACATATCTACATACAAATAACTGGCAAATATAAATACATGCTTTCAAAAAGAAATTACAAGTGTTTAGTCAGGAGTTTTTTTAGTAAAATAATAATAATCATACGCCATGATATAACCCATTGTGTGAAATCTACAAAATCTACACAAAAATTAGAAAATAAAAATGTCAAAAATTAAATTAAATCTATTGTTGAACATATAAATATGTCTTTGTTTACTTTTTTTTACACAATTACTGTCATAATTTTTTGGTAAAAGTATTTAGAAAAAATTGTAATTCCTTTTTTTATTCTTCTTTTGGTACATCGCGTGTTTTTATTTTCTAGTTAATTAAACATCATTTCAAACACGCATATTCACAAAAGAGTTTTAATAATTTTTTTTTGTATTTTGCTCAAAGTACTCATAAATAAACAACCAAACAAGTGTAATGACCATTTAATATTTTATAATTATAATTTTGTAGAAATGAATTAAAAAATATTATAAAAACATGTTGAATAACTGGAAATTAGAACTAAATTGAATTGTTTGTGCATACATTTAACGTAATTTAAGAATGAAATGTTTTAATTTAATGGGTTGGGTTACATGTTGCCTTTGATTTTTGAATAAAAAAAAAAGAAAATAAAAACAACACGTGTAATATTAAAAAAGAGGCGAAATTAAATAAATTTAAACACTAAAAAAATTATAAGAAACAAAAAAACAAAATGGAAAAGTTAACAAGTAAAGGTGGTTTATTCGGCTATACTTAATCGTTGATTCCCTTCACCGATATTAAGGGTGTTTTCAGAGTGAACTTTAATTGGGATCTTTAAATAATGAATTGATCTTTTAAAACATCGACCTCATAGCCATACAATTCATTGCGTCTTTAAGTCTAAAAAGGAATTTTAAAATAGGGCCTCTGGTAAATTGAGGGGCCATCTTCAAACAATTTGCCAGATTGATTTTTATATTATGAAACTGTGGCAAACCGAATTCTTCCGTAATAGATTTTTTTGTTACAGTTTTAGGCGTACTAAAGTGTGTTCCGAGAGTGGGCATTATATGATAAATTATGGACCGGTCTTCATGACATTTAGTTGTATAATTTTAAGCCATCTAAAGTGAAACATTTTATAAGTATCGGTGAATTCTATAAACAATTCATGTGAGTTCTTGTAACAAAGATATAACATTTTCATGGCGGTGATCAAAATTTGTATTCGTAACTCTTTGTCTACTGCAACGGCTGTACTGGATTTTAATCTTAAACTGCTTAGGAAAACATGAAAGAATTTTATAACAAAATATTTCTTTTCTGTTGAGTCATTGGAAAGTGAACGTGATTTTAACATACAAAACAGATGGACAGACAGACAGACGGAAATGGCTAAATCGACTTAGAATAACCCAAGGACCCAGAATATATATACTCTATGGGTTCAAAGATGAATATTATAAAAATTTCATACAGAATGACAAACTTAGTATACCCTCATTCACCGCAAGCAGTGGAGTGTATAAAAATATAAAACCAATTAAACTGACAATTTTTATTTGAACAAAGTTCAAGGAAAAAGAATTTTAAATAACTCCAATGAGAAAGCAGATTTCAAATAAATCAAAAAAAAAAAATTTAAACTGGTTTTGCACAGTTGCTTTAAATAAATTTTTAAGATCCCTTAAAACTTGAACAAGTTGAACCATTTGTTTTTATGTGTCTGGAAATTAAAGAAAATTTGATAAACTAATTGGAAAAATTTACGGTTTTAAAAGTTTTTAGTGATTTTGTTTAATAGTTTTTAATAGTATCTAGAGAATTTTTATTATTAAAAAAAAATAAAGTAGTGCAATCTTTTGGTTATAAATTTCATAGCAATGTTTTTTTTTATATACTACCAATATGAATTCTTGCGATTAAATAACGTTTTCTTACCAACTTTTGAGCTTTTAACAAAAAAAAAAAAAAAAAAATGTACTTCGAGTGATCAAAAGTGAATAAATTGTTCTCAGAAAAAAAATACTTATGAGTCTTTCTGTTAAAGCCAAATGAATTAAAAACAACCGTTTTTAAATTTAATTTGCATCACCTTAGTTTTTGTACAAAATAAAAAATTTTGAGGTCGTTTGTCGCCAAATCTTAACAAAATAAGATATTGACCTGTTTTGAGATCTGCTAACTAGAATTAGACGAATAGTTGTTAGACGCTAAAAACGTCCGCAATTCCGTGTTTCATTGCGACCGCTTTTATTAAGAATAAATATAATGAAACGCTAATATCCTCGCTAAAAAAAACTAAATCAAAATAAATTTATAACTTGATTTAAATTCTTTCAGTGGGTCGTTTATATCGACCATAATGCGGCATAGCCGAATATAGCACGATTACTGTTTTTTTTTTTGATGGTTTCTCGTTTAAATTGCGGCTCTATTGGCTTTAATTCGGTTTTCGTGCGGTTAAATATTTATGTCTATCAGAGCTGTAAAAAACTGCAATCAATTGGCATTGAAATCGAAATTGTTGATTCGATCTAAATGATTTCATTCTTTGATTTCAAAATTATTTCCGATTTCCCATGAATGTGCAAGCTGTCATATTAGACAACTTCAAATTAAAGTCAGTACGAGCTAAGAGCATACAACTTACAATTATTATTATTAACTACACTTTTTTAATAGAAAATCTCAAAATGAATGTTTTAAAGTAGTTCCCTTTCTTCACTTAGCCCTTCAATTTATTTAACTGCAATTTTTTATTGAAATGTTCCTATTTCAGTCAATTCCTCTGAAATCTCAACTATTGTAAAAGTGCAGCGTATTTTGCCTTTGCTTGGATTCTGGTGGTTGTAAACGAAAATTTACATTGTCGGCAATTCAAAATTATCAGAGTCAGCTTTATTTCTAGAAGGAAGGCGTTTGATTTGAAGAGAAAGAAAATTTTGATTCTGATTTAATTTTAATTACAATTACTGGACTTCATTGAAAACAAAAATTAAAATTTTTATTACAATTACTAAATTGCAATTAAATTTGGTTTGATTAATTAATATATAAAATAATTTCCAAGAATTGGTTCAATCTTTTTTGTCTTAAGGAATTCATAATTACAAATTGATACAATCAATTTTCCGATTTTGTATGCAATCAAAAAATTATCCATCACTAACCAGAAATCAAATGACTGCATTTAAATCGATGGCAATCTTTTACAGCTCTGATATCTATCTATGTATGCTAGCGGTAATGAGCCATCATTAGAGAGCCTTCTTCGCATTATTTTAAGCTTTACAAAGTATGCATGTTTTATTGAAACAGTCATATATGGGGTATTCACAAGGTGTGCAATAGTTCAAAAAAAATTATTTTTGTGTTTCTTACAAAAAAAGTCCTAAAATAATAAGACTTTTTATGCAGTGTTTATGGTTTTATGATAACTACTCGGTAGAAATCTTAATTAAGAGGTTTGCTCACAGCTCTCATATTTTTGCTTGTTATTATCTTAAAATATTTGACTTTATGACTACCTTGTGAATACCCCAATGCTAATTATACAATTTCTATCAATAGTTTTGTTATTAAACAAAAAAAAAAAAATCAAGTAAAATAAGTTGATAATGCGAAAACAATTGGGATAAAAGAAATATACTTGAAAAGTATTAAAATTCTGATAAAATAGCAATAAAATAACCAAAAAGTCATATCGCAACCAGTATTAAAAATAAAAAAAATATTAAAAACATATCGCCTAAAACCAAATACAAATCATCTTAAAAATGTCTACAACCAAAAATTAATAAAAAAGCAAATTATAAAGTCAAACTTACTCTAACATAATTCAAGTAACGTGAAAAGTAGTCAGAATTAATAATAAAATCTTCATGAAATCTGTTGATGAAGTAAAAATTTTAAATTTCAAAAAAATAGAAAAATTACAAAAAAAATTTCTTCATTTTAAATAAAAATTAACTTAAATTTTATCAAAAAATCCAAAAACCAAATTTAATGTCATATCAATTTTACAAAAAAATTTTTATAAATAATAAATAAAATTTACGGAAAAATTTCATTATAAATAATAAATGGCTTCTTTTAAACTAATTGTTGTTGTTTTATTTGCCATACAAATCATACACATGTCAATTTAATTTCATAGAAATTTAAAGTGTTTCCGATAAAAAAAAAGTAAATTTATATTTAAATCAATAATGGTAAAAAAAATTTACAAAATATAAATAAAAATAATAAAGAAAAGTTTTGATAAAAATAAAAATAAATTTCAGTGCTTTCAAAATGAAAAAGTAAATCAAATAATAAAATTTAAATAAATAGTCAAAATTTAAATAAATAGTAACAAATTTAAATAAATAGTAAAAAATATTATTAGTAAAATATTGAAATAGAAAATAACATTTCTTTGTTTTTTTAATTTAAGTGTCTTCTTTCAAAATCAGAGTTTTTGATTTCATCTTTGGAGTATTTACATAAAAGGTCAGATTTCCTTTAAATTTTTCTTATTATTAATTTGTTAGAAATAAGTTAAAATATTCTCAAATGCTTAAGTTTACAAAAATGTAATTGATGCTAAAAAGTGCTAACTGGCCACAATCAGTGGCGTAAAATTGATAATTAATATATATTTTTTTGACGCGTCAAGTCTTGAGTTTTTAGAAGAAAGGGGAAAAGAAATGGCATTCTCTTTTCCCTTCTCTCCCAAAAGCTCAATACTTGACGATTCAATCAGGACGTGTGTGAGCCGGTACTTATTCAGGTGCGTCTTATTTAAAACGTTACGATTGAAGCGCTGATTAAGGTTGGTTTGTACGAAAAAACTTTTTTTCTTAAATTTTTAATTATGAGTGGGACAATTTTACATTTTTATTAACAACTCGATGAAATATGTTCCATTTAATTATTTTAAGTTTCTTACAGCGAAACACAAATAAGAGCGGGAAGCGTTTATTTATACCAAAAACCTCTGTTAAGCAAATTCAACACCACACGGCTGGAAAATCTACTTGGAAATATCAGTACGTCGGTTTGTTTCATTGAAAATGTATGGCCAATAGAATTTTCATATTAAAAAAACGCTTGCCGCTCTGTTTGAGGTTGGCTTGTTGAAAACTGTAAAAGTTTTGAAAATCGTTTTATATATTATTACATTGCAAAGCGTACAAATTGCTACAAAATCCGTCCATAAAATTTTTTAATAATACACAATTAAATACAGTACGGTACATAAATAAGTGTTCATTATCTTGACAAAAAAACGGTTGCCGCGCAGGTAGCTCAGTTAGAAAAATTGCCATATTTCTTCGTGAAAGTTCACGCCTACGCGTATGCTACGTTATCGAAATTTTGTCTAGCTGGACCAGTATTGCCAGCAATAGAAAATGTTGCAGTATATGTGCTGCCATAATTTAGAATAATATTTAACACTTAAGTTCGAAATCATAATGCTTAGAATTATGCTGATGCAGATTATTAACCAGCGGATATTATTCTTACGACTATAAAAGTAATTGTTTCTGTTTTGTCTACCACTGTTTCAAAGCAAGCCGAAATTTATTAGCGTTAAGTTTCCCAATCAGCCCCTCTCAAGTGCCTCTTCGCAACCAAAAAAATAACAAAACTAAATACTTTAGGACATACAAATTTCAATGGCATTTAACTTAAAATGCCACTTGCAACGTGTAGCAACAAATATTTATGTTTTGTTAAACTCAACTTTTCGAAAACTTTATTTTAAATAATAAATTTTTGCAAATATTTAATCAACTTTATTTATAGTCTAAAATACACATGAACAAAAATATATTCCCCGGGCTATTAAACCGCAGAAACCAAAAAAAAAAGGAAGAACAAAATTGCACAAACTCATACAATTATACAAAAATGCATACAAATGCAAACAACAGTAAAGCTAGTAAAATGTTTATTTAATTGTATATTGATATAAATATATTTTTGTAAAAAAAAAAAATAGAGACAGACGAGTACATAAAAGTAATATACAGGGAAACCGTTAATATGCAATTGCATATTTTTCGACCAATTAAGGCAGAAATAATTGGGGTATTCACAAGGTAGTCATAACGTTGTTAAGTCATATGTCTTAAAATAATTATAAGAAATATTCATATATGACTTCTGTGGGCTATCGCTTATAATTTAGATTTCTACCGTACAGTTATGACGTATCAATGAACGCAGCATTAACGTTCTTTTTTTGTTTCAAACACAACAACATTTATTTTAAACAATTGTAAAAAATTATTAAGGACATTATGACGATATGACTTGATAGCACACCTTGTGAATCCCCCAAATATATTTATCCGTTTTAGAGCTTTTTATGAATTTTGGCATCGATTTGTTAGATCATAATTTCGCTTATTTAAGGTTTGTTTTAATTTTAGGTTTATAGCGCAAATTTCACAATCTTGAAACATATTTTGTGCTGCAATTTTGCAATCTACATTTTACTATGTTCTTCACCATAGATGGTGGAAATGAGTATATATAAGTTTGTCGTTCCGTTTGTTATTTCTACAGTATTGATCTTAGACTCTATAAAGTATAATTCTGGGCCCGTACGAGTAGCAAAGATGATTTAACGACGTCTGTCAATCCGTGTGTATGTTGTTTCATATCTTTAGTTTTTCTAAAATCTTTATGGATGACGTTTCCTGATGATCTGGCCTAAGCAACCAGTGAAATGCGCATAGGAATAGCTCATCCCATCAACGATAAATAACAGTGTTTTTATCAAATAATAAAAATTGGGAATTAAGCACGAATAACAAAATCATTTAAATTAAATTTTGTATTCCCACGAAAATTATTTTGATAATTGTAAACAATTTTTGTTTTCCAATAAGCCATTTTTGTTTTTTTTTTCAAAATTTAAAGGGCATATTTTCAAATTCAAATTAATTTGTACTACATATTTGATAGACATAACGCACTGTGTTAGGGCATAATTTCGGTTTCCCTGGCAATGTATATGTATATATGTGCATAAATTTATATAAATGACTAAAAATCAAATAAATTGTCATAGTTCACACTTCTGTGCTAATTACTGGCTGTCAAGTTTTTTTTTAAATAATATTATAGCAGCATATAATTTTAAATAAAAATTTCGATTTTTTTTAAATTTACAAGGACAGCAAATTGGGACAGACCGACCAACATTCTTCAAAAATAAATAACTTGTCAGTTTATAATTAGATATTATGACAATAGAAATCTGTACATATGTATGTTTATGTATGTTACGCATGATATAAAAACTATTTTAATTAATAAATTTATTATACATAAATATTTTTTTATCCTAAAGTTAAATTGTTTTTTTTTTAACTGTGATTTGGCATATTAATTGAGGAAAATATGGTTTTATTATTGCGAAATTCATTGAGCAGATTGAAACCTAAACATTTTAATTATTAAGTATGTGTTTTACTGTTGTGATAATTAAAAAGGGATTAATTAATTTTAAATGAGTGAAAATGTTTTTATAGCCATAAACCTGATGTGTACATAGATTCAGATTGCAATTATATATTCTTCGATTAGTGTTGTGCATGCATACATAATCAATCAATTTATGTAGATTTATTTGAAATTCGTTTCTGACGTGAGGTTATGTTTGTGAAAAAAAAATAATAAAACTGTAATTATGATTTATTTTCAAAGCCACAAAGTATGCTGCATATTTTTGTTTAAATGTCAATCCTGTTTGACATTTTTATTTCAGCCCATAAGACATCAAAAATACGTTTAATGCCTTAACGTATACATTTCTTTCGGAATTGCAGCAGGGTTATTACTGCTCCCATTTTCCTAAATCTAGCATCCTCCTGAATGATTTTTGCCTTTATAGAAATTAAATCTGTACAGAATTATTTTATTAAATTGTTATTAAATTATTAAATATGGACAGCCAGGCGTCTCTCATGATCTTGATGGGTTGTTTTGTGAATTCCAGGCTAGTGGCTGATCGTAGGAGAGCTCTGAGGGATATCTAAGAGGAGTTTATAGTGTGGCCATGCGGGTACCGGAAACTGCAATATCACCGATAATGGGTTGGCCGATGAGCGGGCGAGACTGGATTCGAGAATGGAGGATCGTGACTATGTGGAGAAAGGTAGACCTTCAATACGCTCTTGTCTTAATTAGTTATCCAAATAGGAGCTGAGCGGGAAAAAGGCCTGCGTATGGACCATAATAGGTTTTACTACGGGCCACTGCATGGTAGGCAGGAAGGCGTTGGGAATGGGACCGAACTTGTCAAATTTATATAGGCTGTCCAAAAACACAGAGGAGGTAGATATAGTTGAGCTCATTCTGTTTTCCTGTCCAAAACTACAGGGCAGCAGGCTAAGATGTCTGGGTAGAAGGCTCATAGAGTAATTAGGGAATGCTTCGGATTGGTGCTCGAGAGTCAGATTTTTTGCTTCTGCTTCTTCTCTCTTTTTTTCTAAGTAGTAATACGTAAGGCGTAACAAAGGCCCATATTGGCCTCTGGGTGAGGGTGTGAAGTTTCACTTTGCACCAGCCTTTTTTCCTAGCCTATTTACAACTTGATAAACTTGAGGTTGTAGTTTTTAAATCTTAAATTTTTACACTTTTAATTGAGCTATGAACTTTAATATAATTCTTAAGCTTTTTCGATATCCAGAATATCTTCCCATGTAACAACAATCTTGTTAAAAGATTAGGTTTAATATTTATCAACTTAGAGAATCCATTTCGTTTAATTATTTGGAATTTTCTTACCTAAAAGTATGCTTACTTACAATTATGAACTATTTTTCTACCTTAAAGTATCCTTCATTTTTTGAAGGCACAATTTGGCACATTTTTATAATTTGTGTTACTGCCTTTAATAAAACAGGCTTTGAATGCTGTATTTGGCCATTAAAAGCCTGGTCCATCGTCATCTTAAACTTCCCTCTAAAGAGTTTTTCAACTTATAAAATTGCAATTATGATTTATTGTTACTCCATAAAATATGCTTATTTTAACATTAATAACTTTTATTTCTTTTTGTTGCAAAGGATTTTTTAAACATAAAGTTCTTAAAGCTTATGTCATTTTCATTAACAAACAAGATAAACTAAAATAGATTTCTTTATAATCAGCTCATGTTTTTAAAATAAATCCAAAGATTCCAATAAGGAATAATTTCGTCGCTCCAAAGAATGTTTCTTGTTATAGTTAATTTTTCGATTTCCCCTTTATAACGTTTATTTTAATTCTGTTTATTTAAACTTTCTGTCTTATTTTTAGAACTACGATTACCTTATTCAGTGTGAACTTATATGCACAAAGTTTTCAGTGACTTACATTTTGTTTCGGAATTTTAAATTCAATAATGCTTAAAAATATCCCTTATTTTAAGCAAATTCTGTTTTAAAGAATTAATTTTAAAGGTTAGCACCCTTCAACTTTTTCAGTACTTCCACACCTTGCTGAATTTTTCCTGTGAATAATTAAATTGAAAACTTTTTCTACTTTAATAATAATAACACTTATTTACAACGCCACTTATAATCTGAATAACTTTGTGAGTCTTTTAATTTAAAATATTTGAACGTTTTGCAGAAACAAGGAACAAAAGTTAAAATGTTTTTGTTTGCTTTAAGGTGGAAATAACAACATGTCTTAAGGATAATGTGCCACATTAAATTGCATACTTTGAGGATGTTATAAAAATTTAACTTTTATGGCAGCTTTTCAGGCGTTTTAATATTAAACCTCTAAGAAATCAATAATTTTTCTTAAATCTTTAATAAAACTGCTTAAGATAGAACAAAGTTATTAAATTGTTGTTAAGCGAAGGAAGAAAAAATTTTAAAAATAGAACATTATCAAGAAAAAATATAATCTTGGAAAAATATGAAAGATGGTTTTTAAATTTTATATGCATATGTATTGTTGATTTTTCTTTGGTAACAGCTTATGCTAATTTTTGCTGCCCTTTAGACGCTGTATTAAATTCCAATTAAACAATTATAACACTTATTAAAAAGCCCCTTTAAATTCCCTCTCTGACTGTTCAAAACTTTTGTTATTTTTTAAATCCCTTCAGTTAACAATTATTATAAAGTGTTGTTTCTCTGTTATTTTAGGGCATTTTCCTACAATTTTGTTGTTTTTTGGTTTTGATTACAAATGTCTCAAGCAATTATTACTTAAATTTTTAATTTATTTATTCCCGCTATTGTTTGTTTGTGTTGCCATGTAAACATTCATGCGTTCTGTAAAGTAAATTACTGCAATTTACAATTGTGGCATATACATATTTTGCTATTAACATATTTCTGAATACAATAACTGTTTATGTGCCATTTCAAATGGCTGTGTATTCGTGTGAGTGTGTTTAACTTGTTTTATTTTCATTTTATTAAATAGAGATAATGCGATTTCAACGTGCGTTTGTTGTTTATCTGTATTTTTCTGGGATTTCCAGTCGCTAGGAAGCCGACAAAAAGTTTTCAAATAGAATTAAGAGCAATAATTTAAAAAAATTTATTTTAAATAAATAAATTGTATATAATAATCAGCAGGAGTTACATGTATGCAAACAAATCAGTTAATATGTTGATTTTGCTAACTCTATTTGGCAGTATTATTTCACTTGAATCAAGAAGAGATTTTAAAGGGTGTCAGTATTCTTTATAAATCAATATTCTGACTTCATCACCAAATATGAATATATACTTATATTATAAAAAAGAAAAAAATCATATAAAGAATAATCTTTAACAACAAGAAAAAACTACACTGGTCTACAAATTTGGAAAAAAATTGACTGCAGAAACGAAGCAAACTAATCAGGGTGCGCTGAATTCGAATCTGGCATAAAAATTGGGCTATCAAGTCTATCTTTTTTTTATCGCATGCTGAAAAAATGTAAGACAGTCAATACTGACACTACAATTTTACAATTATTAATTTGACAGAAGCCCACATTCATTCTAAATCTTCATAAAAGTAGCGTTTAGGCATGTCAGGGAGATCTTGAGTTACTGATGCAAGCTTTGTGTGTGGTGAATATTTGGTAGGAAAAAAGGAAATGCATATTTATATTATTTCGGTTTTCAGTCAGAAACCTTGACAAACCGTGGACATCGCCAATGCTTTGCATATTCTTCATTCGCATTTAGATTTTTTTTCAAAAAAAAAAAAAAAAACCAGCAAGAACAAACTAAATACAAACCACGTTCAAATAAGGCCACTCACTTTTGAATGTTCACTGATTTTTAAATAAAGTAGTAATTTTTTATGTAAGAACCAAGCAAAAAACATTTTTTTGTATCTCTGATGTGGAGTGCCCCGGTAGACTGGCTGGTAGCGAGCTAGTCTATCAGCGCCGGGGTTGCGGGGTTCGATTCCCGCCAGAGACCCTGGTTTCTTTCCTGCAAACAAGCATAAAGCTTCACGGGATAAGCTTAGGAAATTAAAAAAAAAGAAAGAGAAAAACAATTATAGATTCGAGTTCAGCCTACCAAATTACCATAGGAAAGATGGTGGGTTGCTCCCTTGTTGGCTTGTGTTATTAGAATTGTTAAAAAAGTCAAAATTAACACACAGCGCTTAAATTATAAACATATTTTTTAGTTTCTCAAACAAAGTCTTTAAAAAAAAAATATATAAAAACTATCCTATAAAATACGTAATAAAACTTATAATATCGTTAAATTAATAACGCGGTAAAAAACAAGATGTAAGCAATATCGGCAAATATTTTTCAAATCCCTTTTTCTAGCGTTGATAAATGTTTAATTTTTGTTTTTTGAAATTTAAAAAAAAAGAAAAAGTCTCCAAAATACTTTTACTAAAAAAAATTAATGTCAGTGGCTTAATTTTACCACAAAGAAAAGCTTTTTTATCTACAAAACTTTTGGTGTCTTTTCCAGATTTAAGGTCCTTTTACATTCCGTAATATTCTCTTTAATTTCTCACAATAATATTTTGTATTTATTAGCTTTATAACTCTACATAAACCGTAATAACTTAATACCCGTTCTTCCTTTTTTTCTCCAAGAAAAATGGCAATAAAAAGTCCCTGTAATTAGTAACATTTTGTTTTTATTTATGGAATCATAAACCCTTGAATACTTCAGCTCATCAACCATATAAATGGCAAAAATAAAATATAAAAATTATATTAAATGTCATAAAAGCAATTGACTATAAAAGTAAGAGAAAAAAATTAATCCTATAAATTAGACATAAATTAACCTTAACTTATAAACAAATAAAATTATGGTAATATTCTCACGTAAACACACAAACATATGCATACCAATACCCAGCAAACACATGTTATGCGTTTTAAAATTATTGGGTGAATTACCTTAAAATTTGGGCTTCAAATGCTTATTCTTATTTTTACTTGTTTTACGAATCAGGTTTATTTCAGAAACCTTGTTCTTATTTTAATTTTTGTTTTACGAATTAGGCTAATTTCATAAACCTCGTTTTGCATTAAAAAGTATTCCAGTGAGATCATTCTATATTGAAGGGAATAAATGACAGTGAACCTGTGGAGTGATTTTAACAGTCTTATAGTCCCACCGAATACAAAGCATTGCTGTGCCATTAAAAATATCTTTTTTTTTATGGCGTTCAAGCAGCATTTTTAACATGTTATACAGTTTTTCAACGTTGTTTCTGTTAAGCTTGTGTGGTACATAATTAATTCGCTTTTGAATGAATCTTCATGCTTACAAGTCTCAATGAATTGCTGTTCAAGTGACTCCTAATACTGGTGCAAGTTATTCTTAAGCTTGCCTATAATCATTTTGGAGTTTTAGCGAATCCATTGCGTTTGGTGCTGTGGCTTTCTGAATAGGCAGATATGACAGGTGGTTATGCCATAAAAGTCCTTAAACACATAAACCGTGTGTAAATAGTACGCAAACTGTTGCGAATTATACATTTTAAAGTTTTTAATAACTAAATCAAATAACAATTCATACTTGTATAGTCTTAGTCCTTCAATATTTTCCAGAAATATTTTCCATCCACTATCAGAAAATATTGAAGGAATAAGACTATTAAAGTATAAAAAATGTGGTTTGTCTTAGAATACACATTCGAATTAATATGAAAATCTACATAATAAATGTGACTCACAATGAGAAATCAATTCCCAGATTCTATTTCTTTAATAATAACGTTTTTCATTTTGATTTTAAAACCTTTTAAAATAATTAGGAAACTATGAAAAATTTTCCTTTCAGCAGTAACCGATATTATTATTATTATAAGAATAATAGATGATTAATAAACTGTTTGTATAGTTTGAAGCTTTAATCCTTCTTAATTTAATATTAAGCGTAAATGTTGGCTGGGTACACATACATATGCTTACACAAACCAACACAGACGTGTGCTTATAAGCTACAATAATATAAAATGATGCATGACAGAACATGCACAACCATGCTTTCATTTATTCGTTCGTATGTAAAAGTACACACGTAAATATGAGCAATTATGGTACTAATAAGTCATAAACATAAGCCATATAATTGCTGTTGTTGTTGCTGTTATTATTATTTTTTTTTATTTGTTGTTTAAATTAACCTTAACTTATTCTCTTTTTTATGATTTTTTTTTGTCTTTTTTCCGCTTGGTTCTTTCTTCATTTGTTCATAAGAGTCATTTATGTTCTCATGCATAATAATTAAATTCTTTCATTTTATATTTGCTTTTTATTTTTAAAAATTTATTGACATTCTCATGTATGTATATGCATATGTATGTATTTATGTATAATGTAACAATGGTTAACGAATGTGCGTGTGTGCGATAAAAATAGAATTTAACGGTAGATGTATGTACCAGTAAACATAACAAGGATTTTTTCATAGCATTATTGTTGGAAAACCAAAGAAAGTTGTTTGAAATTTATCAGCTGAGAATAAAATACTTGATTTTTTTTCATTTGGACCTACCGTATCATAAATCCTTTAACGCCATATGATGCGTGGGAAAAGCTATAATACAAAAAATGATGGTTAAAATCGGCAAAGACAGTAAACGAATAAAAGACTTTTAAATAAAAAAAACATTAATTTTTCAATTTTTTTTTTTGAAAATAAAAAAAGTATTCCCCTACTTATATCGCACTTGATCAACAAGACGATATTAACTCAGAATTTAATCAACAATTTGTCTGCTTTTTGGTTATGAAAAGGTTGGTTTAAAAATTCTTCATCATATATGTACCTTTAATAAAAATTTTGAAAACTGTTTTTCTTCTAATGACAATTTTTAAATTTCGAGTTCATGTATTAAGAAAATTCGTAAAATGGCAACACTTCATCAAGAACTGCCATTTTAGTTTTGAACAACATACAAACTTTATTTAACATTATCAGCCTGGTCCACGTTGTCATTCGTTTGCATTTTCAACTATAAACAGCTGATTTGCGCCCCACTAACAAATTTCAGCACTACAAGTCGATCGACAATGCAAGCGAACGATAACTCAACGGTTTTCATACAAATTTTCGGCCCACTAAGCAATATTATGCGACCACAAATCGGCCGGCCATCATTGGTTTGGCGCGTATTGCAAAAAGTCGTACTGGGCAAAATCGACCCGATACAATTTTTTTGTATCTTTACCACTGCTTCTGGTATATACTTTGAAGGAAAATGTAAATTGTTATTAATGTTCATGAACGAACTTAGCAGTTAATATGTCATATAATAATATGTATTTTATTGAAAGTGAAAATTATTGTTTTGTGCCGCATACACCCATTTTCTAAATTTATTTCTAAAAGGTTTGTTTTTATGCTGCATACGTATACTATTGCGTTAATGACATTTTAGCAAGAATAAAATAAATTTTTTTGTTGTCATTTTATTTTGCTTTCGCTTTAACTAGTTTTTTTTTTTTTTTTTTTTTTTTTTTTTTTTTTTTTATTATCCCGCGAAGCTTTATGCTTGTCTGCAGGAAAGAAACCAGAGTCTGCAATTAGCTACTTTTTGAATGATTTTCTTACGGCAATGGAGCAAAGCAAGAGACAAATTTATTTTGTACGTTTTGTACGCAAAACTTAATAAACTTTAAATTTTTTGATATGGAGCAAAATTAATGCTTTATATTTTGGAAACCAAAAAAAATTTCGTGAAACAGATTTTGGATTTTGAAAGGGGGTATTCAAAATAAATATACGCTATACCTAACTTATTTTTGTTTAAATGGTTGTTAGGTCATGCCAGTAATGAGCTTAGGATATGTAATGCCAGTATATTTCGTGATAGGACTGAATTTGATTTAAATCCTTCTAAAGGCTTTTCATCACCGTAGACTTTCTCTATTATCGTTATTTTATTGCGTGTATGAAATATTGGTATAGAACAGCTAAAATAGCAATGTAAATTGCTATATTGGTCTATGCCGAATATTATACCTTTGGTAAAGACTATTAACTCTATTTTTAATTATTAATTAATATCAACCTTAAATTAATGCAATACTTTTTCTATTGTATCCCACCAAGAAAATTAACTTTTGCTTATTAATGCATAATTGATTCTTAAAAAGGTTAATAGCTTTTAAATAAACAAATTAAAAATTTATTTTATGTGTGGGTAATGCTTCCCCTGCACTTATCATCGCTGGCTCTTTTCACCTTCCCTTATGTTATTAATTACCATCTGCAGTAACAATTCTATAAATAGGTGATAAGCAGGGAAAGCAAAAAATATGTAATTGCGTGTTTTTCCTTGGGCGACCAATGAAGGCAAAATCAATATGTTTATCCGTTTTAGAGCTTTTTATGAATTTGAAGCATTTTTTTTTTGCATAATTTAGAAAAATTTTTGCAGTATTTTTTTTTTCTAAGTTTTTAGCGCATATTTTGCCATTTTGAGGCATTTTTTGATACATGTTAAATTTTTTTAAATGCCTACAAGAGCTTTCGCAGAAAATACAAAATTTTTTTTTGCGAAATTTTTGCTTTTCTGTTTTCAATATTTATCTGAATACCCAACGTGTTGCTTCATTTTCGCCATATACTTTTAATTTTTACTCGAAAGTTGTAAGACAAAGCAGGTTGTCATTAAAGATAAATGTTATTTTAAACTTTTTAATTTAATATATAAGGAAACATTAAGGAAGAGTTTTGGCGATGTGTGTAATGCATAGAAATCTGGACCAATCTGTAAGTATATCGATCGGTTTAGAATTACTTTTTCCGTCCGTCTGGCTGGTTGCCTGTTCATTTTAATTTTGTGCGCAAAGTACAGGCTGCAATCTTGCAGATAATTTGATAAAATTTGGTTAATACATTTTAATTGTACTAAGGACAAAGTCTATGTTGGTGGTGAGAATCGGTATATAATTTTACATATTCCCCATAAAAACTTCTTTCCAAATTGGACTCTTTGAGTCCATGAGCCATCTTATTATGTTGGCATTGAGATTAAATTCGCCCCATAAATATTTTACTGCAAATTAAATACTTTTCGAATCAGTTCACATTTGCCCAAAGCTCCCATTTATAAATAGCTTCAACTTTATTTTAATTGTTCACCCCAGTAAAAACTTCGCCTACAAAATAATGTGTTGAGTAATCAGAAAAACATAAAAGCACTACTTACAATTCTACTAAAAGAACCAATGAATTTTACAAGGGATGTCCCAAAATGAACGCATTCAAAAGAAAGTCATTATACTTAAATACATGCAGAAAAAGTAGTTATAGAAGTTGTTATAGATGTAGCTATAGAAGAAAGCTACTAAATAATGAGTTAGAGAAACTATTTATTTTGAAAAAGTATGCGAAGTTTTTACTGGGGCATTAATAAACAATTTAGCGACCGTCCCTAAAATCGTTTTAAGACAAAAAATCCCATGTGGATGTTAATATCTAGATACTATTCGGATCAACTAACTCTTATATGAATTTTAGCCTCTTTATATAACTTTGTTTTTGAGAGCACATGACTGCCCATCGATTCCAAATAGGGTAAAATTTGAAATTCGAAAATTTGTCTGTCAATACTTTGTCTGTTTTAGAATTGTTTTTATTAAATGAATTGTTGAATATTTTGTTTTCAAATTAAAAATGTTTGAATTTTTTTAGGCATATTTTTAGCAATTTTCAGGGTATATTTTCAAGTTTTTACTGCATATTTAATGCACATAAGACTCGTTCTTTCTGGTTTCCCTGGTGATTAGAAACGTTTGTTTTCACCGTCCACATTCTTTTTAAGTAAGTAAATTGATTATGCATTCCTTTGATTTCCACTAGCTAACTTTACTCATAGTAACTTTTTCATTTTTTTAACATACAAATTTTCTTTAAAAAATATTTTTTCATATAAAAATATTTTCTTAGAAAAATATTTTTTCATATAAAACTATCTTGGCATTAGTTTTCGCTTTATCACAAAAAGCGAATCAACGGAGTTGTCTAACTGTGAAAAATATTTTGTTTCGTTCCATTTTTTTTCATGTGAAAACATTTTTTTTTAATATTTTTCATCTTTTTTGCTAAACAGGAATAAAAATTACTATGAAAATGTGAAAAAACTTTTCATAAAACAAAAATTGGCCTGCAATACTAACACAGAAAAAAAAACAAAAAACTCGAAAGAAATTCAAGAACTGTTGGTAACAGATACATTTTCATGGCTAATATACATTTGGGATTTTAAGGCAACCAGCAAAAAAGTGTGTGCATGTGTTTACATACCTTTTTTTCCCTCTCACAAAAAAAAAACAACTAATGTAAAACATTTTTGGCATTATCTGTATTCGTATGTGGCTTATTACAAAATGTTGTTGCTACAGCATTTTTATCTCTCAACTATCAATATACATTGCCATTTTTAAATGAAGTGTTTGTTGTTATGTGCACAAAAATACACAAACACACGCGCATACTTGCAAATATATCCAACATCTGCAACAAGCTTACTGACTAACTTAACTAAGCGCAGCCAGCGCTTTCTATCTGTCAAAAATTCTCATATTCATACAAAATGTGTGAAGAAACCCCGAGTAGCGCGGCGTTAACGCGTTGTAATTGGAAAATTCGATTTTGACAGACAGCGTGTTAAGTAGTAAAGTTTGCTGCTTTTGTTAAAAGCTAATGGCAATTAAGCTGTTTTATCTCTATTTTTTTTCCTATTTTGTGGGTTTTAATTAACAAGGTACATAGTTAATATTACTTTTCAAGACAAAACGTTGATGCTCTTATTTATATTTACCATTTAAGCGTTAAAGCTAAGCACTAGATTTAGGTTGGCGGGCAGATTTAGGTTGGTCTGTTACAGATGCATAATTGACTAAAGCTCCATCATTCTATTCCCAAAAACAGATTTTAATGTCATAACTTCCTTTTAAACGTTGGTATTGATATACAAATTGGCGACAGCAAATTTTACGATGCTAATACTGATAGAAAAGGCGTCATAACGCTGATGGATTTTGCCATCAGTACTATGACAAATGTTTTCGTTTTTGACTCCATTACAACTTTTTTCAGCATTGTGATGTAAGCCTAAACATCACTTGGCCAAATTGTTTTCAGTTAAAATTATGTCATCAATGTGATGACACATCGGCATTACAGAAGCTACGATTCGGAGTCGGTTTAATAAAAAATGTCATTAGCGCGGTGATTCTGTAGCATCGGAGAAAGGACTCACTAGGCTCAATTTAATGACAAACTTTCATTAGATTAATTCTTTGGGATTAAATTGAGTAAAAGTGAGAAAATATTATTATTGAATTACCCGTTAAACATGTATGTTTTACTTTTATGATACTCCGCCATTTATTAAAAAAAGAACTGTAAATTACAAGACACCAGCAGCATATCTGATATCGTTTTCGTAATCATTTTGTTTTGAAAACTTGATGTATCTTACTAAATAATTTCTTTTTATTTTACTTTTTAAACATGAAAATAATGTTAATAATACACAAAATGCGGCATCGCATTGATTTCACTCTAGTCATAGTATAGATGACAAGTGTAACAAATCCTACATTTACATCAAAAATGCTCAAATTTCAAAAAATAAAGAAACAAATTTCTCGAACATTGTCAATTGTAATATTGTAAAATTTTGCTCAAAAGTCTGATCTTTTGAATAATGTCACTAATTAATTGAATTAATTTTTCTTTATTCCTTTTTATTATGATATATTTTCCTTCGTGAAATCATTTGAAGATAAACAAGTATAAAACATATTATTCATATAGAAACAAATTGAAAACGGTTAATAATGCAATATTAACATTTCATTTGAGTTTTTGCTCAAGAAAGGACATTTATAACTCTTAACTTTTGTTAATAAATACATAAAAATAACAAGAGAAATTTTTGAAAAAGAGGGTTTAGTGAGGTTTAAATTTATAACAAAACATTATACTTTCTCTTTCGTATTATCTGTATGTGTATTTAAACATTTTTTTTAACGATATTCATTAGAAGACGAACAAATTCATAAATAAAAAAATTTTAGTTTGTAAATCTTATGTAAAAATAAATGAAGTTTGCCTTTGTATGCATACAAATATGTGTTTATTAGGGAGGATACAATATAGTATATTTGCATGTCGGGTTTTTCAACAAGAACCTGGTTTTCTAAAACAAAAAATTTAGATGAAGATGATTCAAATTTTGATTGCATTATGAAAAGAAAAGTTCGGCAATTATGAATGGAAAATGATATCTGGAAAATGTACACCACGAGCACGCTTACAGATGTCGATTCTTTCATCAAAGTTTTTAATCACTTTTTGTCAAAATGGCGGGTAATCATATCACGGATTTTGAGTTTTAAGGCTGCAATCGATTCGATTGGCTCCGTATAGCCTCTGTCCTTAACATAATCCCACAAAAAAGAGTCAAGTAGTGTTAAATCACACGATCCGGCTGGCTACTTAACAGCTGATGTTCGTGAAATTATGCGATCGGGAAATTTGGTTTGCAATAAATTGATCGTTTAATTGGCTGCGTGTGATGTAATTTTAACAGAACCACCATATTCATAGTAGATTTTAATTATTTTAATGCGATTTAATGTAACAATTGCCAATGCATCTTCTACGAATACGTCACAAAAACTAAATGATAAAACTATTATGTTGTTGGTGTTGCCACAACTAAAAAACAAAGTTCTTTTTCATAACCCCTTTATAGGTATGAATACACTTTATTCTCGAATTGTTTAGCCAAAATACCCTCTAAACTACACCTTAATGAACCTGCTTTACAGTAAAACTGTGTCATTATGTGTATTTAGTTACATACATTTGTATGTATTTCAGTATCCTTTTGTTAACACAGATGTGTTGCTATATGGATATGCCTGTGTGTATATACACTTGTGAGTTGTAGTTGCAGAGAATCCCGTATGATTAATTATAATTCTTTGTAAGCATTTAAGAATATTAGAATTGTTAATGTGTTCATGCAAAGAAGTAATTTAAAATTAAAACATAATAAAAATTCATAATTTTTAGATGTTGTTTTGTAGTTTTTTTTAAATTGTTTTTTTTTTTTTAATAAATATTTTTGTAGTAAAATTTTATTTATTGTCTCTATTAAATATGACATATGATGATATTTCTTATACAATTTTTTAAAGGAAATTAGAAAATTAACATAATCGAATAAATACAAAACTTTTAGACAACTTAGAAGATTTGCATTATCTAAACTGTTTTATAGCCCTAAACCAAGCCTTTTTTTTGATGTTGAGAAAATACGTACTGGCATGAATACTCTGATAGGAAATAAGAAAATATTATTTTCAGATAGAAAAGTTTTTTATTTCTGTGGTTCATATTTGTTTTGGCTTGAGCTCATTTATTTTAAATTAAAAAAAAAAAACTTAATTTTAATTTTCAATATTTTTATTTGTGTACCCAATATTTCGAGACATCTCCGTTGCTCGTCTTCAGGGAATCTAATCAAAAATATATATAAACAAATTTTATTGTACAGAAAAAAAAACACAATTAAAAAAAAATATTATTAAATATATCTTAGTTTTATGAATATTTGAAAAAGCAAATATGAAAAAATACCGGAAACGAACAACTAAAATTTAAATTTTTCTAACCCATAATACTGCACGATGTGTAGGCGACCGTCTAATCGAATCGCAGACAACTTTTTCGCACAAGTGTCCAGAAAATCGTTTATGACAATTTGGCGACATTATTGACGATCATATTGGCGACACTATGTCGTTGACAATCATAAAAAAAACAAAAAAAATTATTTTATCATCAAAAAAAAGTTAGTGCCAAATCTTTAAACCCCTCCACCAATTTCTGGAGTGGGTTTTAAATGGGACCTTTCGTAAATTATGCCCTGAACTTCACAAACATTGACAAAGCGATTTATTGTCTTATAAAACTATGACTGATCACATTTTATTATATAACATTATTGTTACGGTTTTATGCTCACTAAAGTGTTTTTGACAGTGGGCTTTTATGGGGCCTATTAAATCTTCACGGAATTTAGCAGTACCTTTTCTAGTTATATAGTTTAATATTCGCATACGAATTTGTTCAAAATCCTATATCAAGCCGTGCATTTATGTAAGTTTTTGTAACAAAATTATCAATTTTAAGGGTGGCTGTTCCACATTTTGATTCATAGTTTTGATCCCACTGAACCGATTTTACTGGATTTCAATCCCAAACTGCTAAGCAGAAGTAGACGCAATGTGAGACAAATATGTACTGTTCTTACTTTAGAGTCGCTCGAAACTGACTTTCGTGACAGACATTCAGATGGACAGACATGCAGACGGATATAATTGAATTGACTTGGAATTACGCAAAGACCCAGAATATATTCATTATGGGCTTAAGAAAAATATTAAACAAATTTTACTTGCTGTGGTGGATGGTATAAAAACCATTGAGAGTTTTTCTGTTGACAACGTGGTCAGTACAACAAAAGTGTGTTACGGGCTAAGTAAATAATAATGTTCTCTCTCTCATTAGAAAAACAAATGGACAGATGTCTGTCTGGTATTTTTTAGAAATTCGGCTCTCTTGTTCAGTAAACAAAAATTACTGAATTTAAAATAACTGAAAATTCATTTGTTTTTACGGAGCATGGGGTTGAATTTTTGACAATAAAAATTAAATGCTCTTTTCGTTAAAAATAAATGAAAAATAAGTAGACCGGTTTTTAACTGAATTTCTTTATGAACAAACATATTCGGCGTATCGCAACCAAACTTCTTGTCTTTTATTTTACCTATTTTTTGTATAGTTTAAACGAAAAAATATGTAAAATGTTTAATTATTCTCTTTTTAATAAGTCATAAAAAAAACAAATACATTAACTACCGACATGTGTCTCATAGACATTAAATCCCTTATTTCTACCCCAATATGCTAAAGGCTATGAAATAAATTACAACGACCTACAGTTATGTGAATGAAGGACATTCTTCAGGAAGTGAAGCTTCTTCCTGTTACTCCAAATGTAACTCATTGTGCAACAAGTAACTGCAAAAGATGCTGAATTCGTGATATTATAATAATGTTTGTTGTTCATTACAAAGTAATGTGTATTAAAATATTAAAATTATGGTTCATATTTGTATGCTCCTGGGTACATCTAAAACTTTTTAATGTGATGTAATTGCATATTAAAATCCCTTGAAAAAGTCGACTAACAATCGACGAAACGTCGGGAATAAAATATTGTAATTAAAAATTGAATTTCATTTACATTAAAGAAATTTAAGCCCAATTAGCTTGACAAAAATAACATTCATAAAGTCATCACTTTGGCCAAAGAAACAACTACAACAATAATTGAATTGTTTTTATTTAATTAAAGGATTTCCTTAAAATTTTCACGTATATTGGTAGGATTAGTATTATTTTATGTCAGCATAATTGGGGTTAAAAGTCGTAAAAACGATTTTAAATACGACAAAAACACGTTTTGTTACTTAAGTTATCTTAATCAATATTTTGTGGAAGATAAAACATAATTAAAATAAAATTAAATTTTAGGGGAAAATCGTAATTTTTTTAATAAAACAAAAACAAGCAAAGGTATAATATTCTGCTGTACTGAATCTCTGATACCCTCCACCGAAAGTAATAATATTTCACAAGTGGGATCTATAAATTATGATTCACTCTTTATAAAAACTTAACTAACTGAATTGTTAATCGTTGCGTAGGCGTATTAATAAGGTTCTTGTATTAAAACTTATGGCCCTATCTTCACAAAAAATGAGTTGATGTTTAGTCATAAAAAACTTAATTTGACCTAATTCAAATGAAAAATCTTAGTTCATTAATCATGAGTGCAACGGTTTTTGCAGTTGCTGAATCTTATTTGAGGCAACTTAAACTCTTCATATAAATTTTACTACATAATTAATCGCCTGTCATTTGGAAACAGCACATTAATGTTTGCGTACGGTAATTGCTTCTCAAAAACTCTAATTTTTAGAAGGCCGTACGGTAATGAAAAAATAAAAGTTAACATCACTGAGTCTCATATACATTTAGCATCAAGATTATAGTAGGAGTCGGAGTAGGAGTCGGAGTAGCACTTAAAAAATTTCAGCATTTGGAGTCCGAGTCGGAGTTAGTACTTTTTTCGGACGACTCGACAGCCCTGCTGATAACAATCATTTGCTACTACTTGATTTTTTTGTGTACCATTATTTTTGAATAACAGTGGATTTTAAAATTTTTTTTTTCTGGGGAAACTTTACTTTTATACTTAAAGCTTACTCTTTCTGTAGAAGCTTGTTAAATATAACGGAGCTAATTCGAGCTAATTCACCGAGCCCTTGAAATAATATTTCGTTTCTGCTACTGGTTACTATTCTAACTATGACATTTAAAAATTTGTCGATGTCAATTTTATGTTTTTGTTTTGGTTTAAGGAAATTCAAATAAAAGATAATGGAATTAAAAAAAATATGTTTATTCCCCTTCACGTACCTCCTGGAAATCGGTTACGAAACCCAAGTTGGAAACTTGCTCTAAAACGATTCGAAACAACTTTAAATATTTTCTTAAACATTTATTTTTTTAAGAAAATGTTAATCCTGAAGTTTTTGATATTTTAATTATTCCTAAGTACATAATATTTAATTTTCATTAAATTATTTTTAGTGAAGGAAGGAATTGAGAACATGAAATTAATTAAAAATTTTTGATTGAACTCAGGTCGAACATATTAGTTTCGAGAACAACCACATTCTCATCATCAGCAATGGTGGATCGAAATTTCTTCCATTTTCAATTTTATTTACATATTTTTTCTTACTTCTATTTTTCCTTTAAAATGTGAATATCCGAATTGTTTTTATTTTTTTTTGGTATTAAATGAGATATAAAATTAAATTATAAAATATGTAGTAAATTTAATTATAATCTGATTATCTACTATCGAAAATAGAAAATAATTGTAAAGTTAAACGAATTAACTAACCTACGCTTCAATAAATTTTTAATTTGAAATTTGTACTTTATTTAAATAACTTTAAACTGAAAAAAAAACAAAAAAAAACTCTGCTTTTAAACTACCAGGCGTATGATTATTTTAAATTTCACACGCAGACAACAGCGCGTATGATTAATGTACAAGTTAATTATAATTTAAGGCAAAAAAAAAATCCTGGTGTAATAAATTTTTTAATAACATTTAAGCAGCAAATAAAAAGTGGACAACAAATAAGAAATTGCATAAAAATCCTTAAGCTTTAGCTCATTAAATATTGTCAAGTTTATGGCAATTTTATAGCATACCATTAGGCATAGAGGAACAAAGAAAGAAGAAAAACAAGTAAAGTTTCTTCGTTTTTTTCTTATTTAAATTACATTTTAAATAAAGCAACTAATACAAAACACATTTAACAGCAATAAAACAAATTTACATATAATTTAATTTCAATACAACAAAATGAAAGTGATGGAAAACGGTGGGAAATAAAATTAAATTTGATGAAACAAAAAAAAAAAAAAAAAACTACGAAGAAACAAAACTTAAAGAATATATTAATAATTGACAAAAATTACAATCTTTTTATTAAACCTTTGGCTTTTCTTTTGTTTGTCTTTGTCTTTTGAATGAAAAAAATACCTAAAAGGAGAAAGTAATTTATCTGATCATCATTGTCATCATCATTAAAGTTACAAGAGGGACAAATTTAAAGAAAAAAAGGGCTACAAGAAAAAAAGTTAACTTGATTTTAACTTATTTACGTGATTTTTTTAAATATTATTTTTCCTTAACTTTCCGTTTTTATCTAACAAAAGCAAAATAAACAAGAAAAGGATATTAAAACTCTTGCCTTAATAGCTGAAAATGAAAAGTTTTCTCAGTTTTCCGCCACCGCCACCGCTATCTACATCATCCTCTTGTAAAAGCAGCTTATCTTGCCTTAACGAAGGCACCAGAAAAAGTCTCAAACAGAGAATAAAAAAACCCACCAGCCAACAAATGCCACTGAAAACATGAACATGAACAAACAGCCATGGGAAAATACGAATATACGCAAGTTTATATGAGTGAGTAACTTGTAGTATAGCACAAGGCGCTTATGCTGGGCATAATTACACTAAACGCACAAGGTTACTGCAGTATATTGATGCCTCAAACCAACCTTTTTTTTCTTTCTGCATGTTTTTTAAATAGACTCGTGAACGAATTCAAAGACAAATACGAAACACAAAAAAGTTTTTCTTAGCGTGTCTTTAAAATAACATTAAAAAAAAAACAAAAACCAAAATCTTTGTTTTGACTTTCTTTACGCTTGTATGTTTTTCTATGGCGTCCTTTTTTTCTTTGTTTGTTTTTTTTCTTCTTCTTTGCAGTACCCTGCAGAAATGAATTTAAATGTTTTTGTTCCTTTTGTAAACAATATTTAGAAAAAAAGTGTTTTGTTTTCAGTTTAAGAAGCTTAATTCTTGAAACTTTGTCAGTTAAAAATGCAGGATTTTCTTTTTAAATTTTGAGCGTTTGTTGTGAATCATTGGTACTTTATAAATTACAGTATAAGCTTTTTTCGATCTTTCTGGCAACATATGGATACTGCGTCTAGGGAACTGTTCAGGCGTCCCTTCGGACTCCCTGTTTTGAAGTAAAGCATTTTCCAGCAGAAGCTTTCTGCATCGATAAAAACAACTTGTAGTCGTGTGGGTCACGGTCTGGACCATTAAGCAGGTGAGGCAAAAATTTCGTGCTACTGTTTCCTTAGTATTTTTTGATCTTGTGAAGACTCGCCGAGCGTCATTAATATGAAGTATTATGGTTTAATGTCCAGTCACATATTCCAGACATTTTTCGTTAAGGTTTGCTTCAAGTAAAATAATTGGGTTTGACGCAAGTCCACTGTGATTTTGGTGGTTTAACAGATAAGACAGGTCTGGTTTCCGAGAAAGTTACTTTGGAGCTGTAGATATTCGTCTTTGGGGTTAATTTGATTGTTAACCTGGACCTTCATATTGAATTTCTTGGAGATCAAGTTGCTGTAATTGAACAAGTCGATGCACAAATGACTTCTTTCAAGCGGAATTTAAGACATTAAAAACGTCATTAAACACGTTTCATGTAAAACCCGTTTGGTAACCGATTCTTTTACTCTTGGATGAACTGGATGAATACATTTTGAAACTGCTGCTTCAGTGGTTAGTTTTCCTGACTTTGGCAGTTTAGAGCCATACAAACCAACTTTCAAACATTGAAATCGGTTAAAATATTTAAGAGCAATCGTAAGCAATCGGTGTGCTCCAGCTGTATTTTGTATACCCGTACAGCATAAATGTATCTATACTGTGCGTCCTGGAGTAATTCTAACTCGGTTTAACCATGTCCATCTGGCTGTGCGTTCATCTATCTGTCCATTGGAAACACGCTCGCCTTCGAAATACTGAAGAGCAAAGAGAAATTTTGGTGTTAAATTGTCTTTAATTCTGCTAGTTCAACGACAAAAAAAATCGATTTTTTTATTATTAACACTCATATAAATTGATGCCAAAATGCACCGATTGTCATTTCATTTTGCATTAATTCGTTTTAAATGATCAGAAATCACTCTGCAAAATTTCGTGAAGATCAGTCCATAATTTACCCATATAAAGCACCTTCTCGGAAAGCACTGAAGTACGTTGTCCGTTGTAAAATTTAGTCTGTCATTGTTTGATTAGGAATTACAATACCAAATTTGGTAAGCGTAATTTACCATAAACGCCATATTAACTTTTAGCAAATAATGCTTTTTGACATTTTGAAAGCGACAAAACTCCAAAAAAAAACTACATTTTATTGTTCAGTGAGTAAATGAGAATAATAATCAGATGATTTCTGTTCAGAATGCCTTGTAAATGTTATATAGAAACAAGCCTCATGTAAAAGAAAACTTTCAAAATTAATCTCTTTTTAACCCTCCAAAAATGTCCATTCCAGATTATAATATTTTAGATCTTACTTTTAACCAATAACAAACTTTTTTCAGTATCCATTCATGTCCTATTTTTTGTTACCTATTTTATGGCTGCCTATTGCTATTTCCCCCTCTCTTCAGCCAAAATTTTAGTTTTCATTTTTAACTTTTCAGCTTAAAGTTTGCTGTTGCTGCTATTTTTTTAAGAGCCTTAAATTTTGTAATGAAATTATGTACTTTAAGTTTGAAACTTTTTCCATTTTGTTAATAGTGCTTAGTTTGCTGTGTGTGTTCAAATTGTCTTTTTAAAACTAAATGAAAACAGTTTCATTGGTTTATATATGATAATGCTCTATTACTTTAAGTAAAATTTTTAATATATTTTATTAAATAATTCAATAAAGTTTATTATTATTATTATTTAAAAAAAAAAACAATTAGGGGTTTCTTGATATTAAAATGTCCTTAAGATTGTGTTGGGCAGCACTCATGGTGTATTTTTACTCGTATGTGTAAATAAACAGAGAAATTCCTCTTCTAAACAGCATCACCAAATTTGTTGCTCTGAAAATAGGAAGGGGTTGAAAATTTTATAGTAAAAGAGTTTCAAAATAGCATGTGAAGTAGATGAAACTTCTCATCTAGTCCTAGAAAGTGCAAAAATTGGTAGTTGGCAAAACATTTTGTGCTTTTATACAGTTAAGAAATTTTCTAGTTAAGCGCATTTTTATACAACAACTTTTAACATGTTAATACTATTTTTTTTGTTGCTAGATTAATGTTAAGGGGAATTAAAAAAAAAATCGTTAATAATAACAGGCAACATTTTGACGCTTTATTATAAGCAAAAAACTATTAAAAATTTGTCTGATTAATTACACTGTGCTAGAATTTGAGAAACTTTTTTTTGGCAAGCGGCGCACCTGACGTTTTAACCTAATTCGGGTACGCTAAAGTGGTGCTAACCGTTTTTTTAAGTTAGCTCTTGTTTTCGAGACAAACCGTTATTTCGAAAATCGAGGAGTTTGAATAACATTTATTCGCGTTAGTCAAAAACGATTTTGTTTATTGAATAAACTAAGAATTCACGCAATAAAATTATCTTTAAGCAGGGATAACCTTTCTTCTAATACGTGCATTCGTTTAAGAAACATAATTTTTTTTTTTGCAAAACAAAAATAATTTTTTAGCAAAATTCATAAAAAATGGACATCAAAACAAAACAAAGTTCCTAACAACACAAGCCATAAATTATTAAAATATGTCTACAAATTAAATTCACAGAAGCTTAAAAGATTTTGTTAGTCGTTCTTAATTCCCATTTTTTTATTCTTGATAAAAGCACTGAACTTTATTGTTGATGGGATAAGCTATTCCTATGCGCATTTTACTGGTTGCTTTGGGCAGATCGTCAGGAAACTTCACCAAAAGATTTAAGAAAAACCACCACAAAAGATGAAAAATGTTAATTAAACTTAAAAATTTCACGATAAATAATAAATAAAGGGCAAGTATGTTTTGACAAAATGTTTAGCACAAACAACTAATGGTAGGGGCGACTCCTAGACAGTTTTGGGACTTTGTACACTATAGGTTTGGCTTATGAAATAACGTTCATATTAGCATTTCGCGCCGACACTTAATTTTTAAACAGGGACAATTATCTCAAACGACATATCAAAATCCAGTCGGTAACCCATTACATAGCATTTTTAATTTAGTTTTAAAGCATTTAATCATTTCGAAATCTAAGAAAAATGGTAGAATTTTCTCGGAAATTAATTTTCATCAATCAATTGCCATAAATTGTTAAAATTATTATGTCTCTTTTAAAAATGTCAAACTTTAATTTTTTAACTTAAGTAACTTATTTGCAAATGTTGTTCTTCTTAATTCATAAATATTTTAAATTAAAATGTGAACATAAATAAAGGCATCTTTTCAATTATTCAGCTTAAAAATATGCAAATTAATATTGTATATCATGCTAATGAATACAGATACAAAAACAATGTCTTTATTTCTTAATATTAAATTTAATTTTTTTTTCTCAAATATTGTTTGCTTCTCTTTTCAACTTACTTTATAATTTTTTAATGACTTATAATAAAACTCCTACAAACATATAGCATGCTTTTAGGAAAAATGAAGGCATTCAGGGAAATGACTTGTAGCAAAAAAAAAAAAAAAAATAAATATATTTTGTTTAGTTGAGAATTTTGTTTTAACTTTCCTTTTTATTTCCTTTTATGTTTTTTAAGGGGTATTTTTAGTTTATTTTTGTTCATATATTTTTCAGGGCTGAGGCCCGCCTATGCCAAAGTCTTAAAGGATTGGTAAGATATTTTTATGTTAATTTTTTTTGTTTTTTTGTAAAAGTTGTGTTAACTCTTATAAAAACTTTAGAAAAATTAATACTTTTTTAGTTTTGGGTTGAAAAGAAAGTATTCTAAGGCCGCATTTTATTTTTATTTTTAAATTAAGATCTTACATACATATGTAAATTTTTGACTTATCTAATAAAGAAAACTTTTTTTTTATTTGAAAATAGTTTAAAAATGTCAGCAAATTATCCTTTTTTTATTTTAAATTTCTTAAAATTTTCTATAAGTGGTCCCCTGATAATATTATTTTTGTCTCGTCCCAGAAAATGTCAATAGTTTATTATGTATGTGTGCTAATATGAAAAGTTAAAGGATTGAAGAAACGAGCGCAAGTAAAAATTTTCCCGTTACGGCTTATAAAGTCAAAACTGTCATCTTGGTGTTACAAGACATTATGCAAATTTTTTTTTGCTCTTCTTTACATATATAACTAGTTAAACACATTGTTGTTGTTTTATCTTTATTTTCTTTTTTTTAACATTACAAATTAATTGCTAACTTCCTGGTTTTTTTTTCATTTTAAAAATTTTACTTTAAGGAAATTAAAGAAGAATATTAAAAAAATAAAAATGTGTGGATAGAAGAAATATAAGGAAATAACAAAGGGAAGGTATGCTAAAGGAAATAGGGTAGTAAAAATAAATTAAGTATGTAATAATAAAACAATTTAAGAAAATAAGTCTGTTGCATTGCGCCTTGCCGTAAATTATACCCTACACTATTTTTAAAAATGTGCATATCGCTGATTTACTTCAATGAAGTCATGTGGCAAACATAGGTAAAAGGGCTCAACTGAGAAATTGCATTTTTGAAGTTTTTGAACAAAAATATGAAACATAAAGAAGTATCAAAAATTCGTTCTAAGCAGCGCTTAAAAAACTGGAGTCAAAACCAAAAATTGTCGAACAAAAACCGGAAATTTGTGTGGAATTTTTCGTGTTTTTGCGTTGGCTTGATAGCGACCGTTCACATTAAATGAATCAGAAGTAAAAGCAACAGTTTTTTTTTTTGTTAAACTTTCAACGACCTTTGCAAAACTAAGACAACGTCAGCTTATTATTGGTTTGGTGCATATGCCAAAAAGTCATGGTGGAGAAAAACGACAATGAAGGTATACATGAATTTTTTCTGAAAATATAACTGATAGAATTTTTTGTATTATCAACACTGTTTTTGGAAGAAAAATGTTAATTTAAGAAAACGTTCATTAATGATTTGGAAGTTATATAATACAAAGTATTTCATTGAAAGTAAAAATAATTGAAACTCAAAAGAAATAAATAATTTAAATAAATAAAATAAAAAACATTTATTAAAAAACCCTATGACCTCGAGCTTGATTATTTATTTCTTTTGAGTTTCCATTAAGAAAAGGTCGAATTAAAAAACCAACTCTTATTGTAAAAATAATTGTTTTGTGCCGCGTACGACAATTTTCTAAATTTGTTTTTTTAAAAAATAGCTTTTTGTGCTGTGTATTGAGTTGCTGGCATTTAATTTTGCTTTTGCGTGCTACTTGTGTTTCTAACGCTAATAAAGCAAGGCAAGGATAAAATTTATTCTGTACGTTTTTGGTATGAGGAATTTGCAGCATTCGTCAAACAGTGATGTGTAGAGCAAAACAATACATATAAACTTTAAAATACTTGATATGGAGCAAAATGAATGCTTAATATTTCAGAAAACATAAAAAATGTGGTAAAACAGGGTTGGAATTTAGAAATGGGGTATTCAAAATATTTCTTTTAAAACTGGTCGGTAGGTCAAACCAATAATGTCGATAAGTCATTGTTATAATTAAAAAAAAACGTATAATTATAAGTTGAATAGATGCACATTCCAAACGATTCAGAAAGAATTGTTTTCACAATACTAATCATGACAGTACCCACATTTTTGCATACTTTGATCAAAACTTGTGCTTATGACACTACTGAAGTAAATGAGTAATTTATAAATATACAGTTGTCGGCACAATTATTTTGACAAGAAAAAATCAGTTATTTCTTTTCAACTTTAAAAAAAACGATAATATTTGGTTCCGATCACTGGTTCCGTGAACCAAAATCTATATTTAAATGTTTTAAATGATTACGCATTCCCCTTCAGTTACAAACTGGAGAATCATTTGTATTACAACAAGATAAGGCTCCTTCCTTGTCACACGAGTAAATTAGTCAAAACATTCGTTAGAAAAATTGGAGTAAATTTAATGGATTGGCCACCTCAAAGTCCGGACTTGAACGTCATATTAAACGTGTGGGCATATATTAAACGTAAGTTATATATTTCATTCAATAAAACAAAAGAAGAAACCATTTCTGAAGTCACCACTCATTGGAACGATGTCCCGACTGAAGTTTTTCAATCTTTGGTAGATTCAGTACCTCCAGAGAGGCTAAATCAAAATCAACTTCATTTTTTTTTACAACATTATGGCTTGAATTTTTTTAAATTTTCCTTTGTCAAAATAATTATGCCAATGTACACAATTTAATTTTATTCACAGCTTTTTAAGTTAATATGGAAAATGTTTTGTTTTGTTTGTTTTTTTACTTCAAATTATCAATTTATTAGTATTTTCCATTTAGCATTCTTGTAAAAATAATTGTGCCGACGACTGTGTATATATATCAAAGGACCAAATTTCTAGATACACGTATCACTGCTATAGTGCCAAAAATTGCTTTAAAAGGTATAACTAGCCGACCGATTTCACACATTTAAACAATGATCGCAACTAATAATCCAAAAAAATCTAAGCAAGTTTTTTTCCCTTCCAGCTTATATGGTTTGCGTATTGCGCTTTAACTTTTATATCGGAGTTAAAGGAATTATATCTATATACCCCGTCCATTTAAAGACCGACCGGTTTTAGTAATAATTACTCTCTGATTTTAGTTAATGTTCAACTGCAACATTAAAGTCCATACATTAAAAGGGGACTTCAAAAAATTTATTTTTGGGAGCAAATGAATGGAATCACAGGTTTTTTTTATTTTGAACGGACAGATCTGGACAAGTTTTAATAAGATCTCTCTAGACTATACTTGATATAAATGCATGAGAGCCTGGTCCCCTTTAAAGCTGTAGTAATCGGAAAGTTGGTTATTGGTAAAACAACTCACCTGTACACAAGGTTCCAAAATATTTGTCCAAAACATTTCGGATCTAGGTTCAGTTGTATGATACTATAGAAGTAGTTAACATTATAGAAAGCGTTATATACATTATTTAAAAAAAGCAAAACGTTTGATTTTTATTTGTTTGTTGGGTATGAGTAATAATATCATGAACTGGGTACAACGCTGAAAACCGGTATAACTCAGGAACGGTAGGAGCAAATTCAAAAATATTTTTTTCTCAGTTATTAAGAATAAATTGGGCTTTCAAACTGCGTTGTTGGTTTGTGTCAATTTCGTACAAATTTTAAAAGTTATAAAACGTTATTTACAAAATTTATGGAAAAATTACGATAAATTGTAATGTAGGGTGCATAAATGAGCAATTGCAGTGCAAAAACTTAAGGTCTTTGCACACCTAAATAAAGCTGGGACATTTTTCTTATTTCCGTAAAAGTGAAGATAATCGTGGTTTTTGACAAATTTATGAAGTAAACTTAAAAAAAGGCCAGCACATCCGATTTTTGACAAAAACCCGACTTTACAAAATCTTAAATTATGCTTGAGTACCCATGAAAATCCAGAAACAATTTTTTGAGACATTCTAATATACATATTGCTCCTTTTTTGCAACATAGTCATATCTCAAAAAATCAAAAATTAAGTTACTTTAGTAGAAGTGTTTCTTTATACCTTCTTTATATGCATATAAAACAAAAATCAGCATTATATATCAAACTGAACCGAAATAAATTCCCAGATTCTATTTGTTAAAATATATTTAAAAAAATTTTTACATTTTGAAAACCTTAATCGCATTTTGCCAAGTTTGCAATAAAGGAGCGATATTTATCTATATGTTTCTTTAACAGACAATGTAGCATAGAGCGCCAAAAATAGCAGTTTTCCACTGTACTCGATTCAGAGCTATTTTTCTGAATTGGTTCTATGTCAAATGAAGTAATCTCATTTCTGATTCTGTGAAATACCTCCAAGTATTAAGAGGCCTCCCGCTACATATATTGGAATAACTTGAAAAGGGTTCACCATATTCAGTTAAAAAAAATTCAAAATCCGCCAACAGTATTATCTTTAAGACGTGCTTCCATTGGTTTCTAATTTGCCCAGTAGTTTCAGCAATATCCTTGAAGATTTGAAAAAAAGAACAATTTATTATAAAAAAAAAATTTTTGTTCTTAAAAACAAATTCATGAAAAATAAAAATGTGACAAAAATTTTTGGTTTAAAAACATTTAGTTAAATATATTTCGAATCATGATCGAGGGGTTCCAATTTCTTGACGAGTTATGTGGTGTCAAAACGGAGCCACTGTCGGCTCTGCTTGCTGCACGCCTGGACCTATGCGTGCTACCACGTTAACCAACCAACCAACCAACCAACCAACCAACCATATTTCGAATCAAATGTGCTTTATTTCATTGTAAACAGTGCATAACTTTTGATTTTGTTCACAATTTACTGGGAAAAATCAATGGAAAAAATAACATATTTTTGCTGTGTGTGTTTTTGCTGCTGTTCAATTTATGAACGTTTTTTCCTTTATATGATCTATATCTCATTTTGTTCATTAGTTACGTGGCTTTACGTAAACAACCATTCTTAGCCATTTTATTGGTGATTTCCAAAAGTTTAATTGTTTTTCAAAGCTTACAATTACATCTTAAACATTTTAAATTCTCTTAATATTGATTTCTTGAACTTTTATTTTGTGGGAAAAAATACGCAAAATTTTCTGTAAATTGACACACCTAAATATAAAAATATTCATCATTGCCACCAACCATAATATGATTTTGTTGGAAATGTAAGAAACGAATTAAGTCTTATTGCAACAATTAGTATGATTAAATTAACCATACTCGTCTTTTTCTCTAACAATTGACTACTTCATACTTCCTTGCTTTAGGTTTTTTGTGTAATTAAGGCTCTCTTCCCTCTCTTAGCATACCTTCCATGTAAATGACTTTCTGAGTAGAAATTTATGATAAAGTTTTTTTAGTTGTGTCTTTATTATGTTTTTTTTTTCTTTATTTTACACTTTTTGTCAAGCATTAATTTCACATTTTTTTTTTTTTTGGAAACAATAAACCAGGGTTATAGCCAACAATTGTTTCTCTTCTTTTTAGGGTTTTTCTTTCTTTCACTTTTTATTTTGTTCGCTCTAGATGATTTAGGTTGAAAATTGTCCTGTTTGCTTAAAGTGACTTAACAATTTGTGTGTTTGTTTGAAGAATTTTTTTTCCTGCTTTTAATTGTTCATTATGTGGCAGACTTTGATTTTGGCTGCCATAGTGTTAAACTTTATTTTCTAGGGTTATTTAGAAAAAATGAATGTAATACACATTAAAAGAAAAAAAAAATAATATTGAAGACCATAAAAAAAGAATGAAGAGTTTTGTAAGTCATTAAGCTAAATGGAATTATGATGCGATTAAAAAACTAATTGAAATATAATGAATGTAATGTTTTTGGTTGTGGGAAAGAATAAAAACAAAATTAAATGAACAGGACATTTGCTTGAAAATAAAATTGTAAAACTATAAAATTTGAAGAAATATAATTCGGGAATTATTCTTTAATACAGATATCTGAAGTTACTATTCTAATTGCATGAAATCAGGCTGGATAAACTTAGGAAGGTGTGTTTGACTTAAGGGCACGTTGTGCTGATTCCCGCGCTAATCCTGGAAAATTCCTTCTAAGTTTTAAAAATCATATCGGACATCTTAACCCACGAAATGTTATTAATACTTTCCCCAAAGCCACATGGCTTTTGTCTAGGAATATCTCACTTACTTAAGGCTACTTTACACTTTGAATTAATACTTGTGTAAACCTCAAGCAATAAGTAAAAGTGTGATAGTGTGAATGCAATATATTGTGAAAATGACAAGTATTACGATAAAAAAAAGTATTATGAAATACGTACGACTTATGTCTTAGTGTATAGTATGCTTTAGAAGGTATATAAAAATTGATTTTGGTACAATGCTTGACAAATACATATACAAGTTTTAAATACATTTTATTTTAATGCGTAGCTTTGTCAGCCTCTACCTTGTCTTTGCACTGAAGCTAAGATCATTCTCTTCTACGTAGTCCCTTGGGATACAACTCGAATTATTTCTTTGCTCGAGCGATTTATTCCACGATAGGAACATGGCTAAGCCAGTGCAATAGTTTTACTTATAAATTTTTCGCCTAGCAAGTTCATGAGTCATCGACAAAGACCTTACGAAGTAATTTTCTCTCGAATACTCCGAGAACAGCTTTGTCTGCTTGCGCAAGTACCCAAACCGATGAGGCATTTAATATCACGGACAGTATAAGCCTTTTATAGAAAGTTATTTTGGTTTGTCGTGAGAGGTATAAGTTTTTAAAAGATCAACCTTCTTAAACCTAAAGGACTTGTCGATATTTTTAAAAAAACTGATGTCATACATTCTAACGTAAGTAAGGCTTATGACACGGTCTACCATGATTTACTGATTGCGAAACCTGGTGTGTTTGGTTTTTCTGTTCACTATCTAAAGTGGACAACATATTATATACATAAATCTTATACGGTTCAGTTATTTTTTAAAGTAAAAAATAAAGAAAAATCTATTTTAGTTAAAAATTAAATACAGAAAATAATAATGATTTTTCTCTCTAAAATTAATTAAATTTAATTTTCTATGCGAACTTTAACGTGTGACATCGTGGGATTGGCTGTAAACCCTTTTTTTGTTTTTGAAATTAATTAACTTTTTTAAAAAACAAAAATTAAAAAGGTAAAAAAATACTTTTTTCTTACTCAGTCTTTAAAGATAATCAATCAAATAATACAAAAATTTACGAATGAGACACAAAGTTTAATTTTAAGTTCACAACAGATGATTTTCTGGCACATATTACATGTACTATTCGTCATTCTGAGTTTGCTATAGGGACAGAGGTGACAAATTTTACACTCTTTTGGTCCTTTGACAAAATTTTCGACAGATTCTTGTCGATTAGATATTTTATTTTGAACTTTTTCCGTAAATAAGGTCTGCAAGGTAGGTGTCTCGAATCTGCCTCTTAAAAAGTGAGCCACGAGAGATTAGTGAAGATTTTGCAGATACTGTCGCCGGTTTGTGGGTTTTCAAACTTTATAGAACATATTGTAAGTATATATGACGTAGCTGTTTACAAAAGTAATATTAAAAATTCCGAAAAAATTGACGCAAAAACTTACACTAAGGTTAATTTGCGACGAGAACACACCTCTGAATTACAACTTTTAAAAAAATGAGGATCCAGTAGTGCTGGGATATTTATCGATAGATCAGATTTCACTATCGATATTACCATCGACTGAATGTTTGTACTTGCGCAGCCAAACGTTAACTAGTTTTTTATCAGGCGACTGTTCGTTGTTTTTAACACTGTATTGAACGTATGAGACGTATGCATGTACGCATATTATTTTAGATGACAGTTTTTGAAAAATTGATAAGTACCTTTCTGAAGGAACCGAAGGATATTTTCAGGGCTGTGGAGTCAGAGTCGAAGTTGAAGAGTCGGAGTTGATGTTTTTGTGCCGGAGTCGTAGTACCCACAAAAACTCGCGACTCCGACTCCAAAGTTTTTCGGCATAAAAAAATTTTTCTTAAAACACATTTAAAATTTAAATAAATGGTATATGAATACTGCTCTTATTAGCTGTTTACAAATAACAGGCGATGGAGTGAGTGCTTTTCATATACAGGGGTGTGCTGGAAAACGCAAATGTAAAACGCAAGAATTTTAAACGTCGTTTTTAAATAAGATTTTTGTTATAAAAGAATTTTACAACAAATATTTAACAAATATTTTCCTATTTAACAGGATTTTAAACTAAAAATTATAAGAATTAGGTTTAAAGTTTATTAAAAACAACTTCCAAATTCTTGCGTTTGCGATAAATGATAAATTTTACTACATAATCAATCGCCTGTCATTTGGAAACAGCACATTAATGTTTGCGTACGGTAATTGCTTCTCAAAAACTCTAATTTTTAGAAGGCCGTACGGTAATGAAAAAATAAAAGTTTACATCACTGAGTCTCGTATACATTTAGCATCAAGGTTATAGTAGGAGTCGGAGTAGGAGTCGGAGTCGCACTTAAAAAATTTCAGCATTTGGAGTCGGAGTCGGAGTTAGTACTTTTTTCGGACGAATCCACAGCCCTGGATATTTAATTGCAATTTTAGATAATTTTCTGAATTGGTGTTGATTCTTAACCCAAACGGTAATTAATATAGCGGACTTATCCTCTAATGTTCGTTCATTGTTTTGTGCTATGCTCGCAATTGCAATTGTAATTGCATTGGATTTGCATTTTTTACAACATTACAAACAAATTTGACATTTCAGTCCCTATATAAACATGTACAAATTTCGACTTTAAAGGCATTTAATTCGCAGTAAAAAATCACAGCTTATTAATCTTTTCCACTTGCCATTATTGTTGTTTATATTTATTGCTGTTATTAAGCGCGAATTAATAATATCAAGTAAAAACTTGCGGCAAAAAACTGTGTGTGTATAGCCGCTGTTACATGTCTTCATATCTGCATTTTATATATCAATAATATCGATATTGATATTTTTTCTATCGATCTTTAAGGACTAACGATAATTTCGATAGTACAATCGATAGTTGCCCAGCACTAGTTAAATCAACATCGGTTTTCATAAGGACCCAGAATATATATACTTTATGGGATCTAAGATCAATATTGTAGAAATAACAAACGGAATGACAAACTTATGTATACCTTTTTACAATCGGGGAAGGGTATAAAATGGTTAAAACTTAACAATAAAAATTGATAAGTTCCAAAAATATTTGTGAACAAATTTCCAAGAGAATTTCGTTTCGCAAAAATCGTCAAAATAAAAAAACCTATACATTTTTTTCTTTTTTTACTTTCAATCCTTTTAATCGCCAAGTGAAAAAGACATTTAAAAAAAATAAAGAAATATTAAAAAATGCCCATAAAAAAAATCGCCAAAACATAACAAAATTACTAAAATCGTTAGTTTGATTTAAAAAAAGCAGTCATCAGTTTATTGCAACTTTTTTTTTCTTTACTCATTTGAGTGCAACTAAAATTGTTGCACTAAATTTAAAATCAAGAACTAATTTTTTCATGATTAAAACCAATAATTATACCGTTATTGACTTAATTTAATTTTGTTTAATTTTCTTTGCTTATGCATATCCTCAAAAAAAATAAAAAACCCCATGCACATACAAAGTTACATTTTTTAAAATTTAGCGAGACAATAGTTGTATGCAGCGTTTTTGAATGCAAGTCCAAATTTTGCAATTTTTGAATTGAATGCAGATTTTTGCATTCAATCTGCGTTTAGTGGTAATGAACACTTTTGCAATATCACTAAACATTTAATGGTGGTTGTTAAAAAATAACAATCATCACAAAAGCTGGTAAAAAGAGTTCAAACTAATTTATTTGCAGTTTTATTTACTTTAGCAGTGCACTGCCGATTTAAATCAATATTTAGTGCACTACCCCCAACTATGCAACTGTACAACAGTTTTATTTATATCAAAAAAAAAAAAAAACAATAAATAAATTAAATCTTAATAAATACTTTTTTCATGAATTTGCTCACTTGTATACTTGGCACTTAAGCTCACTTTTTTAAGTTTTTCTGTACACATATTTTAATGTTGCATACTTTTAGTCTGAGTATAAATAACAAAGAGTAAAACGTACTTTAAGGATTAAAAATATAATTATTTTTTTCTGTATAAATTAAAAGCATAATTTAAAAGAAAAATTATAGAAATAAAACAAACAATGTTGAATGCTGCTTTAGTATTTTTTTTTTTTAAATGGCAAACTCCAGACATTGTCGTTTTATGGCATCAAAAGAAAAAAAAAACATTTTTACATTTTACTCACCTTGTATTTAGGTTAAATAAAGTTTAAAAGGTTAATAAGTAGCTGATGTAACAGCAACACAGCTCCCATTTTTGCTTAAACATAAACTTTTACAAGAAGCTACCTTATGGAATAAGGATTATAAAGAAGAGAGAGAGAGTAAAAATTAAATGTCAAAAATATCAAATTATAATTCTCATATCTTCAATAACATTCTTAATTTATAAGCGCAAGGGTCGTATGTTCTATTCCCACCGGTATAGCTCTAGTCTGTTTGAATACAACGCGCAGAAGGTCTACATTACATTTGCTTGATTAATTAACTTAAAATGCAATTTTTAATTGCAGTTTTAACATAAAATAAATAAATATTTTCTCTGATATTTAAACTGGAAAGAGATTATAATTAATTTGATTACTTGTAAAATTCCTTTTTTAGTTACTTTTATAGCGTATTTTCTCTGTTCGTTAACCACCGTTAATTTTAAATCTTTCAAAGTTTTGTTTATTTTATGCTTTAACCCTCTGCTTGTAAAATATATTATAGCTTAGGGAATAGTTATGTTGGCTAAAGAGAAGAGTTGGAAAAAGTAAAGCTAAAGCTAAACTTTTTTTTAAATTTTTTGTTTGTTTTCCCTCTACGACTATAGCAAACGTTGGTTTTCTTTAAAGCCACCGCCTCCTCCTTCCGCTTCTGTTCGTAGACAAACAAAATCAAAAGGTTGCCGTATTGTATGCAAAATAATAATAAAAAAAAAATTACGGAAAAAACAAAAACGAAAGCAGATGTTATAAAAGCAGATAAAAATATACATGTATAAGAATAAAACATTTTTTTTCGTATCTTTTCTAAAATGTATGCAAACAAATGAAAGTTTTTCCCATTGAATTGGGTTAAATTTCAAGAGAGAAATTAACATGCAATAAAAAGGGTTTTAAGTTTAAACAAACTAATAACAGGACTAGATAATTTTTATTGTTAAGAATAAAAAAAAAAAAATTTTTAAATAATGTGGGAAGAAAGGTGGAGGGTATATAAAACAATAACCATACTGGAAAAATTCTGTTAAATGATTTTAATTGAAAAATGTGAAGTATTTTGGCAATTAAAAGTTAAGTTGATATTCTTTAGATAAAATGATTTTGCTGATTAAAAAAAAGGTCAAAAAGCAAAAATTACTTATTGTGAGGTAATATAAGTACGTTATTGGTCTCGTACAATACACCATTTTCATAGCACCGCCTTTGAGTGTTAACCTGCTAAATCAATTTTTTTCATTAGTAATATTTTGATACCTTTCAAAAGATATAGAGAAACATTTACTTCAATTTTGGACTCTGTTGAATTAATTTCTAATTAGAAAATAAATAAAAATACAAAAAAGGTTTGCTTCTTAAGTTAGAAATAGAAAAAATTAAAAGTTTTTGTCTGCCTTGAAAATTTGCTAAAAGTTAGTTAGCAGATTTACACTCTTAGGCGACGAAGCTTTTTGCTGCAAGTAAACTTAATAATAAAAATAACTTACACTTATGCCACACATTACACAAGATCCGGGCTCAAGGCGGGCACTGCGCAAAACGAAACTTGTGATACACGCGCTATACAAGGAAAACTCTACAGTATTTTATTTTTAATCTATAAGCGAAGAAGTAAACATGTAATTTTTCCATATACCTTCTTTCATATGTTCTTTTTTTAGGATTCGAATTTCATGGATATAATGCTACTTCCAGTGAGGCATAATTCAAACGCCTCTGTCCATAATTCTAGGAACCTTGTTCAGCATATTTTATTGCACTTTTTGTTATCTCTTAGATGACCGCGATAAAAGTGAACGTTTTTAAAATACACTTAACAAGTTCCATGTTCAGTTTTTCAAAATTGAGCAAATATCAAAATGGTTTTAATTTTTAATCAGTTCACTGCGTACACAGAAAAAATGAAAAACTAACTTAAATTAACATATTAGTTTGCAATTTGTTATATTAATTAAATGCCTGTAAACAAATTGATCATATCAATTAATATACTTGTAAATTTGAGCTTTGCTTGGCGTTGAGTTTCAATCAATAGGTTTATTTGGAATGCGACCACCAGCAAATCAGGCTATATAAAACGTAAACACAAATCAAAATATTTTTCAATCAACACAGTTAATTGAAACAATTAAAAAATGGTTTGAAACTTTAATACAACATATCATTTTTTTGAGGTTTGTGTATTTGTTTTCATATTTGCACATATACACACAAACATTTTAATTTTTATTTTCAATTAGGGCAACTTAATTGTAACAATTTAAAAAAATTAATTGAAACAGCACTACTTGATTTAATTGAAAAAATTTTCACCAACATTTCTGTGAAAATAGTAAAAACTCCGGCATGCGCTACAAAAATGCACTGTAAAGTGCTCTAAAATTGTTTACCAATTCAAGCATTAATCCAATAAATTATAATTAAAAAACGTTTTTAAAAAACAAGCTTTTATTTGAATGCGCTAAAGAGAAACAAAAAAGAATTTTTTGCTTTAAAGCCTATAACGTCATTACACAATTTATATGATATTAAGATAAGTAAATTAACGTTTATCCACGGAATTAAATGCTTAATAAAAACTATTAATTTGTTTTTTGTTGCATATTTAATTAATTTTTTAATTAATATCACAAATTTTTTTAATTAAAATAAATATTCATTTTTTTCTGTGCAGTATTGCCTTGCCGGCATTGCATAACACAGCAAAGCAAACGCAAAATTAAAATTAAGCTACTTTAAACATCATCGCGGTCTTCTGTTAGCAAACAAAAATCTTGTAGAGCAAAATTGCCTCTCGCAAAAAAAACAAAACTAAATGTAACGTTGTTTCAAAAAAAAAAAAAAAAAAAACGTCGTAATGTTATGTACTTGTTCGCTTTGGAACTATTGCCAAACTATTAAGCAGGAATGTTAAGCGATATTAAAATTGAACAGCTAGAACTATTTTTAGTAAATATTTATTAATATCTTAAAGTTGTTTGTTATAGATATTGCTTAAAATTCGCTATTATAATTAATACAAACCCTGAAAAACGAAAGATTAACTGCCACAAACTGAGCTTCGGGTGAACTCAATGTTTCACTTACAAAAGGCGTTCTTGAATGTTTTTATCAGAGAAACGTTTTTCAATTGTTCGATAGCGATATTATTTTTGTCTGCTGTAGTCAAGCGAGTGTTCAATTGAAAGTTTGTACGTGTGTTTTTCTTTTTTCGCTCTGTTCTGTTGCTGTGAGAGCGAAAAGTGTGCGAGTATTAGTTTGTTGTGGGGAGAAAAATAGATTTTTTTTAATCTATAAAAACTTGTTTTAATTAGCGATTTTTTTTTAATGGACGGAGAAAAGTTTATTTTTTGATTATCTTTGATTTTTAAATACTAATAACGCCATTACTAGATCAATTAAAAAATAGGATTATGTTTTCCCATTCTCTCTTTCTATTCTAGGCATCCTTCTGTGACCCATTAGCAGACATTATTATAAAACAATTGAAGTTGAGTTGCCAGCAGCGAATTAAGGCAACGCCGCCATGTTCAAATATACAAAATCGGCCTTGCCTGATTTCGCAGCTGACAACTAATCTTAAGTTCAGTCGTCATCCGTTATCGACCATGCCTTGTCTGATCTCAGCTGAGGCCGCCCAATTTTTATACATTGTTAATTTTTGCAATGCATTTCTCCATAAAATCCATATAATTCTTAACACCTTGACAAACTTAAAATTCTTTCCTTTTTCAAATAGAGTATAAGTTAAAGCATTAAATAAGTGGTTAGAATAGAGTAATTTAAAATAATAATAGAAACAAAGCTTATTTAGTAGAAATATGTAAATACACTTTCAAGCATTCTTTAGGGGTTCACATAGAAATAAAAATTTAAACATACTTAGAGGAACAATGAACATAGACGGAAGAGAAATGGAGAATAAAAAAAGAAACAAGAAAACACAAATCTACAATTATATTTACAGGAATAAGAAATTAGAAAAAAGACAAGTCATATTCCACTTAGAAAAATTTTTTTTAATTAAAAATTCGTGGGTTACAGAAAAAATTAAAAACGATTTTTTTTTATTTACGTTTCAATAAGAAACCATTTGTTCAATTTATTTTCAATACAATTTTCTGCTTTTAGTAGATTTTAAATAAAACTAATTTAATATGAAAAATGTATATTTCTTTTATGAAAAAAAATTGCAAATAACGATTAATTTTCGAATTTTAATTTTAAACTATAAAAAACTTGACTGTTTACGTCTAAACTAAAGGCAATGGTGTTTCCAGCCCTGGGGTCTAATTAGATTGAACTTTGACATCTTGCGGCGCCACCGTCATCAAGAAGTTTATTTTAAGGTCTTATTTGAATTTTTATGTATTTTCGTCAAGTAGATTTTTTTTTGTTTTAAAAATGAAATAGTTAAAGGTTTTTTTAGTCTTTGCTGAACCACCATAACGTAAAGTAAATTTGCTCTATTGCGAGAATTTAAATTTTAATAAATTATCAAATTTTATAACGTGTGAAATCTACAAAGGAAAGTGTTTTTATTTGGAAAAGCGCTCGTAGTAGCAGAAAATCACCTATTTTTTTCAATTTTTTTCTTTCTTTTTCCGAGTTTGGTCGCCATTCTTGGAGCAAACACCAAGTATTAGTGTTAACGCAAAATCGGCAGATCCACCCCTAAATACAGTCCATAACCCCTGAGTAACGTACTCGACGTTTTTATGACTTTTATGCCATCTCTTTTTTATTCTTGGTTTGAGTTTAGCATCCTTAAGTACTATTAAATAGTTTTCTCCATATATTTTTTTTACTTTAAAGGCATTTTGCAATATTTCTTCAATTTATTGTATTCTTATTTTTATGAAATACATTTTTTCGAAAAGTTCTAAATTGTAAATTTTTTATATCTATTTCACGCACGGGAATATTATTATAAACATTAAAATCGTTGTTCTTTTAAAAGTAAATATCCCTTTGATTTAAATTTCTTGATGCCATTAACTAAACTGTTCTACACCAAATGCCCGTAAGTAAATATAATTGCGTCCGAGATATGGCCACTATTTTTAAAATCCCTTTATTTAAATATTTATGCTGAGAGAATCGCCAAAATCAAGATCAGGAAATTGAATAAAATAAAAAAATTCTTGTAAAATATGTGTGATACCTATTATTTAACTGCTATTGGCACGAAGATAAATTTGTTTCGTTTTATAAGTATGCTACAATTTACAATGCTATCTGTACCCCTAAAGTATACCTTGATTCTTGCTAAGGTATTTTTTTAAATTTATTTGTATTGTGTGATATTTCTTTAACTAACTCTTTTTTAAACCAAGTTTGTTTTAGATTTATTTAATTTTGTGTGTTTACGCTGGTATTATTTTTTATCGTCTTTTAGACATTATATTTGCGCATGTGTGAGTTTGATGATTGAACGTACTTTGTTTGCATTCATTGATGCGCACGCCATAAGACAATTGCTCAAAATCAAAACGCAGGCATTTTTATGCTTTTGCATTCAAGTAGTCATTGTCCACTCGATGAGAGAACGAATAACGTAAATGAGCATAAGTGTATGGACCTTGCTTTATTTGTTCAGTTTTTGCATTTGTATACAGCGTTACCGTTGTATATTTTAAAAAATACCAAAAAAAAGTGAATATTTACAAAAAAAGTGTCAACAAAGAGGGAATTTAAGAAAATAGGGGCACCTGTTTTAAAACCAGTATGAGTTCTACAAATTATGTTTTTCCGCGTATTTTGTTCAATTTATTTAAACAGAAAACATTATGTAATAATACTAGTCAGCTAAAACCCAAACAAGTCGGGATCAATAACTTTTTTAAATACTTTTAATTGACTTTAGCGTGACGAATCGAAATCTGTTCACAGATTTGTGGGCTAACCAATATTTCGCCCGAAATAAAGCGGTTATGCTTATTACATTTTATCATAACTTGTGTACCTATGTGTGTTTGCGTTTCGTTTTAATTTTTTTTCCGAATCCAGCATATGAAAATACTAATACGTACTATATAGCAACTGCTGAATAGGCATCAGAGCAATGATTGCTTGCTTTTTTTTCTTTGTATATGTTTTTTACTAAAGCAATCATTGACGAACGAAGCTAAGCATAGTGGCAAAGCCAATACGCTGTGCATTACTTGAATGAATTTAAAAACATCAGCGAATGTGTGTGGCAGAGAAAGTTTGATTGCATGAACGAAAATGAGTGTATTTGATGGTGTTCATAAAATAATAATTTTTTTAAAACACACAAAGCCGTTCTCTGGTGTGAACTTCTTTTTTTAGAACACTTTTTTTAAACTTGCTTTCATGCAAATTGACACTTGGCAATTCCTTCCAGTACTAGTAAGCCAGCAAGCCGTATGTAATGAATAACACAAACCGTGTTGGAATCCAAGGCGTCAAGGATTCCAAAACGGTTTGTGTTATTCGTTACATACGGCTTGTGTATTTATCAATTAATAATAACAACTAAGCACTCATAATTAATGAATGGAAAATTTTTTTAAATAAAAAAAATTTGGTCGGTTTTTCCTACGCCACTTCTTTAGTGAGAAAAAACGTACATTGGAGATGTTTTCATTCTTCTGCCAACAATATAATTAATTGGGGTTTTTATGCCTTAAAACATATTTTTACTTTGTAAGAATTTTTAGTTAGCATTTTATGGTATTATTTCAGCTTTCTTTTAAATAAAAAGGTTTTAGCAATTCCTGGTTAAAATTATTGTAATGGATTATTTACGAAATTTTATAACCTAAACCTAAAAACTTTTTCCTGGTAAAGCTTCAGCATTTGAGAATATTTTAGCCCTAATCACATTTTTTTAAATATCAAGCAAAATTTTAAATTTATTATATCTTTTTTCTTTCAGTGGTCTATTAATAATACATATTGAAAAAATCTACATATCACAGCAATTTAAAAATATCATAAAATCGCATACAATAATATAACAAAATTTAAAAAAAGAACTTTTAATAATTAAAATTAAGTGTTAACTAAATAAATAATAAATTGATTTAAAAAAAAAATTTTAATTAACAAAAAAAAAAAAAAACAAAATGGCAATGGTTATATCGACACGTGCTAAACTTTTAATAACTGCTTTAACAGTCTTCTTTTTACTTGGCATAGTCCTGGTTACCGGTTCAACGAAAGGTTGGTTTATACCAAACCGTTATAACGGCGAACGTGTTGCTGCTAGGATTCAGGTAATTTGATCTTTATATGTTGCGCGTTTTTTTTCAATTCAAGCGATAAAAAAGAAATGAAAGAAAAAAATGCATGTGCTTCGAATATGACTATGGCACTCAATGTTTTTTTTTTATAAATTCTTTCATGGAAATTTAAAAAAGAAGCATTTAAAAATTTAATTAGTGATATACATATACATACAAGTGTTTTGTACAGGGTGTCCGCCGGGAAGGTATACTACATTGTTTTGCCGCCATTTTGGTTAACACTAGTCTTGCCAGTTCATATTTGGCAGACATGAAGTAGACACGTGGCAAATTTATTATGGAAAAATATTCGATAAACCAATGTGTTTTGATCTTTAAAACATTTTATCAAAATCAATCATGATTACTGTGACGATGAGAAAGTAACGTGAAATTTTTTGGAGAAACAAAGTGCCAACAAAACGCACTATTTATCGTGTAGTGAAGCGAGTTCGAAGAAAGTGGGTCTGTAAGTGATAGGCCCAATCATGGACCACAACATACTGCAAGATTGGCTGAAAACATTACTGCTGCTCAAGAAAGTGTTCAAAATAATCCATTAAAGAATAACTTTGGCCACAATTTTGCACAAGGATTTGCATTTGTTTCCATTTAAGATTCAGTTGACATAAGAGCTTCTTCCACAAGACCATTTAAAATTATAAACAAACAAAGTAGTATACCTTCCCGGCAGACACCCTGTAATATAATATATTTTTTAAGCTGTTAAATTACACCACAACGACAATTTATTTAAAAATAATTTATTGATCTAAAAAATCTCAAGCAAAATTTATCGAAATTTTTTATTTTGGTACCATGACACTCGATATCGAGGGAAATGTATCGTAATTTTAAATGATAGCATTCGATATCGAGTAACCAAAGACATTATTGCCTGCGTTAACAAAATTTATTTAAATTTAATAAAGATTTAAAGAACAAATCTTCTTTGAAAATTATCCATAATAAACGTTTAATTTAAATTTTATAATCGTTTATGAATACAGGGGTGTATCTTTCGAGTTTTCAATCGATACGTCAGTGTCTGTCGTATGCAGAAAAATACGACGTTTTACTCAATATCGTTTGCAGTGATTGGACCTCTGAAGTGATTGACACCTCTTTACCTTTACCTTTTTACCACATTAAACAACAACTTTTTGCTTCAGTTCCTTTTTTATCATTAACAATTATTTGTAATTTCATTTAGTTTCCCCCATTTTTTGTTAACCTTTTTTATAATTAAACAATTTTGTGAGAATTTCAACGCTTCAATTATCAACTCATTAGTTAGGCAAATCAATAAAGTGATGATTTTCAATAGTTTTTGCTGTTGTACTAAAGTACGTTTATCTTCTTTTCACATTTTCATTTAACCAACGATTGGCTGTAAAAATAAATATAAAAACAAGTTCAATAACCGCTTAAGCATCAACAGAAAGTGAACAATTAATACTTTTGCAGTTACTGCGCTTTAAAATGCATACACTTACAGCACTGGTATTCGAAATACCATATTAAATTAGTTGGCTGTGAAGTTTTAAAATTTTTTTAGTGAGTGGAGATTTAATCGCATCAATAATAAGTTAATTTCTGCAAAAGGAATCTAAAATCCAAATCCCGAAAAATAATGTTGCCTTAATTAATTTAAAAGATGGTACAAATTATAGAACAAATTCCCCAAATCGTTTCTCAATTCTAGATAAGGAACCTTCGGAAGCACCAAACGTCATGAAATCGTCATAGCCACTCCCGATATATCTTAGAGAGCAAAACTCTAATGAGTTAATAAAGAGTCTGCTTTCGTTGATAGGAGAAAATTCTTTTTATGACGGGACTAAAATACAGATAAATCATGAGGATGATTTTCGCAAAATTATTACAAACTTTGAAGCACTTTATTTAAACTTTTAGACATACCAACTTAAGAGCGGTAAAGGGGTGTGGGCTTTATATGGGGCCTATAGTAAATTATAGACCGATCTTCACTAAAATTTAAAGTGTAATTTCTAGTCTTATGAAAGTGAAACTGGTCGAATTTTATTATAACATCATTATTCGTTACGGTTTTATGTGTACTAATCGAGCTTCCGAGAGTAAGTTTTCTATGGGGCCTATGGTAAATTATGGACTGATCTTCACGAAATTTAACAGTGCGACTTGAAGTCTTATAAAACTGTGACCTACTTTTATTACTTTTATTACAGCAGCATCATTATTTACGGTTTTAGGCTAAACCAACTTGTTAAGCTTTTATCTAGTGGAGTACCAAATTTAACTCGGATTTTACTTGGTGGAGTACCAAAGTTGTATAACTCAAATGAATTGCTGGTGGGGTACCATTTATAACTCAGATTGGTTACTTGTAGATACCACAATTTTCAGGAGCAGATTCTTAAAGTTTTCAGCTTCCGAGATAAAGGTTTAGATCGACCGATGATTTTGGAATTTAGTGGAAACTCCAAATTCGTCTATTACTCTGGCAGTATAACAGTAAAAAAAAGTTTTAGAAAAAGATATCTACAAGATTTCAGTGCAACCTTTTAAAGTACCCTCGCATAACACAAATTAAACAATTTATTCTGTTTTGCTGCAAAGTTAAATGAAAAAATTTAAAACATTTGTATTAACAGCTACAATTAACTTTATTTTAAAACCGCTTAAAATATAAGCAAATTGAGCGTATAAAAACCACAAAAATATAATTTACGTATTTAAATGTTAAAATAAATGGTAGATTAACCTATAAAAAAGTAAAAAAGCTAAAACGCATTCAAGTGCCGGCTGAAATTGCAAATAAAAATTTTAATAGATAAATATTTATGTAGATTACTTTTTTTTCTGTTTTGTACAAAAGCTAATAAAATATTATTAACATTTTTTACTTTTAATAGTTAAATAAATAGTAATTTTCCTATAATTTTTTTGTTAAATGAACAAAAAAATGTGGAATAAATTTTAATTAAATATTTAAAGAAACCAGTTACGTCATAGTAGCAAAATTCTTTGCGAAGTTAAACAAGCAATGACAGTGATTTTAGCGATATACAAATGCGGCAACTCATTTAGGATTTTAGTTTCTTCCAGGAACATTAACGCCCGTATTTTTACAAACTTGTTAAATTTAATAAAGGTTTACAAAACAAATTGTGTAGGAAAATTTGCCCTAATGAACGTTTGTTAAATTTAATAATCTATTTATTATAAATACGCGGGATATATTTAATAATTTTCACTTATTCTCTCCAAAAATTCCGATAGAAATTCTGCCAAATTTTTTTTAATTACATTTCAGTTAAATTTTTTTAAATTTTAACTATAATTTAAATTTAAATTTAAATGCAATTCTTATTTATGCAAATTCAATTAAAATGCATTTAATTGAAATTGATATCAGATAGAAATATTGAAATTATTAATTTTGCAATTATTTTCCATATCACTGACAAATTTTTCCCTTTGTATTGTGGCTGGCTGGCTTTTGGCTTGAACGATGATTTATTCAAGGCCTTGTATTCAAATATTTATTACTTAAATTAATTGAAGTAGAAATAATTTAAATAATTGTATTTACTTAAAAGCAATTGATTACTTAAGTAATAAAACAATGCATGTTAGTGTGTATGTAAGACTAAAGTATATTTTTGTAAACTTGAAGCAGGAAGCGGCCATTAAGAGGACCAGTTACTTAAGGGGACGAAAACATTCCTCAGAGTCATTCGAAAATAAAAGTATAAATCACAATTTCTATAGAAAGCGTTTTTAGAGCAATACGAATCAAGCTTAACTTGCGATTGGTAGTGCCAGAAATTGCCACAACGTCAAACAAGACCTCGAACACAAAACTAAGACCGAATTTAGACTTTAAAATAAGAGTACTTATATTTGCCTTTGATAAGCAACAAGTTAGAATAGATCAGGTAGACATGTAATTACTCATGTGATACACTAACTGTCTGTTCAACATTTCGAACGTAAACGTTCGCAAAGAATTGTATATGGAAAATAATTTACAAACTTTTTCTTCTTTTAGTGTTGTTGTTGTGTCTAAAACATACTTTTATAAACACACGCGTATGCACGGATATTTGTTTTCGAAAGTTATCCGATTTTGTAATATTTTAAGTACTCTTAGGCTGGGTTTTTGAGATCTCAGTTAAAGTAAGTTTAGTAAATCTGAAAACAGATTTGTGTCGTCATTACCAAATTTACCAAATTTGTATACAAAATTTTGACGGAACAGTTTAGTTATGCTTAAAATGTTGGTCTTTAATGAAATACAAAAACAAAAAACACATTTTTCCCGAAAAGTCCGAGTTTCAGACTACGCTAAACTAAGTTTCAACTTAATCCACATCTCAAAAACCCGGCCTTAAGTGTTATTCGTACTTAAATTTTATTGTTCACCATTCAGTACGAGCGCGTAATGTTGAATATCTATAATAAAAATGTATTGCCGAAATCCAATAACAATTTTTATCAATTTGCGACGAACTAGTACATTTAAAAAAGTTTGCTCAGAATTATGCGCTACGCAACAAGACATACAGAGATGTAGTAAATAATGTGAACGAATCTAAACAAGTTTTATAAAATTAATAACATTTCAAGTGCTACGGCATTCCCTTACTACGAAGCAGGCTTGTAAGGGAGAATACAACAAAATAACTGTAAAAAATCATTCAATGTGTAGAACTAAACGCTACATTCACCAGTTTTTCTATGCGTTGAATAAAGCGCCTTTTGTGTCAAAAATGTATTGCTTTAAAGTGGGAACTCACCATATAAAATGTATGCCTTCCGTAAGCGAGATGGTAAGCGGAACTCTTACATTTCTCCCTTACAAACCCGATTCGTTTGAAGCTCACTTTTTTATTGAGTCACTTTCTTATACGTTCTCATAAATTTTATAAAACTAATACGTCAAATTTATGTGAATGACGGTTCAAAGGTTAAACGTTCGTGTTTTAATGTAAAAATTTTCCCCAAAAGGAAACCAGTTTATGGTTTTTTAGTTACAATTACAAGCAAAACTTAAACAGTTGAAATACTTTAGCACTAAAATCCACTTATTAAAAATAAAACAAAAAATTATTTAAAACTGTATTAAATTAACGAATTTTTTTTTATTCAGTTAAATTGAACGTGTAGAAAATTAGTTGCTATGTGACCGCGTTACCAACAAAAAAAAAATGCAAAATGTACCAACAAGAGAAATACAATTGTGCCAATATTTTCATCACTTTTGTTTTAGAGTTTTCCAAAGCTCGACTGGTTGATTTATTTTTTGGTTTCCTCTTTGAATGTATTAGGAAATTAATTAAACTTTCTATTTAATTAAATTAAAATAAAATTTTTTTCACACTTTTTATTTTGCTTAATATAAAATAATGACAAAATTGCATTTCAACTTGCTTTCCTGCTCTCATATAATTGTTTAGTGCAGAATTTTTAAGAAAAAAAAAACTTTTTTTAACTTAACCCTTGAGTACCCTTGTACCTTTGAATTTTTTAACCAAATTTTTGTCAATGAAATTTTTTACCTAAAACTTCATGAGAAATAATAATGTACTTCAATAATGACATAACTTAAAGATAATCCATTTTAAAAAACGGATTTAAAGATTTTGGTTTTCTCTAACCACTTCGGGCTAAAAAATCAGAGCGAGTTAAACTCTCTTTTTGGTTTAAAATGTGTTTAAACCAACAAATCAATAAATCACCAAAGAAATAAACCATTTTTAAACGCAATTATGCTTCACTTAATACAAAATTTAATTTTTTGAGCTATGCCACTATATCGAGCATGGAGAATATTTTTAAGCAGGTCGAATCCAACAACATCTTGTAAATAAATCTAGGTATTCCTAACTTCCATATATGTTGATACGCGGCTGATTTGCAGCGTAATACAAGGCGTTGTCTGCCGCTTACTTAAGGGTTAATATAGATAAACTCTGTTTAATTTAAATTTTCCATCTTCTCTCTTGAATTCTTTATCTTCCTACAAACTTAACTAATTTTTTCTTCTTTTTATTTTGAAGAACTACAACTGTAGATGAATGTAACAGATCACAGTGAAAAAAAAACACATTTACAACTTCAAGTTATGAATATGTATGTGTGATTATACATACACATACATTTACACACAGCCATAAAGTAATGTACTTATTTAACAACAATAAAGTTAAATTTCGTTTATAAACTCTGTTCAAGATGCTGATGTGTGCGTTTGAGTGAATGTGTATGTGTAAATTTTTATGCAAAAACGTATCTTTTGCATACAATTGCACACATAGAGCATGCGATTCGATTTGGTTTTGCTATCGATATGTAGTTATAATACACTTACGCATACATACATACATATAAGACATACATAAACTCATTTATTGAACAGCATGAATAGTCATCAAAAAAAAATTTATCTGATATTGAGGCTTTTATACGAAACTACAATTGAAAATTTTTTGTGTGGGCGGCAGGCATATTGTTAGAACCGATGAGGAAGGAGGACGTTCTCAATAGAGCAAAATATTTCTTATTTCAATGAATATCTGTTTTCTTTCATTTACTAATGTTCGCCTTTTAAAGTACGTTTCATTGCATTAAGATTTTGTGTAGGGTCTGTAGAAAATGCAGAAAAAAAGAAAATTATTATAATAATTAAGATTCTACTGCACAGATTTTACCAGAGTTTTAGAAAACTAATTTTTATGCTGTTAAAGTGTAAAAAAAAGAATGTCAAATTTGTGTAGCTTGTATAATTCCCTTAAAGGTTGTTTTATAATTCCCTTTTATTTATTTTATATTTTTAAATAACAAAATTTAAGGAACACGCTGATACTAAAGTAAAGAAAAAATTTACTGGAGTAATAATTTGCCTTATCCACATAGATTTGCTGAGTTCCAAAACTTCATACTACTTTGCAGTCAAAGTCGAAAGTGTATCTGGTGCACTTTGAACCAGTTGTAATTTCGATTTACGTGAGCCCCTGCCATTTGGTCTTATCTCACGGTGGATCTCAACCATATGTTGTATTAATATTAAACACTTACCAAATGCCGCTTTGTTATGGTAGATTTGCACACACAGGTCGCAGTTCAAGTAAATAATCTATCAAATTATACTATCGCCCCTTGTTAAGGAGCCGGAGCTATCTTACCTCTGCTGCTACAGTTGATCCTGGCAGCATCTGTAGAATAGAAACAGTACCTAGGGATTCCTCCACAGGCCGAAATATCCCACAAGGGCAAAACACAGGCTTCTATGTGAACGTTTCTCTTTTTCAGTTTTAAGTTTAAATCACACTCCCTGCCTGCTTCCCGAAAGTATATCGCAAAGAAGAATACCAACGGAGAGCTCACCAATAAATAGCCCGGTTTGCGTGTTCACCGGGGCTACGGAGTCCCTTGGCACCAGGAAAGAATGCATTATGGTGTTACTTCAAACTCGTTTGAAATCTTTCGGTCTACAAAGAGCCATGTTATTTGGATATTTGGCGCATCCCAGGTTGCATGCCCCTGTTGTTAACCTTGGAGTTACTAACATCAATCTGTTTAACCACGTCCCCTATGAGGCATAGCAAAGTCCCCGCGGAGAGCACCAACATGGTAAAATTCTATATAAAGAAAAAATAAAAATTGATTTTAATTTAGAAACTTATGATTTTAATTTAAAAATTAATTAAATTTGAGCCAGTAAACAAATTAGTAGTACCAATTAAATATTTTTGATAACTACAATTATTAAATTTTTAATTAAAACTGATTTTATTTTTGATTAATGGTTTTATTGAAAACAAATTACAGTTGCATTATGGAACGCATACATTGAAGAAAACTAGTTGCTTTGCATTTTAAGTTTTGCAAATTAGTTACCACGAAACTACTTAAGCTTTGCCTAGATCACGTTGTTTCTATGATATTACGAAAATTTTTTTTTTTTTGAAAATTTTTAATTAAATTCATACGAACTTTTTTATACCCTTCACCGAAGGTAAAACTTTGTCATTCCGTTTGTATGTTCCACAATATTGATCCTACACCCTATAAAGTGTATATATTTTGGGTCCTTATGAAAAGCGAAGTTCAAATCCGGTTGTCCGTCTGTCCGTCTGTCCGTGTGTATGTTGAAATGGGTTTTCCGAAAACCCCAGAAATGATCTGGACTAGGTTGATGTATATTTATGTCACATATACTCCGTTCAAGTTTGCTATTGAAATTCAGCCAGATCGGTCCAAAAATGACGGAGATATGAGCAAAAAACCACGACTACCTCTAAATTTTTCCAAAAAACCCTTGTTGTTGTTGTATTTTTTTTATTTCTGTATATCTTGAGAACGGCAAGAGCCAAAGTTTCCAAATTAGGTACACACATTTAGGTTGCCAATACACACCATCTTACAAAATATGGGCGGGATTGGAGAAGTGGGCGTGATACCTCCCATACAAAAAAAATTAAAAAATGTATAAAAACCTAAATTTTTGGGCTGCCATATGTCCTATGGATATGACTTATATATCAAAATATCGGAAATTTTTAGTAGGACATATTTTATAAAAAACTCGGGAAAATCGGTGCAGATACAAAAAAGATATGACCAAAATTAAATTTTTTTTTTAAATACCCACTTTCGGGAACCATAGATCTCCCCGAGTCCAAGTTTTATAACTAAAGTAAATGGTAAATTTCTTCTTCAACACGCCGGTATATAAATCTGCCAAATCGGTTAAAAAATGGCTGAGTTACAACCGAAATACTGAATCCCCAAAAATTACTCTTTTTATAATTAACTTTGTTAAAATATATGTATACAAGTATATATAAATGTTTATATATAAATATAACTTAAGTAAATGGTAAAATTCTTCCTATTTAAAAATATCAAATCGGTTAGACAATGGGTAATTTATGAGCAAAATACTCCAAAAATGGGCTAAAAAACATCAACATTTTTATAAAAACCTAAATTTTAGGGCTGCCATATGCCCTATGTATATGACCTATATACCAAAATGTCGGAAATTTGTATGAGTTATAACCGAAATACTGGGGTCTAATCACCGCATACGATATCGAGCAAAATCCATCGAAATTATTTATTTTGGTATCTTGAAACTCGATATCGAATGAAATGTATTGAATTTGAAATAATACCATTCGACATCGAGTAACTCGACATTACATTTATCGAGTTTTCATTCGATACGCCAGTGTCTATCGTATGCAGGGGTGATTAGACCCCTAACTTCCCGAAAATTACTCTTTTTATACCCTTCACCGAAGGTAAAAATGGTATATATGTATAACTGTAATTTCTACAATATTGATCCTACACCCTATAAAGTATATATATTCTGGGCCCTTACGAAAAGCGAAGTTCAAAACCGGTTGTCTCTTATTAAAAAAAAAAATATTTACCAGTTTTATTTAGTTTCTGTCTAATTGCTATGTATTCTGCTCGCACAATGGTGAAGGGTATATAAGATTCGGAACAGCCGAATATAGCACTCTTACTTGTTTTATCTGTAAGTGAATTTTTTAAGATTTGTTTAATTGTAGAACAGACATTACTTAGCATTTTATAGGAGAATGGAAAATAAAGGATTATCCAACCCGCCGGCTTTTAAGATACCCTTCGCTTACAGCAACTTATTTATTCGACAAGACAATTTAATTATAATTTGGTAATCGCGTCCAGGATATCAAAGAAGCCTTTTGCTTAGAAGTTTATATTTGTATTTTGTTTATGGCGGGAATTGAGATTGCGGTTAGTGTATTTAACAAGATTTTCTGCCATAACAAGATTCGGCGTTATTATTTCAAACTCTGATCTTAGACTTATAATATAGATTTGTTTCAGTTTTAAAGTGAAAACAACCATTTTTTTCCTAAGGGTCGCTTCTTAAGCTTCTGTATCAGTATGTTTAACTAACAATGACGCACTTGCATATTAAGACCAAAATTTTTCTATCCATTAACTTACCCGAAGTATGGATCTATATGAGAAATCAATGTGTATGTATTTCTTATTCGAAATGTTCGAAAAGTGAATTGAGGTAGATTGAAAATAGAATGAGAAAAGAAAATAAAAAATGTGTGAGCCACAAAAAAAAAAAAAAAAAAACGAAGAGAATAATTTTTCAGGAAATTGCATTTTTGAGTGGATAATTTATATGCAAGTTACGTATATACTGATACTTGTAGTATTTATTTCTTTGGATTTATTTTTTTGTGTTGTATTATGCGTTCGATACTCTATGCAAGGTTTGGTTAGCACACATACGTAATAACATTTATACATACGAACATACATGTATACTCATGTATACTCTTATGCATTGCCAAGCATGTATAAGTGTTCGAATAACAACAATAGTAAAAAACATGAATGTTAAAGTATACCAATAGCAAATGTTAAAAATCTCTGATGCAGCAGTGGCAATACCAATAACAACTAGAGGTCGAGTATGGTAGCATTTTTTTTAGTACAACACAGGGTTCCCAGTTTTATTTTATACCTGATCTCCTGGAAATCCCTAAAACAGCTTTTTTATCCCCAAAAATCCCCACAGCTGCTTATAATTAGCCTAATAATATTTCAAAGAAACAAATATGCAAATCTTGCCAATCGCCAAACATGCAAAATGAACATAGACAATCAATGAAGCCGAAAGAAAAAAATTCGAAAGCTTCGAATTATGGGTATACCGAAAACTTCTAAGAGTGTCATGGACTGAATTTCGAAAAAATGCCTCAATCTTAGAAAAACGGTCAAAATAAGAAATATTAATGAAAAGTATAAGTAGTTCCCATCTTAAATATTTTGGTCACATCACTTGAAGAAAAGGTGTAATGGAGAGATTAATGGTTGATGAAAAATTTTAAGGCAGACGAAGAAGGAGACGATCTTCAGCAAAGTGGTCAGACTAGCTTAGGCCGCTTATTGGTACAATACTCAGCCAAGCTTTCCACATGGCAAATAACCGACCAGATTATAAAGAAAATATGAGATTATCTGATTTTTAATCTGTTCTGGATCTTAAGAATATTTTTAATTTAATGCTCTGTCAAGAGGTATGGAATATAGAGAGAGGTCAATGTTTATCGTTTATGTTCATATGTACAATGCAATTACATTGTAGATAATGTATGTATTAAAAAGTGTAAATTAGCTTTTACACGATATGTATTTAGCAGTGCATTTGTAAAATTTCCCAATGCAAAATCATACATGTCGTGTAAACGCAAAAACAATTGCTTCTCTAAATGTCAGACGGAATTTGCATTGTAAAATGTACTTCATGATCTGACAAAAAAATCTGATATCAGCTGTTTGGCAAGCCATTTGGTTTATTTACACATATTATTCAAGATAAACAACATTTTTAATTAACCGAAATAAAATTAAAAGTGTATTAAAATATACATAAATGTGTAAATAATTTGCTATTATGGACGATTTAGATTATGTCAGATGAAACCTAAAACGAACGTATGCAAACAAAAATTATAAATCTTCTAATTTTGTCAATTTTGACAGACATGTGCAATTACATATGGATTTTACAACTGACAAACCCACAGCAAAACACAAATCGTGTAAAAGCACCTTGAGCAATTGAGAAGATGGAATATTTTTTCGCATCAAACTAAAATTTTTTTAAAGTATATATTTTATCCAACGAGAGCTTCTAATAACTTGTACTGCATTCTGTTGCTAATTTTTGTTTTGGTTGCATTAATTAGAGAAAAGCCTTGTTCAACTTAGCTTTGCTGGCAGAAAGCATTTTTAAAACTATTTCTGCATGCTCTGGACCACCAGCGTCTTGGTATGAAAAAACTTTAGACCAAAAAAGACTTAAATTGATATCCACATCCGCACCTAATCGGTCTTGCCATTGCACAAATAACATTTTGAATAACATATAATCACTAAAAATTCCCAGCGAAAAAAGTGTTTTTTTTCCTTAAAAAAAATCCCTGATGATTTTCACGAAATTTTTATCCCCAATTGCAAAAAAAATCCCTATTTGGGGAGAACAACTACTACTATTACACGTACATGCACACATAAATGCATAAATACATACATGTATAATACATGCAAGCAATAACAGCCACCAACCATTGCTAAAGTATGGGTAAATGCAAATTAATATAAAATTACTGCTATAAGCAAAATAACATTTTCTCTCTTAAACACATTCACACACATATACGCTTTTTCTTTACGTGCTTGTGTATACGTAGGTGCTTACTCACACACATTTACATAAAAAGAAAAACAAACACTGTTTTTATTATCAAAATGAGAACTTAATATGCAATAAGCTGCAAGAAAAACATAAAAAAATTAAAACAGTTACGAGAAAAGTAAACAAAAAGTGAACTTAATGTTTAAGTGTTTTTAGGTCAAGATTTTACCATTGGAATACTCTACATAGGAAGAGGTGTTTAAGAAAGCGTTATAAGTTACTAAGCTTAATTTCAATTCTAGTTTGTTACATAAAGCGGAAATTGTTTTTTTTTTTTTTATAAAATTTATGTTTTTCTTGAAAAACCATCAGTATAATTTTCTAGGAGATTATTAAGGACTTTGTTTTGTTATTGTTACCAAATTAACCGTTAAGTGTTCAAAATTGGGTTTGTACATATTATGGCTATTGCAACCACATTTTTGTTGCCTCAACTATATTATGAATCAAACAATCATATACTTCGAATGCCATAAATAAACATTGCCATACTAAATGAGTTGTCGGTGACTATGCCAAACTTCATTTTATTCGCTGGATATACTTACAAATACGAACTTGTACGTTGAGATTGACATAATGAATTGCCGCCTAAAAATTAAGACAGGCGCCCATTCTAGCCTAGGACAAACGAAATCATATAACATAACAATCAGGAGTTCGTATACTAACAACTTATTTACTTTGGTTCGACAGCTGATGCTTTCAGAAAAACAGACTAGCAACTCGAACTTTACAACTAGCTAGCTTTGTCGCAAAAGGCGATCATATGGATGACGACCATAAAATTCACTTTCCTTGGGATTTGGGTTTGTACTGCATATAACTCGTTATCCCTTAGTAATCTATCTAAAATAGTTTCTTCTTCTAAGCAGCGAAAGGACATTGAGACATTCGTCAGCTCCCGATAAAGGTGACAGAAGCGTTTTCGAGAAAGATGTATCAAGGACTAAATGGAGTACCTGGTCTAATGCCATGCATAGATCTATATAAACAGTTTAGTTATGAAAAGCATGCAATCCTCTAACCTGGTATCTTTGAGAACCCTCTCCCACGATTAGTTAGTAGCAATTTGTAAAATACCTTAAAATTTAAAGTTTCAGATTAAGATATGGTGTTAGAGCCCCGAAAGTGTAACGCCAAGACGTTAGCGACCTTCAACATGCATAAGCACACACTCGGTAATTGAACAGGCGGGGTGGTGTTTAGATATCTTATCCATTAGAACTTCCTTTAAAATAGTCTTACAAAGTTTTCCTGTATTTAAAATCGTTGAAACTAGAGTTTTTACTTGGAAAAAAATTATCGTTCAAATATCAGCCCAAATGTCTTCAGATATCAGCCCAAATGTCTCTCTCAAAAAAAAAAAAGTTAAACCAAAACCGCCCTCTTTTTTTAACATGATTTATTTTATGAAATCTTTTATAATACGTCAAATTATTTAAACGACAAAGTCAAATATTTTGAAACAAATAGCAAGTTTAAGGACTTCTATTAGACCCTTATCTGCCAGATTTTAGAAAATAAGAACAAATGTGTGAGTGAGAAATATTATTGAAAACAACAATAAAAAACGAAAATTTGTTTCGTTTTCAACTCACTCATTATCTAAAAACATATTTTTTATTATGAAAACGATTTCTATTTTTTGATCTGATTTAATAAGTTGTATTGAAATAAAGGAATATTTGGCTATGGAAAATGAGAACTTTTTTCTATATCCAATAAAGTAAAGTGTTTTAAATACGCAGCTATAAATAAGCTTACCCATCAAATCAATAATGGATTGGCATATCGTAGTCGTTGTGGTGAATTCCTTGGTATTGGTTCTTAAGTCAATTAAATTTTTAAAGGGAAATATTCAAAGAACAACTTTTAGAATGAGCCTCTGCAATGTTCTAGAGATAACCAAATGAGTACCACCTCTACGATTAGACTCCGATGGATCCGTGTGGAGACTTTCTCGTACATCATCCACACCTTGTCTAGTGCGAACAGTCCGAGCAACACTACTTCGTGTTTCTTTACATACTGAAGCCCGGTATTGAAAACGGGCAATAAAGTTCTTAAAATGATTGTACCAGGAGCTTTTGCAGTTTTAAATTGTAAGTGGTATTTTCTTTGTGTTCTTTCAATAAATCGTCCGGAAATATAATAAAATATGTAAAACAATTTTTAAACGTTGTTTTTCATTGACTGTGAGTGCATTATAAGCTTTTACTGAATTGTTTTATATACAAAAACATGTATTTTTTTTTATTATTATCTCTTTAGCATCACCATTGTGCATCCTGTTTTTCTATTCCGTAGGGTATTTTATTTCAATACATTGTATATTCAATCGCTTCAATACATTTCATACGTGTGTATGTATTAGAGTTGTCAATTATTCGCATTTCAACTTTGTTCGAATAATTTTTATAATTGTTGTTGTTCGTTCGATCAAACGATTAAATCTATAAAATTATTTGAATGATCGATGCGAATAACGCATAAAAAAATTATTTTTACAAAAAAAATTACGTATTTTTAATAAGATACATTCGTCTATTCATCTACAACTAAAGAAAATCTTCCATTTTCTTCTTTATTTTAACTAATATGAGTTCTATGAATTCTTATGTTTTTTAAACGTAAAACTTTTCATCTTAACTCCATGTGGTTGTATTACTTAAAGGCATTGTAAAACAATTAATTTCATAAAAATCTGATAATACTTTTGCGTTGGTTGACCTGCCATCTTCAGCTAAACTTTTGCATACCATTTCTTCTCTAGAGCAACCACTGTCTCTGTTTATTTATGCATTTTGCCATTGGACCAAGTTCGACATTTTTTTAAGTCGTTGGATTATCTTCCACTACATCGTTTTCAATGGTAATATTATGACACTTACGCAAATGGTAAAAATATATATATTTATAATTTAAAACAAGAATAATACAATAACAACATCTTCTACTTTAATGATATGATTTACGACGGCTTTTACATTTTTAGCATATGCATTTTAAATTTTTTTCCTAAAAGACCAGAACTATCTAAAAGGGAAAGACATAACCTTTCTTTGAGCAAAAAAAAAAAAAAAAAATTTAAAAAAATTTTAAATTAAAAAAAAAAAAAAATTTAAAACAATTTTTTTTAAAAACAAAAATTTTTTTTTTTCAAAAGATTGATCAAATAGCTATCGAAGCTACTTGGGACAAATTTTGCTAACACCAATAGGTAAAAGTTACATGTATGGCTAAAATATCAAACATTGATCCCCTCTATCTCAGAAACCTTTTTGACCGATCTTGTTGTCTAAACTACTATCCAATAGGACTAACCATGGTGCAAAATCGGGAGAAATCGAGTTCAAAAGTGCGTCACTTAAAATGAAATCCCCCATATGTAAAAGAATTCTTTATTTTTTTAGATTTTTGCTTGTTTCTAAGTTTTTTACCTAAAATTGAAAACAATTTTTTCTCAAAGATTTAAAAAATATAAAAAATATATAAAATAGAATAAAATAAAAAATTTTCTCTAATCACCAATTTTATACTGAATTCATAGAATCAAGCAACCAAAATGTTTATATTGATTATTAAAAATTGTAAAAATTTTATATTTTGAATAAATTATATTTTGAATTTTAATTAAAAAAAATTAATTAATCAAAATTATCAAAAAACTATGCAAAACAATGTGTTGATTGATTTTCACAATTTCCAACAACAATTTCCCAAGCTTTAATTATTTAATTTTAAACGAAATAATTTTTTGTTATTTGATTATTATTTTAATTCGAAATTTATTTCAAAACTTTAGTTGTTAATTAAATCAAAATTATATTATTTATTTTCGTTTAACAAAAAAAATAATTGATTCAATTACTACATTAATTAAGTTTAAACACTTTTTAAATCATTTTTTTAATTGATAAAAAACTACTAATAATTTTTTCTGTGCATGAGTACTTAACAGGATTTTTGCTTAATTACAGTCATTGATACAATATTTTTTAACTTTCCTACATTTTGTATAAAATTAATAAAAACATAAAAGAATAAATCAAATTTTAAGCTTTTATTTAATATATTTTTTAATAAAAACATTATTCGATTTATTTGTTATTCGAAAAATTATTCGAACAAGAGTTTGATTTTGCTTGATCGATTATTCGAATTATTCTAAATCGGTTGACAACTCTAGTATTTATCCTCAATTTGTATGAAGCATTTCAGGATGTGCAAAAAAGAAAAACTGATAGGGTGATGTTAAAATGGCAACTTGAATATAGAAAAAATAATGATGATTTTAGCATAAAAAATGTTTATTAAAATTGAATTCAAGGTTTTTTTCTCATCCAATCCACTTTCCTTTTATTTGTCACCCCACATTGAAAAGACAATAAATTGTGTTTAAAAGTGTAAAAAAATTAAAGCAGAAAATCATATTTTAAAATGTATTATTTGTTTTTTTTGTTTTGTTTTATGTATTAGTTTTAATCTTCTTAATATTTTATCATAAAATATGATTTATATATTAGATTTTCCATATAATAATACGTATAGAAAACACTTACACACACTAATACTTTTGTAAAAATGTTCTCATATTATTTGCCTTGACTTTTTTTTCTTTTATACCTTTTTCTTTCCTGTGTAATTTTCTATAAGAGAAAATTTAAGATTTATTAAACATTATCCTTTTGCTGAATGTATCCTTTTTTAAGTTTTAAAAGAAGAAATATGTAAACGTATTTTACATAATAGCAAAAAGGGATATGATTTTTATACAAAATATAATAAATTTTTTTATTTTATTATATTTATTATATTATTCTTGTGTATGTTGTGAAATATAGTTTTTACCATTTTCGTCCATAATGTTCTGGTTGATAAACGTTTTACTTTCTTCCTTTTACTTTGGTCAACCACTTATGAAGTGATGCATGTTGCTTTAGTTTAGGGTTTCTTTTCGGAAAATTTCTTTTAGTTTTTGTATGGCGCATTCCGGAATTTACTGTGGATTATTTTCATCTTTAACTTTATGTTTTGTGACATTTGATATAACCAACTATTACTTAATCAATGTTGATATAAATTTATGCAAGGAACTTTTGGATCACAGCAAGACATCTATTTATCTGTTTAAAGAGAGAAGTTAACAAAATCTTTTTTATGACTACGCACAGAACACTTATAGTTTCTTATAGGTATATAACACATTGAATTTCATCAGAACGCACTAAATAGGGTTGGCATAGCCAAAAAAAAAAAATAATAAAGGCCTTATTGCACTACATTTTTAATGCATTGTTCAAGTTTTGGTGAACAGTGAAAATATAATGTAAATTAGTTTTGACTTAACTGCCTTTTGTTTACGTACATTTTTGACTTAGCTGCACAAAAAAATAACTTTTGTCATTATTCTTTAAAATCCCATACAAATTCCTTTTTATGTGCACTTTCTATGCCTGCACAATTAAGATAAACGCCCAAGATTTTAGGCATTTTAAAATTATTTTCATACAAAAAATTCAAGTTAGCTGGACTTTGAACACACATTTTCTGTAAATATTCTTCATAATCCTTGCTTACGTTCATTTTGTAAAGCTGCATATTTATAATATTTTTGTACAGCTTTAAAATATTTTCATATAAAACATTAAAAAAAAATGGTGGCCACTTTTTCACATAAATATCCAATTGTTTATAAAAATACAAATTGCAAACAAGTCAAGTTGTCATCATTAAAATTCATTTATTTTTTTCGCATCTACCTACATTTGTGCATATGGCTTGTGGTTACAGAAACTTTACCGTGATTATATGAAAGGAATAGCAAATCTTAGGCCGGGAACAGAACAAAGTAGTTATAGTAGTTTTTGAAGCTGACGGATGCTTCGACTGCAAGGACTACATTCACTACGTATTCTGTTGACACTACTTTGAAACTGCTGTTATCAACTTTTGACAGTTTGCAGTTCTATTCTTAACGTTGTACAAATGAGACCATTCTGTTACCCACTTTATTGCTACCAATTTAGCTATCTTGTTCATTATAAAAATATATAACAAATGACTACAGGTTGTTGGAACGTCATTGTTATTATCAATTTATTAAAACACTTTACTTTATATAAACTTTTATGCAGGTAGCCACAATTGCGTACTCTCACTTTAAGGCAGATAGCTGCATTTTTGATTTATCTGCACAATAAATCGTGCAAAGCAGATTGTGCAGCTAAGTCAAAATTACTGTAATAGAAAAATCTACCAAGTGCAAAGAGTTCAGCTGTACTAAGATAAATAACAAACTGTCAAACATTTTAAACAGGTTGTCGATAAAAAGTGAACTTATGTCAAAAAATATGTAAAATTGTTAAACTTAAAATTGACGATTTAAGCTTAAAATATTAACAGCCATATTCATAAAAAGTTCTTATTTTAAGCTTATAGCATGTAATAACAATCAAACGCTTTTTGTCTAATAAACCTCCTATAAAAATTTTTATTCATAAACATACATTAACAGTTTTATTACTATTAACAGTTTGTGGCGATTTTGTGTTTAAGTATGGCAACTTTTTTTATATTTCACTTCCATTTTATTGCTAGTGATGCATGAAACTTCTATTCGGTTCACATGATATTCTATATTAAATTGTTGTTTATAGTTTTTTTTAATTGTAGAACTTAAAAATTATTCTTATCAAATAAAACTACATTTTATTTTAGTTTCTGAACAAAATCTTGCCGAAAGGTATCATAAACACTTTTGTTTGAACCTTTTGAAAGTATTCGAATAAAAAGTTTGTTTACTTTTTATTAACATCACTATTATTATGATTTGTTTATTCTATATTTTTTAATATTTTTGAACAATAAATCGTTAGTTTAAACAAAAAAACAACTAGTTTCAGTAATTTAATAAGTTATTAATGATAATATCTGCATTTGCCCCTGAACATATTCTTTTAAATCATATAAAAATGTTTTAAATAATTGACCATACCCTACAAGAACAATGACAGTCATTTCATGCATCATCTGATGGGCATTGCTGATGTGTTTATACATCAGAAGCTTCTATCGTTTTATTAAGGGCAATATGAAAAAACTGATGTAAACATTCGTGAACGTGTGACATTTTTTCCCACTCATACTTGTGAACTTGAATATATATACGAGAATTTAATACAAAATTGCGAGTGTGTTAGTTTTTAAGTTTTGTATGTGTTAGTTTACATCAGCAATTTCTTGTAGGGTATAACTTTAAATTGGTTGTCTAAAATAAAAAAAAAAAAATTTGTTAAATATTTGTATTTAACATGTTCATATTTATAACATAAAAATAATATCATAAAATGCAGACACTTATCAAAATTTCATTTTATTTTTCGTTTCAAGAAGGGTAAATCGAACAATAAATTTTCTTACTTTATGAATGGTTTATTACAGGTTTAATAGACTATTTTTCGTTTATGAATACAACTTTACCAATTTTGCCTTACATTAATAAATTTTTATGAATACGGCTGTAAAAGTGTTGCTGAATCTCGCGGTTTAGGGGAAATTCAGCGATTTAACGCTTTTTGTTTGTTGACAACAGTTAATACAATAAATATAATCAAAACAAAAGAACAACTGAAAAAAACATTTTGTTTACATTTTTTATAGATTTTTCTCTTTCCAACATTTACTGTTTCTTTCTATAAATTCAATGACTAAAAAATTAATTGTCATAAGGGCTTTACCCAATGAAAATGTATCTTTTTTGCCAAGTACTAGTGATACAAAAAAGCGCACGTTCTTGCGCTTAGCAATAAGACATGCAGAGGTGCAGTATGGTATGTGAACAAATTTTTAAAAAATCTTATAAAAAAAATTAACATTTAAAGTGCTTCGGAGGTAACGGAGAAAATTTAGGTATAACTCTAACAAAAAACTCAGTATATTGCTGCCTTACAAACTGCCATCGATTGCATTTAATTTGTGTCAGTGTGGATTCCTCTTTGACTGGGTTCCAGAGATCAGATTTGCTTAAGGTTATGGGCGTGAATATCCTGCATATGGTTCTAAGGCAGTAATTGATGATTTCCTGAACATTTTTCATGTTTTCGAGTGATATTAGCTACGTTTCACTTTTGTACAACAGAAGAGACCTTACACATGCAGTGAATATTCTAAGTTATTTTCGTCTGGACTTTTTCGAGCTTCTCCATACTGATTGTAATTGTCCGAGTTCTGCTCTCGATTTGTTGAGCCTGTTGATTATACTGCCTAGATAGCAGAAGTTATATACGTATGTAATTGGTTGGCCTTGCAGCAATATGATTTCTTTGCTAACATTGTTTTTTTCTTTTTATTTTGGTTTTTTTGACATTTATCTCAAGTCCAAGACTTCAAGTTTCGCTCCACATCTGTTTATTCGAGTTGGCGTGAGAGACTCCATATAAGTCCGCCGGTACTGCACAATATGTTGCGTGTGCCAAACCTTGTGGTGACTTGAGGCATTCTATTCCGTTCTTAAAAATAGGAATCTTAGATATTCATAACCCATGGCCTTCTTATTCACACAAACAGGAAAGCTGTCTATTTTTAAAAAGAAAACCTTTTGTGACCAAATTCCATGGGGAGAGTTTTGAAATTTAAAATTTTTTTTATATTTATATTAAAAGCCATTACATTGTGGAATACACTAATTTTTAAATAAAATATCTTCCATCTTTGTGTAAAACAATGTAAACAAACAGTGAAGAAATGACTGACTCATTAAGGCGATAAACTGTATTACAAAATGTTTCAGGAATCCAGAATTACAAATTTTTCAAGAAATTACATCAACTCCAATCATGACTGTTTGCTTAAATTAAGGAAAATGTAAGCTTCGAGTACGCATTCACCATGTTTAAGCGTGATGGCAAGAATTTTGAAATAAAAGAAAAGGATTTAATTTTTTGAAACGGGTACCAAATTATCGAAATACGAAATGGGTTGGTTTTTTTTATTATTTAATAATATTTAATTCCATATATTTTTTAATCAAATAGTTCGTTTTATTTTTTTCTACAAAAAGGAATGGAAGACATCCGAGAAATAAGGAACCCTGCCTGGTGTGTTTGCTTGTCGGTGTATGTGTGTGTGCCTGAAGAGTTTAAGTTAATAATTTTTTAAGACTCAAAAATGGTTACAGTATAAAATCAAGGGCCAGAGTAAAAAGAAATGAAAGATTAAGGATATAAGTAATTAGGTTAATAAAAGGCAAAGGAAATTTAATTTATAATATTTTCTAGAGTTTTTACAATTCTGTTAAAGTGATCATAAAACTGCAAGGAGGCATGAGGGTTTTATTTTTCTTTCCGAAAAATTGAATAAATTGTTAGATTTTCTGAAACCCGCGAATTACTTTTTTATTTTGATTGTGTGTGAAGTTTGTTACATTGTAGAATTTCAGATTTAGGCCCTTATTGTGCAAAACGCAACGCAACGCCAAAAACCACATTGAAAGCACAAACAAAGTCTAAAAGATTTAATAATTTTGTTGTTGCTTTCTACAGAAATTAAAATGTGAGCAGATAAAAAGATTTGGAGAAAAACGACTTTGAAGTTAACAAGTTGATTTGGATGTGCATGAACGTTTTATGGCTTGAAACTTTTTACACGGTTGTTTTCGGGGTCGCTGATTACGAATCTGCTAAATGGTGGATCCAATATGACGAAATATTTTTGTAAATTATTGGATTTGCTTGAAACTCGTCACTCAAGGGTTTTCGGGGTCGCTTATTACGAATCTGGCATTCGATTTTGAACATTTATAATGGGGCATCATTCAAAAAGGAGCTAATTGCAGGCTCTGGTTTCTTTCCTGCAGACAAGCATAAAGCTTCGCGGGATAAGCTAGGGAATTATAAAAAAAAAAAAAAAAAAAAAAAAAATGGTGGACTTTTTGTAAAATTATTAGATTTGCTTGAAACTCGTCACTAAGGTCACTTAGGGGTTTTCTGGGTCACTGACTACGAATCTGGTATTGGGTTATGAATCAAAAGTCAGACTTTCAAAACTCAAAATATCGGAATTTTTAATAAGAATTATGCGAAATAGCCTAAACCTAATTAATCTGTGTCAGAATTGTAAAATTCAGCATTGTTAATTCAATAAGGAGAAAGTTACTTTTGCGCAAAAGCAGTTTTTTTTTGAATTGTGCAAATAGTATTCTTTTAAGGAGTAGGCCTTGATTTAAATATTTTTTTAGTTCTATTTATCAGTTCTATTTTGATTTCGAAGTGTTATAAAAGTGGAAAAAAATAAAAATATTAAAAACTGAAAAGAAAGTGTTGTTTCAAAAGTGAATAAATTATTAACTTCTGTACTCCGCGCTTCGTTACTTAGTCATTTCAAAATCGCGTCTTTAGAAGATGAGTTAAGAAAAGTGGAAAAAACTGTGTTTGTGTGACTATATCTGTTATGTATCTGTTATAAAAAAATATTCGAGACTTATTTTTTTTGACATTAAAGAATCAAACGATGTAGCACCACAACCAAAACAAATTTTGGTAACAAAGATGAGAAATTGGTAGATAAAGCAATGAAAAGTAGAAATGCTAATTTAGAATCTAAAGCGAAATCGAAGAAAATAATATAATAGAAGCAGAATTAGTTTTAGTTAAGTTTAATTTATTGTGCTTAGTTAAAGTTTTTTAAGTTAGACCATGTTTACACTATGCAACTAACGCCGTAACTTTCGCATGCAAATTTTTGTTTGTTAGCAAGAGGTGTAGGAAAGAAAACGGGATTGAAAAAGTTGAAAAATGCTTGAAAAAAAATTTCAATATAAATGTGAAAAGAGTTTCGTAGCAACAGCTTTAAAAGCAAATTGAAAAAAAAACGCAGCGTTAATTGCATAGTCTAAATGCGGTATTTTTGTGTTTTTTTTATTAATAAAATAAATAATGAAGATATAAACCTGCTGTTCGTTTTATTAAAAACATCGGATATTAATCTTAAATTTTCAAAGTTAATCCGATAAATTTTTAAAAAACTAGTCCGCCAAATTGGTACCGCCTTTTTGAATTTTTAAAATTCGACTTTAAATTCATAACACGGTGCTACAGTGTAAAAAAACTTGGAAAACGACCTAGCGTGGGTTATTGGTCTTGTTGAGTACATTAAAAATTGTGTCAAAAAATTTCAGAAACACCCTCAAATTCAATAGTTATTTTAAAAAAACCGTTTTCAGTGATGTTCGTCAACTTATCGACCTGTAACTCAGTCAGTTCTTGTCCGATTTTAATTTTTTTAACGGGTTTGGAAAGAAAACTGATTACGCTTTAAAATTACGTGCATTTTTTTATACATTTGTAAATTATAAGTATTGTTTTTGTTAAGAATATCTACAAAAAAAAACGAACATTATAAACTTTTTTGATTTTAGTAGCTTTTCATTGCTTATTTTAATATGAAAGCTTATAAAAATTTATATTAACGTATGAAGAAAATTTAGTTCTTAACAAAACATGGTTTTAATTTTTCAAATCGGATAAAAATTGTATAAGTTATTCAACTTTTAATTAACACCTATTTTTAGTATTTTCTCCCTCCGCGCAAAAAATATGAATAAAAACAAGTTAGAGTGCTATATTAGGCTGTGCCGAATCTTTAATACCCTCCACCGACTGTTCGAATATTTCAGGAGGGATATCTATATGATGTCTATTTATTATTAATTTATCTTTAAAAATACAGACATCAGCATTAAAATTGGTTGGTTTGAGGTTAAGATCTATATTCAATTATTTAGCAATTTAAACTAGCTTGAGTAACAGTTTCAATTCAAATTTTGTTATGATAGCATTATTTTTATCGGTTTTAGGCGTACTTAACTATTTTCCGGGAGTAGTGTTTATATGGGGCCTAGGGTAAATTATGGACGGATCTTCACGAAATTTTACAGCGTGATTTCCAGTCGAATAAAACAAATGTTTGCAAAATCTTATCTCATTCCGTGCCTTGTTCCACTATTTATGGTTTTTTTTTTTATAAAAAAGTTATAATTTTTTTTAGGTGGTGGTTCCACATTTTGATTCATAGCTCTGGTCCTACTGCACCGATTTTGCTGAATTTCAATCGCAAACTGCTTAGGATAACTGCAAGCAATTTGACACCAAGTTTGTTCATTTCTTTTGAGTTGTTCGAAAGTGAGCAGACGGACAGACAGACATATGTTTGCGGTTTATTCGCTGACAAAAAACATCGCTTTGATATGAATAAAAATAAAGCCTTGGCAAATGCCTTCAATACAGTTTTTAACTGCTCATACAGTTCTAGCAAATGTTATGAACCCGAAAGTATTTGTACAAGCTGTTCCAGTATGCTTAATAAAACTAAGTCGGAAAAGTTTATAAGCCAGCCAGATGATTTGGCATCATCAAATATTCCATAAACCATAAGACTGTTATTTTTGCCAAACAAACATCACTGGTTATAAATATAAAAATCGTGATAGCATTAAGTATGCTAATGTGTTAACTGTTACTAAGCCAGTATTAAGTGCAATTAAATGTAATGAAACTTAACATAAACAAAGTGATGATGAATCTGAAAACGAGGAATGTGATATGGAATATTTACCAAAATCGGCTGAGCCACATTTTGTGACAAATGCATATTTTTGCGATCTTGTGCGAGATTTAAAACTTTAGTAACTTTTGCAAATATAAGCCGATTTTAACAAATGATATCTCGGTTTTTTCTACATAAAATTATCTTTAAAATACAGTGCAAATAAAGATAGGTTTTCATAGAAAAAAATTAAAATAACTCTTGTTGAATTTGAAAAATTAGGAAAAAAAATAAAAAAAATTAGAAACTTTTGATAAACACTCACCTAATTTCTTGGAATATATTTTTTATGAATACATTGTATAAAAGCTTACTTCTTTGCCTTTTCAAAACTGTTTAAAATTTTGAAATCGATCAAAAAATGTATGAGTTAGAGGTACTAAAGTGTTACGACCTACCCTAAAACAGTTTTTTATAAATAACTCAAAATTTTGAGGGTGTTTCAAAATTTTTGAAAACGGTTTTTGTATGTCCTCACCTATGCCTACAACACCCACTAGGTCGGTTTTCAAGTTCTGACAAAAAGTGTTTTTTTGTAGCAGTGTGTAATCAACGCCGCAAGAACCTTTGAGTTACGATTTACGTATTAATTTCGCAATTTTGAAATTTTAAAATCTCATACCAAATTCGTAATCAGTGACCCCGTAATCTACCTACTGAGTGATGAGATTCAAGCAAATTAAATAAACTGCAGAAAAATTTGTTACATCGGACTATTTTTTACTTTTTTTTTTAATCAAAAGTGTCTATTTTGAAGCAGTTAGAAAGCTGCGGTTTTCTGCATTAGAAAAGGCTTGTTTTCTACCATAAGTATCACCAAAAAATCAATTTTTCGACTCAAAGATCCCTTTTTACTTTCCCTGTCACATATTGAATTTTTAATTTTAAAACGCTGCATTTCTTGTAGCGTTAAAAATTTTAAAACGCAACATGAATTTCTGTAGAAAGTTACAACAAAATTATAAGATAATTTTGAGTTTGTTTTTGCTTGCAATTTAATTTTTGGCATTGCGTTACGTCATACACAATTAGGGCCTTAATTTGTATGGGCGTAACAAATTTTAGACAGCATTCAGTAGAACTTTTTGTTTTTGTAAAAAAGCATTTGCAAAGTATTTGTACAAAAATAATCTTGATTTTGTAGTTAAAACGAAAAAGATTATCACTATATCGATCTGTCGCCTTGCATAAAATAATCGGGCAATTTATTTAGTTTTTGGCTGTTTTCCTAAACGTATGTTCACAATGTGTTAATACAGTATTGACACCGTGTTGATGTATTATGTACTTACGTTTTTATCCACATTGTATTGTATTTGGATATGTTTTGCATCCAAATATTTTTAACTGCTTTATTTGCTTTTCACTGCGCAGTGCGAACTTCAAAGTTGCGTTTAAAAACAAAATGCATTTTCAAAAGTTTTATGGTTGCATTTAAGAACATGTTGCCTTGTATTACTACAATGCAATAGGCGTTTAGGAAAACAGCCGATGTTGATTTTGAATAACACACGAATTATTTAGGAAACTTTTGTCATTTATTTTTAGTATGATAATATTGGTATGATTCAATTATGTCGGCGGCATACCTTCATCGGATGGTCCAACTTTTCGACGACGCTGAGGCATAATTGAGGTTCTATGCCGTTAATGTGCCGAATTATCTCATCCTTAAGATCTTAAATTGTTGCTGGCTTATCGAAGTACAGCTTTTCTTTAAAATAACCCCAAAGAAAGAAGTCCAACGGTGTCAAATCAAATGATATTGGCGGCCAATTGACATCGCCACCCCATGAGAAAACACGGTCATTGAATTTGTCGCGAAAAAAACCCATTGTTTCGTTAGCTGTGTGGCAAGTGGCTTCGTCCTGTTGAAGCCACATCCATATCGGGCCATAAAAAGTTCGTAACCATCTCACGATAGCGAACACAATAACTGCCTGACCGGTCTCATGATGGAAAAAATGATGCCGCCAGCCCATAAACCGCACAAAACAGTCACTTTTTGTGGGTGCAATGGTTTTTTTTGACAATCTCTTTGGGATTATCATTCACCCAAATGCGGCACTCATTTCATTGCCTCATCAATGAAGATGATTTTCTTCGAAAATTAATCATCCACTGTTGCCATTTCTTGCCACCATTCTGACCATTGACGACGTTTGGAATGGCCAAGAGACTTTAGTTCTTGAGTCAATTGCAACTTGTAAGCGTGTAAACGTAAGTATTAATGCATAATGTTTATCAACCACGATTGTGAGGAGTGCAATTGCTTCAAAAAAAACAGCATAAAAAGCAAATAAATATTATTAACACTTGTTTTCCCTCTATGCTCATCTCTAAAACACTGCTTGAATCGGAAACTTTTTTGTAACAGATAGAATATTAGGGTGGGTCAAAAATTATTTTTCTCTCATAACCCAATCTAATAGATTTTGGTATTGTCTTCATTTAAACTCTGTAAAATATTATTGATTTCTTTTAAGTGCAAGAGCACGCGCTATTAATTTAGAATATAATATTCTTATTCTCACTTCTTTACACACACGTGTTTTTGCTCCTCTTATTGACAGAATATTTGATAATACAACACATATTTTGTTCTTGGGGTAGAACATTATGCTATTGTGTTGTAACGACTTTTAGACACAGGAGCAAATGCATTGTGCAATATACAGCTATAAAAAGCTGTATTGAAAATCATATTTTGTTCTCTTGAAAACAAAACAGATATACAGAAAAAATATCTCACGAAAATTTTTAACAACACAGTTTGTTGAAAATAAAAGTTTATGCCAACAAAGTTTTTGTTTGATTCAATAAAAATTAATCAAATTTACACCTTGCAAAATAGCACTCAATAACACATATTTTATAATGAACTAATAAAATATTTCCTCATATTCAATAAAAAATATTTTAATCAAAGTGAATACAGTATTTTTACAACTTTTGTCTATTTTTTTAATAGCTTATAGTTCTCATTCATTTCACAGTTTTATTTGCATAATATCTTCAGTTTTTCCAAAGTCTTTGGAAAAAGGTTTCTTAATGATGATCTGGCCTAAGCAACCACCGAAATGCGCATAAGAACTAGCGTATCCCCCAATAATAAATTTTAGTGTATTTATCTAAAAATAAAAATTGGGAATTTAGCACATCATCTTTAATAAATTAACAAATAAAGATTCGATAAACGTTTTGTTTGATTTATTCAACATTTCCAAAAATTTATTATAACAAATCACGTCAACATTTTAATGGAAAAAAACAAATTTTTGGGCAACAACTTTTTTTAATTGACTCAATAAACTTGTTTGTTGACTAAAAATTCAATAACTATACCTACATATTTTTTTATCAATACTGCAAAAATCGTCATCGCAGAAAATTAAAAAAATTTCTTTTATCAATTTTCGTAATCAAATATGAAAATTATTTTTCTGTGTACATAAGCAAAAGATTTTAATGAGATTACCTTGTTTTTGTTAGTTATAGAGTGAAATTGTTTTTAAACTTTATCTTTGTTATGGAAACCAGAAAACAAAATTATCTGTGTCCTATTTTAAAAAGTAGAAGATATAAAGGAAAAAGTCCTTAAATATTATCAATACTACTTAAAATAACAAAGAATTGTACGAAAGCACTATAAAGTTATGATATTGTTAAGCTTGAGGCCATAAAGGTGAAAAACGAAAAAAGGCCAACCAATTGTAGGGGAATGTAAGAAAAGATAAACCCACTGTTTAGTGTTGGTGTTTTGTTTAAGCTTTGATATTGTTACAAGTAAGAAATTGAGTGTTTATAATTTTAATTTGCTTCAAGGTCTTTTTTGTGTTAGCATTAGTATTTTAAGCTTTTCTAAAATTTTTGGAGAAGTTTGCCTGATGATCTGGCCTAAGCAACCAGTAAAATGCGCATAGAAGAAAGCTTTCACTAAACAATCAATTTAAGTGTATTTATCGAAAATAAAAATTTCTTTGAATAAAATCAGGCCTTCCTGCAGTTTCAAATAACAGAGTAATGAAGTTATTAAGTGCTTTTTATTCAAAGTCTCATTAAATCTTCAAGATAAACATCTTCTGCTGTGCAGGCAAATGCAAACAAATTATACCTTGCCAAGATTAAATTGACGTTTTATTTAAATAGGAATGTTTATTTACTCAAGTACTATTTTTTCTAAAATTATCGAAAAAAAATCTCGTAATTTATAAAATTTCTGGATTGAGAATTATTCGATTAATCGATTAATTTTAAAAAGTTATCCATTTAATCGAATAAGTTAAAAATTCCAAAAATCGATGAATCGTTTAATCGAACAAAAATAAAATCCAATTTGTTGAACACCCCAGTTTAAACTAATAAATAATACCGTAATTTAACTAATGCCCATCTTGTTTAACAAAAATAAATCATTAGACATTAGGAACAAAAGTTTTTCGATCTTCGAAATGTCAACAGTGAGGAAGTTATTGCAGAAGTTTAAAATCAAGGCAGTAAAAACCTAATTTTTTTAAACTACATCAGTCGGTTGAACGTACTGTGAAAATTTTGGGCTTTGATGACCTTACGCGATAAATATTCGAGAACTAAAGCCATGCCTTTATTTAACTTTTTACAACCAATTACACTGTGCTAGAAATTGACATTTTCTTTTCACGCAAGCGGGGCACCTGGTGGGTTAACCCAATATGGGCACGCTGATATCGAGATAAACCGTTATTTCGATAATTTTTATGTAAATAAGATTTGAGTTATAAGCTATTTCAATGCTCAGGTAGGTTCCTTTATATCTTGGAAAAAGGCGGTTGCCGAAAAATTTCCTATATCGCTGTGGCTTCAAGACGGTAGATTTTCAGAGCTTGGCTTAAAAATGTTTATATGTACAACGGACTTAACATTTGATTTGATCCCCAAAAACATATGAACCAATAATTCTTTCAGATACTTCTCCACACCACACTGCGCTCACAAGAGGACGTATTTAAAGCTGATGAACTACCGTAGAAGTATATTCTGTTTCTTATACTCTGCAATTTTGTTTATTATCAGATTGTGATTAAATTCATGGTTTACTTCAATCCTCGCTCGTTGTTGAATAGCGCATTTATACAATTTAGTTTTCTTATGTCTAAATAAATAATTATTTGTACTAACAACCAGGCCTTCAATATCGACAAGAACATTTTATTCGCATATTTATATTGAAAACAATAATACAAAACTAAAATCAGTTTTTGTTTTCAATATAAATATGCGAAAGAAAAGTTCTTGTCGACATCGTGGGTCAGGCAGTAAAATATCGATGTTATATAAACAATTAAACACATTTGGATCTCTTGGGCCACCCTGTACTTGTTAGTTTCGTTTGTTTTAGTTCTCAATGCGATGCGTATGAGTATATATTGCAAGATGGCGCAAAACAAATGCCCATTTTTTCAATTGGCGCCAAATGTCATTGTGTTTTGATATGTATTCTAAAAAAATTTATACATACATAAACACTCATGAGCGTTAAATAAATTTCACTGCGTATTTGACAAATTTTCAGTCTGTTGATTTAAGGCAGGGATATTTTCATTGATGTCATGCTCCATGTGCTCGAACAGGTAAGCTTTTGGCGGTGGGCCTTGTGATAACTGAGTACGCTACACATGTCGTAATAAGGAGTTGGCCTTGAACTGCTTGTTCCACCAATAACATCGCCAACGAAATTTCGTACAAAAATCACGAAGTCCATTTCCAATAATGTGGTTAAGTTAACTTAGAAAATTTGCGTTACTGGGGTACAGATAATCCACAAAAAAAAACTCCAAAGTGTCCATTTGGAGCGGCGCTTGCAACCCACAATTCAAAAGTAGTTAAACGTGCGTAATTATGCAGCAACTCGAGAAGTTGATATTTGATCCATGTTAATTTTTCCAAGTAATGATACAATTGCACACTTTCAAATAAACTTTTTATGAAAACAGAGCGATGTTTAAAATTATGATATTACACAGAAAAAAATACGACAAATCAATTGTCATATTGAATACCATATTCGTCAATAGAATTATTTTCTTAATTGAAAAGGCACCAACAATCAAATTTGTAAATATAAAAAATACTTTTGATAATTACAATTGCTCACATTCAACAAATATTTTTTGCAATATTTTACAAATTTGTCATTTTAAGAAAATGTTTTGTTGCTTATTAATATTAAAAATGCATGGCAATTTTAATTTTTTATTTAAATATAATAAAAATAATTAGTATTGTGGTTATTCTTTTGAACTATTTATGGTTTGAAATCCAAATTTTCAATATTTTTAATCAGGCTTAAGTTCATCAAATTTAATTTTCATTAAATTATTTTTATGAAGAAAGCAATTTTTACAACATGAAAATCAATTTTAATTGAAAATTAAATTTGATGAACTTAAATATAATAAAAATTTCATCACAAATACATACATATCTTTAACATAAATGGATTCTTGACACAATCATCAAATATAATTTAAAAACTAGAATAAATTAAACCGTGTTAAAATTTCGGTAAGAAGTTTCAAAAAAAGGCTTCACTTACCCCTAAGATAACCTCTATTTTCAATTACAGTCCCAGCATTCATTTTTTACGAGATTAAAACAAAAAAAAATTAATTTTGTATTGAAAAGTTTTGACAGAATTTTTTTTTATTTTTTCAACTAAAACAAATTGTTAATATGACAATTTACAAAAAATTTAATTAAGAAAATTGTTAAAAATGTTAGAATAGTTAAACATTTTTTTAATTGATTACCAAGGCGAATTTATTACAGGTGGTCTGAAAAGCCCTGCTGATATTGGCTAAAATCACTGTTGGATGTCAAAATTTTGTTTATTCTTTTTTATTATCTTTGGTTCTGTTTTGTTTTATTTCTGTTTTTGACATTGTCCAATGATTTTACAAAAACAAATTGCTTGTGGTTTTTGTACGAGTTGTACTTGTTGTAGTACCGAGATTACCTGGGATGAATTCGCCTTGTTGATTACATACTAAATCTTGTTATTCTTTTCTGTGTCACATTTACGCCAACTTGTTTTATATTAAATATTCTTACCGTGATCATTTGGAGTCTTGTACTACCAGTTGATGTATGTATAATCAGCAGGAAAACCATAAATATGCAATTGAATGTTTTTTCTTGTGCCATCAATGAAGGCAGACACGATTTGTTAGTGTATATTTTTTCATATTTTACCGTTTGCAGAATTTCTTTTTGTTTTTAGCGCATATTTGGCGTTTTTTTTATATGCCTACAAGAGACTTTCGAGCAAATAAAATTATTTTTTTTTGAAAATCTGTTACTTCAATTTCGACATCTACATGAAATGTTTACTGTAAAATTGAAAGACAAAGCAGGTTAGACTTGTGCGCAAAGTACCAGTTCCAATTTTATGGATAATTTGATTAAAGTTGAACGAAATCTATGCAAATGGTGAGAATTGGTCTATAATTTCACATCCAAATTAGATTCTTTGTGTCCGCAAGTTATCTTATTATGATGGTATTTAAATTAAATTCGCCCCAAAAATATTTAAATTAAAATTAAATTATTTTCGATTCGGTTCACATTTGCCCAAAGCTCCCATCCTTAAATAGCTTTATGTTCGTTTTAAATGTTAACATTTGTTAACAATTTAGTGACCGTACCTAAAATCTCTTTAAGACAAAAACCCATTTGGATGTTAATATCTAGATAATATTCGGCGCAATCATCTCTTATATGATTTTAAATTTTGTTATTAAATTTTTGAATATTGAGTCTTCAAATGAGCAATTTTTAATTTTTAGGGCATATTTTTAAAATTTTTCAAGGCATATTTTCCAGTTCTTACTGCGCATAAAACGCGTTTTTAAGAGCCTGTTTCTGGTTTTCCTGATAATCAGTAACATTCCAAATCCATTAAGTGTTACGTATGAGCATTATTAATTTGGTGTTGGTTACCTTCGATTCATCATACGCAACAATGTGCAAAAAAAAAAAAAAAATCAATATAAAATCTAAACGTATTCAAAATTGTTCAGAAATGTTATAAAAATAGTACGCAAATATATTTCTGTGGCATTTTGACAAAACGTCTTAAGTCAAATTTAAAATTTAAAAAATAATGTTGTCAATCAAGGCGAATTTACACCAGGTGACCTTATCTTGCTCCGTAAGAAACAGCTGATTACTAACCTTGTGTCAAAATGATATACCGTTCATGTGGTTCCGGGGAATATTTACTAAATTTTATATTTTTCACTTAAAATTATGAGATTTAAAATTTTTTTTAAATTATTACATTTGAAAAAAAACAATTTAAAATAAAAAGAAAATGAAATATTTGTTTAAATTGTTTACTACAATGTTGTATTATTTTTGACACAACGGTAAAATATTTTAAAGTGTTGTAAACGTTTTCAAATTAAGACCACCTTGTATGAATTCGCCTTGTTGTCAATCATACGAATTTTCATTAAAAAAACTTTTTTGTTTACGTTTTAAAAATTTGTATTATAAACGAAATTTTTCATTAATTAAGGTTTATTTTATCTACTTATATATAAAAACGTTTGTGCCGTGTATGTGCTTCTAAAACTCATGAACCGCTGGACCGATTGATACCAAACTTGGACAATAAATTAGTTTAGTATAGAGCCAGGTTTCTCTTAAGCTTAATGCCGTTAGGTGGCGCTGTTTCCGTGATTTGTAATTTTTTTTTAATATTGACCCGGTAGATTGCGCTTGGGTCATGTAATTAACAAAACTCCCCAGTATTTAATTTTGTATTTTTATTTGGAAAATCCCGAGCAGCACCGGGACATAACAGCTAGTTATTTGATAAAAATTATTTTTTAAAACTTTTTTGCTATCAGATTTAAATTTCTACATTAATATACGCAAGAAAATATATCTGCTATTTAAGACCTTCAATGGCTCCCTTTTAATAATATTTAACTCAAAAACGAATGCCATTGCAATTTACAAACACTTTTAATTTTAAGTACACTTAACTAAGTTTAAATTTGTTTGTATGTCATCATATTTATAGATGTAAATTTCCAAGTCGACACCAAATAATAGCCAAGGCAAACCCTTGTTACATTCCGTGGTATACGCAATTTTTTTTTAGAAACCAAAACTAGTGTCCACACTTCTATTTACTTACATTTATGGTTTGTCTTTGTTTGTCCGGGAATCTTGAACTCGAATTGTTTCTGTTTGAGTGTGTATACATACTTACCTGTAAATAACAAAATTGAAATTAACTTAAGTCAAATAATTGTGGTCGACCACATACTGACTATGGTACAAATATGCACACACACACACACAAGCAATTTGACACAAATTAAGCCGCAAAGATACATTTGAATGTATTTGTTTTCCAAACCGTAATACATACACATAAACATATACAAACACCAATTAAACGAATGTTTTGCGTTAATGTTTATTGTTTTGTTTTGATGTTGTAGATTTAAGCACACACAAAAACATACACACAAACATATTAATGCTTTTGTGCATAATTACAAACATATGTTTTTCGACATTTATGTGTATGTGTGTCGTTTACATACACACATGTAAATATGTAACCCTTTCAATGTAGTTTTGGTACACCTGCACGACACTCTTGTTTATAATTGTATGTTTATTTTAAAAGCGTCTCTCTGTTGGTGAGTTTCTGTGTGTGTGTGTGTGTGTGTGTGTGATAACATTTTTGTGTTTGTTTGACGTGTGTGTGTGAATTTTGTTGGCTTTTCCACTAATGAATACAATTATAATAATCAATTTACTTAAATGCTTTCTAAGTTAATAAACAAAATTATATATTTTCATGTATTTTCTTAAATGTGACATTTTGTTTGTGAGTGTCAGAGAGAGAATATGCTGACTTATTTTATTAATAGACGCATACACATGTATTTATGTGGTATATATTCAGATTTATGGTTATGAACTAAAGGATGTTTCAAGAGATACGTGGGTAAATTAGTAACAAGAAAGTATTAAGACTAAAGAAAATCTAACTTGAAAAGGAGCAGTTGAAATCGTCATAATAGTAAAAATTATTGTAAAGAATGTACAAAAAACTTCTGATTCCTCAACACCTTATTTTGTAGTCGAAGTTTTAACTGGGTAAATATCTATTTTATACAAATTTTTCTTTACAATTATTTGCTTTATTGGATTGAGTTTATTTATATATTTGCAAATAAATATGATTAACTGCAAACAAAACTTAACAGAAAATATAACTTTCATATTATGACCGGATTATATTGACCTCTTGTAGCTAAAAAGTTTATGCCATTTTCAATTTAGCTACTTAACTACTTACGTTATATTAAATATTATCAAGTTTTCAATTTGTATTTCTACCTTTTTAACATCATCTTTACCAATTAAAATACTTAACATTCTTGACACTAAATACATTGAGTATCAGGTTTGTTTCTAAAGAATTTCATAACAAAAAAAAAAGATTAAGCAAAATTAAATTGAGGTGATGGATATTTTGGATTTAATTTAATCAAAGTTTTAATTTTAAAAGAATTTATCAACTAAATTGCAGTTTAGAAAATGTCAGGTTTAAATATTTGAATTTAATATCATCGAATTTTGCATCGAAAATATGGTTTATATCATCAAATTTTGCATCGAAAATATAAAGTCAATAATGTAAGAAAACTTATTTATCTGAATTTTTTTGTTTGCGAAAGAAAAACACTCGTAGTGAATATCGAGTATAAGCAACCCAATTTAATTTTTTTTTCTTAATTTAGATGTTTCTAAAAACTTTGACTATTTATTTAGCTAGTCTTGTTTTTGTTTACCTAATTTTTTCTCCCAAGCACAGCTTGCGGAATTTGGTTTTAAAATTAAGAAGTTAAATATTGTAAGCCATTTTATGTGTTTTCAACCATAAACTTAATATGTTTAAAAATATGGGCCAGAAATCTGAATTCAGCTAGCTGAGTTACATTTTCATTTAGTTTTCACTAATTCAGCTGGCTGAATATAAATGATAATATCAAATATATTTAAATTACTTTACTAAGAAATCAAATCTTCTTTAAAACAAAAGCCTTACAATTATATTCAGCTAGCTGAATACGTCCTTAATATATTAATTTATTTTGTATTGGGTTTCTTTATTTTTTTTATTATAATAGCAGAATTGTGTATATATTGAAGGTAAGCAAATTTTATTCATAAATTTTTCAAGTTTTAAACCAATTCAGCAAGCTTTATTATTAAGAAACAATTTCTTTTTCAATTGTAAATAGGACATTTTTAATGTCACATTTAAAAGAAATATGCATACATCATTTAATATATTAGCTAGCTTATTTGCAGATACTTAAATTTATTTAAATTAAATACAAACCTAATCGCTTTATTTTCTATTCGGAAGCCTACGTACTAAATGGCAAGACTTAGTTGAATTGTCACCCAGTAAAAATTCAGTATAATTAAGCTAAATTATAGCTTAATGAAAACTTAAATTACTTTTAGACTAAATTCAGCCAGCTGAATTTTAATTAAATCATGTTAGCAAAGTTTTGGTATGAGATAAAGAGTGTTTTTATAGAGTGACACAAGTTTAAATCATAATTAAACAAGGAAAATTTATAGTTTTAATAACAATGAAACGGGCTTTATTGGAAAGAAAATTTTATGAAATTAATACTTAAATATGATTTCTACCATGTGGTCGCCACGGCTGGTGCGTAGAAGGTCCAATTTTTAACAACTTTTTGCATTCTGACCATTATTGTTTTGAAGACATATGGGCCAATGACTTCGCCAGCCCATAAAGCGCACCAAACAGTCATTTTCTGTGGATGTAATGTTGTTTCGACAAAAGCTTGTGGACTCTCCTCACTCCAATGCGATAATTCTGCTTATTTACGTACCTATTCAACCAGAAATGGGCTTCATCGGAAAATAAAATTTTGAATGGAATTTCAAAATAAATATCAATTTGTGCTTCAGCCCATTCGCCGAATTATGTTGATTAACAATTTCAACCATTTGCACTCGTTGATCTGGTGGAAATAAATTCATGATGAAATTTCTTAGCCTACTAAACAAAAAGCAACTATCAGCTGTGGTGCTCAAATAAAGAAGTGATGCCAACTCAACGTTGTGACACTCTAAAAAAAAAATCAAAATCCCTTTATTTGCAAGATTAATTAAAATATTTTTATTGAAATAGACAAAAGTTGATTTAGCTTTATACAAAATACTCCTGCCAAACACAGTTACTCGGCTTTGTCTCCATTGAAACTGACCACACTTTAAATAAATATTTTTTATTCATTAGTTTTATATAGTATTTTTATGTAATTGTCTAAAAATATTTCCAGTAATACATATATTTAAAGAGAAAAAATATTTTAGCAAAGCTGAATTAAATAATTCTAAAATTCAGCAAATTTTACTTTAAAAAATAGAATTTTATTTGAATTCAGCTAGCTGAGTTTTTAGTAAATTTCGAACAAAAATTTAAATCTTATAATATATTACACTAAGAGATAACTGTTCGAAAAGTTTTAACATTCGTACAATGAATTTTGTCACTATTTTTGAGCAAACGTAGCGCGTAATTCGCGCTACGAGATCCTTTCGTTCAGTTCGAAAATTAATTCAATGTAATTTGATTAAGGAATGTTTGAAACTTGCCGTTATGAAAATTGCATAGTATGAACTTAAGTTTAATAGCTCTTATGAAAAGTTTAGTATCAGTAATGAACATTTTCATTGCCTTAATAAAAAGGGGTCAATGAAATAGGTTTATTCCAGCAACGAAGCGTTTTTCTTCAGTGTAGAATTTCTATAAATATTAAAATATTTAAATCGTATTTAAATCTCGGAAAATATGATTTGAATTTGGTTCAGTTAAGAAACAAAAACGTTCTAGATGCTTCACATGGTCAAAAGAATTCTTTCGTACAACAACATAAATTTAAAAAAAAAAAAATTTTTTTTTTTAATTTTGTCTTTGTTTCAAATGTAGTTGTACAAACAAAGAATTCTTTTCACATCGTGAAATAGGCAATTATTACAAAGCTTTTCGTTAAATATAAATGTTCCACCATACACCTTCGCATGTTTTGACAGTGACCTTGTTACTGTAACTTTAATAACAAAGTACAAATCTACGTTTCCTCATACAATTAGCCAGTTATTATTTGTGTTTTTCTGTAACATTTCAACTTTTTGGGGTTCAAGACTAAAACATTTAGAAAAAAACACTTTATTTTTGAACCTTAATTGGAAGCAGCATGAGTATATTTACATTTAAAGTACTCTGTTGCTTTAGACCTGCGGCAATTTTGTGCTTGGCAAAACTCTTGACACATCTTGTACTCCCGCACATTTAAAAAGAGTGAATAAGTCCTAATTTACAAAAAAAAAAAAAAAAAAAAAAATAGGAAAAGAAAAAAGGAACTACTTTATTTCACAGCTAGAAAATTTATCTTGAAGCAGTTTTATGTACTATTTGGTAAAAGAAAACCCTGCATAAAATTACAAATGTCACGCGTTAATAACGCCTACAGTTTCACAAAAAAGTGAGAGTAATAATTTTTGTTTTATTTTCAACTTACATATTTTATTTAGAAGTTGCACCCCTCAGACAGAAAGGCGTCACAACATTACTCAATACCTTGTAAAAATGTGTGAGTGTTTTTTTTTATTTTTTGCTGTCGGTTTTTTTTATTATATTCTCTATTTGCTACAAATGATGTTTATTTGTTTGTTTCCTGTTACAACACCGACATCAAGCAGCTGCGGTGTGTTGTTGTTGTTACTTCTATTAGTAGCACCTCTTTAAAGGTTAAAAAATAGGTGATGGTGGTGGAGTGGTAAACAGGGGGGGGGTTGTGTAAAATTACGACTGATTGTTGATTAAGGCATTAGCACAATTTTTTTTTCTTCTTCTGTGTTTGTTGGCAGTGTATTTGTGTAGCTTGTAACTAAATATTGATTGTTTGTGTGTGTCGTTGGGAAGAGGAAGAAGCTAATAACAAATTGAAGGTGATTTTTCAAATTCTTTATTAAAATCATAAAGAGGAAAGAGATCAATTAAACTAGGAATGAAGGAATGTGTTATATTTTTTTTTTTGTTAAATAAACAATTGGGGGATTCACAAGGTGTGCTATTAAGTCATATCGTGTCCTAACTAATATTTTACAATTGCTTAAAAAAAATACTGTTGTGTTTCAAACAATATAAAAATTTTGATGCTGTGTTCATTGATTCGTCGTAACTGTACAGTAAAAATCTAAATTATAAGGGGTTGAACAAAGCGGTCGAATATATTTCTTGAAATTATTTGAAGACATACGACTTTACAACTTTACGACTACCTTGTGAATCCCCCAAATATATGTAAGTAGAAAAAAGAAAAGTAAAAGTTTTGGAATCGCATTCAGCTTAGCAATTCCTTCAAAATTCGATTCTTTTCAGATTACTTTCGCTGTTAAACAACGGAGTAGTATACGATTTTTTTCTATTCAAGTTAAATATATTTATTAAAGATAGTGGTAAGCGGAACATGCACGCAGAGAAAAAATATGGTTGGGCATGGTTACGACAACTACACGACGATTGTTCTAGAAATAAAAATACTACATAATTCCTACTTTGCAATTGTCTTCCTTTTAATTTTAAATTAATTTTAAATAAATTTTATTATTCCTTATGATCTTTTTAGATATTTTTATATCAGACAAAGATCTCCATCAGGGAATTGCCCATCTCTTATTTTCCGAACGTTATTATTATCGCCAAAAAAATCTTCAAAAATAAAATTTCAACACAATTTTGTTTGCATTCACTCCTTACGTAAAATTTAATTAATTCTATTATTGTCATGAAAAAAACATAGAAAAAAATCTTTATTTAATTTCATAGACTAAAAGGAAAAGTTTATAAATTAAAAGTTAAAATTCTCAAATCCTTATTAATTAAGTCGTTTTACTGCAAATGGAATAAGATGTTGGAAAAACTTAGCTAATGATTAATTTAATGAAAAATTGTATTCAATTAATCCACAGTCAACACAAAGTCCTGGTAAGATGTTCATTAATTTAAAATTTGTTTTGTCGCAACGATATTTTAGCAGTTTTGCAGGGGGCTAAACAAAATGAAAAAAAATTTAAATGTTACTTTTCAAAGAGATTTGGCAGACAAACTACTTAGCAACAATAATTTGTTGAGTTCAATTTTCTAGAACTCTTTAAAATTAAAACAACCCAGTAAAAACTTCGCCTACAAAATAATATGTTGAGAATTCAGCAAAACATAAAAGCACTACTTACAATTCTGCTGAAAGGGATGTCCCAAAATCAACGAACTAAAATGCAAGTCATTATATTTTTTTACCTTCATACTTCCAGAAAAAAGTTGTTATAGAAGAAGGCCACTAAATAATGAGAGAAAGAAGTTATTCATTTTTAAAAAAGGACGTGAAGTTTTTACTGGTTATAATTTTGAAATCAATAAATAACTTAATCAGTTTATATAAATAAATCAGTTAAAATCTGTCCAACCTTGACATGACAATTTGTTCCTTAAAAAGGTTATCTACTCCGCCTGCTTTTCTTACACTCTTCGAAACAAAAACAAGTATATCCTGTCTGAATTATAGTCTCCTTTTTTTTAAATATATTTTTAAGAACATTTTATTCACATTCTGCTATTGAAAATTAACTTTATGCCAAAGTTATAAATTTCCATGTTCGTTGTTCATCTTAAAAAGAACTAGATTTTAAAAATGTCTATAACTGCTGGTTTAATTTTCTATGCAAACTAGTTTTCCTTTATCCATGTTTCCTTTTGCTGCTAGTTAATATAAAGAAGGGGAAAAAATCTAAATCGAACAAATCGTTATTGCAGTTAACGTCTCACACTTGGCTAAAACACATAAAAAAGGAAAGAGAAGTGTTGAAAAATGGAAAAAACTACATTTAGGAAATAAAAGGTTCAATACATAAAGAAAATCTAATAAGGAGGCGCTTATTTAGAAGATAAAATTAAATCAAGTTTTCGCAAAAGTTTCTATAAATAAAGGTGTAGGTAAATGTTTTCTGAATTTTTCTATTAAGACATAGTTTGGGAAAATTTACTAAAATTAGCAAAATTTTGTATAAACAGCAAAGTTTAGCAATTTTGCGAATTTCGGCCAAATTTTTAATATTTTAAAAAACGTTGGCTAACTTTCCTACAATTTAGCAAATGTTTGCAAAATGTTATATTATTAAGCAATTTTTGGCAAAATTCCCATAAATATTTTGGCAACATCATACACACAATTGGCAACTTTTGGCAAAATATCCTATAATTTAGGAAATTTTCTCAACCTTTAGTAAAATTTTTACAAAAAATTTCTTATAAACCAAATTTTGGACGAATATCCTATCCTATAAGTAGCAAATTTTGGCAAAATTTTGTATAAATAGTAAATTTTTGTCCAACTTTCTTACATTTGAGCAAAATTTAGAAACATTTTGCATAATTTCCTTTTAAATATAAATTTTCGGAAAATTTCTTATAAAAAGCAAATTTTTGCAAAAATCCATAAAAAGCAAATTTTGGCAAAATTTCCTATAAAAAGCCAATTTTGGCAAAATTTCCTATAAAGAAAAAAAATTTTGGCAAAATTTCTAATTAATTGCAAATTTGGGCAGAGTTTCCTACACTCACAATATTCTGTACGTAAAATTAACTGAAATTGTAATATAAAATAAATGAAAGTTCAATTAAAAACCGGTCTACCTATTTTTCATTTATTTTTAACAAAAAGTTCATTTAATTTTTACTGTCAGAAATTCAACACCATATTCCGTAAAATCAAATAAATATTCAGTTATTTATTAAAATTTTACTGTCAATTTTTTACTGTCAAATTGACCCCATATTCAGTAAAAACAATTACATATTCAGTTATTTTATTAAATTTTCGTTTACTCCACAAAAGAGCCGAATTTCTAAAAATACCAGACAGACACCTGTCCGCTTGTTTTTCTTATAAGCGAGAGAGGGAGAATATTTTTATTTACTTACCCAGTTACACACGTTTGTTTTACTTTTGTTGTACTGACCACGTTGTTTACAGAAGAACTCTCAATTATAAGACACCAGCAGCATGACCGATATGGCTTCGCAATTATTTTACTTTTAAAATTTGATGTATTTAACTAAATTATTTTAACAAATAGAAAACACAAAACAAGCAATTCATTTTTTATAGATAAGTAAAATACATTTTTGGTAGTAAAATTATATAAAATAACTGAATATTTAATTGTTTTTACTGAATATGGTGTTGAATTTTTGACACTAAAATTTTATAAAATAACTGCATATTTATTTGTTTTTACGGAATATGTAGTTAATTTTTTGAGAACTAATTTATAAAAGATAACTGAATATTGATTTGTTTTTACGGAATTCGCGGTTGAATTTTTGACAGTAAAAATTAAATGAACTTTTCGTTGCTTTAAATTACATTTTCATTTAATTTTACATAAAGAAGAATTGAACTTAATCAACGGACAAAATTAACTGCAACTGAAAATCCGTATTAATATGCACTTAGTTTTTTGAATAACTGTTAGAATCAGTTAAAAATAAATTTGCTTGGAATTTTAAATGTTTATTTATTTAAAAATGACTGAACGGAATATTTCTTAAATAAACTACAGTCCGTTACTGTAATGATATTGTGAGTGTATAAATAGAAAGTTTTTGGTACGATTTTCTATAAAACCAAGCTATGGAAAAATGTCCTATAAATTCGCTTAATTCGGAAAAGTTTCCTATTTCTCTCAATATTTCCTATAATTTAGAACATTTTGGCAAAATTATTTAAAAAATCTTTTTAAAATTTCCTCCTATAAATAGCATATTTGGCAAAACTTCCTATAAATACTAAATTTGGCAACATATCCTATAAATAGCAAATTTGTGATAACATTTCCCATAAATGATATCAAACATATTTTCGAATGTGCTTCTATTAGATGAATTTTAAAAAAGTCTTTGGTAAACATTAAAGCTTAAGATATGTGCATACTTATACTTATTCGAAAAAATAAATATATGAAAAAGAAATAATTCCCACATTCTATTTCCTAAAAATTTTAATATTTGCTATTAATAACACAGTGCGACCTTAAAAGGCAATCTCCATCCCGTGTGGAATAAATCTTCAGAAAAAATTAGTGCTTATAATATAATTCGTATAATTGTAATACAGGAAAATCACATTTTCACATTTGTCAGCTGTATTTTAAATTGAAAATTCGTGAAATCTGCTGTTTATATGTACCGAAATCGAAACTTTATTTTGTAACGTGTTACTAAAATTCTTCATACCATTTGAGTATTCCCTATTTCATATTCAGATTCAAAGGCAGATTATACATAAATGTTTGGTATGTATATCAGAAATACATAGTTATTGGTTTAAAATCTGCATACAGAAGCTGTGGCAGTTATAACAAGGTAACATGCTTTTGTTGCAGTAGAATATTAAAAAAAAAATTCGTTTTTATTTTCTCTCAATTCCAAACCGTTTATGCAACAAAAAAGAAGTATAATAAAAAAGAGGAATAATGCCATTGGCATTAGTTTAGTTTATATTTTCTTCACTGCACTTTTTTTTTTTTTTTTTTTTTTGCAACTTTATGAAAGCATATTTTCATACAAACGTTTACTGAAACCAGGGCTAAAACTATAACGTAAAATAGGTGTATGCAATTTTTGAAGTACTCTACTTACAAAAAAACTGAAGTACCACAAAAAAAAAGTACTCAATAAAAATGAAATAAAGCTTATTAAATAAAGAATCATTATTTTTTTTGCTAATCAAATAAAAAAAAAAACTCTAAGATAAATTACTTTTTGAAAACTTCTTTTTAAAAATGATTTGTAGATGCTTGTAGGGCATAGAAGCAACTTGGAACAAATCACACATACTGGGAAACACCTAAACTAAAGAAAAAGAATACTTGTTATTTCTAAGCTTCATGTTAGATTTCTGTTTATTTCCAGAGTTTTATTTTTTTATGATTTTTATTCAACTCTTGTTATTGTCTTGTTGCAACTACAATAGTAAAAATTTCACACTTGAGTGCAAATGTTTTTTTTAAGGATTTGCTTCCTTTTTTATGCTAAAGTTATGATAGTGTTTTTGGTTTTTTTCAAAACAATAAAAAAAATAGAGTTGGGCAATCCTGGTTATACCATAGCCTTTACCACTTGGTAGTCTTATCAGCATAATTTTTGAGAGCAGACCCTAATAAACCACTTTTAGCAATTTTAATCTTTCTGCAAAATTTTGTTATGTGATCAGATTTTACTAAGCAGTTATTTCTGAGGAATTTGACCTTAATATCAATACTTTTGTTAGATTTATTCGTCTTTAAGTGTTAATTGTAAAGGGTGCAGTAATGTTATACACTTTTTTGAAAAAAACCCTATTTTTCCCAACCCAGCCAGAAGGACATAGTTAGATCGAATCAGAAAGTGATTCTGAGTCGATCGGTATACCTTAAAGTGCGGTGTGGGTATAACTATATAATTTACGGTTGAAAAATAAGACGAAAAATACTCACCAATAATTTTAAAAACTATCATTTAATCACTCAAAAAGAGATCAGAAAATTGTATCAAAAATTATATTCTGAGGTGATTCATCGGTAGGGTACCATTTATTCACAACGAAAGTTTCATTAATGATTAAAAATTAGCTCATTTGCTAATATACAGTTTTCCAATATAACTGAAAAATCCCTAAATTTATTTGATTTAAAAAAAATCTGTCCTATTTTCCCTACGCCCTTTTTTTAGAAGAAAATTCCTACGAATAGGGATTTTTCCCTACGTATAGCATCATTGCCTATACTGGACTCAATTCTGGATCTCAAATCTAAGACATTATTTGCGAACTGCTACAGAAGTTATTTTCGCCAAATTTAATTTATAAGAACATGTGCAAGTGGTTTATGCCGGTAAAGGCGATTGTCAAATAAAACACGACTCTTCTAAAAGCTTGTAGCCTCTTTGGGATGAATACGGTTTATTTTAAACACAGAATGAATACAATGAAAAAGAAACACACACAAGTGGTAATATTAATAAATGCCTGCATTACCTTCTTCCTAAGTAACCGGAGCTGTAACATTCAAACCAATTACAGCAAGAGCTAACTAAGATCGATGTGATAAACAAGTGTGGTGTAAATAGGATTGGCAGGATCGCCATATGGTAGAAACATGTTTCGGCTGTATATTTATTTATTTATATTTAGAGCAACGATAAATATTTTTGGCTAAAGAGCCGCAGATTTTGAGACAGAATAAAAATGCTTACAGCCTAAGACCTAAGACTAAACTATTAAGTAGCCTTCGTCGTAGTGTTAACATATACCTTTGTACCAAATTTTGTTCAGATCCATTAATCCAGGCATCATCTTGCTAGAACGGCAAGCGTACGGGCATTGTTAAATCGACTTGAAATTTTTTTTAAGGCATACTTAAAATTGTACGGCATTGATGGTTATTTTTTGGTTTACAAAATAAAGCACAAACATAAAAATCTTTAGTGGATTACTGTTTAAAGACAACTCAAATGTTGGAGTTGTTAAAGAATTGATAAAAAAAAACATTTTGATTTTTGCTTAAGCAGAAAATGTTTGTGATATATTTTCTGCTCGTTTCCGGTTTTATTTTCTATAACATTTTACTTCTTGTATTATTCCCTTTTTGGATTTTGGAATATTTTAGTAGTTTATTTATGAGAAAGCTAACAGTTTATGGTTTAAAGCAAGATTTATTTTTTTTTATTATTCTTAAAGTGGAATAAGTCATGAATTTTAGAGAAGAAACATTAACAAAACTGGTCCCTTTTAAACCAGATCTGAGAGAATTATTTTTTATTTAAAAATTAAATAAAATGTTAATGGGATAATTGAGAATACCCCAAAGCAACAGTTAGCAACCAGAGCATTTCTTACACCAAAGAAATGAAAGGTCACGTCTAGTCTATAGTTTTTTGGTTTACAATTTAGGCTAATCTAAATTTTTGCTCAATACAAAGAAAGAATTTACTTAATTTATGCAACCTTTCTTAGTTTCGCACAGTTCTTATATTTTTAAAACGTTTTCCATAATCAATAAGTAAGCGAATAACTGAGCTCAAGGCCTTAGTTTTTTAATAAATTTTATTTATTTATTATCAATTATTCGCTTACTTATCGAAAACAAAAAGGTCGAAAAAAAAACATACATAATAGTTTTCCATAATCTTTTTGTTTGGTTGTGATACGGTTTTTAGCCTTTTTACATGGTGAATGCTTGGCGGCCGATTAAATTGATTCCTCTTAAAATAATGCGTTTACCAAAAATGTCCTGTAAAAGTTCTACTGTTTGCTTTACTGAATGCGCAATGGCTTCATTATGTTGAAAGCAAATATCAAGGAGGTTCTTCACAATTGACCCCGAAGAATTTTCCAACTTGCTGAGGAATTAAGCAGAACCCATGTTACCTACATTACCAACTTCATAGAAAATAGAATGGACAAAGAATTCTTTTGTTTAATGACCCACACCAAACTGTCCATGCTTATGTTCCGCTATTTTTTGATAAACATTGCCATTTAATTGAAATTAATTCATTAATTTTTATAAAACCATTCTTTTTCTGAAATAGTAAATGAACCCTAGGAAAAGGCAAATTAACACCAAACTTGTGACGTGACAGTTCTAAAGTGGTAGAGACCGGTTCTAGTTCTAAAACTTTATATGAAGGAGATTTGTAACTTTAATTGGAGATGCACTAGGAGGGGGTTAATTGGCACCTTTTTGACATTTCTTAACAGGTCGCTAAAATAACCTGAATGGGCACATTCAATTTCGTTTTATATAACGCCTGTTGCAGATTTTGTTTCGAGTGAACCATGTTAATTTGATAGGTCCCCTTTATATAAAGTAATAGAACCAGATAGAATCAGCCATTACCTGCAAAACAAACCAGCCACATTACTACATAGTTTTTTACTGGAGTAATTAAATTTTTAGCACATTATCAACAGCTAAGTCTGTCACGTAGAAAAAAAATATGGTTGGAGGTAACCATATTCTAAGAGCAACATACTATGGTTCGATTTTAACAATGTTTATGTTTGCAGGTTACCATATAATGTTTAAATATGACCGTAGTATGGCTAAAATCAACAAAAAATTTCCCGAAATAAACCATCATATGGTCAAAATTAACCATATTTTGGTCAATATTAACCATAATGATGGTCAAAACTAACCATTTTATGTTCAAAATGAACCATAATATGTTCAAAGCTTTCAAGAATTTTGACAAAAGTAACCATATTATGGTCAGACTTGCCAAAAATATGGTAAAAATTAATCATATTATGGTTATTTATTTCATCTATTTTTTTCAATTTGCTTGTTAAGTGTCAAATTATAATTTTATAAAAAAAAATCCCCTTTGATTCATATTCCAGGCTGTAACGACCTTCATTACCATTTGTTCTGTTCTACTAGTTTATTCTACGTAAACTTATTTTATTTTATTAAATAATTAAAATAAAATAAATGAGAATTTTAAGCAAACCAAGTAAAATGCAAACAACCAGAATGTTGTTGCTTTTTAAAATTTAAAATTAAACATACAATATTTAAAAATATTATAATTTCGAACATATTATTGTTATTAAATATCAACCATAACATGTTTGGAGGCAACCATAATATGGTTATAGCTTTTTGATATATGAATTTAACCATACTATGGTTGCTGTGATAATAATATGGTTAAAGTTACCATAATATGTTTAAATGTATAGTTGTAGTTTTATTTTTTATATAATAGTATATCGTTAAATTCAACCATATTTGAAGGTTTAGGGGAGGTAAACACTTTATTGTTAAATAGAAACAAAATATTATCAATCGTGAAAAAAGTTTTGTTAAAAACAACAAAAGTTTATTTGCTGCCATTGCAGGGACCATAATATGTTTTTTTTTAACCATACTTCAAACATGTTTTTTCTCTGCGTGTGATTACGGAATAAGTGCTTGAAAGACAATTGAAGCACAGCCGCGAATAACATTTTGTAAAAACCATTCTCTGCAGGAGCTGTTTTTTTGCAAATTATCGCTAACATTGCTCTCTTGCATGGTTTAAACATTATTTAACCTAAAATTATGCACCTTAATTTCAAAATACTTTACAAAGAGTCAGAAATTGAAAGAACGTTGTAATGATACAATAAAATGGTTTTGCAAATTGCAATGAAGTTTGACAAACCGCTTGTGTAGTGGAAAAACGTTTTAAATAACCTCGCGATTCTGGAAATGAATCGTTTTTCCCCCTAAAACAGTTATAAACTGTGAATTTTTCATGTTATCTTAAATTCAAATTTCTTAATATTTTGCATACAAGTTTATGTTGTTATTAATTTTGATAATCTAAGAAAAAAAATATTAAAAATAAGTAATCCTGCCTTTTAAAAACGTTTTTTTGCTCTCCTGAAAAATAATTATTTTGCCACTTACAACGTTTTTGGCGCCTGTGCTTCAATTGACACAAATTTTTGCAGGTTAAACAATTAAAAAAACAAGTTTAAAGAAATTCAAATAATTGAAGAAATTGTATTTACATTAAAAAAAATTGAAAAGTGCCACAAAATAAAAAATCGATGCAAAAAATTAAAATTTTTTTTATTGTTGTGAATGTTTTGCTGTATCATAATATGTTTACTTCTAAAGGTATTACGATTAACATGATAATAATATGATTACTTCTTAACTTATTATGATTAAAGTGATAAGAAAATGATTAAGGGGAAAATATTATGATGAATATTACGAATATATTTGGTCATTATATGATTCAATAACAATCGTAATATGGTGACTACAATCATGAATCTTATCATATGTTGCTCTTAGAATATGTTTACCACAACAATGTTATTTCTTTGCGTGCATTTAATTGCGTTCTGTTTGGTTTTTTAAGTCACAAACTTTGTTGTTTTCCGTTCATCATATTAATGTTCGTTCGTTTCAGTTGTGCTTCCCTGCAAATATTATTGGACCACCTGATCCATTTTGATTAAATGGACTACACCATGGACTGGTCCGATGCAATGCAAGCATGGACCATGTCTTCGTTTTTTAACGACATGTTTTCGTTTTTAAACGAAGTTAATACTAATCCTCTTGCGTATACAATAGAGTAGTTTTAAAACTTCTCCTTTGTAATCCAAAGCTGGGTTATACGGTCCTGCCCTAAGACATCGTAATGTTAAATATACCATGCTTTTCCATACGTTTGGGTTACTTTGGGACTAGTCCTAGTCCCTTGTGGGCTAAATTTACCACGCGTGTTTGGACAAGTCATATTATTTGCAGGGTTAGCACCCTTTTGGCTGGTAAAGAAAACCAAAAATTTTTTACAAAAGCAAAATACATGTACGGAAAAACAAAAAGCCAGCAAAAAAAAAAAAACATGAACAAAACATGTACGGTTCGAAGGACCATATAAAATAATCCTCTTCTAGGTAGTTGGCCGTTGAGATTCAAACGGTGGGCTATCTAAAGGAGAATTAAGGGTAGAATTTAATTTTCACTTTATAAATACATACGGTTTAATACTTCTTCAGGAAATCGCAAAGTACCATGTAAGCTGTCCGCACTGCTGGGTAATTGATGATGTTGATCGCTCTGAAATTGAAAAAAGAGTATTAAAATTACTAGTTAAGAACCCGAAGGTAAGTTGCGGCAGCATAAAGTTAACGAATGTTAGCTACAATTGACAATTGGAAAATTTGCGACGAGTATTAATATTGCAGTGCGGTCAACTTACATCAAATTTACGATATTATTCGAGGTGAGTATAATTCATAAAAAGTTAAAGATAAACAGAAATTTGAAAACTAAACTACGTTAGGTTTAAATTCATTAGAACCATTTTAATATACAATTATAAATTAAATTTTATATGTACAAATGTAATTTGTACACCTACCCTAGCTATTCGTGCTGTGGTCGTTGCTAAAAATTTTTGTTTGCTTCTTCCTTTATCGTTACTTTATATAGTGTTGCAAATAGTTATGAACGGTATTAAGGTATATGCTCCAAAACACAAACATTAAACAAAATACCGTTTGTGAGTGTGTGAGCCGAACATTTTTAATGTTCTGTATTTTCGAACTCTGCTTATAAATAATTAAAAACGCTAAAGCTACTTATGTTCACACCTATTAAATATTTGACGTCCTATACGTAATCACTAGTTTAATGCAAAAATTATTTGCTTTTGCAAAACGTTTAGCTAGATCAAACATCATTGAACAGTTTCTAAGCTAAATTTGTACAATTATTTTCTTTCAAATAAAGTTTAGTAAATCAATAGAAATTAATAAAAAAAAGCTAAAGTTTGATCAATTTACTGGTCACGCTTTTTTGGATTTTAACATACCATAAGTAATTGACTCAAAACAAAAGCGTACAGAAACTTTTAAAGGAAAAAGTGAGTTTATTTGCTTGTATTTTACTGTTTTTAAATGGTTTTAAGAAGTGTATTAACTTTTGACGCGATAGTGCCCATAACAAATAGGAAGCAGTTGGCTTTTTAGTAGTATGGTTAATGTTACATAAGATAAGGTTCAGCCGAATATTGGACTTTAGCGTTTTTAATTCCTTGAAATTTTTTCAAAATCACTGCTTTCAATTTATTAACAAGGCTGCTCCCAGTTCTTTCCAGCAAGCCATAAAGTAATTTAACAATGTTTTTTTATTAATTGATTTTCTTTCTTAAAGAATTTAAAAAAGTATTTAAAACCAAAATATAAACATTTTTAAATCATTTGTTTTCTTCTGCTAAAATGCAATTTGCAAAAAATTTTCTTTCAATCCTTAAAGTAGACTTTTTTATTTCCTTCAACAATACCAAAGCCATTCATTGTATGCAATAAAATATTTACCAAACTACTAAGAAAAACTGATTTTAAGCAATTTATTTGTTCTGTTTTCTCTTAGATTTATACTTCTACACAAATAATCCTTAGAATATTTACAAAAAAAAAAAAAAAAAAAAAATGCAAATTTCATTTTAAAGAATAAGAAAAGCCAAAATACTAAAAAAAACTTTTGTTTTTTTTTCATAAAATTTATACATATACATATCTATTATATATTGTACATGAAGAGGTCAATATTTAAATCCTCTGTAAAAAAAAAACAATATTGACAAACAGAAGCTCTAGTCATGTCAATAACAAAAAAAAAATATTAATAATATTGTTTGTAATCAGAGGAAAAAATAAAAAAAATACTAAGTTTTTATGTATAAAATTTTTTATTTTCCAACATATTTTTTAATGTGTGCGTGTGTGTGTGTGTGCTATTTTTCATATCAGCAAAAAATTTTACTTGAATGCACCAAAATTTCCTCTTCTTTCATATATGAACGATAAAAATATATTAAAATATATAAAAATAACTCACCAAAAAATACATGAAATGCTGTGATATTAAAATGATGTTATCTCTAATTCTTTTTCAAGACTAAAGTATTAAAAAAGGGAATAAAATGAAAACGATAACCAATTATTAAAAATAAAATATTAAAAAATGCACAAATAAAATGCTCAGATAATATTGGCGGTTTACATTTTTATGTAGAGGAAATCTAAGAAAATTGCTTTTACAACGAAAAAAAAAATTTTGTTCTTTTTGTTCGTAATAAAAATATATTTTTCTGTTATCTTTATGAACAGGGTAGCGCAGAATAAGCTTTAATAATTGAAATCTTTATAACCTCTTAAAATATTATTTATACCCACACCACAAAAGTGGACTCAGTTTCACTCTTTCAGTCGATCTAACTTTGTCCGTTCGTCCACCAGAGTGGCGGATTGGCTGCCTGGCTTGTTGTCCATATAAACATTGTGTGCAAAGTACTGGCTCATTTTGGATATAATTTGATGAAATATGGTACGGATATAAGAATATCTTATATCGAAAAAGCCAAAAATATTTCAAAAGCACAATGTCTTTTTCAATATGTGTCAATATATAAAGTATTCTTTATAAGAAAAATACTAACACAAAATATATTTATTTGCCTTGCCTCAATTATAAAAATACGAACACAAATTTTTTTCACATGGCAAAACTAAGTGTGCTTTCGAATGCACGTTTATAATCACAAATTTCCGTTTTATTATGGTATAGACTTTTTAAGAATTAAATTTTTTATAAAAAAATTGTTTAAAAGAAAAAAAAATTGCTTATTGGAAACATTTTCGTGACATTTTTTAATTTCTTATATCCGTTACCTACTGTAATTATCACCAGGACAAATCCTATTGAAAACTGTGAGAATCGTTTCGTCTCTCATACAAGCCTCTTTCCAGAATAGAGTTTATAGATTAAATTTATTCCAAACTTATTTTATTGTAATCTCGATCATCTTACCAAATTTTATTTGAATCGGACATTTGCCATAACTTCATTATAAATGTTAGCATTGACATAAAATTAGACAACAGTCAATTTGACAAAAGCAATGTACAATATCGTGTCAAAATTTTGTGCCAATAGGTCTAGCAAAAAATCCTCTTCCTGAAATCGCTTAATGACAAAAAATCTCATATAGATGAAGATATCAAAATTATATTCGGCACGGTAAGCTTTTACATGAATCTTCACCTCACTAGATAATTTTATTGTGTTGGGTTTGTTTCACTTTTATTGTTTACAGAAGCACAACCAATTATAAGACACCAGCAGCATGCCCGAAATGGGTTTCCTTATCATTATGCTTTGAAAATTTGATGTTTTAAACTACATTATTTTAACAAATAGAATATGGGAATTTTAGTATCTTATTTTACTTTTTACATATTAAAATAATGTATGTGTTTCTTCTTGAAGCATTGTATTTGTTTCTACACAAAACAAGCAAATCGTGTTTTTTTATCTTTGGATTGCTGTTGTTGTTTATACAACAAACTTTTACAAATACACGCGTATGCACTGAAATTTTACAAATACTTCTCCTACGAATATTTTAGACACATTTGTTTTGCTAAACATAACAATTTGTATTGATATCTACGAAAAATAAACGAATTCGAATTCATAAACTGTAGCAAAGATTATTTGCAGTGTTTGATGGAAATTGTTCTTTAATTTGTATTAAAAATGAATGATTTAATCAGCACATTTGATCGATATCGCCTTTTTATACTGTCGATTAAAACAAATTTTTTCATTACGCTGTCCTGAGGTGAGGTGAGGCCTAATTATATTCTCTTTTTGAATGAAAGTTTAAAAATTTTTTTGACACAAAACACGGCATATGGTGTAAATTTTTCTGAAATTTTTTCGATTCGAGAACTCAACTTTTGAAGAAGTTTATTCCGACACAAATCGGTTTTAGTCCAAAATCATTGGGGTGAGAAAAATTTACATTTGCTTTTTTTTAATAAGTAATCATCATTTCTGATTAATGAAAGCTTTTAAAGCTTCTTTTGTTTTCTATATACATACATTCACTTGCTCGTTTCCACAGCTATTTGGCTCAACCACACAAACATTTTCACTTAATTTTTTCGATTTATCCCAAAACTTTTATAAATCTTTCTCCAGCTCCTAACAAAATTTTTCTTTGTGAAAATTTATAGTTTCCATTTTAAAAAAATCTCACAAATTGCTCAAATGACATGATGAAAAAATATCTACATCTCAAATTGATTTTTTAACACTTTCAGATGAAGAAAATCAACACTTACCAAAAGACCAGTGCAGTGTAAAACTAAAACAAATTGAAAAATTTCTAAAATAGAAAAAAGGGAAAAAGCCAGAAACGATTTGTGGTTCAAACTCGACTTAAGATACAAATGAAAACTGTAATAGAAAATTCGTATCATGCTTTTATGCATGCATGGAAACAGTACTGCAAAGTAAAATGACACTGTCAATGGGTTATCAATCTTTGGATACAACTCTGACGCACACACACACAACATATGCGCTCATATAGTAAATAAAAATCTTTTTAACTTTTTTGTGCTTCCAAACAAAATGGAGAATAACGCGAATAAGTAAGTGAATGAGAGAGTGTGAGAGACAAAGTAATTTAAGAAATAATGCTGGTGCTAATATATAAGCCCTATAGATTTTTTAATACAACTGCAAACTAGTTTGTGTTGCCAGAGAATACTTTTTCAAAACAGTTTTTTCTAACATAAATCCCAAATTTATGTTTCACTGGTTGCTTAGGCTAGATCATCAGGAAACATTCTCTCAAAGATTATAGAAAAGCTAAAAATATTATACAAATAAAACCGTAAAGCGAATAAGAATTATAAACACTCAAAGTTTTACCTGTAACAATATCAAAGCTAAGACAAAACACCAACCATAAAATTTGTTGTGCGTCGAATGTTTTTGCTTTCTATGCTAAAATTGAGGAATGTACTTGTAAATTTTTTTCTGATTTTGTGGGCCAAATTCTTTTTTTCTTTATTTTTGTAAATTTTTTGCGGTTCATAAGTAGTAAGCAACAGTTTAAAAAGCTTGTTTCCCTTATATAACAAAATCTTTTACTTGCAAAAAGAATTTAAATTAGCATTTAGATGTCAATTGTTCTTCTTGATGCCGTATAATTGCATTTGAATCATCTAAGGAAAATAAAATTTTCGATAATTTTTAGAATATCTGACAGCATTACAGTAACCGTGGGCTTTCTTTGGCCGAGTACATCTTAATTTTCAAGGCTAAGTTTGTAGTATCCTTTCCCTGAACTCAAAACTGTTGACAATTTTACTGACGTAGTAAATATGTTGAAAGTATGCCGCAACTATTTTCTGCTTCTGGCCAGTCCCAAAACCGTAACTCCATCGTAGTCATGGAATGTATTCCTGTGAGTAAACCAATTTAAAAATTTATTTTGTAAAATTTTAGCCACAGACACAAAATTAAGAGCTTTCGTTATCGGAAAAGAAAGACAATAGAGCTGTTATGTGGAAAAAGACTTACAGAGCACTTCTCATTCGGTATAATCTGATGGTGGAATTCCACTTGGTGACTAACTATGCGTTTACCAAAAGTCACCGTGCGTGATCGTAGCAATTTTAGTGTATTATCCGACAAATTTTATGTATTCGCCCTGGAGATATCTAATCTCCGATGCTTTTCGAAAAATGCCATCAGAATCTTATACCGCCACAGGACAGATTTTCCACAATATTGCCACAGCAGCCACATTATTCCCAAACGCACACCCCAACACAGGCGAAGCAGTCGCCGCACAAGAGCACTCCATCATTTACCAATATACCAACGGACAACCATCTTCAACCGTGTTACTTCAACCTCTCATCGGCTTTCAATTCAGCTTTTTACTGTTCACTAACAGTTCTTCGACCTTTTACTTAACTAACACAACTTCCAGGGCCCTGTCTCTCAAGACATGCAAGTTACAAATCGACATGTAAAATACATTAAAAAAGTAACAATTTTACAATTTTTTGTTTCAAATATATTTTACTTGTAGATTTGTAACTTGCAGTTTTGAGAAACAGTTCCCAGTGCCACCAACACAACTTTTCTCAAACACGAAGTCAGTCCGGTTCCGTGTCATCGGTGGCAACTGACTACCATGGTACCAGATAGAATCTCTGGTCAGCCTTCGGCCTCAAGAAATCATGAAGTCTTAAGAAGCCCTATCAATTTTGAAATTTTATCAAATTCCACGTATGACTGCACCTGGCTTCCCCTGAACATGCAACACCAAAGATGAAATTCTTTAAAAAATGCTACTGGAAAAAAGTATAAGGAATAAGGAAAACCTCTCTTACTTTCACTACTCTACTATTTCACAGAACAAAAAAATCAAATTTATTTTTCTCTCCTATGGCAACACTAATGATAGCGAAAATCTCTGTTACTTCACAAAAAAATCTTATTCAATGTATCGTATAATCCAGCTTTAAATGTTCCATCTTCCTTTTTTTTTGGTTATTTTGTTTTCGTAGATGTTTTTCACTAGTTTATTTTCCCTGGCACGTACATAAAAGTTGAACTAGTGACGGATTTCACTGAAAACTTTTCAACACATTGAGCTTTATAAAAATTTATATATACATATGTATGTATTTATGTATATGTTAACACCATACAGTAAATGTCTAAGTTTGAGTGTTTTTAAGTGCATACATGTATTTGTTGAATAAATTGTCTTGTCTAAACGAGTATCTCTGTGTACGAGTTCTAGTGAAATCTAAGTAAACTTGTATTTTTATGTTGAAATGAAATGTTACTTAGTTTTTCTCTAAGATTGTAGTGAATTGTCTTTGTTTTTTTAAATCAGCTTAATTTTCTGTCTGAAAAAATTTTCTACGTATACTCTTTGCGTTATTTTCCCAATAACATTGATTTCTAATGAATTGTTAGTTTTTAACTATTTGCACAAAAGTTAAATTTTTGGCAAACGAAATGAAAAAGGGAATAGAGTTAAAATCATTATTTTCTATTAAGTTGCTGACTGGATTTGTGTTAAATTTTGTAACGTTTTTCGTTCGTGTGTCATGGAAATCATGTGGCATTACTTCAAACCAGAGATGGCAACATTCGCTGTTCCTTGGTTCGCGTGATTAGGCAACAAAATTCTGCTTGAGAATATAAATGTTTGGTATATTTATACACTCAAAAAAGTATGTAGTTAAATTCAAACGAAAATTCATTTGAAACAACTTAAAATTCATTTAAAAATCGGATCATTTACATTTCATTTGAAACAAATGATTTTTACATTAATTTTAAATTTTTTTATTTATTAAACAGCATATTCCGTAAAATTGAATAGTTTTTACTTTTAAAAAATATATTTTAACTGAAAAAATCAAACTACATAACAAAATAAATACGGAAAAACATTATTTTTTTGGTAGTTTGTTTTTTGAATAACAAACACAAATGTTGAAAATTAAAATTATTCGTAAAATAACTATATTTTTATTCAATTTTAACAGTACGGAAAACGAGTTTAATAACCCACAATCAGTTACTGTAATAATTTTATGAGTGTACCCACTCCACAATGGTGGAGAAGGAATTTTGAGTTGAAAATATTTATCCTCTACCTTAAAGCAATTAACATCAAAGCAAGCGCAGAAATATAGATTTAGGGCACAAATTATGGCCTACCCTGGTAACGAGATAACTAGCTTAAGGCCTATACGGTTCTGGGGCTACAGCCGTCCAGCCGTGACCTTAAAAGATCTATTCATTTCAAGCCTTAGACATGCTTTGGGTATTGCCTGCAGCTATTTGTTAACGAAACTTTAACACCAAGATTAGTTTTTAGACACTAACGCATAATTTCTGGATGCTTAAAAAGTCCTTAATGTGCTTCTGATCGTTGAGTTTCTTATTTGACTCTCATTAAAAATTAATATTGAATTATTTGCTTAACCCTTGCCTCTCCAGTGTGGAGCACCAAGGGGACTCTGCTACATTAACTTGCAATTCCTTAGATATAATTAAGAGAACTATGATGCTTACCGATGGTACGATAAGTTTAAAAATAAATAAATAAAAAAATATTATTTACACTGACCTCGAGTCTGATTATTTACTTAATTTATTTAGAACTATAAAAATCTGCGTTTAGAAGGAGCCAGAAGACTAAAAACTGAATTAATCGAAAGGAACCTGAATTACAAGAATCCAGGGTACCCTAGTAGACTGGTTGGTAGTTAGCTTTTTTTCAACTTGAAAGTCATTTTTAATTCGGTCAAACTAAGAATAATTCTAAATCTTCCATAAGAAAAAAAATCTTTATGTGTTTGTGACCTTCAATTAACATCCAGAGAATCTTATAAGAGAGTTTAAATCTAAAATGTAATAAACAATATATGAAGCAAATAAATGATAAATAGCCAGCAAAAAAATGTCACATATGAAACATAAAGAATAGTGATGGCGATAACATTCCCCTCCTTGTAAGCGAGTTAGGGATTGTTGAGCTTGACTTTTTCTCCATTAGTGATATCTAGTACAGATGATCTTCGATGCACTCTGAACGTTGATACTTGTTTATTTGCAAAAACCTATTATGCAGTTATTTACTTTAGATATATTCTTAATCGAACGTCATTAGCAAAGACATTTTTATTGATAGTGCAAAAAATTATTTTTGGCCAAGATTTCAAAGTTCAAAAAGTGCTTCGTATGAGCATCGCAGCATACTCGCGTATCCAACGCTGCCAAAAATGGCTCGCAAATGTTTGCGTTTGTTAAAAGCGATGACATGATTCGTATGAAGATCCGCATAATGGTTAAAATCCAGTTGGGGGCCCTTAAAGCAAATGGTTCGTGGTTATTGCATCACCTTCAAGTATTTCAAAAGAAATTAAGGTTAAGGAGAGAAAATTTATCAATTCATATTTCAATACAATTTTCATAAACATAATTTTATTTTTTATTTGACATGAAAAACGAATTTTAAACATAAATTTATATATAAATAAATTGGTAAAATCGGCTATTAATGAAGTACTTTATGCGCATTATTCATGAGCTGGCCGATTCCTTTCCCAGTAAAAAAACAAATAAAATTTCAAGTGCCACGGCATTCCCTTACTACTTAGCAGTTTTGTAAGGGAGAATACTAAAAAACGAACTGTATCAAAACATTCAGTGCGAAAGCTGATCATTACATCTTTATGTTTCAAAAATGTATTGCTTGAAAGTGGGAACTCGCCCTATAAAATTCATGTCTTCCGTAAGCGCAATGGTAAGCGAAGCCTGTATGTTTCTCCCTTACAAACCTGCTTCGTTGGAAGCTCCATTTTTTATTGGGTTGTAAATGGCTTATCCAGTAAGCAGGTACAATTACAATAAATAAGTTTAAGATTTTTTATTATTATTTTTTTTATTGTATATGTAACATATAATTATTACCTTTAAACCATACAATTAACACTTGTTATCTATTTACCTCCACTTAAGAAAAGAAAAATATTTTTATTGCAAGGAAGCCATATTAGTAGTACTACTATTATTTTCAAATTAAGTTTAAAATAAAAAAGTTTTAATTATTATTTGTATGTATGCACTAAAACAATTAATTTTCAAGTAATATAAAATTAAAAGATTATTTCCTAAAATAATTACAAACAATATTGTTATACACCTTATATTATAATTATTATTATTACCAAACTTTGCTCTCAGATTGTTACCTGATACCAGCATATTGAAATAAGAATTAAAATAAAAAAACAATTGTTTACAAATTTCCATACGAAAAAAAGGTCATGAAAAAAGTATATTTCTGTTCAACACATTACAAAATCAAATGCGATTTCCAAAAGAACATACAATATCGAGGTGCGGTGACCATCCGTTCTGTATTGTATAGTACAGTACTGTATTTTCGAGCTTTGTTTTTTGTGAATAAATTTAATTGTTATGTATTTAATAAAGTCCTCAGTATTTATATTGTATTTAACAGAAAAGCAGATTTTGTAGAAACATGTCAAGTCATTACCGCAAAAAAAGCTTAAGCAACAAAAGCAAAATTTTTCAGAAGAAGGTTTTTTTTATTTTATTTCATAAAAATGTTGTATGAATGTTGCCGTTTAATACCACTGACAGACATATGATTTGTATATTATACTACATGTGGGTCAACCTCAACTACAATTAAATCACGAAAAAATTGGTACATATATTGCTAGTTTATGTACTACCGAAATGTACATAGAATAAATTTGGTATCTTATAAAACACAGCTTTTTAGCTGTAATCAGAAAGAATTGTAGTATGCATACCATGGTACTTAACACATTTCAATTATGAGTCTTTTTAATTTTAAAGGGGTAACAGCATGGTAGAATAAGTACAAGGTATAGTCATTAGAAATTTTGATCTGAATTTCAAAACCCATTTAACACCAAACAAAAGCAAATATGGAAAATATTTTAAAACAACTGTCAAAAATCAAATAAATTTATTTGGCATTACATGGGTAAGTAATGAAAACTCTCCCTAATGAACATAAGAAAATTTAAAAAAATAGTTAATCGGACAACGTTGGTTGAGTCAACAAATTTGTAAAACAAAATTGTGCGTTGAATTAACGTAAAGGTTCACTAAGTTAACGAAATAGATTATTGAATTGAAAAATTATAAATTTATGATAATTTTTCATTATATCAACGAACAGTTCATTAAATTTTTCAAATAAAATCTTTTAAAAACAGGTCATTCAGTGATACAACAAACAAATTCATTGGACGAAAATTAATAAGCTTTTAGTTTTCTTAACGTACATTTTCATTGTCTCAATGGACCTTTTTGGTTCAGTGTTAAGCGGCTGATACACTTGCAATATAATTGTTAAATTTTTCGTATTGTACAGTTATATCGCCAATTTGTTTGTTATATTCCAAGGTGGCACAATTAATTGGCAAGAATCAAAATCCTTTTGATTTCCAATGCACAACGAAAAAAGTCCAATATACTGTGAAATGAACGATGTTGCTTTTCTTTAAAGGATTTGTTTTGTTGCAATAAGAGTTGCGCCATATTTTAATTGAAACCATTGTGCGACTTACATAATAATATAGGGCAACATAAAAATAAAATGGCGAATAGCTTTATATTATTGTTGATGAATGTGGCGCTTAAGCGATATGGTAAGCGAGACTTTTACGTTTCTTCAGCTTGTTTGTAAATGCTACGTTTGAAGCTTTTTTTTTTGAATTTGGTAGGTATTTTGATCTTAAAAAAATTCTCACCGTAAATATAGGCCATTTAATCCCTATACATCAAAAATCAATCTTATCTCGTTAACTCTATATAGCTTTGGTTAGGTTAGGTTCCATGAGCAGCCATTAAAGGACCTTGGGTCCTTTATTGGTCCCTTTGTGATACCCAGCACCAATGCCCATGCGATAGAGCAGTAACTCAGATGACGTCACTGAAAAGTCTAACCAATTCGTCTTCCAAGTGAAGAGAACAAGCGATTTTAGTTCTATCCTTTATAGATCCTCCAAGCAGGAAAACACCGGTTCCCCCAGGTATTTTCCCTAATGCCCCGCAACCCAGGGCATTGACAAAGAAAGTAAAGCACAGCCTCCTCTTCCTCCTCGTCCTGACAACTTCTACAGTAGTCGTGAAATTCCAGACCCATTCTTCCATCAAGAGTCCCCACCGGTCAGTGTCCAGTCACAACCGATATCACTGTCCTAATCTGGTCCCTGCTGAACCTAAGTAGAGAGCTGGTTCTCCGTTCATCATATCCAGGTCAAACGATCCTGGATGTCAAGCAGGTGGACTCACGGGTCCACCGCATCTGCTCAACTCTATAAGATACGCGCCTGATTTTACTCTATATAATTTACTTTAAATTGAAATTTATTCTTTCCTCACCCAATACAGGAATTTGTATGGATTATTTTTTTATTTTCAAAACTACAACTTTTTCTCGTTCAAATAAACTTTTTTTGGTTTTTATTTCGCTTAGAGATTTTTTCCCAGTTTGCTGTTTTTTATCTCTGTGTATGTGTCTGTGTTTATAGAAAAAAGTTTTTGGTTTGAAAAACAAGCAATTAATTTCAACTAGAGATTTTTTTTAATTTTGTTGGTGTTTAATTTGAGTTTGTTGCTCTTCGAGTTGATTTTGTTTTCAGTTGCTGTTTTTGCTGCTGTTCATGTAACACAACCATTCATGTGGTCAACTAAAAATGGGCATTAGGTAAACATTCAAAATGAAAAAGAAAAACTAATATTCTGTTTTATTTAAAAACTTTTGATGGAAACTAAAAAGATGTGTAAAGAAAGAGAAAGTTGATACGAATTAAAGGTACCATTATATGCATATATTGAATTGTTATAAATAATCAATCAATTAGAATCAAATATAAATAAAATAAAGCAAATGGAATTGGGATGCATTGCTATTGTTCAAGATGTGGACACAAATTGACATATGACTTTGGCCATGTACTGATCCCTTTATTAGGCGCCTAACTATCTAACCTCCTCTTTAAACTAGTGTCTGTTGAATAGCAACGGCACACAGGGACATCCGCCAAAAGTTTTAGCCGTTATCCATCGTGTTGTAGGTCTCCCTTCCAGCGATGAAACTTTAACAATAGCTAGTCTATGGACTATCATTCTAGGTTAGTGGAAGTGTAGTAAACCTTAGTAATGCACGATGCATACACATCTATTATTAGCATACATTGTCAAGTGAAATGACTGTCGGAAACAAAAAATGTGCTTTCATTTAAACCAACTAAAATTATTAAAGTTCCTTGATTGATGCCAATATGCAATACAAACAAAGCACTCAATTTCCCAAATGGAAAATAATTGTGATTGGTCAATTAACAAATAGGGGAAAAAGAATAAGTGATTTTAATATAATCACCCAAAATAAAATAAGATCATTGTTGACTAAGACACTAACTTGTGTTCTTTAATAAACAAAAACCAATCTCCATTTGCACTTGCCAAGGTAAGATCGGCAAGTGTTATAGATCTACCAGTAGCAAACTCTTGCAGTTGAAAACACTAAAAACATTGTTTTTTTGATGACTCCGGTTTCCTATACACGGCGATGCTGTCGTTTACAAATTCATAACACATCGATCCTGCCAGGAGTCCATAGTATAAATTAGAGTCAGGGGAAAAACTACTGGCATATCCTTTTTTGTCCTTAAATCTCATAACAACCTGCAATCAATTCATGCAGGGATCCCGACGATTTAATCTTTAACGTTTCACAAAAATAATGAAAGGGAAAAAAGCACAGTTAAGCAAGCCATACCACCCGCCTTTCTTGTTGTTTGTATTCATTGCTGGAATTTAGCGCGAATTAATAATAGCAAGTTAAAATTGTGTGTGCCTAGTTGCTGTTAAATGTATTCATAGCTTTATTTTAAATAATAATAATATCGATAGTTTCCCAGCACTAGTCAATATCGATCGGTTGCTGCATCAACGTTACAAGTCAATAATCGCAAATTTTGACTTCAGGTGTCTTATGTGGTGGTAATTAATTCATATGAATATTTTGTAAACTCAACTAATAAGAGAAGCATACAATTTTCGTTTTCTATTATGAAGTAAGGAAGAACATGTAAATCAATTAAAAAAGATAATCATTCAAAGCAAATTGCGATCTACCAAAGGAAATTATACAAATTTTAAAATTCATAATAATTAAATTTTCATACTAAAAATTTAAAATTTTTTGATTTTTATTAATTTTAAAAATGTGTAAAAATATAACTATAATAATATAAATTCCATTGCACAATATGAATGTTAAGTTTATTATAAGGTTTCAAGATTGATGTTTGACTATTGACTGCCAGCAGTCATCAATGGCTGTGAGTGTTAAACGGCAAACCACTCTGAAGAGATTGAGTGGCTGCAATCGAAACATGTAGCGGTAACCTGCCCGTGAAAGCCTGGGTTCGATTCTCGCGGCAGTCAAGAATGAAAAATTATCAATTAATTTTAATTAATTTCATGTTGTAAAATTCCTTTCTTCATAAAAATCATTTAATGAAAATAAAATTTTATGAACTTTAGCTTAATTTAGAATATCAAAATTTTTATTAAAATCCATGATCATTTCAACAAAATGATCACAATTCTAATTGTTCTGTGTAAATTTAAAACTAAAAAGTCGTTTTCTGTTAAAATAATATTTTTGAGTTATAGCGATGTTGCCAACAAATTTTACGTAACGCCATCATGCATTTTATATTGTATTTTCGACCCACGTTTAAATTTTTCACACTCTTTCACTAAATTGCGGTTTCAACCGCAATACAAAAAAATTAAATAATATATAAACAAATCTAACGTGACGTGACAAAAAGTAGACTTTCCTGTGGAAAAACTTATATGTAAATCAACATTGACATTAGGGATACCCATTCCGAATACCGAAATCCAGGGATTATTCTAAAAATTTAAAAATTTTTTTTATATACAACTATATTTAATTAAACGTGAGTCAGCCTGTTAAAAGTAACTACAAAAATTTAATATAAAATCATACTGGCAATGAATCTATTAGTTTAACTGGTTACAAAAAGAAGTCGCAAGTGAATAAATGTTACATGCAATGCATTTTGTACCACAGAAAATAAAATCAGAAGATAAAGTTCGGTGTGGTCTTTTTTCTAAGTGAATGATAATTTTTTTTTGTTAAAAGAAAATTAAAAATATAATTTTGATTTAATTAACATTTTAGTTGCTTTGAAATAAATTTTGAATTAAAATACTAATCAAATAACAAAAAATTATTTCGTTTAATATAAAGTAATTTAATCTTGTGAAATTGTTGTTGGAAATTGTCAAAATCAATCAACACATTGTTTGAAACGGCAAAGTTTTTGGATAATTTTTTTAATAAAAATTAAAAATATCATTGCCCCTGTTTGATTCGATTCAAACTATTCATAAAATATACATTCCATTAAGGATTTTTGTTTTCTGTGTAGAGTTGTGGTTTTTAAGATCTTTTAAGCATTTACTTAATGTTTTTTTCAGTTTTCTCATTTCGCAAATTAAATATAGAATTTAATTTTTGTATACATTTTAAGTATAACTGTATATATGAACTTTCTTTGTTAAATTTCCTAAAAAAAATAATATGATTTTGTAAACAACCCCCTAAGACCCCCTTAAACTATTAACATCTTCTAATGGTATTGTCGTCTTTATACCTTTATACACTTTATTGTTCATTTCGGGGTGACTTTTTGTATCCCAACTGAACATTTTTTCAATTTACTAAAAACACTTCTTGTTTCCTTTTTTTTTCTTTTTTATTTATTTATTATTTTTTTGTTTCCTAAAACAAATTTTTGGTCTTGTGTGACTATTTGTTGTTGTGGAAATCTCATCAGGGCTGACATACATTTTGCTGTAAGAAAGACAACAATATAAAAGAAGGATTTTAATAAAACTTCTCTAAAATAAGTACATTGTACACTCGCACACATGCACACATACATATAAAAAACATATAATGTGCATGCAAGACAAACCTAAGATACAAAAGACAACCAGGATACTCTTGCATTGTATACGCATTAGTGATATGTATGCATTAGTATTTTTTTTTTGTGCAATAGCATTTGCTGCTTCCAGTATTTGTATTTGTATGTAGGCACTCAACATAACTTGAGTATAATGAAACACCAAAAGCAAGTAAAGATGGAGAGCGTGAGGAGGACCACACAAGGTGTTGGACTACTCGAGATAATTAATGAGTAACGAAATCCCAATGGACAGAAGAAGTTGTCAAACAATAAAGTAATTTCATTCAAATGGAAAATAGAACAATATGTGAGCTATTTTCTATTTTCGACAGCACATTAGACATTAGAAAAACACTGTTGTCACTTGCAGTGTTTGACTAATGAAGCTGATTTGGATTTAGAGTGGGGAAATCTCAAAACAAATAGTACTTGTTTTTTAATGGAATTAGCTATAAATAGAACTTGTGGGGGTTTCATAAATAGGGATTACAGGGTGAGAGTTCTGTGATATGTAGGTCATCATAGTTTCTTTGGTGATAAATTGAAGTTGAATTTAGTCTGATCATATTGATTTAATCAATGATTTAATGTTAGTGTTGTGAAAGCTCAAATAAATGCATTACAACACTGAAAAAATATTTTTAGATTTTTTAAGTATCGAAACTATTAGAAATAAAATTAATTTCTAATCGAAACAGTTTTCGATCACGACTGCCAGAATTCTATGAAAAACACTAGTTTAACTTTTTTTACAAAAGCCTACAGCGCACTCGGAGACTTACGTGTTCTATGTACCTTTATGTTCCTTACGTATTGTGCAGTTTAAATTGTTTCTTATAAAAAAAACTTACACACTGAACCAAAAAGGTACGTGTAGAGAATGAAAATGTACGTTAAGCAAACGAAAAATTTATTAATTTTTTCCAATTAATTTTTTCGTTGTAATTCATTGTTACCGTTCTTTAAAAGTTTTTTTTTTTAAGAATTAAATGAACTGTTCGTTGATATAACGAAACATGATCATAAATTTATAATTTAATAAAAGAATATTTCAATTCAATAATCTCTTTTGTTAACTTAGTGAACCTTTACGTTAATTCAACAAACACTTTGTTTTACAAATTTGTTGACTCAACGTACACAGATCATTGTCTCAGTGAACTATTTTTTTTTTAAATTTCCCTTCGTATATTATAAAGCGTGATCCATTTCGAGGTTCCCTACTTTTTTTAAGAAAACAAAACAGAAAATTCAAATTTAATGGGGAATGTTTGTTATCATTTGAAAGAACATTCTTTGGCATTTATTTTTTGAAGATTATGTCTGTCAAATGTTGGCCGTTGCTACGTCGCAGATGGTCCATCCGTAGAGTCCAATTTTCGATGACTCGTGCGATCATTTCGACTGGTAACTGGAAAATGACACGCATGATGTTTTCCGCCAAGGCCTGAATCGAAGCGTGTTTGTCCGCATAAACTTTAGACTTTACATATTGCCACAGGAAAAATTCTAACGGTGTGATATCACACGATCTTGGTGGCCAATCGACTGGCCCAAAACGTGAAATTATGTACTTACCGAAGTGTTCTCTCAATAAATCCATTGATTGATGCGATGTGTGGGATGTGGCGTTGTCTTGCTGAAACCAAAAGTCGCCGAGATCAAGAGCTTCGATTTCAGGCATAAAATAGTCGGTTATCATGGCGCGGTAACGGTCGCCATTGCTGCGAACGGCGCTGAATCGACCCTCCACGGTCTTCGTGTACACTCTCAGCTACGGCCGCTATATTTTCTTTACAGCGTGCTGGACGTGGTCTATTCGGTCGAATATTATCCAATAATGAATGGTGGGTCTCAAAATGGGAGATGGTGTTGCGAATAGTACGCTCAGTAGGCCGATTACGTTGACCATATGTTGAGCGAAGTGCACGAAACACATTCCTCACAGAACGTGAATTTTCGTAATAAAGTTGAACGATTTGTAAACGTTGTTCAGGCGCAAGTCTTTCCATTATGAAATGCCAAACAATACTAAACAAAAATAACATGTCAGCATGACACGACTTACACGTGATCTGTCAAAAAAAGGCTATTGAAAAAAGTATCTCTACTTGGATCACCCATTACAACCTTTCCATCATAATTTACTACTGGAACACCCAATCAAATTGAAAAGTTTCATAATTCAAATGTTTTTATTTTATATTTTTTCCTATTTTACAAAAATATTTGAAATTTATAATATTATAATAATATAATATACATATTATAGTTTCTTTATAATTATTACAACGATCTTTGAAAATAAAATTTTATAGTAAACTCGTTTGCTTTTCAATGGAACTCGGTGCATCCCTTGTTAATTTGGACGGATGTAGCACTTAAAGCTGATCCAAATTAACTTTCAGCAAATCCACAGTTCTTAATTTTATTTTACACACACAGCAAATCATTTTTCGGAATCTAATTTAAATCACAAATGTCCTTTTTCACTTTTATTTAATTTGAGATACTGTTTTTTACAGACACCACAACATTTTTAACATTACACTGCTTTTTTGAATTTGTGTACATAATATTTTAAGAAAAATCAATTCGAATAGAATAATAACAAGAAATGACAAAAATGCTATAGTAACACTGTTTTAAAAACAAATTTAACAAAAGTTACTTAACCCCCATGACACTTTTTTGACTTCAGTTTGAATTTAAATCAACACTTGAAAAAATAAAAAATCCATAAGAATTTTTTGCCTTTTCCAAATTAAAGAATTCAATAATTCACTTACAAAAAGGTTTTTTTTTAATCTTTAAGTATTCTGTCTGCAGAACTAAAATTTATGTTTTCTCCATCACTTACCAAATACTTATACTTCCAAATAATGTTGAAAAAATAGTATAATTTCTCGCATTTGATTTGTTTAGTTGCTACTAAATATCTCTGGACGCAAAAATGTTTCCACCACATAAAACTACAGTTAATTTGATTAATACACTCTCAAATGTAATGAAACGTAAACGACTCAAAAGTGTACTAACGATAAAATATTCGTAAATCCTTTGAGAAAATGAATTTTTTTCCAAAAAAAAAATAAAGATAAAAGAGAATAACAAAGTCAACAACATAACAGTAGTTAAGCAAATAAATTCTAATGCAAAATACAAATAAAGTTGGTAACATAAGCCCACTTACAAATTAACTACACACAAAGGCATCAATACTCATAGACTTTTTAAAGACAAATGCAGACACAAGTCATTTATGGGGCCGTTAAAATGTGTAGGTTTGCTGGATTTTATTCACATCATAAATGCTTAAGTTCATTGCTCATTTACAAGATTAATGTGTATAAAATGACCAACCGTCCATAATCATTTGGTTTATTATGTCTGTATTGTACGCAAATACAGGGTGGCTTAAAAGAAACGAAGGGATTTATTTTATTATTTAAATGTGATTTCCTTTTATTTTACGATTGTTGTAAAAAAACTCGGGAAATTGAAAATGGAAAAGTGCACTGCTAAATTAATGAAATTCGGTAAATTTTGTGTGGCCACCGAACTTTAGTTGAGTTGCCAGTTGCCAAAAATATATTGCAGATGGCAACATATCGTCGGCTAAGTATGCAAACCTGCTAAATCCACTTTTTATGTAAATTGAGATTTTGATGCCGTGTGGTAGAGAATGATACACCTCGTTGACCAGCGTGTAGATTTTCTTCAATTTGAGGCTTGAAGTGCGTAAAAGCAACTATATTTCAGGGTTTCCTCTCAAGCTGCAAATTTGAAATAAATTTGATCACATATTCCTTATTAAATTTAACAAAATCGATTTAATTTATCACGAAACAACAATTTAACTTACAAGTTCAACAAATGGAATTGAATCCACGTACACATTAAAAGCTTTTAAAAGTGCAGATGTTGCTGTTGTTCGCAAATTTGTGTTAAGTCTTTTTTGTCTCTACTTAATAAGTCAATGCATATTTGAGAATGCCTAAATTTTGTTATAACTGCAGATGGCGATTCTAGAAAATCTTAAAAAATCTTCTTGGTCATCGATAAAATAAATGTATGAAACTAATCATATGTTTTTTTTTTTATTAAATTTAATTATTTTCATTTGTTTGAGGCAATTGTTTACATTTTTTCGGTAGCCGATCTATGGAAATGACAACTTACAAATGTTGCCTTGCCTAATATAAATTTTTATTTTGGTATGTATGGCATAATCGACCCAGAACCGATTATATCACCGTTTTTTCGATAGTCAGTGATTTTTTCAGTAAACAAAATTGCAGAATATGGGCAATAAAACATCCTAGGGTACTGCATCAAATGAACGCTCTTTCTTCATAATCTAAAAGGATTATGAGGATGATCCTCGACAACGAAGTAAAACTAAAGCGAATACAAGTAGCAGAAGCAATTTACAAGAGCACTTCCGTTTGGGCGTTAATCACACTGCGTTTACCAATCGCTCGTTTGTGTTAGTCCTACCAACACACAAGAGTAGCAATTGGAGCTTATAACTCGGCCGAATTATAAACTTGCTACTAATTAGGGAGCTGGTTTTGAAGCAATCAGTATCCTTTGAATATCAACAGCAACAGAGGATATTTGCCAGCAGGCCAAACTTCATCTCAAGTAATTAAAAATCATCACTTGAATCCATCTCTTTAAGATCTCCCTTTACGCCTCACCAATTGTCAGTTCAGAACTGGGAGCTACTGACTGCCGTGATTATTTATAAATAAGACATCAAATATATGTAAATTTTGAACTCTGCCGAATACAAGGTATTGATTACACCTAATTTCCCTAGGGGACGTAGGACTAAAAAAGGTAAAATATCCTTGGGAGGTTTGCCTGTGTACCGCCGGAAAGACTCTGTTTACAGCAAACCAAACAAAAACAGTGAAGTTGTTGCAGGGAATTTTTGGTAAACATATTATTTAAAGAGACAGCGATTTTAATTAGCTGCCACATACGTCTAATTTAAATATTACCAATTTTTTCCTTAAGGGTATTTGAGAGAACCTGTGTACTCAATTAAGGCATGGAGTATACCCAACAAAAAAAAAGTACAGAAGAAACTCGCGTAATAGTTGTTTTGGGAATTCTAAAAAGTCCTAGAAAACTTTTTAAAAAGAGTACGCCTTGCTATGTTGAGAATGAGCGAAATTTACGCCACGGTATTGTCCACGTAAAAATTAACTAAAATTCTTATTTGATAATGAAGTACAGGGTTAATCACTAAGTGGTTTAAAGACTGCCGTTCAGGCAAGGCTGTCAGATGTTAAATACCTGTTATCAGTAGCCGTATTCTGTAATTTGATTAGCTAAAGCTAAATCTCGATTGCTAAAATGCCGTACGAGAATACAAAATGACATTAAAAGCTTAAATTGCGGCGCATTAATTTTTATCGCATTGCCAAATTTAACAATGCCGTTACAGAATTGCATTCGTTGCCAAAAATCACTAAATCAACTTTATAGATTTTTAGCGATAGAAATTTAGCTTTATCGAATTACAGAATACGGCTGCTATAGTTTCATTTATTTAGCGAAAAGTTTGCGACTTACTTATACAGAAGTGGTGGTTTAAACTTGGCCAATTTTCGAGCACTACGGGGTGGTCACCACAATCGACCTACTGTGCAAGGAATTGGCAAGATTTTAAAGACATTTGGAGGGAGTAGAAGCGCTTGAGATGTGGTTAGGGCTGATCAACATCGCAATGTGCGCACTGCCAAAAATATCAAACATTTTAGAAGAAGCGAGATACCGCCAAGCTTTTTAATAAAAGTTTCATCGAAATCATAGATTTATGTATTTCTTATTCAACTATACTTTTGAAACCAATAAACTTATAACCCGTTACAATAACAGTTAAATTAAATTGAATTTAAAACAATAATTCTAATGACTATTTAAACCAGTATTCAAAAATAAACAGTACATTATTAAGCTTTCGGCTCACACACCCACGAACGATATCTTTTTTTAAGTGATTGTGTAGACAAACACAACTAAATACCATTCATAACTATTTTCAAGAAAGAGCCGAACATTAAATAGTGTTCTGTTCTTCGGTAAGAAACAGAACAATTGCAGTGGTACTCTAGACAAACATTATATTTTAGTGTTCTTTAATGTTTCTTTTTTTACATTGATAAAGAAATGAAGAAACAAAAATGTTTAGCAACGACCATAGCACGAATAGCTTGTGTGTGTATTGTGTATATGTTTTGCATGTGCAAAATTATTTTGCTGGTTTTTTGTTTTTTTTTCGCATGCGCATTTTGTTTTTGTAAAAAATCTTTGCTTTTTTTTACCAGCCAAAAGGGACGAATATTAATTAGCCGAACCGAACACATGGATTTAAAAAAAAAAAACCGAACAGAATTCAATGTTCTCATTTTTTTTTGAGTTCGATAAAAACAGTATTATTTTGTGCCATTTTCTTAATGGTTTTCTACACCAACACTATGAGCGTTTGTGTTTTCCACAACTCTACCGAACCGAACACTAAAGAGCGATATTTAGTGTTTATTTTCGAACACTGATTTAAACCTCTTTGTTTCTCTTGAGCCACCGTGTACACTTTGTTTTTTTTTAAGTAGTAGAAACATTTTGTGACATTAAGATATAATCGTTTTTATAAAAATGTCTGAAAAGGCCTCCAGGAATGCTTTTTAAGGACTACTTTTTCTTTAACCAACAAAATCCTAAAATAATATTTCAAAATCGTGAATGTTCGGCAAAATACTGGTCGCGACAGTACGTTATGTGTGCAGAAAATTCCAAAATTCAAAATTATTACTATAATTGGTCAGCCTCTAATGACCTCCACCGTTATAAAGAGTGGTCCAACCGCACGTTTTCAATGGTATATAAACCCAAAAGTTTTCAGAGAATTATCCTTATATTTTTTATTATGAGAGAAGGATCTATGACAAATATTTGTTAAACCAACTATCGGACAAATGCTCGCTACGGCTTCGGTGGCATACCTTTTTCCGATGGTCCATATTTTCAATGACTGTGGCAAATTAACATCGCCAAAATGTCAGATAATCTGGCTATTGAATTTCTCCCGCAAAAGAACCATTTTTTCGACACCACATATCGTCTAGGTCCATATCCTCGATTTCTGGCAAATGTATCATCTTGCGACAGCGAACATCATTCACGGTAACTGCTTGGCCAACCTTATTTTCGAAGAAGTACTGCCCGATGACGCCACCAGCCAGAACGAACTGGGCGAGCACGTACAGGTGTTTTCACATTTCCTACAGACCCGGTTTGCTGAAATATAATATATCAAAATATATTTCAAATATACGCACAATTCTCCAGATTGTGCATACAAAAAATCACGAAGTGCACGAAATGCATTTTGATTTGAACGCCCATTTGCGTAAAAGGCTTCAACAATCTTAACGTGCTGCTGCATTTTCTACCTCTCCACGGTTAAATTTGTCAAACACTGAATTAAAGAAATGTCAAATTCTGTTGGGCCAAAAACTTAACGTTAAGATATGACACACAATTAACATCTTGCATTATAGTTAGACCACACTTTATTATGTTTGCGAATATCTAAGTTAATAAATTTATGTGTTCTAAATAGAACTTTTACATTTTGTTCTTCTATTTTTTTAGGACTAACAGTGCTAAGTTGTTTTGACCTTTTCGACTGACCCTCGTAGAGCTGATTATGTAAGTGTTCAATATTGCTTGTGGTTTGACATTCATATAATTAAGATTAATGTATGCTTTAACTAAGCGTATATTTTATCTTTAAGGTTAATTTTATGTTTTACTACTACACAGTTTCTCAAATTAATTTACTGAAATAGAATGAAAAGTTAACATTAATTCATTTTAATTCAAAGAATTTTTTCTTCCTTTGAACGAATTTTTATTTGTGTGAGTAGTTAGGAAGTAAAACAAAGTTAAAAAGGATTTGATTTCCGATTGGAATATCTTTGATGATCGTAAATAACAAACATTTTCCATCGTATTTAAGAGCATTTAGTTTACAAGGATTTTTTCAACTTATTTGCTATAATTAATATTTTAATATTTTAACTAAGTTGCTACTATTTCATAATTTACTTTTAAACGGAAAAATCTTAGTTAAATGTTTTAAGTTCTTTCCCTCTGTCTCTTGAATTTTTTAGACTATAAACTCTTTGAGAATTCAATTCGGGTTTTAGTAAATCGCACCGACCTTGGCTAATCTGCTCTATAAATTATATTTAAAATATTATTTGACAACATCTTGCTACAGAAAAAAATTCGTTTGCCATTTGTCTTACTGCTTAAAAATATAAATTTAACAGACTTTTTGTCAGCTGCTTTAAAATTAATATTCATTAAAATCTATATTTTCATTTAATTCTGCATAAATTTAACAATCTATATTTTTTTTTTTGCAACTTTAATCACCACAAAATTATGAAAAATTACATTGTCTACACTGTTATATTTTACAATGAAAAATAAAATTGATCATCATCAAAATTTGTTTTTTCCAAATTTCATTTAAAAACTATTTTTTTTATCGTCACAAATTTATTTTATACAAAAAAAAATCCAATTATCATATAAATCGACAATATTTGTACGTATAAACGAAAAACATGTAGAAAAAAAAATATATTTGTGAAAAAAACAGGAAAAAAGCTAATGGGAATTTACATTTTACACGAATATTACAACACAACGATAAATTTTGATTTGATTACATTTGCTACATGTCACATACACATACATGTACATAAAAGTACATGTTTGATTTAAATATCCCTAACCTTCGTTGTCGTGGTTGCTGATGTCTCTACACCCTCTCCTTCGTAAAGCTTAAGCTGAGCAAATATATTCTCTTTTATATCATACATACATACATACATGCATGCACATATGTATGAGTGGGAGACAACGAAAACACACGAAAAAATGAACAAAATCTATTTTTAAAAAAACCTTTCCACAACAGCACCGAAAATGTGTAAAAAACTCCAAAAATTTCTATTGATATTGGGTGGGAATATGTACACCCACAAATATTTGTCAGTCAAATAATCAAACAGAAATAAGACAAACACTGTCTCTCTCGCTTATAAAAGAAAACTGACGAACGTGTAGATAATGCTTTTTTTACTTACCGCAAACAGAATCAGATGAGAAGAGGGTTTAAATTCGCTTTTAACGAGGGCATTCAAGACAAAGCAATTTAAGAAGCTAATCTATATTTCTTTTAAATTTGTTTAAATATTTAAACATTTTGACCTCAGATGACAATTGCTTTAATCGCTTAGGTTTCATTAAATTCAAAAGAGCTTTCAATTATAAAGCTGATGAACTTTTTAGTTTCTAGTAAATAACAAAGAGTATCCCGTAATTAAGACTTAGAGCTGTAAATAAGTATATTAATTAAAGACTAGCTTTTTAGTTTTTCTTTTTTCCTTCTCTGACTAAACGAAAAACAAACGGGCTTCAGAAAGTATGGACTTAACAAAAGTTCAAAGATCTTTTGCAAGCTTTCGCTTTTCGGTAATTATTTTGTTAAAAAAAATTTCGATAATGGAAACTTTAAGCCGTTACAGTAAACTAAACTAGTAATTTTACAAACAAATTTTCATTATTGATTTTAAAACCTTTTCAAATGGTTTCTTGATAGCCAATTTCTAAAGTATCTCTCAAAACTGTAAACGTTCCAATACAACTGATATCGTCATTTTTAAATTAAGTTTTGCCCTCGTCTATTTGGATGGCTTAGAGCTAAAGCGAACCAAGTCAAAAAAGACATTTCGAAAATAGTTTGAGTAAGTGAATTTAAATTAATTTCGTGAGCAATTGACTTGGGTTCATAAACGTAACTTTTAAAAGAAAGCACTTTTTCATTTAGTCCGTTACAGCATTGAAAATATTTAAGCTTAGCGAAGATTTTCGCACCAGTTTTAAAATACATTTGGGGGATTCACAAGGTGTCAAAAAGTCATAAGTCTTAAAATAATAACATGAAAAAATACGACTGTTGTGAACACCCCTTCATTATTTAGTGTGCTATTTTGAAATTAAATCAGCTAATTTAAAACATATAAAAAAAATAAATATTTAGCTTACATCAAAATATTTTTTAATTCTAATCCATGAATTAATAAACCAGACTGATTATTTCCCATTTTTTAGACGCAAATCACAAATAAATTTTATTTTGCTTGTTTACCAAACATCAGAGTCTTATGCCGATATAATTTGACGCCGCAAATTATATCGGTTGCAAAAATTGCTAGCCGCAGGTTTAATTCGGATATTAGCCGGATAAAAAAAACTATACCATCAACGGCGACGGCTACAAAAACTAATGTGGCACGGCTCAGACGCTCAACGCAGCGGCCACCAAAGTTCTATTAATTTAAGACACTTTTGGTTTACAAAGCAACAACTATATTTTTAAACCATTGTTAAATGTAAGAAGATTATGATAATATAACATGATAGCACACGTTGTGAATATTTATTATACTTTATCACTTGGGTTGGTTCAGTTATTAGCTCTCCATATTATCGTCCTCGTCTTTCACTGCATGCGTGTCACTGCAATGAAGCTTTTTGTTTGCAGCATTTGAAGGATTTTAAATGCCTTTTTGTTTTCTTTCTTACAATCACTCACTTACAAAAACAGCTTGTATAAACTACAATTTTACATTCGTCTATCGCCTTTCACCCGCAAACACAAATGTTTCATATTGCTAAATCATGTATAAAACTATAAAAAAAATGGTTGAGTGACTTTATAAGATATCGACTTATCCATTTAGACGTTTCAAATAAATAAGCATTCCAGAATATCATCCTTTATATACGTTGCTATTCCCGATATTCCCGTTAACTGGTTGCAACCAGAATAAGTAATTTTTTACTCAAATTACAAAATTGGAAATGTGTTAAAGATTTACGTGGGTACCTGCTGTTACTTCGCTTCAAACCAGATAAAAATATTTAGTGCATCTATCAACGCCCCGTGTGAAAACACCATGACGTAGGTGGCAATCTAAAATATTTGCGGATGATCCAGAGCTGCTTGGCCACCATTGCGAAATCAGCTTTTGATAAATGGAAACAGCATACGGAGACTTCTGCCAGATGAATAAACCTTTTTATATGTTAAAGCCACAAATCCGCAATTTAAAGATCTCGCTCTCCTCGAAGTGGTTACAAAACCATAGTCACAATGCATGATATTTGAAGGTCTTCAGCAATAAGCAGTTGAGGGAGGTGGAGCAGGTTTTTATTACTCAGAAATACTCAATACATTTTATTTGGGTATTCAATACTTTCAATGGCTTTTGTACCCACACCACTATATTGGAGAAGGTATTATGCATTTGTGCTAATAATTGTAACGCCTTATAATATTAGTCCAAGACCTTTAAAGCATGCCGATCGACTCAGAAAATGGAGCTGGCGATGTCCGTCCGGCTGGCTGGCTTGCTGTCCATGTAAACCTTGTGCGCCAAGTACAGGTCGCAATTGTGGAGCTAATTTGATAAAATTTGGTAAATGAAAATGGGGCGAATCAGTCAATAGTTTCACATAGCACCCGAACAAGCTATTTTTCGAAATAGGGATCTTGTTCACATAAAACATCTTATTATGTTGGCATTAAATTTTGTCCAAACTTTTTTATTGCATCAAAATCATCTTACCAAATTTTTTGTAAATCGCTCGATATTCGACCATAACTCTCATACAAATACTACTCCCCCCTAAAATCACTTAAAGCCAAACATATATCCGATAGATAAATATTTCTAAATAAAATTCGGCACAAATTCCTTTGAAGATGAATCTTAACCTCATAACATTATTGTATTTAGAAGCGTCCATGATTGCCCGTGGGTACCAAATAGGGTACACTAGCAAAATTTTGTTTATACTTTGTTGTGACCGGTATCATATGGTCCGGCGAATTTGTGCCAGGTTTTAATACCATCAGTGGTTTCTGTCACCAATTAATGTTAGTTTTTATAACAAAAATATAAGTTTTTAGGAATATTGTACGACATTTGGGCTTATAGTTCTTTTCACACTGCACCGATTTTAAGCTGCCTAGAAAAAACTGGAAATAGTTAGACACAATACTTTTGTTTTCTTTTGAATTATTTGCAGATGACATTGTGTTCAACTGAAGGACGGATATCCAAATGGACTTGAATAAATAGACTTAGATTTACCTAGGGATCCAGAATATACTTTGTGCTCTTAGGCCCGTTTTCACAACTTATTGATAGCTAGATGTAGACTTTAACCGGCCTTGTAAAAAGTGTTCCATTATTAAAACTTTACTTTAACCTAAAGTGAGCGATAAAGTAAATTATGGTTCATCCTACCTGGTAGGTTAAAGAAAAGTTGCAATAATGGAACTCTTTTTATACGGCCGATAAAATCCTACCTTTAACTATCGGTAAGTTGTGAAAACGGGCCTTAGATGAAAGTTAAAAAAAGTTTCAAGCGGAATATCAAACTTAGTATACCAACATTTACCACTTAGTGGTGGAGGGTGTACAAAATAGCAAAAGAAATTCAAGAACTGTTTTTAGCAGATACATTTTCATGGCGAATAAACATTTGGGATTTAAAGGCAACCAGAAAAAAGTGTGTGCACATGTTTACATACATACATTTTTTTCTTTTCAAAAAAAAAAAATGGATATATGAAACTTTTTTGCATTTTCTGTATTAGTATGTGGCTTAGTATAAAATGTTGTTGGAACAGCATATTTATCTCTCATCTGTCAATATGCATTGACATTTTAAAATGAAGTGTTTGTTGTTATATGCACCTAAAATATACATACATACACACGCCAGTAAATACACTCAACATCTGAAACAGGCTTACATATGAAAACAAAAATACCAACTGCAAACATGTTTGTTTGAGCAAATGTTGGCCCAATAACGAAACAAATTTATAAATTTACCTAAAAGTGGGAGAGTTGAGTGTGTGTGTAAATATGTGTGTTTAAATGTTTTTTTTTTATGTTTGCTTTGCAATATATTTATTTTAAATATCATGTTTTAGAATTACAGCACGCAGGTAAATCCATACAAATCCATTAAGCACATGTATATTTATTTATTTAAATGCTTTGCGAGCAAGTGTCTGTGTGTTTGTACATACGTATTTAAGGGTGTAAATGTGTGCTTTTGCAAATTTGTGTAGGTTTGTATGTAAATTTGTTATTTAAAACACACACACACACATACTTATTTGTGGGTGTCTGTACTTTAATGCTAATTTTTAAACATGTTTGTCTACATGTGATATTCAGTTTAATTTTTTATATATAAAATTGTTTGAGAGCAAAAAGGTCAAGGTAAATATTTTCCCACCTTTTTTATATTTTATTATACACAGCATTTTACAATTTATCTTTAAGGCAGAAAAAAAAATGTTTTTTTATTACGCCATTTTTTACAATATAAAAACTAAATAATTTTTGTCTGTTTAGTTAGAAAAATAAACCAAAAAATTAAGATTTTTAAATCGTACTCATCCATTTTAATTTGAAATTTTGTGTTACGTTATTGACATGGTGATGCAACATCGCCCGAACATAAAATTTGATTTCTTTCTGGCACAATAGAAGCCCAAGAAAAGGATTTAAGTCCAAAAAAGTTAAAATGGTAAAAGGGTGGCTGAGTAAGTTTTGATCTTCTCGGCTCATAACTTCAAAATTTTATGTAGATTGTTTCTGGCAATTTGCAGCCAAAATAATAGAATAGGGAGTTAAAATGGTGGCAAACTGTGTTTTCAAACAGGTAAAGTACTAGTCAGATTCATCATCGAATTTACTTAGCTAGACATGTTGAAGTCTTAAAAACACAAGGGTTTGTAAAATAAAGTAGTTACAATGAAAAAAAATGGATTTAACTTTTTCTATATTAAAAAATTTTAGAAATGTAACACTGGTTTACATTGAAAATGTACATTTGATGAGATGTGCTTTTTCTTATGTATTTTCTTCCGCTGAATTCAAAAATCAAGATTAAATTTTAACTACGAGGGAATTATTACGGATTTACTGAAGAACTACAAGAAGATGGGTACGGAGTGCCATTATTTAATTTCATTCCTGCTTGTTTTCTATTGTATTGTTTTTACGATTTTATTTATTTGTTACAGGTGTAAATATGTCTCTCAAAATCCATTTCTTACATTCGCATTTAGATTTCTTTCCGGACAATCTTGGTGACGTAAGCAACGAACTATGTATGGTTTCTCACTAGAGAAACGGATCCCAAAATAAACTGAAGTCAAAGCAAGAGCTTCAACTATTTTTAACACACAAAAAAGTCAACAATGTATTAAAATCGTTTAAACCCAATAAATTGTAGAACAAAATAAAAATATTCGAAAAATAGGGATTTGGATTGTTTCACTCAATAGCTTATACCTTTGTCATTTATCGGTCGATTTTCTTCTGGTTGGTGTTAGTTCTTGCGTAGAAGTATCATCTTGACGTACATGAAGAGAAACCAGATGTTTTTTCGACGATTTGTACTTTTCCATCGGCACAGAAGCACTGTAAAATATGATTTTTTTGAAAATGTGCCATATTTTCATCAATATATTTTGAACCGCTTTACCAATCAAAGGTCCAGTTATACATATTTGTTCGTCATCTTAATACCTTCCATTTGGTACCAAGAACGACCCAATAGGCCATATCTAGCTCGAGATATAATTTGTCAAGTGAAAAAAGGTCGAAAAAATGAGAAAATGACCATATCTCAAAAACTGTTCCATAAAAAAAAATTTAACCTTGATTTTTGAATTCACCGGAAGAAAATACATAAGAAAAATCACATCTCATCAAATGTACATGAAAAAAATTTCATTTTGTAAACTAGTGTAATTTAAGGTATATTGTGTTCTTTCCAAAAAAAAAAGCTGAAATTTTATTATTTTTTCCAATTCTTATCCTTTTATGGCGTAAAATCATGTATATTTTATTCCTTTTTAACAGTTAAAACGCCTTTGGTTAATGCCAAATTGTACAGTACAAGCAATCCTTTGTTTGTGTGTTCTAAAAAGCGGCCATAGTAAAAAAAAAAAAGTATGGATATGCTACAAAACAGGTGGTAAAATGGTTTGTAGCAATTTATAGCATCGTTGTTATCTTCTATTTGTAATGGGTATTTTAATACAGTGTTGCAAAAAACCTTTGCTTCGTATCACCAATTATAGGCTTGAAGTCCGCCAAAATCCCCATTTCACAACAACATTCAATTCAACATTATTTTCTATAATTTCTGTGGAGTTTTGAAAAAACATCCTAAGTCGAGATAACAAAAAAGTTAAAAAAAAACTCAGTGAAAAAATCATTTTTATCAAATAATAAAATAAACCAAAATAAAAGAAAAATATCGTTTATAATACAAAATTTTAAAAGCGTAAGAAAAAATGTTTTTTTAATGAAAATTTGAATGATTAAAACATTTTTTTTTCAACTTTTTAAATTTGACTGTTTTGTCAAAATCTCACAGATTAAAATTAATTGATTAAACTATTACATTAAGTTTGTGTAAACTTAAAATTAAAACTTCCCCAAATATCACTAAAATCATTTTATTTTTGAAATTAAACAACAAACTTTGACATCATTTTATAAAAAACAAAATAAACGGTGGTTTTTAAGGGCCGATGTTGATTTTGAATAAAACAGAAATTATTTAGGAAATTATTGTAATTTCTTTTTATTAAGAATATATTAGTATGGTGCAATTATTTATGGATCCAACTATCGGCCAAAATTGAGGTTCTATCCCTTTCCGGCCCTGGCTACACAAACGTGTAGGTAAATTTTACGTTTTTTGAAGAGAGGAGTTTATATATAAATATCTTACTTTTCTGACTTCTTTTAGCCTCTACATATTATGTGTAATCTCTTCATCGTTGTTTTATAATTTTTTGGGAGGTATATTTTAGTATTTGTGTGGCCGCGTGCAAAAAAGATGATCATGTTTCGCAGTGCGGAAGACAAGATATGGAATTATCATTATTTTGTTTAAATTACACTAAATATATGAAGATTTTGTTATTATTTTGTAACAAAAGCATCATATATTTAAATAATATGCAAATATGTTTAAATACACAAAGAATTTGTTGTGTTTTTTGGGAGCCAATGTGTACCTACACATATGTGTAATATGGGTTTCTACTACCTCAATTTTGCGTAAGAAAACTGTGATTAGGTGCAAGCGCTTGGTGCGGACCTTGCCGAATAATTCCTTTGTATTCTTTGTATTCTTTACCAGCTTACTACTTTTGGGGCGATTGTCGGAAATGAATGTGCATGGCACTGGCACCATACAAACAAATCGTTTGCGCCTAAACTAACAAGTCATTTGCGCAAACAAAAACAAGGAACATTTTTGGAAAAAATAGTCCATAAAACATTAAAAAAAACAAAATTTAATCAAAATATTTGCAATCGTGAGCAAATTACCTTTAATTAAAGTACCCTAATATAGATATAACTAGAGGGGCACTGATTTTTGCCCCAGAGGGCTCCCAAAGTCCCGCCCACTCTAAATGTTTTTTCTTGTAAAATTACCTTTAATTCAAGTACCTAAACATAACACTAAGTGGACGGGACCGTTTTTCGGATTCAGGGGGCCCACGGGCCTAAGCCCCTTTAAATTTTAATTTTGTTTTGTTTTTTATTTTTATTTTCAGAGGTTTTCCAATTTTTTTCGAGTGCCGTGTAAACTACACTTTTGCAAAAAATGCTTATATTTTGTCCAAGAGAAATCTCAAGGTACACATATGTGTATGTCCTGTTTCTAAGGACATGGGCTTTGTATGTACATTAAAAGTTAATTTTTACGTTATACTAAGGCGAATTATTATATACTGAAAATTTCATTGAAATCCGCCAACTTTGAAATTGCTTGGGTCGGAAAGGGCTATGCCGTTAATATGCCGAGTTATCTCATCCTTTAGCTCTTGAATTATTTCTGGCCTATCGATGTACACCGTTTCTTTCAAATAACCCCAAATAAAAAGTCCAACGGTATCAAATCACATGATCTTGGCGGCCAATTGACATCGCCACCACGTGAGATAACACGTCCATTGCATTTTTCGCGAAAAATATCCATTGTTTTGCTAGCTGTGTGGTAAGTGGCACCGTCCTGCTAAAACCACACAACGTCCACATCCATATCTTCCAATTCGGGCAATAAAAAGTTGTTTATCATCTCACGATAGCAAACACCATTCACAGTAACTGCCTGACCGGCCTCATTTTGGAAAAAATACGTCCCGATGATGCCGCCAGCCAATTAACCGCACTAAACAGTTACTCTTTCTGGATGCATTGGTTTTTCGACAATCACTCTTGGATTATCATTCGCCCAAATGCGGCAGTTCTGCTTATTGGAGAATCCACTAAGGTGAAAATGTGCCTCATCACTGAAAATGATTTTCTTCGAAATGCATTTTGATTTGAAAGCCCATTTTCATAATAAGCCTGAATAACTTAAACCCGTTGCTCGATTGTGTATTTTTCCATGGTAAAAATTGAGTTAGTAAAAATTTAGAAATTGCAAATGAAATGCAGAAAAAAACTTGGCGTTTAGGTGTGGATCACATGCAGCATCTGTCCCTTAACTTAGAATTTAACCACCAGTTATTAAAAATATTTAGGCCCGTTTTCACAACCTACAAGCAAAATTTTATCAGCCGTATAAAAAGTGTTATTACAACTTTATTTAAACCGGAAGTGAGCGAGCAGTTAAAGGAAGGTCAATCCTACCTGGTAGGTCAAATTAAAGTTATTTCGTTTGTAACTTCTACAATAATGTTCTAAGGCCCTGTGACGTATGTATAGATTGGCCTTAGGGACAAGACAAGTTGAAATCCGGTTGACTGTCTGTTTGTCTCCGTTGAAATGGGTTTTTTTTCCTAAGTCCACAGATATGGTGGGGACTTGGTTGTTATACAATTATATCAAGTATAGTCCGGAATTGTTTGGTATTACAATTCAGCTAGCTTGGTCCATAAATGAATGAGATATGAGCAAAACACTACGACCGCCTCTACTTTTTTTAACGTATAACAATTGCATACATGTACATCTTAGTTGATTTTACGATGTCCCACACTAGGCAAATTGACCCACTTTTTAGGCCAAAAATAATTTCAGGGAAAGTTTTGGACCGATATGGCTGAAATTTGGAATTTAAGAGTTTTTAATGGGCACGAACACTGGGGTTTTTGACTTTTGGTTTGAAAAATAAAAAAACTGAATATATAAAAACACGCAAGGGGGCCAAAAAATGGCGTACAAGCCATGCAGACAAAATCAGTTTTGGTGTTGCTTGAAAAAGTCGTTAATTTTTCCGTGTGCCTTGTGCCAACTAAAAGATAAGTTTTTACAAAAAGCCTGCACCTTTTGCTTTAACGAAGCCGCATCTTTTTATCAAACTTTATTAAAATCAATTTCACTGATACTAACATTGTAAGCAGCATCAGTTTTTTTCTTTTAATTTTTTTCCCCACATCAAAACATTAGAAAGTTCGCTATAATTTAAGCTGTCAGAAAGAAAATGATTTAAATCAAAAAACGCAAAAATCGCAGCTTAAAATAAAAAAAAAATCAGAATTATTTTCTTAACACTTTTCATCAAAGAAAATCACGGCAGTCCACGGTCAGTATTAACAAAGTTTATGCGAAGTTTATATTTAAGTCATTTATTTGAGGTTAAGTTAGAATTACACGTGTTGTTAACAAAACCACTAACGTTGACCGAAATTGTTTGATTTTTTAATCTCTGTCTATCCCTTTTCTAAGATTATCTTCTTTTTGTTTAATAACTATTAAAAAACGTTTGAATCAAAATTACACTTTTAATGCTGCACTCTGAACGTTGCTTGCAAATTTTACCACCGATTGCCAATAAAGCAGCAGATATTTGTTTTTTGCAAAAACCTAATATGCAGTTATTCGCTTTGATATTTTCTTAATCGAACGTCTTTAGCTAAAAGATTTTTATTGATAGTGAAAAAAATTATTTTTGGCCAAGATTTCGGGTCAAATTACCTATAGTGTGTCCGCATAAAGTCCCGTCTCCAAATACATGTTGAGTTCGCCAATTAAGGAATAAATCATGTGGCAATGCTGTATTCATAAAAAACAAGTTTCTTGCATTCAAACTAAAGATTTTACACTGACATGTTGTAGTATTTTTTCACAAATATCATCGCTTATAGCATCGCTTAAACTAGAGATATAAAATTTAAACCATTTGTTTGTTTATCTGCAAAAGTACATACAATACAAAGTTTTTAGAATTTTATTTTCTAATCTAATGATAATTAAACTAAAAGTTTAAAATGTAACATAATGCTCACTAAAAACTACTCAATAAGAATTTGATATTTTTCTAAAAATCGTTTTTCTAAAGGGCATGCAGAGATAAATTCCATAGTTTGGTACTTTTTTTAGGATAGTCCAAAGGCCCAAAACTCGAGGCAAGAATTTTTAAGCGAATTTTTGTGTAGATATTTTACCAGATTGATCATCTACCAAGGCGAGATTTTGAGATTGACTTTTATGAGATCATAATGGAAAAAGTCAAGTACCTAAAGACAAAGTCGTAGCCTAGCATCGTTAGCTTAAATTTAAAAGTACCAATTAGAAATTTAAATTTCTTCAGATTTAAAAAAAAATACTTAAAACATTTTTCTTTTGCCGAAAAAAGAAAAAAACGTGCTTTATTAAGTAAAAAAACTTCTCCTAAATTTTATAATCAACAAGAAGAAGATTTTTAAAAGAAAATTAATTTAACAAAATTAAACTTATTACCCCAATAATTGAGAAAAAATCTATAAAAGTTAAATTGAAGCATATCAACTAAATGAAAGCATAACTGTTGCCTACATTTAGGTTAAATTGTTTTGTTGTTTATGTTTTTTCTTTTTCGTGTGTCTTTATACTACAAGTTAACGACTACTTTATTGGTGACCTTAAAGGCATTTTTAAAAAATTTTCCTTTAATTTAATATTTTTTTTACGTTATGAAGTGGTAGGAATGTAATTGACTGACTGACTGACTGACTTTTGTTTAAAAGGTAGTTAAATTATAACAAGAAAAAAAATAACAGACAGCATTTAATAAAAATAACAAAGGCAAACCCGAATTGAAAATCTTTGAACGAACAAACATGATTGTTCTTCTTTTGGATCCTGTACAATTTATTGGCAGACTTTTATTATTAATACAGGGTGTCAGGTGGCAAATTTTTGTTTTTAAAAACGATTATTTCAAAAATTAAGAAACGGTGCGGAGAGAGGGTGGCGCCGTTTGATAAATCGATTGTGCGGTATTGTCAGTCACGATGTCGCAGCGGTCGAGTGAGGATCGCGCGTTCGCTTTGGAGACATTTTTCAAAGTCCGGTATTCGGCGAATACGTGATGGACCGCGTGTGAATTTAATTCGCTTCGCGTAACTACTTCGGCTATGAATGTCCCATGGCCAGGATCCAGTCGATCTTCAAGGACTCGCGAAAACATTGAACTGGTTGAAAGCAGTTAACATGAAAATCCGCGACTTTCAATACGGAAAAAAGCAGCCTCACTGGGACTTCCAAGAGCGATTATTCATTAAATTTAAAAAAAGGATCTGAAGTTCAATTGTTTTAAAATTCGAATAAGAACTGAAAGTAAGTGAGTTTGTTCCGCCCCGGATAAAAATCCAGGGTAACTATTTGGTGTGCCTTATATCCACGTATAAGATACGTTACCCATTTTTTCCAAAATTTTCGAAAAACAAGGCTTCGTTTTGAGCAGCGGTTTCAACTCGTCGGAATACATCTGGATGACATGCTCTTTAAGAAATAAAATTCGCATTTCCATTCTATCGTTCAATGCTTTTAATAAAACTTTTTGTCAATTGTTAAGTTTTTTATTTTAGCTTGAAAATATAAATCTGCTACCAGACTTCCTGTACGTCGGAAAGCAGTTAGTTAACTTTACTGAGACTTCTTTTTTCATATTACAAGATTTAGGAACATCTAAAATTATAAGTTATCTTAAAAATTTAGCTTATTATTTTGATTTTATAAGCATTTATTTGGTTATGCGACTAGGTTATGAAAATTCAAGGAAACTTATGTAAAATTAATTATTAATTTTGATTTCAACCACACAGAAAAAAAATAAAAATTGATTTCAATTAAAAAATTTGTGATATTAATAAAAAAATTAATTATATTTGCACCAGTAAACAAATTAATATTATCAATTAAACGTTTAATTCACTTGATTAAATTTTTAATTAAAACTGATTTTACTTTTGATTAATGCTTTAATTGAAAAAATTAGCGATAATTTTTTCTGTGCATGCTTGCTCCCGAAATTTAGCAGTTCTAGTTTTATAAACTTAATACTAAAAATCTTAAAAGCTTAATCTTAAAACTATTTAAAACAAAAATAATAAAATTAAAAACAAAAAAGAAAATTAATTTAAAATAATAATTGTTACCCCCTAAGTATTCCGTGAGTAGTAAAATTTCATCTCACTTTAAAGAACTGAATAATTCAAAGCCATTTAGCTATGCATTTCTTACAATGTACCAAAGTCCTTTTATAAAAATCCTGCAGGAAACCTGGGGACTAGTGTTTCAAAGTCGCCAATTTTTTATGGTTTTATTTGCTAATATTATAAGTTCAAAAACCAAGTAAGAATATTTAAAAATTTAGGCAAGAACTATTAAAATGTACTAGTAGATGTTTGGTTTCATTGGCTCCATATGGTCCCACAAAAACTATCTAGTCAATTGTTCTAAGGTCTGTAGTGTATTTTTACTGACAAGTACGTGCTAAATGCCACATTTTTAACATTACCAGTACAGTACGGTGGTACTGGTGACAAAGTCAATATTGACATTTCCTACAGGGAATCTATCATTTCGAAACAACGTATGTGTGCATTTTTTTATTATACCAACAATAACCCCATAATATAATTTTTACCTTGGCAAACAAAAAGAACATCATAAAAGTTAAAAAAAACAAATATTAATAAAAAACAAGTTAGTGTAAAATGTGAAAATTACACAATACGGGTATAATAAATTAAACAGGAGCGAAAACACAAAAAAAAAAACCAAAAATCCCCACATTATACACTTATGCGGGTACAGACAACTACTCTCCTTGCTTGTGATTTAAAATTTATATGATAACATTTGAGCCGGAGTTATTACGCTTTAAGGAACCATAAAGTTTAAAAAATTAAACAAAATAAAAATTTACAATAAAAATTTAATATTAACTTAAATATACAAGAAAAAAATTTATGAGAAATTATATAGAAATTTAAAAAAAAGCGTTTATTGGAAGTGGGGTAAGGAAATAGATAAATTTAGTTTAGTTTTGGATTTAGATTTGGATTTGAGAAAAAAACATTTTTTTTCTCTTTTTCTTTGCTCGAAAAATCATTTGTAATATTAAATCTATTATACTCCAGGCTATAGATCAATAATTTAGTTTTATTTTAACAAAGACCTTTTTTCATCTTTCGGATGTTTTTATCACGTAGTTGATACTTTGATTAAGTATTTGTGCGTGTGTGTATTAAGCTGTTGTGTCTACAATTTGTTGTAGCATAATTATAGGGATACATTGGCTTGTAGTATACTTAAGGGCGTTTTGTATGTATGTATGTGGGTGAATATCTCACATGCAAATGTATTTGTATTTTGCCTTAAAACCAGCAATTCAAATTTTATTAGTCAAATCACCTGCAGCCATATTACAAGTTATTTCCACACCTGTGAATTTTATGAACTCATTCAAATGTAGCATGTATTTTTCTTCTTCTGCTTACTTTTCTATTTCTACAAACGATTAAATGTGTGTGGATAGATATATCGATGTGTAAAATTGTGTGTTATTTCCAATAACTGAGCTTCAGGGTGTAAGCATTTATTGTTTTCACATTTCTTATTAAAGTTGTAAAAATAGCAATTCTTATGATATTGCCATTGCCAGGATATTCTAGACTTATTTACCAAACCTTTTTCAGTTGTTTTATTTTTTTTTTGTTCTTAAAAATCTTTACACATTTTGTTCCATTTTTTTTAAATTTTATCAATCGCATTCTCTAACTTTTGCCTTAAGCTCTAAAACCTAAACATGTGTTTTTTATAGACCAGATTTTTATATATTTTTTGTATAAAAATATATTGAATTTTAGCAACAACTTGTAGGTCTATGAATATCTGAAAATTCAAAGAATGCACAAACAGCCATCTTAACATCATTGTAAGCCAAATTGGCAGTCAAGGCTAATTTAAAATAGAGAGAGATCTGGTGTTATGGTTTAAGAATTTGTTGCGTGGGTTTTTTAATAGTAAATGTAATGCTGTGGTGCTAGAGAATAAGGATTTGATTTGTCGACTTCATGTTGTATTGGTTTTTATGATTTTTTGAATAAAACAAGAAGTAATTGCAAAAGTTAAATTTTATTAAAACTAGGCGTAAGACTAAATTTAAATTGTTTAAATATAAATTGTTTTAAAGAATATTTAAGGTTTTTATGGTTTTTTCTAAGAAAATGCTTTAGAAGTTATAATTTTTTAGCTAAATATGGTTATAATCAATTAGCCTAAAAGCATGCAATATATAAAGCGCCCAAATGCATACTACAGAAAACCACAACATGTTTTGTTCTTTGAAAAAATCAATAGTTAAAGAAGTTCTTAATCAATCTTACTATTTACGCATTTTTTTTTTTAAATTTTTTGACAATTTGTTATATCACTATAACGTTTATAAACCAGGTGGCCATAATATTGTTGAAGTGCTCATAATTTGTTTGAAAATTTTTACTAAAACAATTTATGGAAAAAACTACGTTTTCTTTACATGTACGAAAATAATTGGTAATTGTTACAAATATATTGTGGATCAATAAATAAATTTGGTTTTTGTTTTTTAATTCTAGAATCTGGCTTATGTTCGTAAAATGAGAGTAGGAATTAGAGTAGAAAATTTTTAACGCAAATTAGACCGTCAAGACCTTGTCTTATACCCACACCACAATAGTAAAAGTTGTATTATCCATTTGTGCTGATGTGTTTAATACATCGGGAGTCGATCTAACGATGTCCGTCCGGCTGGCTGCCCATGTCACTTTGTGCGCAAATTACAGGTCGCCATTTTGAAGATAATTTGATAAAATTAGACAGATAAGTTCTAATTGGCACAAACACCAAGGCTAAGAAAATGGGGCAAATCTATCCAAAATACTATTTAGCCCCATACAATTTCCGGAATAAGGTCTTTGTGCCCACTTACAAATTTAAAACTTAGATAGATCCATATTAATATGGGCACATATGCTATGCATTTTCTTAAAAATAGGACCACGAGGGCAGATAGAGGGTAATTTGTGCCTCTCAGATACTATCAAGCCGGCTTTAATGAAATTCCAAACAGAGATAGATCTCTATTCGTATATCCATACACGTTTAAAAATTTGTTTTTAAGCACTGTGGTATTTGGTATCATATGTTCGAGCTTGACCGACTATACTAACTTTAAACATATATTTTTTTAACAGCACATCTAAAAAAAATTTTGTTTATGGACACCACCTTTTTATTTGCTAAAAAAGTCTGTGGTTTTCAGTGCAAGAAGAGGAAACATGATATTCTCTCAAAACCGGAAACGAGAATGTTATACATATCTTGATTAATATTTGATTCCAGAACTTATTGCTATTAACACAAAATATGTCTTAGGATTGTAATAAATTATTTCAATCAAATAATTCTAAAAAATACGAATAATTGTCATTAACAGAGGAAAAAACACGAATAATTGTTACGAACAGAAACAATACATATCTTGGTTGGCAAACGTGGGAATAAACGTGGTAATTATTGCATAATTATTGTGTCAGTAAAATATTTTTGTTCCATTATACATTATTTTTTTTAGTTATTTATATAATCTATTCCTTATTTTCCCGCTGGGAATTAAAAGTACGGAACCGCATTTTGTGCCATTTGGAATGCTGTTATTTAATTTTGTTCACATTTAGTTTCACAGACAGTAAAATCGATCCATAAATGACTAAACATTTTCCCAATACTTAGCGATTTCTTTGAATGTTTCTTAACATTCTACGACTAATAAACAATCTTATTTTGTGACTAAGAGCACTAATGAAATCTGTTTAATAATTGCCAAGATACTGGGGAAAAACACTTTTGGTTTTTAGAACTTTTGCAACCGTGTGGCTTAACAATATTAGTTATTATCTTTAAGTTTAATTTTAAATTTAATTTATTAACAGTTGTATTCATAAAAATTTTCTAAATTAAAAAAGGCTTACAAAACAAATTTTGTAAAAAAATGTTCCTTAATAAACGCTTGTTAAATTCAATAATTGATTCATAAATATTTTTATAGTTAAAATACAACATTTAAAATCAACAGAAATTTCAATTTAATTCCTAATTAAATTTTAATTGATTTTAAATGACGAAATTTGATCTCTGATTTAAATGTTTTCCACTTTATCCTTTTATTTTCTTAAAAAAGTCCTTGATTATTCTGAATAGAAATGGTTTTTAAGTCATTTTTCCAACACACTATTAAATATGTATCTCTCATTGTAAATTTAAATTAATTTGCACAATATTAAAGCAAGCATACTTAAAGTGTTTTTGTTTGTGTTTCATCATATCCCACGTTTCCCACATTATAAACTAAGTTTAATTTTTTTTATTTCTTTGCATTTCGCAAACCTCCAACCAGGTTCTAGAATATACATGCATATAAACAAATGTCTAAAAATTGGTTAACCAAATTATTTACATGCTAAACTATTGTTACATTATTTCATTCCTTCATTCATTCATTCATTCGCTTATTCATACTTTTGTTCACATATAGAGTTTCGTTACCAGTCAAAAAACCATTTCCTGTCAAGAGAAAGACATGATGCATCTTTAGCAATTGTTAAAATTCTCACGTAAAATGAATAAATATTGGTATGAAATGAATATGAAAAAGACATAATGAAATTTTAGTAAAAAAAAAACAAAACAGAAATCTAATAAAATTTGGAGAGGAATATAAAAAACGTTAGTATACGATTGGTAATGCGAACAGAAAAAAACTAATATTCTTGAGCAAATATGTATTATGAGCAAAGTGAACAAAGAAATATTTGCTTTCTATTGTTTTACGTAAAACAAGCCTAAAACCAGGCAACAAATTACCCAACAATAAAAACAATTATTATTTAACCCATTTTTAGGCGTTTTAAAAGCTATAAATATTCTTTAAGTACATTTAAGTTTTTCTTTTAATATTTCATTTTTAATATACCGCTCATTTACATGAAAAGTGTATTAATTCAAAAATTCTAGTTTTCAAATAAACCGTCTGAAACTTTTGATAAAAAAATATCCAAAATAGGAATATATCAAATATATCGTTCTAACATAATTGACAATTCACAAAATGATCTATTTTCTCATACTGGTTGTGTATGCTATAATATTATGAATGTGACATTTATAAAATTATAGCATGTACAACGGGTATGACATTATAGAACACTTTGAGAATTGCCTAATTGTTTATTTTTAACTCTTCTCATTATTCTTGCATTTGAAAAACTGAGATGTGTCATTGTCATAATTAAAAAAAAAAACGGTTAAAACCTGTAAAATAACGGATAATTTTTTTTATCGAAAACGGTGAATTTTCAACAATTTAGAAAACATTTTTTTACACATATCAATCACAATTCTGCATACTTGGCTAAAAAATCGTGCTTTCTAAGTTATTACACTTTTGACGTAAATAAGCAATACGTACTTTAATTTGTAACTTTTAACATTCTAGTTTGCAAATCTACATCCTGCAAACGGAAATGGGTTAACATATTGATAAGAATACACGTGACAATAATTCTATTTATAGTTTTTTTTTCGTAAAGTTTTTTTTATATTACTTTGTATTTTTAATGAAATGTAAACATATAATAAATGTTTAAATTGCATGTATTCGTGTTGACAAAAAAAAAAAACTAAATGTAACAAGAAAAGCTGGGGGAGAAGAAGTATAGAGAAAAATGTAATAAAATTTTCTGGCATTTTATAGACATTTCTGTTTAAAACATTGTGCATGCAAGAAATCGCATACACACATAGGATAAGAAGTATAGTAAGAGGGTACCGATATTTGGGGAAAAATAGTGCAAACTGTTTCTATATAAGTATAGAATTTGGTTCCTAAATGCATGAAATAATATGTTGATTGATATAACGTTGTCTGTTAGTCCATGTGTTTGCTAACAAAGAAGTTTTGAAAACGTCAGATAACTTGCATGATAGATTTTTTTACACATTTATGTTGCAAACAGTCTGAAAAAGTTTTCTATTTAAAACAAACAAAATAAGTTTAACAATTACTGAGATATGTGCATAAACCAATGATAACCTCAAACTTTTTTAAAAAATAATGCAAAATATTAATCTTTATTAACAAAAGTGGTTCATGAATAGACCCAATTAAAAATGGAGCTTCAAACGAAGCAGGTTTTTAAAGAAGAAACGTAAAAGTTTCGCTTACCATATCGCTTACGGAAGAGATGAATTTTATCTGGCTAGTTCCCACTTTTAAGCAATACATTTTTGAAACAGCAAGTGCCTTATTTAGCTTATATAAGAATTGATGAGTATTAGCTTCACACACTGAATTTTTTGTTATTACCGTTATTATTTTAAACCTGATTCGTAGCAAGGGAATGTCGTGGCTCTTCAATTGTTATATGTATATTTTTTTTAAATTTGTTAAGAACTCGTAAAGAGCATCTCAGTATGTCTTATTGCGAAGCGTATAAATGTGAACTTACTTTTTAAAATTTACCATTAGTGCTTTGCAAAACAAGAACATTTTTTATTGGGGGGAATATCTTAGTGCCAGTTCACACGCTTCAACTGTTCATGTTAAATGTTTTAGTTTAAAGAAGCAGGTAATTGATTTTTATTTTTCTCTGTGATTCGCTATGAATAGAATTGTTGTTGTTGTTGTTTTGAAGAATATGATATCGAAAAAAGATTGCTGCTTGAGACGATTTTTAAAATTAAGAGCGTGTAAACCCAGACTAAGAAAACATCACTTTAAGCAAATAATGTAAATAATTTTTTATTAAACAATTTTCAACAAAATGGTGAACATTCATAGTCTTAAGCTGGGATCACACGATTGCCGCAAATACACCAATATAACACAATTTTTATTGTGCTTTATTGACGCACAATAATGAAATTGCACCAATAAAATATTCTCAAATCACACGATTGCCCTGTTTTAAATAAATTTAATTGCCGCTAGTTGGTACAAAGCGAAATAGGTACAAAAATTGTCACAGCACAGTCACACGATTGTTCTTACTTGTGTTAACTGCGAAAACAGCTGTTGTGTAGCTTTTTTATTTGTTTGAAAATTCTTGTTGGTTTTTTTTCATTAAAAAAAATTCAATTTGTATCATATACTTAAGCAAATTTTTGTTGAATAGTTTTATTTTAATTTTTTACGAAATTCAAAAAAAAAAAAAAAAAACATTCTGTTCAACAATTTCGTATGTTAAGGTTCGCATAGAAATATCTTTATTAAAAATATTCGCGCTGAACAGCTAAATATGCTTGTGAACATACATACATACATATTTTTTTAATAGCAATAATTAAAAAAAATTAAATGCAAATGAATCAATGCATTTTTATATTCATTACCTACTAAAAGAAACAAAAAAAAGTAAATTTAAAAAAAATGGCAAATATTGGCGCGTATTGTGTTGTTTGATTGCCGCACAAGAACACAATAAATATTGGTGCATTTTTGTTATTTTTATTGACGCGCGGTTGCATAGCAAACAGTCACACGATTCCCGCACCAGCGTTGCATTCGTTTGGTAAAAGTAAGCACAATATTGTCCTCCATTGGTACATGAGCCATTTGGTTATGCAGTCACACGATTGGGGTATTAAAAAAAGGGAAAATTGGTACATTGCGGCAATCGTGTGATCCTAGCTTTAGGTTCGTGTATAATATGTGCTTTAACTTGTTGCAAGTCTACATTTAACGGACTTTAATGAGAACGTTTCAGTATAACATAAAATCTGTCTATTATTTGTCAAACTTACCACACTTTTAATAAGAAAGTTTGAACAACAAATCTTTATCTTTTGAGAATTTCTTCATCAATATTCCTAAGAATTTTGCTATAAAAAATCCACAAGATCGTTGCGTATTTAATCCATATATTGTGGAAAATAACTGACCATAAGGCTTGAGAAGAATAATTTAACAAAATTCTTTCTCAAAGCCATTTGAGGTTTAAAGGTTTTTCATAATTTTGGAATGGAAAGTTAATTTAAGTTTTTCTGTCTCAGTGATTGTTAAAATTAATATATTTACACATTTTCTTAGGACCTCATATAAGACGCACACTAATTTTTTTTTATTTTTATTATACAAATAGTTTCAAGAAATTCTTTAAAAGAAGGACTAGAACTGCATAACTGGAAAGCATTTTGGGAAATTTCCTAAATAATCTAAAAATTATGGAACTACCAAAGCTTATTTAAAATTTCTGGCCTGTTCTAATGCCAGTAATTTTTACAAAAAGAAAGCTGGTCGTGTTCGTTTCTAAGAGTTATTTTTACATATTTCAATAATTTATTTAGCCTTCATGTGTTTACCTTAAGTTTTCTTTTAAAATATGGCATTAACACAATAGATTTTTATGCAAAGTTAGATTTCTTTTTGTAGAAATTACGGGCATAATAATCTTAAACGTACCTAATGAAACATCTACATGATTATCTACATACTGCAAGTGTATGTGTGAGTGTTGAAAACAAATGACATGCCAAGCTTATACTTTATGTTGCAAAACTTTTGTTTTTGTGTTTCAACCAATATAAATACCAAGTCATACACGAAAACTATGCGAGCAAAATATTAAATGTATGCATGCAAATAGAATAAATTGAAGAAGGAAAAATGCTAAAACAACAGTCCAGCAAATTTAAATGTAAGAATACTGATTACACAGGTTTAAAAATTGGAAAAAAATTTCCGTTTCCTCAAAATTAAAGTTATTGCTTTAGTATTTTGGAAGTTTGAACGCAAATCTTCACTCTGGGTTTTTCATATGCACTAGTTTTCGCGATATAGCGTTATGTTAAATAAAAAACTACTTTCACCACATAAAGTACAATAATTAAATTTTAAATTTTATTTTAATTTAAAACTTTTAAATATAATTTTATACAATTTTGTTATTTTTAATTTCTGATTTTTTCTGATTTATTGTATTTGCATATGCTCAGTTCCATACTGCAATATAAGACCTTTGTCTTGTGTACGGAACATCGAAAAAAAAGAAATAAATAAAATAAAAAAAATAAAATAACTTAAGAAGTGTTTTTCCTATTCAGTAAAAAAAAAATCCGAAATTCGACAACAAAATTATTTTCAGTAGTAGTTTCAGAGATAAGATTACAAGTTTTTAAGAGTTAAAAAAAAAATTTAAATATAAGATTAAGTCAGTTTTTTGTATAGTGTATTCCAGAAGAATCGAGCGCATATTCATTGAAATTGGGGTACAAATTTTGATTTTATTAACAATTTAGTGTTGATTAAGTTAGTCATCAAAGCCGTTCACATGAAATCTGTGGATGACTTAAGATATGTTCAAACCTATTAAATATTTGAAGTCCTTAACGTAACCACTAGCTTTATTAAACAATTATTTGCTTTTGCACAGTTTCTAAATTACATTATACAATTATTTATTTACAAAAAAGTTTAGTAAATCAACAGAAATGGTTAAAAATAAAGCTAAAGTTTGTTTAAATTACTGGCCACTTTTTTTTTGGATTTGTTCATCAAATATTTGTTAGGTCTGAATATATCTTTAGTTGGCATTAAAAGATATTTCTCTAAATCATGAAAAATGAAAAGAAGTACGTTAGTAAAGTTATAAGCACATTATTTCACACTTATTGGTTTTACTGGCAGATACCACGCCATCTTATTTTTTCCCAGACTCACCCTTAACCAGAGAATAAACCTTTTTAAGAATGGTCACCTTTAACAAAACAATTTTTAAGAAAATTTTTTAAACATACTAGAGATAATTTAATCTTTTTGTTAAATTAGTTCTCCATAAAGAAGCCACGACCATATTATGACTACTTTCGAACATGGTTTTGAATTCAAATTTTTTAGCCTTAAAGAGATACAAGAATTATATGCACAAAGGAAGCTGCTAGTAATTTTCTCTTCTTTTTCTCTGTGATTTGCTGTGAATAAAATTGTAGTTGTTGTTTTAAAACATATGTTGGAGAAAGAGATTTATTAACGGATTGCTGCATGAGACCATTCGCACCTTTAGAAGCAAAAAAAAAAAAAAAAACAATATGATGATTGTGGCTTCGTGATGGAGTACTAATGTAACCATAATATGGTTGCCGGTGACAATACCATCGTTATATAAACCATAATATATTTAAAACTGTTCGTTAGAAATAGTTTTGTTTTATTGAACATTTTTTTTTTGCGTGGTCATGTCTTCATATACAGGTACATGACTATTTTACGGCTCCCCCACAACTGGTGGATACGTACTCCCTACACTTCATTTGGCAGATCTTCTACCTTTCTAGCCCAAGGCATCTTTCGCTGTTTTTTTTCAATATCCATTTAACATTATTTTGTACAGGGTGGCGTATAAGTAACGTCATGATTTGAAAAAAAAACTTTTGTATTTCTGGGAATTTGTTCACATTATGATTTGAATAACTTTTAAATACTGCCCATTGCTTGCTTCGTCCTGCCGCGCTCGTTGCAGAGCATTTCCCATAAGCAGCGCCTTCACTTTTTCTCGGTTATTCGCCTAAAGCAGTTCGATGAATTCAAGAATCCTAATAAAAATAATCGGGACCCGTAAAATTGGGCGAATGCGGTGCAGTGGCTAGTTAAAATTAGAAAAGCACGATTTATTTCGGTCGACAAAAAATAGCCACAGTTGGACGAGCTGTGACTTCATCTTTTAAGAACAAAAATTCTGTATCATTCTCTAACTCGGGAAAAATATGTTCCAGTCATACCACGATACGATATTGAATACCATTTACATTCACCGCAACTTTTAAGTCTTTAAAAAAATTGTTCTATAAGAAAAAAAAATATGTGATGCTCAACAATTATTCCTGGGCTATAGGTGCCCCATTAGGACAATTTTGTTTGCTCACGTGACAATTGAGGTGAAAATTGGCCTCATTGCTAATTTCTCGATATAATCTTTGTGTTTCAAAAAACAAAATTTATCGATTTTCGTTCTTTGTTGTGGGCTGAGTCTTTCTATCAGAAATTTTTCAAGTATTACAAAGCTAATTCGAAAAAACAAAAAAATCTATTGACTGTTTGTATCATAACTTAAATAATGGGCAACCCTGTATTTACACATATGAATGGTTTCTCATTTATGCTGTTTATGAAAAAAATCCCTCTGTCAAAATTTGTTTATCGGTAGTACATCCGAAAGGTACGTTATTGTGACCGATGCTACATCATAATAAATTTGATGCTGATGTATGTTCATATGATTCTATGTGATTAATAAAATAAATAAATAAATAAAATAAATAAATAAATAAATAAATAATCATGCCAGTTTGAAGTGATTATCTCAATTTTGATGTGATTAGAATGTAATATATTAATAAAATATGTTCATAAAGAAAAACTTCATCAGAGTTTTTTATATTTATTTATTTAATTTCCCCACCTTACTTTATTCAATTATTCCACAGTGTTGACATTTTTGCTTACAGTAAGTAATATTAAACTTGCATATCATATTTCATATTGCAGAGATAAATTATAAAACCAAAATGTGAATAAACTTTAAAAATTGTCACCTTCCTGTTGTTTGTTAAAAAAAGCACACACACACACACACTCGCATAGTAGCAAAAGAGAGAAAAAAAATAAGAAAGCAAAAACAAACAAAAAGAAACGTTACTAAAATAACGAACACCAACCGGGTTTTGTGTGAACAGGCAGCAGTTATTTGCCAGTTGCTTGTCTCACTGTTATTAAACAGACTTCTGATATCCGCTGTTTCAAACAAAAACAACAAGCTATAAAATAACTACAACTCAAACTACAACAATAACGATAAAACAACAACAAAACAAAATAAATAAAGCGACTTACAGAACTATAACACCTTTAGGCGAAATTTCTTGTGATTTTTTTTAGTTACCGACTAAACTTCTCATTTCCTTGTTCACCCTTCCCATCCTTTTAAATGTCATTTACACGCTGAAGCAGACACATAAATCCGGGATAAAGTTTAAAAATGAAAATCCAACAGCAACTACAAACAAAAGGAAAACAAATGAAAACAAATACGTGTAAAATGCTTGATAAAGTATTTGTTTTTAAGCAATAGACTTCAGTTGTTAAAAGGGTGTTTGAGAAAAGTAGAAAGAAAATGTTTATTGGTCCTAATCAAATGTTTTTAAGACAAAATTACGTTAGTTTTTTGCAAATATTTAAAGGAAATTGAAAAATTTAACGAAAGTCTTTAAATTGAAGAAAAAAATTACTTAATATAACACTTATACATCGCTCATTTGCTGCAAAATCGTCATAACTCAAAAATCTTATGGGTCAATTGAGAATAGAAACGCAACTGAATTTAACATGCAAGCAGCGAAATTCTAAATGAGCGGCGTTGCCTGACTTCGCTGCTGGCAACTCAACTTGAGTTGAGACGTCAATCGTAATCGACCCATTAGACACATAAAATGGCTTTGGAGTTAACTTTAACACACAACAGGATGGTAAATGAAATTTTTATTCATCATTTAAGATTTGAGTTTATTATAACTTCATAAGATATTAATGGCAGTTATCCCACAAAGTCTTAAGTATTAGGTAAGCAATTCTGGCAGTCGTGATTGATTACTTTCTCGATTCGAAGCGATTTCTAATTCTTTCATTTGATACTGAACGAATCAGTTCTCTAAAGCATTTATTTAAGTTTTCACAACACTGAAAAAATAATTTCTATTCGACTGAAAGAATTAGAAAGAAAATCGTTTTCGTATCGAAAAAGTATTCGATCACGACTGCCAGAATTAGCCCCCTGATCTAGTTATTGTTTGAAAATGTTCAAAAGCCATAACAACTTTTGAAATAGCAATTTTGGCCTTATGACGTTATTGCACCAAATGAGCAATAACAGACTTTGGTTCTATTAATTTCTTTGGATTATGTATAATTCATAATATCTCCACACAGGCATTTTGATCAGCTAGTAAGACCCCTTTCAGACTCGGCAAGGTAGTTGCGCAAGTAACTTGCCGAGTACAACAAAGTCTGTACTAAATGTTTTTTTCCTTACCCCGACCCAACCGCTGACGTCAACAAACCAATAGTTGCACAAGGGACTTGCGCAAGTAACTTGCCAAGTGTGAAAGGGGTCTAAATAGATTTGTTGCTCCATCTTGTTTACTTCCCAGGAATGCAGGAAACAATTTTGAATATTCCGGAAACTCGTGTTGATTAGGAAAATAAGAAAATATTCATTTTATACATTAAATTAAATTTAACATATAAACCATAAAGTAGAAATTGTGTTTCTTTTATTTTATGAATTTAATTAAAGCAAACATTATATTCAGAACGTTCATGAGCAATGAACATTACATGACAAAATACCGAACAAACTGTCTATCGAAATTTAAAATATTTTCAATGCGACTGCAAACTTAGGGTGTTGATTTGTCTCGTTATCCTATGCTCCAATGGGAGTTAGAGGAACACATATATATCCTAATACAGGGGATTTCAAGAAGAATTTTGTTTCTTAATTGTGGCAACACCAACAACATGATAGTTTTGACATTTAGTTTTTTGACGTATTCGTAGTAGATGCATTGGCAATTGTTACAATGAATACAATTTCACTATGAAAATAGTGGTTTTGTTAAAGTTACATTTCGTAACATTCGTGATATTTTCAGACAACATAATCGTCTTTGTGAGACCGCTATTAAGAATTTGAGTCGACAGGCTCGATACAAAATGTGCCAGCACCAACAGGAAGGTGCCACATGTCACACAGCAAATGAAACGGTCAATTTATTGCCAATTAAACTTTCCGATCACATAATTTCACGAACATCAGCTGTTAAGTGGCCAGTGTGATTTAACAATACTTGATCATTTTTTCTGGGGCTATGTTAAGGACAGAGTCAGTACGGAGCCAATCGAATAAATTGCAGCCTTAAAACTCAAAATCCGTGATTGCATTTGCTAAAAATTTAATAATAACTTTGATGTCAGCGTACACGTGGTGGACATTTGCCAGTTATCATTTTTCATTCATAGTTGCCAAATTTTTCCCTTCGTAAGAAAATAAAAATTTGAATAATCTTCATCTAAATTTTTTTGTTTTATTTTGTTTTAGGTAACAAAGTTCTTGTTGAAAAACCCGATACTAGGAACCCACATGTTTACATCGTTATAGATAGTCGGGCGGCGATCAAGGCTTTATCCAATAAATATATATATTCTTCGATCGCCCAGGAGTGTAAGTACTTAATAGTTAGGATGAGTTGGCAGCCACCAGGGCGTAGAAGGCAACGAAGTGGCAGCCGAACTGGCGAGACGGGGGCTATAATTACCGTACAGCAGACTGATTGACATTCCAGTTCCAATTCGTAATATTAAGAGGGATACGGACTCTACTATATATAGGAAATCTGAGGCAGTTTGTAGAAACACCGAAACGTGCAGGGTTTCCAGGGTTATGTGGGGATTCTAAATATATATAATCAACTTAAATTCTTCTATCGCTACCAAAAGGAGACTGTATGCTTTATAACGGGTCACTGTTGGACGGCAGCATACTCCAAAAGGGCGGGGCAACTGACTAGTGACAATTGTTGATTCTGTGGGGTACCAGAGCAAACAGAGACGGTTGAGCACATACTTTGCCACTGCCCGGCACACATACGCTCCACAGCAAACTATCTGGGAGGTTATTACTTCAAGGATCTAGGGGAAATCTCTGGAATTGGACACTGAGGACCCCTAGCATTCGCCAAGAGGGTGTGGAGTACTCTCGGTGTCATCACATAGAACTTACCGTTTCAAGAAGGGGTTATCGTATAATGTGGTAATGCTAAAGACCAACACGGTCTTTGCGCGGTCTTTATAACCGGGCTAACCTAACCTAACCTGACTAGAAACTTTAAACTTTATTTACATTATTCGTAGGTTTAAGCCCATATCTAAGAACCAGTAAGAATTTATTATGGTGCCCACACAACAGTAATACATGGCGAATCATTGATTCAAGACAGGTTCTGACAGGTTCATGCGCAACCGCGTTTGTCTAAAAATTAAATTTTTAAGTAAAGCCAAAAAACCATTCGAGATCAAACTATGAACTTTTGCGTTATAAAAACGGAATTGGTACATATTCTTTCAGAAATTTTTAGAACCATATAAAGAGTGCTTAAAATAATGCAATATGGCATGAGCATCTCAAAATCGAAAAAATGGACATGAAAACCTCAGAGTTTACACTTCCACAGAACCGGACAGTTACGTAAAAAGTGATGTAGTGGATTTTGAACCTTTTCGGCCATACAGCTTCGGATATATTTTCTAAAAGAAAAAAACTTTCTTAAGGACATAATTTTATTTGCAAAGATGGTGATTCCTATCAGAGGGGATATTGAAATGCTCCGAACTTTGGGAGTAGAGAAAATCAAATAGAAGTCTTTAACGACCGTAGAGGGAAGCCAACTGACACTAAATTAGTCAAGTGATAGGTTCTTTGGTTGTAGAGACCGGTTAAAGTTCTAACATTCCATATGAATAGGACCTATCACTTTTGCATTGCGATATCATTGGAGGGGGTTATTTTAAACCTTACAGCTAAAATTTAAAAGGTCAAACATCTAATCGCAATGTACGTTTTAAGTGTTGGTTACAACAATGCAAGTCCGTAGTATTACTCCAATAAAACAAGTCATAAAAGTAGACCAAATTTTTAATAATCACAAAGAAATGTAACACACCACCGGTAATTACTGTACCTAATCAATAGATAGAAATATATATAAAGGACTAAAACGCTATTTGCGCTTTGTGTACTAGAGGTCTGCAAGAATAAATAAAAAGCAATTTCAACACACTCATTTGTTTTTTAATTACAATGTGTAGATCACCCAATGATAACGAAACAAATGAAAAAATAACCAGAGACAAAAAAACAAAAACTCATTCTATTCAGTCAACTCAAGTCAAATGAGTAATAAATATATGCACATTCAATAATTCAAAAATTATTTGAATATTTTTTGTAAACTTGCTCTCTCTAACGGGTCATTCCAATGTTTTGTTATTAATGAATTACTCTCATATTCATTTACAGTAAACAAGTTTTTTATTCAATTCATTCATTCTTATGTTTGAATATGGTTTACTCTCTTCTTATCTTTTTGAATGTTTTATAATTGAATAAATGTTGTGCACTTTGAGTAAAGGCAAACAAGTGAGTTATTCACAGCAGACCGCTATTGTGTACTAGTTAAGTGAGTTCACTGGTCACAAGTTCTTTCTTTTGCCTAAATCTATTTTCACAAATCCCAGTTCTGTTAAAAAAACTAATAAAATATACCATCAGGGGTTCTTCCAGCAGGTTTTAGCTTCAAGTTTTTAAAAAGTTCGTTAACTAAACAGCAAACTGAAAATGGTAATATTTAGCGTTTAAGAAATGTTGGCTGCATATAAAGAGCCCAAGATAAGCCCGCCAAAAAGTGAGTGCTTTTACCTCCACGATACAAAGTTTAAACACCTTTAAAATCTATCTCTACTCGATTTGGGTTAAAACTTCACTCGATTTCTTATTCTGGAACGGTTCTCGCCTATAGAGTAATAAAGGCTATATTTTCTAAACATTTCTATGCCTGAAACCCTAACTATCCCTTCTTTTTATAGTAGTTCCTCTTAAAGACCGCACAAAATACCCTTCAACATACTTCTAGGCATAATACTGTCAACAACAAATTTCTTTCTGCATTCTTACTATTCCTGCTGTGGTTGCACTGCTGTTGAGTTTTACATTGAATTGCATTTGCCAACAGAATTCTTTTTTCCTTCCGTTTATGTTTTTCCATTTTTAAATTGAAAAGATACCTTAAGGCAGTTTACCTTCACCCATACCTTTGCTTATTCTTACCTTCAACATTTGTAGAATACTTATTGGCTTTTTCCTTTTTTGTTCTCCAGTTTCTATTTTAGTTTTACGTTTAGTTAGCACTTTTTTCTCAAGTTCCTTTTAACATGTTTGTGTGTTATAGTCTGCAAATATTGCATCATGTAGAAGGGTGTATGTAAATAATATGTTGACTTTTGTAGTTATTTTACGAAAAAATTTTACACTTATTGCAACTTTTGTCTTTTAGAGGGAGTGGGGTTTTTTAAATAGCATTTTGTTATGACACCTTTAGTTTTGGTTTGTTCCCTGGCACTTGTTTTTTCAATGGCGGATTATTAAAGTTTTCTCTTTTTTACTTATTTTTGAAAAACTCCTAAAGTTATGTTTTTGTTTTTCAAAAAAAAATGCTTGAAATTTTATTTGGTTGTATGCGTGTCTGTGTATTTATGTGCTCAAACATTTGTTTGTGCACTTTTTTGTTTGTTTTGTTAACACCACAAACAACTTGTACAAGTTTTAAGTGACAATAAGCACCTCTTGTTGTTGACGTTGATGTTTTTTTTTTGTATTCCACGATTCTGTTGCTGTTTAATTCTACATTCTTCCACAAGATTGACAGTGGCATCATTTGTTACCCAACACAGCTTTATTATGTAGAAAATGAAAAAAAAAATCAAAAATTGCAGAAGAAAGTTTTAAAGTGAAGTGCATTCGGCAAGAATGCTATTGAAGAATTCACTACTGCATTTAATTTACAAGTTTATAAAATATAAAAATTATTAAGCAGAACAATGGGATCAGTAGCAAATATTTTGACCTTTTTACACACAACATTAAAAATTAACTGCCTGTTCAACGATTTCGAAACTATTTTTAAAACCAAGTGTTTTTCATTGAAATTTCGTTCGATATCTTTGAACAGGCAGTGAAATCCTTACCGGAGAAGAGTTTTGTACATGATAAAATTATAGTTCTCTTAGTCCTTGCCCAGACTTGCAGACTTTAATGCCGCATCTTTTTATGTTGTTGTCAAAGGAAATATAAAAAAATTGCAGCAGCAAAGTCACAAGTCTGGACGAGGACAAACTAATCGATTCGTTTCGTTTAGATTCGTTTGAGACTTATAAAGAGACAAAGTTTAATACGTCTGTGCTAAACGCCATATAAATTTACCAGCAGTGCACGTTTAAGCTTAACTGTTTAAAAATCTTGAATTAAACTACCTAAGTTAACATAAGTTATTAAACTCATACTAACGAAAATTTTCTTTTTTATAAAAAATATAGTGCAGTTCCTCTAACCAATTGACCCGTCCTATTTGCATTTAAGATTTACACTGAAACTTTTCTTTTTTTGTATTTGCTGTTGGGTTTTATTTGTATTTTATTCTGTTTCTTATTTGAATTTTTTCTATTTTTTATTTAGTTGTAAACCTTTAATTTAAAAAAAAAAACTTTTTCTGTAATGCAAAAGTTTTTCGATTAAAAGTATTATTTTGTATTATTTGTTTAAGATTTCGTTTTGAATAAGAAAATGATAAAACACACCGAACAACAACGAGTGAAGCTAAGGTAAATATACACTGTTTAACAAAATAAAAATAAATAAATAAATTAATTGTAGCTTGAAGGCAAAATGAGATTTGTACTTGCATGGTGTTTGAGTTTCGAGTTTTTCCTTTAAAACTTTTCTTAATACTTTTACTTGTTTGTCATATTCAAACAATCATCCTTGGCATGATGATAATAATACAAATGAAGATGATGAGGTTGTGTAATTAAGCAGGTGTTGTGTTGTGCAAAAGGTGGTATTGAAAAGAAGTTAAGAATGACAGTATTATGTTCGCTTACAAAGGGGGATGGGATGTAAACGATGTTTAACCTTCCTACCCAATAAAAAAATTGTGCTTCAAACGAAGCAGGTTTGTAAGGGAGTTATGTAAGAGTTACGCTTACCTTCTCGCTTACGGAAGCATGAATTTTATTATATGGTGAGTTCCCACTTTGAAGCAAAACATTTCTGATAAAAAAAACTGCTTTATTAAACGCATATACGCACTGGTGAGTGTAGGTATTAGCTTTACACACTGAATGTTTTGTTACAGTTCTTTTTTAGTATTCTCACTTTCAAACCTGCTTCGTAGCAAGGAAATGCCGTGGCTCTTGAAATGTTATTATTTCTGTTATAAACCTTTTTAAGAGTTCCTTCACTTACTTCAAGAGCGACGCTTTTAATACATCTATATATACATTTTTTTTTATCTTTTACCAATTTAACCATATTGTGCTAAGACAGAAATAAGAAACTATTATTCATAAATAAAAAAAAGTTATTCCATTTCAACCTGTTGTTTATATTAGTAACAACAAACATTTATAAGAGTCATTAGGGTCTTTTTAAATTTTTTCCAAACTAATACATAACTTTTGTAGGCTCTGCAAACATCGGTCTAACAAACCGGGAGCGAGTAAACGTGTGTCATACTTTGACGTTAGTATATAAAATTTAAAAAGGACTTGGACATTTTGAAAATCGCTTTTTAAAACTATTGTACAATATTCTCGGTTATTAAGAAGTTCTTTAATTTTTTAAAACATTTAAATCTTATTTTTTTATCACTAGAAATTATAAATTTTTTTTTTATTTTACCCCCTTTGCGCAACCGTCCTTTTAAAAGAACATTAAAAATGAGAGAAAAGTTCCGTTATGCACGCGTATTTCTGTGCATTTTTTTTATATTTTTATTGTTTATTCTTTGTTATGAAGCTTCTGAACTTGAAAAAAAATCAGTTGATGAAAGAAGTTCATCGTGCTTTAATTGCATAGTGAGTGTTTTGCAATAGGTGATTTTTTTTAATATTGCGCAATGGAAAGAAACGTGTATGTAAATCATTTACATCCAGATATCTGTATTTTATTTTTTTTTTATTGATAAGAGAAACATCTTAGTTGAACAACAAATAAATGGAAAGCGTGCGTAATGCTGTATTGCAGCGCTACGGTCGTTTTAGCCACTGCGTACTTTTAAAAGGACAGTGGCAAAATATACTACCTATTTTATAATTTTCATTACATATTACCTATGTGTTCGACCAGTTTTTGATGCTATTGGCAAAAATTTTGTACTCTATGCTCCACTTGAAGAATTTCATAGTATTGACGAATCAATGGTACCATATTTTGGGCATCACGGAACTAAACAGTATATCCGCGGCAAACCAATCCGATGGGGCTATATACTCGATTGGGGTATATATTATGGTTTGAGCCTTATCAAGGCGCTTCCACACCTTTGGCTAACAAATATAAGCACTTAGGACTGGGTGCCAGTGTTGTTCTTTAATTTGTTGATGTATTGCAAGTCAGATATCCCAATGTCCCGTTCGAAATATATTTTGACAATTTTTTTACGTCAATTAAATTGCTAGATGAGCTGAAGCTAAGAAATGTTAAAGCGGTGGGAACATTGAGAGAAAACAGACTGGGAAAAGATTGTTCTTTGCACACAGTGCAACAGTACAAAAAACGCACTGATTGCACCATATATATTTGATTGCCTTGCCAATAGGTGGTAAAACCCTATACACTGTTTGTCGATTTTGGTGACCAATTTTTTAATGGGCATCCAAAAATTCTGAAAATCGGCAACACCTCAAAAAAGGTGTCATACGTTTCTGGCGAATAGCTAATTCAGACTTCCTGATGCTGCTTAACTGGCCTCGAGCTTAAAATAAAAGCATTTTTATTTATAAAATTATGAAAAGGTCGAATAAAAACCACTTGCATTATATAATGTCGTGCCGAAGTTATTATGCCGTATATCACAACAATTTTTCTTTGGGAAATCGAATCTTAAGATTCAAATTTTAATACACAAAAATAAACGTGAAAAAAGTCATCCATCATTTCTGTCAGATATTGTATATGAAGCTCTTTATCGATTGATGTAAAAATATCCAAAGTCATGGGAAAAAATCTAAGTTCTAGCCATTGTCACGTACGAAATATTTATTAGTTTGTGGGATATAAGTCAAAATAAGGCATTAAAAAACTACATTCACGTGTTTCACCAATATGGAAAATAAAATTATAATAATTTTCGAAACGAAAATTTATGCTAGTGACAAATATATTTACGTATAGTTATAGCTTTTATATTATATTATCGATTGTTTTATGTATGAATAATTTTAAGATTTATTATTCCTTAAGGGTAGTCCAACCATAATGCACGATATTACTTGTGAGTCCCACCGTAACGTCAAATTTTTGTCCAACATAATTAGACATTTCCTTGTATCAGTGTCAAACTCAACCATTAAGAGGTTATTCATTGAGCAGGGCGTTAAGATTGTTAAAACCTTTTACGAAAATGGGTGTTTAAATCAAATATACATTTCGTGCACAGCTTGATTTTTTTTGGTCAGCAAACCGGCTCTGTAGAAAATGTGAAAACGCCTGTTCATGCATGTTTGGTCCCGTTTATGGGCATCATCGGGCCGTAGTTCTTCGAAAATGCGATTTGCCAAGCAGTTACTGTGAATGGTGTTGGTTGGCGCGAGCTGATAACAGATTCCTTGTTGCTAGAAATGGAGAATATGGACCAGGAAGATAAGTAGATCCAACAGAATTTGTCACTCGGCCAACGAAACAGTGGCTCTGTTGCGCGAGAAATTCAATGGTCATGTTAATTGGCCGTCACGATCGTGTGATTTGACACCGTTGGCCTTCTTTCTTTGGTAATAATTCAAATAAAAAGTGAAGGTGAATAAATCAAGAATAATACAAGAACTAAAGGATTAGATAACTAGGCACATTAAGGACATTGAACATCAATTATGTCTCAGGGCCATTGAAAATATGGACCATCGGATAGAGGTATGCTACCGAAGCAGTGGTGAGCATTTGGCCGATATTTTGTCTCACACATAATTGTCATCGATCCTTCTATAATAATAAAAAATATTAAGATAATTCTCTTAAAACATTTTGTTTTATTTACAATTAACACCGTGCATTATGGCTGGAACACCCTGAATAATTAATCATTAATTGCTTAACAAAAAAATTAATTTAAGCAATAGAGCAATAATTCCATCAATATAAATAAGCGTTGTGGACTACATCCGAAAAAACTATTTACATATTAATAAGATAGTTTTTATGTTTGTCAATAATAAAGCTTAGCGTTCGCCGAATAAATTTCGTTTAAACTTTTTGCAAAAAAATATATTTTTCGCGTACTTTTGTCGAAAAAAACAATAGTACAATTTTTTTCACTTTTTTCACTAACAACATTCAGCATAGTTGTAGCTACGGTAAAGGTGAACAATATATTAATGCAATCTGAACGTGTCTAGGCACTCTAATCACTCGTAAAGAGCATCTTGTACCTAACAAATTGTCGGTTTTGACTATATTTTACGCTTAAACTTAGATTTTTTCGTAAAAATAATATGATTACCTACACAATTCTCTGTTGTGCTGCAAAATTTACTAGGTAAATTCAAAATCACTGTAAGACTTAATTTTCATTAGAAAAATAACTGCATATTAGGGCACTGAAAAATCCCTTTTTTTTTGAAAAACAGAATGTGAGAATTATTTTTATTATATTATTTTTCGAATGTATTTATTGGATCAAATTTCAATTTACAAAACTTTTTTGCAAAAGTCCTATTCCCTTTTTATTAGGGATGATTCTCTACAATACTAGAATATCTTGTATCTTCCTGCAAGAAAGCTTTATAAATTGAAATTTGATTCATTTAACGCATTCGAAAAATTTTGTTTTTTTTTGTTTTTCTGAAGTGCTATAATTTCAAAACTTTCGTGTAACAATGTAAAAAGGCATTCCTCAATATTTTAATTTAAGCGACGCTCAACGACTTTTAGCTTTAACATATAAAAACATGTGAAAATGTTTGATTCGTAAATCAATAAAAATCATTAAAATTGCATACTGTTATCCCAAGCGGAAAGATTGACTTAAGTTAAAAACAAGTTTTTAATCAACTTAACTTAGTGAAGCTTCTTTTAAACAAATGATATCAAAATTTATGCAAGCGTTTTTAATTTAAAAAAAAAAAAATTTACTTTTTTTGGAAATTCCAAATCCCAATGTGTATGTCATGGTAGTTACATTCATAATTGGGGGTAGGGCACTAAATATTGATTTAAACCAGAGTGCACTGCACTGCAAAAAATTTAGTTTGCACTCTTTTTTAACAGCTTTAGTGATGATTGTTATTTTTTTAACTTCTACTAAAAGAATTAAGTGAGTGTGCAAATTTTTTCACTATCACTAAACGCACTCACTTCAAATAGAACAAAATTTCAACTTGCAATCAGAAAAGTTGCATACAAATATTGTCTCACTAAAATATAAATAAACTGGCAGGTGCACGTCTTAAAAAAACTGACTGGCAACCCGCTTTTTAAATAAAGCGAGTGGTTTTTGATTTTATTTTGTTTTTTCTTAACCTACTTACAACTACAATTAATGTTGGAAGACTTCCAACCAATTGTAGTGGGGAATGTAAGACGAGATGAACTCACTGTTTATTGTTGATGATTTTGTTTAAACTTTGATATTGTTACAAATAGAACTATTTCTGTAATTCTTATACGCTTAACAGTTTTATTTGGTTTAATATCTTTAGTTTTTCTAAAATCTTTATATATGAAGTTTCCTGATGGTATGGCCTAAGCAACCAGTGAAATGCGCATAGGAATAGCTTATCCCATCAACAATAAATTTCAGTGTTTTTATCAAATAATAAAAATTGGGAAATTAAGCACGAATAACAAAATCATTTAAAAAAAAAATTTAACTTTGTATGCCCATTGTTTTCGATTTTATTTTGACGATATGCATAAGCAAAGAACATTTAAGTCAATAACGGTATAATTATTGGCTTTAATCATGAAAAAACAAGTCTTTGATTAAACATTTAGTGCATCATTTTTAGTTGGTGCATATAACTGATGATTGCTTTTTTTAAATCAAACTAGTTCTTTTTTGAGTGCAAAATTTTTTAACATCACTGTCACTCATATTTAGTGAGGCTGCAAATTTTCTATTCAAAACAACATAACATCAACAATATGTTTGCAAAATTTTGCACTATCACTAAGTGAGAGTTGAAACTGCTAAATGAGTGCACTACCCACATCTATGGTAACATTTTCTGATTTTGTTTAAAAAGTCTTTTTTTTGGATTCTTCTATTTAATATATATCCAAAAGAGTCTTTTATTCTCAAGGCCAACTTGCGGTTTTAAATTCCAATGTGCATGACGTGGTAGTTAGATTTTTGCATTTCCCCTTTAAATATTCTGCATTGCGATTCTTCTATGATTTGAGCAATACTATTCTTCTTTTTGATCACATACAATTTTTGTAATATTTCAATGTTAAAACGTAGTCACCTTCTGATAACCTCTTCCTCATCTACTCAATTTTTTAAAAGTAGAGTCCCACTTTCAGTTTTGAAATAAATGTATGTAAACGAATGGTAATAGAACCTAACGTTTAGCATCTACACACATATTTCTCAGTATTATGTACGTATTTTTTTTTATTTTTTTTACATAATTTAATAAACTCAACATTTGTTAACAACAATTTTCTTTCTTTATCAGAAAATCAACTTCATTTAACCATTTTCAAACATATTTAACCACATTTATGAAATTTTTTCAAAAAACAACCAAAAATAACAAAAACGTTTTTAGTTCAAACAAATAAAAATTCACTTTATGAACAAATATTTCGGTTTTTTCCTCTTTTTTTTTTATTTTGTTATTTTGTTGATAAAGGTAAAAGATAAAAAAAATTAAATTTTATATTCTCTAAGGGCCCAACCAAATAGAATTTTTGTTGTCATTATACAAAAGCAAAACAAAACAATTCAACCTTCCCAATTGTGGCTGGCGAAGTCATTGCAAGCCAAAACAGTCAGTCGCCAAAACAGACAGATGGACGGACGGATGGATAAGCCGTGAACCCAGTCACCAAAACAAACATTTTATTATAAATCCGTATGGCTGACCAAAATTTTATTTTACCAATTGTTTTTTTTATTTCCAGTTTTTTTGTTGTTGTTGCTATAGCTGCTGTTGCTGTTTTTCTATATTTTTGTCGTCCTTTAAATCCTTTAGTTGCTGGTAACTATTGTCGGCATGTTGTTCCTGATTTAGAGCAGAACATTGTTTTTCACTTTCACTGGGGGTTTTTTTTTCATTTTTTTCTACATACTGACAGTAGCTGTCTGCCAAAGTGTTAGTGTTCTGGAATGTATATAATATACATGTATGTGTGTGTCCATGTATAAAAGGGATATTGTATAAATTCATTGTTTTTCGAAACAACATTGTTTCAATTTTTGTTTGTTTGCCATAGAAGAGAGAAAGAGAGAGAGAGAGGAAACGTTTTTTTTTTCATTTAAAAGTAAAAATATTTTTCTAGAAACTATAGAAGGATACATATGTGTGTATGTATGTTTATGCTGTGTTGTAGCATGGTGAAAAAATACAATATGTCTAAAAGCCTATTGTGGGTAAAAATAATAGTAAAATGTAAATACAGGCAAAATATAAACAAACCTACAAAAAACAAAAGCGAAAAAACCGAAACATTTTATAAATTTTTCATCTTTCATTTGAATATTTTTTCCCCCTTTTCCAAGCTAACGCCCTGTTAAATATGCATGCCGGTTTATATTAGTTTTTGTTTCGGTTTTAATTCTTATCTTTTTATTTCTAATTCTACTGCTGCTGGTGGATCTATTTCTCGTTCTGCTTTGTTCTCAATATAATTTGTATTAAAGTGACGCATGTTTAACAGTGGTATTCAGTAGCAGTAGATGTTGCTGTAAGGAGTATGTCTGAAAATACATACAACATATCTTCTAGTTTTACAATTTTCATTTCTAAAGTTTTTTATTTGTTTCAAAAGCATTTTCTCTTCTCTCGCTTTTATGTACAATTTGCTTTTCAGTTTTGTTTTTGTTACTATTTGGTTTTTTTGTTATTGTGTAGTGAAAGTACATATAACAAGAACTTTAGTTCGACCTAAATTTTTATTATCGCGAAATTTTTGTGGTTGCTTAAAGTGAGCGCCATTTACATTTGCAGGCGTTTTATTTAACTATTTATTTTAACAACTTTTTTAACCAACGAATTAAATATTTTGGTTTAATTAGCACAATTAAAAATAATTGTAATTGTTAAATAAATATTAAAAAATTTCGGGTCATAAAGTAGGCAATTACATTAAGCCATTAGAAGGAATCATATATCGCTACAGATTACGAAATGTAAAAAAAACTAGAAACAAATTTATTAAAAATACAAATTTTTATTAAGAAAATCTATAATTTTCCAAAGAAATTTTTAAAAATTTCAAATAATAATATTTTTTGAACCAAAATTTTCACAAATTTTTTTTGGAAAAATTTAAAATCTGTATAAAACTCAGCAAAGGCAAAAGAGTTTAAAACATCATCCTCCTCTACGCCTTTTGAGAAGCATTTAATACAGAAGTGCACAATAAAAAGGGTCAAAACGGGTAAATTCGTTAACCTCATACCATCGAAACTAAAAGAGGTCCAAACAAACTTAAATGTATCGTTGTTCATTAGTAAAATAAGCGGACAGGTTCTGGTTCTTCATTGAAATTCGGCCATTTTGGGGAGAGAACGGGTATTACATGTATTTTGGAACTTCTTTGTCAGCCAGTTTATTTTGTAAACCAATAAACAGAGAAATAAAATTATAAATACGAATATGGTACCAACGTTTAATGGATGAAAAACGTCCTTTTTTTATAAAACATTTCTCTCTATGTTTTGGCATATATGTACGTACAGAATTATGGAGTCCCGACTACTAAATTGAAATTTTGGGGAGAAACAAATATAAAAAGTTGAAATTCGGGCAATTAAATTTCTTTCGTTTACATTCCCGTGCTTCATGTGGTAATTTCTGCATTTTCTTTTGTTTTGAACTAAGCAACATAAAATTATAGGTGTTGGGTAATGAGGAGATTATCCAGTTATTTGACTTTTGGTTTTGTTCGAGTAAGAAATAAATCGATTTTTGAATTTTAAGTTTGCTCGATTAATCGAGTAATATATTTAAATTGTTCGAATTACTCGAGTAATAAGAATAATTAAAATAATTTTATCCAATGGGGAAAAAACAAAAATCTCTACATGAATTGATACTTTTATCATATTAATAAACACAAAAAAAAAAAAAATAATACAAACATGTAGTTTAACAAAAAACTATAAAATAACAATTCATATCACTCCTTTATTGCAACATAGTCATATCTCAAAAATTTCAACTTACTTTAGCAAAAGTGTTCCTTCGTACCTTCTTTATATGTAAAAACAAAATCACTAATAGACCTCAAGCACTATTGTAGTATTAGTGAACATGTGTTTGTTGTGTCACACCGATGATGCTGAATTCAAAATCAAAATATTTAGATATGACAGTGAGTTTTACGTCCAGCACACGTAAATACACGAGTGAATTTGCTTGCTGGACAAGCATTTGAAATATTGTGTCCCGCCTGCTTAACTTAATGCGGGTATGTTTGCTTGAGCTCATATTTTTTAAGACAATTTTGTATATATTATTTTTGGCATATTTTGTGAGAGGTGTCATACAGTTATAAACAACTTTTAAAACCAATTTATTATTCTTAGAAATCGAGTAAAATTGAAGTCGATGAACATTCTTAGTAAAAATTTGTTTAAAAATCATTTTATTTTTTATAATTTTTTTATACTCTTTACTTTCTAAATTACTTTGATTTCAATTTCACTGATAACTTATTAAATTTGTTTAATTTTATAATGATATACATAATTAGTCTCTCACACAACAACATCTAAAAAGGGTCTTAAATATCCTCAAAAGTTTGTGTAATAAAAATAAATGAGAAGTTAAGAACACGTAATTTAGTTTTAAATAATACTGAACAGTTAGAAATTTAAGAACAAATATTTTTATTTCAAAAAGTAGATTAATAGACATAAATTGTTCGAGTTATTCGTTTTTCGAAATTTGCTATATTGATTATGCGATCAAATAATGGCGGAAAAATTCCTCGATTAATCGTTTATACAGTGGATACTCTAGTAATGAGTAAATGATAACCTATAAGATGAAAACTGTTGGTAATTTTTTGTTCTTCAACTGGTACTTTTTGTTAATATTGGACTTAGATATGAGCAAGAATCTGTAAGATTGGACCTGAATAATGAAGCGATTCTATTTTTAATAGGGTTGGTCATAATGACATTTAGAAACTACGTACCTAAATTTATCAAATTGTCTCCAAAATTCTGTACCTGTACTTTGCACTCAAGGTTTACATGAAGAGCTTACAAGCGGGATATCGTTAGATCGAATACAAAAGTGGTTCTAATGTATAATATCGGTACACTTAAAAGTGGGTCTAGCTGGGACCAAATTTTTAAGGTGTTACAAACATCAGCACAAAGGCATTATACCTTCCCCACTATAGCGGTGTGGTACTGACAATTTTAAACACGTAAAAAAATCTGTGTGGTTTTGCCGAGGCTAACTTTTTGGAAAAAAAGAAAGCTTTATATAACAAGTATTCCCTATATCTGGCAGCACTGTCTGCAGCTGAAGTGAAGTGTAATCGAATCGATCGATCGAAGATCTATTCTATGAGGTGGTAAGCTAAAACTTTTTTTTTTTGGTTTTATATTAGTACGGCAACGTGAGGACAAAGCATTAGCATGCAGAAAAATTACGCATTTGTACAAGATGGCGCAAAAGTCATCACTCTACCGGAGGTATTTTTAATTTGACGGTAAATGTCAGTCCTGCTCTAACATGTGTAAAGTAAACGTATACAATTGCACGACAATAAGAAATGGATTGCTATTAACCTCAAGAACACGAAATGATTCTTTCGATTTCCTGAGGGCTGCAATTGTGGGTTGCTACACTCAAAAGAAAAATTAATCCATCCGTACTCAAATCATGTAGCGGTGTCAATAGTGCGGTTAGTACGAAATTTCTTGAATCAAGTAAAAAGGAATTGATTTAAGTACGGGTTTTCAATCGCGAAATACTTAAGTTATCCATATTCAGTCCCGAATTCGTATTCGAATTCAATCAAAAGTAAAATTAGAAGAAGAATTTTATTACGATTGATCTGCTTACCCGTTTTACACCCTACAGCATTTCAATTATAAAACACCAGCAACTTTCCCGATATCGTTTTTATTTTGAACACTTTGTGAACGCATATAACAGAAAATATATACTAAATGAGAAGTCAGATGTCAGATATGTGTACGTATTGTTCTGTTGTTTCTTCATACAACAAGCAAATCGTTGTTTAACTATTGTGTTGTGGTATTGTAGTGTCTGCAACAAACTTTAATAAGTTAAATGAAGTCAAAACGCTCACTTTGTAATCTGACTCTCAGAGTGACACTACCAACGAAAAGCTTAATTTTTTTTTATTTAGTTTAAGATTTTTGTACTTATTTTAAGATATTCCGGGATTAATTTTCGAAAATAGTCCAATTTAGGATTGTTTTAAGCAGGGCTTAAAAAACTGCAGTCGGAACCAAAAACTGTCGAACAAAAAAGGAAAATTTGTGCACAACTTTTCGCTTTTTATGTTGGAAAGACAGCGACTGTTTACATTTAATGAATCAGAAGTAAAAGCAACAGTTTTTTTTGGGCATTGGCAAATGAAGAAGTGAAAGAAATGGCAATTTTTCTACTTTGACTGCAGTTTTTTAAACGCTGGTTTTAAGTACGTTTTAGTGTTATTCTTACTTGCATTTTTGAGAGCGACTCGTACTTAGATTAAGAAAAAAAACTTAATTAATCCCGAGTGTTTTCTTTCTGTGTAATGTCTCGTTTTTTGTGGTTTTCACTGGCAATCAAGATCGCCCTATTTAAGTTCGATTTCTTGAAATTACCGACCGATTTTCATCCGCTACTTGGTTATGTTGGTATATTAGTTAAATTTGGTCCAAACTTATTCTTAATTATCCAACCAAATGTCAATATTTGATCATAACTCCCATAAAATACTACTCCCGAAAATACCTTTTAATATCATAAATTCCCTTTAGATGTTGGCATTGACATACAATTTGGCGACAATAACTTTTACGATAGTTACCCTGTCATTACAAAATCTTGTGCAGGTGCCTTAAAACTAATCATAGGTCCCATATACACGTGCCGCCTAATTCATTTAAAGGCAAACAAATCTCAATTAAATTAATATCTAAATAATATTCGGCACAAAGAACTTTTAAATGAATTCTAAATTCGTAACAAAGGTTTGTTCTGGCGGGTCCATGATTGCCAATTGATCCCAAATAAAATTTGTCTCTATCAGTTCTGTTCTGAAAATCACGTGATTTCAAATAACATGTGCTTTTAAAATCACACGTGTGATTTTCTGGTATTCTGTAAATCACACCGATTTATATTAAAAAAAAGACTCTGCTATCATGCCGCTGTTAGCAAATTTTTGCGAATTTCCACTAATTTAGCAATTCCTTACAGTATTAGGGAGTTTTACAAATATGTTTGAAATATAAAATTTTTTCGCGAATTTTCAAAAAATTTTTGTGCAAAATTTTTTTTTTTATTTTCCGACATTTTGTTTTTTTAATCAATTTAGCGATTCCAAATAAATTTTAAGGTTAGTTTACAAGTTTGCAATTTTTCGCGAATTTTAGCCATATTAGAGATAGAAGTGATTTTTTTCCTGTGATTCTTTACAGCTTTTACGATTATAAATAAATATTAGGCTTTGCTTTCATGCCGCTGCTGGCAAAAAAGCGAACTTTAATTCAACTAAAAAACAAATCTGAAATCATAACAGAAGTCACAAAAGCAATTATCATTTTGTAGTATCATCGAATTTTCTTAATTTTAAATAATTTGTTGTAAATAAAATCGCTTATTGCATAAAAAATTAATAAACAACACATGGAATATTTTATTTAAGAAATTTATTATAACGGTCAACTAACAATAGTCGCAAAAATAACAAAGTGATTTCAAAAAGTTGTTTACGAAGCTGAACGTTTTGAAATCACTTTCAAAAAATGTGATTTTCAGAACAGGCCTCTATATACTTTTTCTAAGGGCATTATATTTTCGTGCTTCACCGAATACATTTCCTTTCATAGTAATTTTTTTTTTTAATTTATATAGATTTATTACGAATTGTTCGTGTGTTAGTAAATTTTCTAAACATACTTTGTTGGTTTCTACTTCATCTGGTCTTAATACTTAAAACACTTGGACACTTAAAACCATAAACCTTAGATTTCCTAGTACTTTTACAATAAAGCTTTTTGGTATTTTGTTACACTTCCTTTCTCACTTTCTCGCTCTTTTTAATTTTCAGCTAGATTTTATTTTTACTATTATTTTGATTTTATTTTATATTGATTTCTATTCTACTTAATTTTTTTCTTAGTTTTCTTTTTTTCCCCTGTGCAGGCTTTTTTTTGCATTTGAAAATGTTGGTAAAGGGACCATTATGCTACTTTAAGTGAAATAGAGTCACGTTGAAACCTTTCATTGCATTCCCAGCTCAATATTATATGTAATATATTTGTTCCTAAAAAAGAAAAAATCACTGCTGCAAAAATTCTTACCAATACATTAGCTCTATACGTGTGTCAGTGTATTTTAATGGGAGTTGAGATTTAGTATTATTTTACATTCGTTTTTTTGTTTGTTCTTCTTTAGCTTAATACATTTGTTACCGTCTTTACCCTAAATCTATTTATTTCTATTTTTCCCATTTTTTTTGGCTTAATGTTACTGTTGGTGCATGTAATAAAATTGCATTAGATTTAAGTAGTTTTTTCCCCCTTAAAACATTTAATCTTTTTGTTAGTTTCAATTTTCATGCAATTTGAAAATCTGTAATGAACAATGGAAATCTCAAATAATTTACAAAAAAAAAAAAAAATCAAGTGCATTGGAAAAAAGGAAACAATGTGTATAAAAAGACCATTAAATTTAAGGATAAAAAAAAAAACATTTTTAATAGTCACCTGGCAGTGGGAAAAAGGAAAGCCCCAAAATTTCCTCTGCACTAAAAAACTCTAGTGTATATTTTTTTTATTGAAGGAGGTTATAAAAACTTAATGTTTAGTTAATATGCAATGTTGGGTAACAAACCAAATGTGTTTCCATGATGAACTGTTTCAAAACCATGAAGTTCTAAAGATGAAAAAGATTTGCTTTTTTGGAACAAGTGTCTTAAATAGTTATGTAAAGTTAAGCTAAAATAGTAGTAATGTTACCTTTAAGAATGAATCGGCCAGGGAGGGTTGACCCTTTCGGTCGTTCATTACAGAATAATTGGGCATGAACTTCAAGTTCTTACCAACTTGTATGTGGATGGTCTTCTGAAACAGTCGAGTGACTCCTGTGGTAAACCCTGAGCTACATAGAGATCGGAAAAACTGACTGTGCTCTCTGACGAGGAGCTTGGCATCGAAGGGATATCTGCTCACAGTCAGAACACAGGGGCTGCCATCTCTACCGGTGAGGCCAGGGGACTTCAAAAAGGACACTAGTATGAATATTGTCCACAACTTAATCGGCAGGGAGGAGATGCCAATCACCGCTGCACGTAACGCTTACTTCTCTTGACAGAAAAGTCCAGCAGCTAATGCAAAGCAAACATTTCGTTTCTTTTAATGAACTAACGGAGAGCTTCTTGCAATATGATATAGTTACATTGAGCGTTTTTCAGTTTCTCAAAAGAGTTAAATCGATCTTCCTTTTCTTCTTTGAATAACACACATTATATTACAAATTACTGTTTTCATCCATTCCTTAAGCCTAGAGTACACGTTAATTTATATTGTAAATAATAAATTCTGGAACTTGTATAAACTCAGCAATATTTTCATAACTGCAGGGCAATAGGTTTAAATATTTCCAACTCTACGTACTAAAAGTATTTGCCGCATACGTGTAAAACATAAAATTTGTGGTTAAACTGAAATTGTTGACATAAAAACTCATGTTGTGTATGTAAATTGAAATTAAGTCATGCTTAAACGAGCATTTTAAAAGCAAAAGCCTACTTTTGGGCGAAATTGCTATGGAAGTTTGTACACATTTAAACATAATCCTACAATACTCGTAAAACCTTTGACCAAGTTTTTATCGCAATTACTATTTGTACATCAAAAACCAACTCAATTGTACTTTCAATTTCCATAGTTAGTAAAAAAATAAGGAGGAGAGATTATTACTAAAGCCCCTTTTACAGTATTTTACAAGCCTCAAGATTTTTGCTCTCACAAAATCCAATGATTTACGGGCTGATTGTCAAAAAATCAAGTAGAAAATATTTTTCAATACATTTTTAGTCTACACTGTCACACATTTCAAATAAGAAGGATACTATTTGTAGAATAAAAATATCCGTTCATTTTAAAAAATATTTATATTTTTGTTTTAGGAGCGCTTTAATTTTAATCGTGATTTTAATACACAACATAAACTGGGGTGTTCTGGAATTCGAAAACACGAAATGCAAGAATTTTAAACGTTGTTCTTTTATAAGATTTCTGTAACAAAAGGATTTTATGACAAATTTTATACAAATATTTCTCTATTAAACAGAATATTATAACAAAAATTAAAAATATTAGATTAAAAGTGTATTAAACACAACTTCCAGATTCTTTCGTTTTGTCTTTTCGATTTCCAACAATATATTTTTACAACAAATATATTTATTTAAAACTTTTAAGAAATCAATTAATATTGTATATATTTTTTCTATCATTTTGCATTTAATCAAAAACATATTTACTTCTTACCCAAGACGGTGGGAATAGATTATTTAACGAGTGTTTCATGTCAAGGATCGTATGAAACTCATGTAGATATTATCTTACAACTCGTGAAATGTTCGGTGCATAATTGTTGAAAATATGTTTTATACAAAGAGTCGTAAAAGTTCATTCGATGACGGTTTGACGAAAGATAACCAAAGTGTAACAATGTTGTTTTTGTACTCTGAAAATAATCATTTAAAGGTTTTCTTAAGACTTGCAAATTGCAGGCGTACCTAAACAAAAGCGGCACGCGTTTTCTAGTTTTTGAATAGAGCGGCCTCAAGGCTTTGCAATTGGAAAGACCAATTTCCACACCCCTTTTAATAAAAGAAATTTAGCCACTAAGCGAAAGAAAAAGTTCCATCTTTGGCTCTTGTTAAGGTACGACTGTTCCAAGATTCCAAGATTAAAAACGAACGTGTCAGAATATTGTATGTTTGTTTAGACTTTGGAGATTAAAAAATCGTAATTTTTAGAAAAAAATCAGCAAATCGGCACTTTGCTAATTTCGGAACAAAAAATCGTCAAAACGACGATGAAACGTTAAATCTGGCAGTCCTGATTCCATCCCAGATTTTGGTTATGTTCTCTTATAAAAATGTTTCATGTGCTCTACAAAAATAACATTAAAAACAAAAACAAAAAAATTGTTTGTATTTTATTGTTGCTTTCTACAGAAATGTGTATTCAGTTTTTAAATTTTAAACGCTGCATATTCTATAGAAAACAACAACAAAATTATGAAATACTTTTGAGTTTGTTGGTGCTTTAAATGTAATTTTTGGCATTGCCTTGCGTTTTACACAATTAGGGCCGTAAAATCGTAGGCCCTAATTTTGTAAAACACAACGCAACGACAAAGAATTACATTGAAAGCAAAAACAAATTCACAAATATTTTGTAATTTCATATTGGTTTTTAAGATTTCATACGCCTCATTGCTTGTGGCGTTGAAAATTTTAAAACGGTAAATAAATTTCTATACAAAGCAACAATATAATATAATACTTTGGCGTGCGTTGTGTTTTACAAAATTAGGGCCTTATTGTTTAAGGGATGTTCACATGGTAATACAAAGTATTACGACTTTGAAGAATCAAAATAATATTTAATTCTCTCGTGTTAAAGAAAAGAGAACAGAAGTTTCTTTTTTAATTTTTTTATGTTTACATGGATAATATAAATAAAATCAAAGCAGATATTAAACGGCTGCACTCAGCAACATATTAAAAAAAACACTGATTTTTTAAACGTTTTTTTTTTAATTTCCTATTCATTTTATTTTTTAATTTAAATTTATCACAAAAATCAATTTTTGTGCCGGTTTATTTAATAGCTTTCAATGACATGAAAATTTCCATAGTTGATTTTAGTTGTTTTTGTAATTGTATAAAACTGTTAACTCCTTCAATATATACTGTAGGTTCTGCCAATATTTATTTTAAAATACACCTCTGGTGTGATGAGAATACATTGGTTTTTCAAATGGCTTAGAAAATAAACATTTACCGACCGGTTGTTAAATTTTATACCCGTATTCTCTTCTGCTCCATCAGTTTGCTTTTACATGATAATATTTTCTTCATTCTCCATAATTTTTTAAAATATCGTAATACATGTACTTCCATATAAACATGCTTTTATAAAAATTTCAAGAAGGTGGCCTCGGTATTACAACAAATACATTTTATGTATTTTTATACCCTCCACCCCCACTAGTGGATAATGAGTGTGTACTGAGTTTGTCATTCCGAGTAAAACTTTTTTAATATTCATCCCCATAAAGTATATTACTCAAGGACTCAGAAAATTCCTAGAGTAATGCTATGTCGTTTAAACCATGTCCGTCTGTCTGTCTGTCCGTTAAAAACACGCTCACATAAAAACGGAACGAATCATGCTGTTGGAATAAAATCTTTCCGTCAGATTTCATGAAGATCGATTCATAATTTACCTTAGCTCGCATATAAAGCCCAATCACTTTAAAAAGTTTTGTACTATTGCTAAAGCCAATAATGATATATTATTTAAATTAGCCATTGAATTGTAAAACTGTGAGGTCAGGTTTTATAAAGATTGGTTTATATTTTATAGATACAATATAGAACCCACTCCGGAAAGATTCGAACTCTTGTTAGAGGCTATTGAAAATTCGGCACAGCCGAATATAGCACCTTTACTTGGTTCACATGCAGTTTGACAATCACAATATACATTGAAAATTGCCACACTATTTTACACGTTAAATTTATGTGAGTTTTGGACATGTCGTTATACTTAGTATTCTAATGTAAAAGAGCCTAAACATGTACACATTTTTTAAGCTGACCCATTGTGTTTTTTACATAAAAGATTCAAAAATCAGTTTTTCATTTAAACAACTTTTTATAATAAATTTTAAATTTTAAAATATTAACAATTTGGTTTGCAACAGAACTTTAAAAAAAGGTTAACATTTTAAATTAAACTTAAGGAAAAACTTTATTATGTCTGTACGTCTGTTATATTTACATTCTTCCACAAGTTTGTTCGGAAACAGAAATTAGTACACATTTATTAACATGTAGACAAAAAACAAGAAAACGCAACAAAAAATAAAAAAAGGATATTCGAAAAAGAAATAGAACATCATAACTTTATTATTAAAATGTTTCTTCTAAATTGCCAAAATAAAATCTAAATATGTTGTGATGTAAAAAGTTAACAGCGAATAATAAAAGTATATTATGATGTGTTTGCAAATTATGAAAAATTTTATAATGAAATAAACAAAAAAGAAAAAACTTAAAAACACACAACTTTGAATTAAAAAAAAGTGTAAAAAGGGATCTTAAATTCATTTGCTCAATATGTATTTTTTTTTCATTATGACACATGGTAACGGCAGATGGGATGAATAAGACGCGGATGATTACAACGAGATAAAACCCTTGAGACTTGAACTACGAAATGGGAAAAGAAGGAAATAAAAATCAAAATGTTGCAAATAACACTTTTTGAGTGCTTGTAATTATAATTCACTCTGCAGTTTTATTTGCCGCCCCCTTATAAGATAAAACAAGTTTAACCATATCAATAGCTGCTGGTAGTACTAGCGTTTCACCTTTTTTTTACATTTTGCAATTCAATTTCAGGAGTTGAAGCCAACTGACCATCCAATGCGTTTTCGCTTCGCTAAGTGGGCCTGCGATCGACTTACAGAAGATGCCGATTTTGCCAAAAAAAATCATCTTTTCAGATGAAGCTCATTTTGATCTTGGCGGATATGTAAAGAAGCAAAATTGTCACATTTGGGGCACAGACAACCCGCACGCATACATTGAAAAGCCGTTGCACCCAAAACGAGTCACTGTTTGGTGCTGACTTTGGTCCAGAGGCATAATTGGGCCATTTTTCTTCGAAAATGGACAAGAAGAGGCCGTTACCGTCAATGGCGATCGTTATCGGGTCTTGTTGAACAAATTTTTGTTCCAAAAAATTGAAGAGGAGGATATGAGCAACACTTGGTTTCAACAGGACGGAGGTACGTGCAACACAGCCGAAGCCAAGACACTCGATGTTTTGCGCCCTGTTTTTGAAGATCGCATTATCAGCCGCAGAGCTGATGTCGTTTGGCCACCTCGGAGCTGCGATTTGTCACCGTTGGAATATTATTTGTAGGGTGCCGTCAAAGATAAGTGTTACGCCGACAAGCCAGAGACAATTGACGCTTTATAGGACAATATTCGTGAAGCCATTTGTGAATTACAGCTGCACACAATCGATAATGTGCTTAAGAATTGGACCGATCGTGTAGGCTACTGCATGGCCAGCCGAGGCAGCCATTTGAATGAAATTTTCCATTATTAAGCGGAAGGATTGTACTTTCAAATAAAAACAGGAAATTTGAGAAAATATTTAGTAGTTTTTTTAGCATTTTCCAAAAAAAAAAGTTATTTGGCGGACCCTGTATATTTTATTCTTCATATTCATGGATAAAAGTAAGCAGCGATATTTTCAAACTTTTATATTTCCACAATGCGCGACCATTTTTTTTTATTGAGAAAGAAAGAATTCGGAACAGAAGTGACCTTTATCTTTTTAGAAATGTGAGGTTTTAAAAATTTTTATTTACACGTTTAAAATTCAAAACTCATTAATTTAAAATTCTTTTTAAAGTGTCTTAAAAGGCTCTGGTGTAACTATAAATATTCATCTATGCAAACATACTCATTATTATCAAAATCATAACTGAAAGGAAACGTTTGTAGTCTTTTTTTGCTTTTAGGACTATTTATGTGTGAATATAAGACGCAAGTAAGTATGAATTAATGAAACTTGTGAGTTTTTAAGACAATGTCTTAATAAAAAGATGATTGTAGTATTATACATACACACATACATACACACATACTTTCATAAACAAGCGCATATGTAGAAAATTAAGGATAATATTCACATACGTTCCTGGTTATTTCCTTTACTCCAGCTCTGACTGTTTTTCGTAAAGTCACATGTCTCTATTCTCTGTGTAAATATATTTTACTTTCTAAGTGTTAATTATCATTTGCATTTTACTTGAGAAAATTCTTTCTTGTACTTTTGCCTTTCTATCTCTCTCTCTCTCTCTCTCTCATTCAATTAAATAGACATACGTCGAAAACAATTAGAAATTTTGGGTGTAATTTGTTTTATTGTTCTTTTTTCTTGTGCTATTTTTTTATTTTTTTTTCATTTTGTGTCTTCTTGCTCAACGCATGTTGTTATTAGATATTTACACTCAATTAAAAGATAATTTGTAAATAGCTCAAAAACATTAAAATGTTTTTGATGTAGTAACTCTTTTGTACAATGTCTGCTGAAGTGGATGGAAGGATCTGTGCAAAGGGTGGGAAAATGTAAGTGTAGATGTGTATAGTAGAATCATGTGTGTGACTAATATGGATTAGCTGCAAAAGTTTGTAATTTCTCTTTCTTTTTTTTTGTTTGCGTGCTAATATTTAAGATGTCTAATTGTGGGAAACGATTAGATGTTTTCAGACGTTTGAGTCAAGTGAGTCACGTATTAAAGATTTAAGGAAAAGCTGTACACATAATGTGTGGAGTGGAAATGAAGGTGTAAAAACTTTAGCAGTTAGGTCTTTGAATGTAATTTCCTTCACTTGTAAACAACTTGATAGTACGTTTTATGATAAATTGAATAAATATTATTTTTCAAAACATGAAACAAATTTAAAAAATATTTTGGAAATTCTCTGAATCTAAAAAAGGACTGGACTACCTAAATAAGAGCGTTAAACTTTCTTAAAACATGAAAACTCTATTGCCAATACATATTCAATAAAAAAAAGATGACCTAGCAGTCTGTCAAATAACATTTTACAACCGAATGGTGTTGAATTCGTATTATTTCGGGTTGTTTATGAAAATGAGAAGTTTCGACATGAAAAAAGCTATTGACGCTCTTATTTAGGTAGCTCTGTAGGAATGTTGCTATATTACGCTTATGTTCACTACATTATTTGCACGTCTAGTTGTACTTTTTAACTAGAAATACAATCAAATTATGTCTAAAATCGCGAGCTGTACTTTGCGGAAATTTTACGTAAATATCCAGCCCGCCAGACGGACAGACATGGTTTCAAAAAGTGATCGGTACACTAAAAGGTTGGTCAATGACTAATATTTAAAAGTATTTTCAGCATCACCACAAACACATAATACGTATTAGGTATCGTTAGAAATTTAGATTAATAAAAAAAAATTAAAAAAAATTAAGTTCAAAAATTATTTCACGAAACGAAAATCCAAACAGCCACCGAATTAAAAGTATTTCTTGTATGTTAAACTGTAAAAAAGCTTTTACTGTAGTAGAGGGTGTTTTTTATCTGCATCAGAACTCAAGTTGTCACCAAATTGGTTTTGCAATAAATCGACTGTTGGTATCAAATGTCGTTGATGTTTAGCTGATTAAGTTTTGGAAACAAAAATTTAGTTAGCATAGCTTAATAGCAATCGCAATTCACCGTTATGGCCCTTGCTCTTTAAGCACGAGCGTGTAAACCGCACCAAACAGTCAATTTTAATGGATGTAATCGTGATTCGTTAAAGGCTTGAGGATGCTCTTCACTCCAAATAGGGCAATTTAAACCAGAAATAAAGTGCTCTATAAACATCGAAAACCAATTTATTTGTTTTTAAGTAAATTTTCTCAATATCGAAGTACTGTTCTAGCGTTAAACCATGCATGATTACTCGCCAGGCCTTATTGCATAGAAATATCAACCCAGTTTGACCTTCTCAGCTGTCAAACATGGTTCTCAATAAAAGAAAGTTCTCATGCAGTTTAAAAAAACACCCGATATTGTGCACAATACCAAGTAAGAGTGCTGTAATCGGCTGTGTCCAATCCCTAACACTCTTCACCGAGAGTTCGAATATTGAAGGAGTGGTTTTTATATGGGATCTATAAATAATAAGCCAATCTTTATAAAACCTGATTTCACAGTATTATAATACGTTATTAAATTTAACTAAAACATAATGATTTGTTTAAGAAATGTTAAAAGGCCTTTCTAAGTAGTTTTTAACAGGAATCTTATTTATGTATCGTTAACCTCAAAATTAGGTAGAGTGATTTCCAGAATTAAAAAAAAAAAAAAAACGATTATCACAAAAGTAAGTAGTTTTTGTTCTAGCCAATTATTTCTAAATTGGACAACATTTTGCCAGAATATCTATTTTTCTGATAGTTTTAGTCATATTAAAACGATTTCCGAGGTTGGCTTTTTATGGACCCATCTTCATAAAAGTTAGCAGAGTGCTTTCTTGTCTTATGAAACTTCGACAGGCTGACTGTTACTGCGGTACCATTATTTGTTATCATTTTAGGCGTACTTAAGTACTTACGGAGAGTGCGCTTAACATGGTACCAATAGGAAATTTTGAGCCGATGTCGACAATACAAAACGAATTTCAGCAAAGCTTATCGAGAATCTGTGCATATTTGTCATTACTTATTGTTGATTTTTCGATAAAAAATTTGTTTGGGGAGATTGAGTTTTGGATTGAGTTTAGAGACTTTTATAGAAACTCGTGTGAAAATAACCTGAGCAATACGAATGGGCTTTAATTGTGTAAAGTAGGATTTTAAGTTTATAAACTCTTATTTTTCATGATAAGACCCATTGTGTTATGTGTTATTTTTTTGAATATAATTTAAATTATTTAAAATTCAATTGGGAGATTCACAAGGTAATCGTAAAGTTGTAAAGTCATATGTCTTAAAATAATTACAAGAAATATATATGACTGCTGTGGGCAACCGCTTATAAGTTAGATTTTTATTGTACCGGTGTGACGAATCAAAGACACAGCACTTACCTTTCTATTTTGTTTGAAACACAACAGTATTTTTTTTAAACAATTGTAAACTATTATTTAGGACATAATGACGACATGACTTAATAGCACACCTTATGAATCCCCCAAATATTTAAATAGTTTATTTTAATTAAAGCAAAATTGTTATTTCTTTTTACAAAATGTTGATAAATTGGGTTTCCTTTGCAAATATTTATACAATAAAATCCTTTCAATGAACTTTTGCATTCTTTTGTTAATTATTTTAACAGTTTGATGGACAACAAAATCTGGTAACTATTACTTAATAGTTTAAAAACTTTTTGGAACGTTTTATTTATCAAACTTTCTCTTCTCCCATTTCTAGAAAAGGCCAAACATACAATTCATCACTGTCTAATAAAATTCATTAAATCTACATACTGACGCACATACATACATATGTTTATGCATATGCGAGAGTGAGTTTAAGCTGGTATGTGTTTTAATTAAAATAAACATGTCTTCATCTCAGATTTTTCATTATCCGGCATTTGATGTTAAACTTTTTCATACAATACATGTCCAACAACTCATTATATTGGCATTTGCTAACAAGCACACATACAATCAAATACTTGTACAAAAGTCGCATACATATGTATGCACATACAGATGATACAGAAGTACATAAGTGTATGTGTACTTTATTTAAGAAACATGATTAGTATTCATGTACATCTACTGAAATAGTATTTGTCCAACAAAAATATTCAATTTTAATTCATACAATGAAACAAGAAGGATTTTTGGTAAAAACAAAACAAACAATTTTTTTCTATTTCGTACATTTTGTTAGAAATATAAATATGTGTGTGTGTGCGTGTGTGTGTGTCAGGCGCGGATTCAGGGGGGGGAAATAAGGAAATTTCCCCCCCCCCTAAATTCTAAAAATATGTTTGGTTTCTCTCGATAATACAAGAATTCCCAATAATAATATTTTTTTATATGCACAAAATTTTAGGAAATCCCAGCAAAGTTTTTTTTTTGTTTTTTTTATTGAATCTAACGAAATTTTCAATAAGTATCCAAAACTTAATTCAAATAGTTATTTATTAGAAATTTCCAATGAAACATCTAGTTTACTGTATTTAAATACTTATTATTCTACATTCAATCCCAGCAGGTGGCATCTATTTATATCCAAAGAATAAACGTTTAACTTTAAAATGCGTGCGGCCGAATTATTAATAAGCCTGAGTATGTATATGCAATATTTATGTATATATGTGTTACATGAATCGAAATTCTATTCGATAATTTTTGATAAAAACACAGATTTTTCGGGGAAAACCCAGATTTCCTTATCTTAAAGATATTTCAACATACAACAAAAAAACATTAGGAAAGCATTTATTGGCTTTGTTGTAAACGCATTCGAAGAGGCTTCAAAGGATATTGATAATGTGATATGTCAATTGATGCGAAGGCACTATCATCTATAGTGCTAAAAGCTTTGACAAAGTTTAGTCTTGACCTAAAAAATTGTGTAGGAAATGGAACAGATGGGTGTCCTCTGATGTCATCAGAAAATGGAGCTGTTATAAAATTCTGGACAAATGCAAAACAAACGCCTGCTATTCCCATAAATCAAACAACTCAATTTTAAAAAGCAACAAAATGCCATTAATACAATAAGTTGTATCATTTGTTAAAGAAACGACAAATTTTTTTAAATATATTCATCCCAAGCGAAACACAGTTTTAGCAAAGTATTTGGGAGCCAAACTCTCTACATTATGCGAGACAAGATGGTTGGACCGTCACGACTCAATTTTCACTTTGCAACAAGTGTACATCATATAGTAGAAGCTTTGGAAAAAATATCTGAGTGGAAAGGTAGAGATACTTCATAAAAACCCTTTTATTAAGGAACTGGCTTAGTACTTTTGAATTCATTTGAGGAATAGTATTATTTTACAAAATCACGATATAGATCTTCAAAATGGATCAAGCCTTATCAAAACTTAAATCATGTGCCTTGAAGAGAAAATAAATAAAGCCGAAGAACTATTTAAAGCGATTTTTGAAAAAGTTAAAGTTATCTGCGTTCAAATCGAGGTTCCAATCACATTCAAAATGTTGAAGATTACTACCGAGTTGTAGGTTACATTCCTCTTATTGAATTAATTTTAGAAGATCTCAAAACACGTTTCGCAATAGATCTCCTAAATGTGTTAAACATACCTAAACTTATACCTCAAAGTGTAATCAAGTCAAATACAGATACACAACTTTTAAAATCACAACTAACTAATGATGAGCTGATTATGTTTGATAAAAGAGATAGATGAACACCTACTAATATCTAAACTTGAGTCTGAACTGTTGCATTGGCAACAAACATGGAAAATATCTAAAAATCTATCAGATAACGTTGTAGATGCTTTAATAAACTGTGATGAAGATATCTACCGAAATCTAAGAAAAATATTTCAAATTTTCGTTTCAATGCTCGTCAGCAGGGCAAGTTTAAAATGGCACGAAAAATGGTTAAAAATGGCTGGCAAAAATAAAACATGTTTATTAAGAAACATTTATATTAAGTTTTTATTGAAAGTACAATGGTATGTTTCTTCAAATTGTCAAAAAAAAACACTGGGGGGCAAAACGCAAGAATTTGGAAGTTGTTTAGTATACTTTTAATCTAATTTTTGTTATAAAATTTTGTTTAATAAAGAAATATTTTTATAATATTTGTCACAAAATTTTTTTATCAGGGAAATGTTATTAAAGAACGACATTTAAAATTCTTGTGTTTTGAGTCTTCGATTTCTAGAACACCCCTGATAATTTCCTGTTATCACATAAAACAGTTCTATAAATGAAAAACACTCTTTCAATATCGCAAGATGTAACTGGAGCATATTTGATATTTGAACACTAAAAGTTCAGATGGAGAAAGATTGTCAATAAATTCATCCGTCTCACTTTCATTAAAACCAAATTGTGAGAAAATCGATTAAAACACTTTTTAAATTAAAATGCCATATAGATTTTTCAGGAGTATTAAATAATTTACCACATGTATTACGATCTAAAACGTTTTTTAAACTTTTCAACAAAATCTTTTTTAATGACATCTTATATTATTTTCCTTAGCACTATTAATTTAGCCAAAGCTTTCGTTTGTTACTTCAAGAGGCCTGAGCAGATGCATTGAAAGTACTTTTTATATCCGATTTTTGCATTATTCAGTTAGCATTTCGAATAGATTCTGCCTTATATTCTCTAAGCTTATTTAAAATTTTTTTTCTGTGTTGCAAAAAGGTATTCTTTAGCAAGCTGGACCAAAAATTGCTTTTTAAAACAATAATTGAAGAAATGGCAAAAATGCCATAAAAAACTTGCCCTACTCGTCAGTAATGCTACGAGAGAGACGTCATTTCTTACCAGTCGTCTAATAAAAACATGGCTCAGATCAACAATGACAGAAGAAAGACTGTACTATCTAAATTTGCCTCACAAGGAAATCATAAATTGCATATTTAAAAAAATTTGTTTATATTGGACTGATCTTATATTTCATTTAACCTTATAGTTGAGTTTTTTTTAATATAATATACACATATTAATTTTAATAAACTTTTAAAAACAAATTTTTTACTTTTTTGTATCAAAACAAATTTTCCCCCCCCCCCCTAAGGCTCGAGCTGGATCCGCGCCTGGTGTGTGTGTAAAAATCCATACTGATTAGACAAACATACAAGGATAAAATTTATTCTCCAATACATGCACAGAGTCAGTTATGAGTGTATGTGAGTATTAACTTGGGGTGTATGATAAAATTACAATTGTAATTTTTTTCTTTTGCTTCCTACGTACGATTTCGTATGTATTAGTTTACTTTTATATATAAATTCGTATACATTTATGAAATATTTTGTTTTTGCAAAGATTAAATTTAATTTGAAAGTATAATTAAGTAATTCCTATTAAGCTTAGGGTAAAATATGTAGAAAATTGAGAAATTTATTAAAAATTATTTTGGTTTTATATTTCACTTTCAGGCCAAAGGAGAGTATTGAATAACAGAATTGAAATGTTTATTTGTAGTAAAATGACCATTTAAAAATAAGATTTTGTAAATAGTCTATATTTAATTAAATTTGCTATTTAAAAACAATTATGTATAAAGAAATATAAGTTCTGTTACCAACATGTAAAAAACTGTTTTGCCAACACTTACAAATGTTGCAAGCTGTCAAAAACTTAAGACGAAATGTGCATTTTACTCAACTATATTAACAGCAAATTGCTACGATATGACTGTATTGGCGACATAATGCTGATACTTTTTGGCTACGCTTCTAGATATTGGAAATTAAGAATTATTAAAAAGAACTAATTTGGTTAAAACTTAATTATACTAGCGATGTATCGTGTATTTGCATCATTAACAAGGTTTTGTTTAAATGTGCTAAATTCCCAATTCGTACTATTAATAAATTGAACTTTATTGTTGGTGGGATAAGCTATTCCTATGAGCATGCCAGTGGTTGCTTAGCCTCATGTTCCTTAAGGATACTTTGAAAAAATATAAAATTTTGTTTTTTACTTTTTGTTTGTTTGTCTCTTTGTTAGAAGTTTGTAGAATGGAATTTTTAAATTTTGTTAATTGAAATTTTAAATTGTGAAACACAATTTTGAAATTTTATTTTATTATAAAAAATTTACTGAAGAAGATTTCCAACGGAAATCGAAATATCTGAAAAAAAACATTTTAATTAATTTTATAAAAAGTGACCTTAAGCTTGATTTTTTTTTAAAGTATAATATTTAATAAAAGAAGGTCGAAGAAATAGCACTATAATTTATTCAAGAAATTCCGGAATTTTTTCGAAAGTAATCCTATTTAGGATTGTTTTGAATACGTTTTAGTGATATTCGTACTTGAATTTTTGAGTACGACTCGTACTTAAAGTAATCATAAAAAACTTGATTTATCCCGAGTGTTTTTCTTTCTGTGTGCCAAACTCAAATTTAAAAATCTGTGCTGATTATTTGCGAAATACTGTTGACTGCGTTGTTCTTAATTTGTTTTGTGAAAAGTTACGAAATGATTGTGGCAATATTTTTTTACAACTGCGAAATAGTATGAGTTTATACTTAATTCACGCTTATACAGCTTATTAGTTTTGTAAATGAAAAAGTTCATTAAAAGATTAAACAGAAACGATAACAGATTTAAAAACGGCAATACATAGGCAAAACAATGTCGCATAATTTGAAAGTCGATCTAACAATGTCCGTTTGTCTGTCCGGTTAGCTGGCTGTCCATGTAAACCTTGAGCGCAAAGAACTGGTCTTAATTTTGGAGATAAATTGATAAAATTTGTACATAGTTTCGAATTGGCACGACGACCACGCCTGTTGAAAGTTGTGAGTATCGGTCCATAACTTCACATAGCTCCCAAACAAGCATCTTTCCGAAATAAAGTCTTTGTACCCATGAGCCATCTTATTATGTTGGCATCAAGATTTGATTTGGCGCAAACTAAGTTGTTTACAATCGTAATTATGTTATCATACTTTGGTTGAATCGTGCCATATTTGTCCATAGCTTCCATACAATAACTGCTCCCAAAAAATAGCCTTTTAAGCCATAGCTTCCTTATAAATGTTGTTATTGGCATACAACTTGGCGGCAGTAACTTTCGCGATCCATTAAGAACAAAGAAATAAAATATGGGTGAAGATATTGAAATAATGTGTGGCACAAAGAACTTAAAACAAACATAATTTTGTGTTGGCTGTCCATGATTGCACATAAAAGATACAATCTCAATTTGCTGTAAAACTTTGGTGTAGAGTATAATGTGGTCGACCTCGCCTGACAATACTTTCTTATTTGTTTTTATATGATTTTTATTCTTTTTTACCGAATTTTATTAATGCAATAAAACGAATCGACAAACGTTTATTAACATAATGCTGGCATACTTTTTTTTGGTCGCAAAACTATTTCAGGGTTCGTTAACCGTTTTTTATATGTCTTTTCTACAAAGGACTAATACCGTGTTCAGATATAACTTTTTAATTGAGTCAATATTCGGTTTATTGTTATAATTATCTTTCTGTTCACACATACACAATTAAGCTAACTCAATTAGCAATTGGCAATTAACTTAAGCAAAATGTAAACAACTTTTGACATCTATAAAGAAAAAACCATATAAACATCTGGATTTTGTGCAGACCTAATAGATGAACCTTTGTTTTTGTTGTATTGTGTTTGTCAAAAATGTCAAAACACTTTGTTTAGAGGGTTGGGGTTTACTCACTAAACACACTTGAGACAGTGTTGCATTTTAATTTTACTCAATATTTATAACAATTTCGTATTAATTGAGCAATAACTACATTGCAATAGCTCAATAATGGCATTTATTGCGTAAAACGTAATTAAGGCGCATATCTGAACACGGTATAAAATTATTTAACTCATTATCAAGTAACATTAAAAATAAACAAAACGATTATGTATTTAGAAGAGAATGTATAAACTTTGTGAAGAATAATGTAATTTTGTAACACATGAATGTAAACAAAGTGAAATGTTAAAGTATTAAAAAAATACTAATAAATATATATAATAATAATAATAATATCGTTAACTTAAATGCAAAAAGGCGTAACTAACAAAAAATTTAAAATCAAGGTTTTTTCATTGGTTATTATGAATGCTATTAAATTACATGTCTTGCGAATTTTTACACTTTTGCAATCAAAAATTGCACTTTTGTCTAACAAGGGACGTAGCTACAGGTGTGCTAGTTTGATAAATGCAAAACAACGTTATTACAAATTTTTTTTTATAAATAATATAATGAAAATTGTTCAAAAAATTTCGTGGATGCCTTATCAATGCATATTTTCTGACATGTTTATAGTTTTCATTTTAAAAAGTTTTTTACTTCTACTCTAGAATTATATTTTTGTTAGGTGCACCTTTTTGAATTTTAGCTAACGATATACATATAGACATATTTGTATTTCACTTGTCCTTCTTGATGTCTTGAACGCATGTTTTTGTAGCAAAGAATGGCTGCCAGCAAAATTGCAATGTGTGAAAAAAAGCGAAATAATTTAAAAACTTGAAAAATCCTTGTTTTTTTATTTTTTAATCGTTTAAATTATTTTCTTTGTTTCCTGCAACAATACTAATAAAAAGGAATAAATTCTTAAACAAACACGGAAATTGACATCGTTTAAAGTACTCCACTTAAGGCAACATCTATGTATATTTGCATCTTTTTTACTTGTTGTTTCTTTTACTTTTTCTTCTATGTATTTTTCCATACAATTAAAGGAAACAAACTTGCACAACTCTACTTCACCCGAAGCACTTGAAGAAGTGGTGAAAGAAGTTGAAAAACAGGCAAATAGAAAAACGATATAAAATATTTATTTTCTTTAATTTTTAATACACAATTCCTTTCGTGTACTTATGTTATTCATTGTTGCATGTTGCAGATGTCATTGTTGATGTTGTTGTAGTTGTAGTTGTCGTTGTTATTGTTGATGTAATGTTGACATTTCTTTAACAAAACTAACATAAACTTAAAAGAAAAAATAATTTATTACATAAGGAGAACACAACAACTGCAACAAAATAATAGAATATTTATTAGAGCTTTTCAAAAAACTAAAGTGATGTTTAAAACTCATAATAATGCGAAAAAAAATATCAACATGTCTGTCAGTAATTCTTTTTTTCGCTTTTTTCCTTGACGACAAAAGAGTTTTGTTGCTTAAAAAAATTAGAGAGAAAGAAGTAGAATTAAGTATTCGAAATAATAAAAATGTATCTGTTTTTATTTCGGTTTTGGAAAATTTCATACGAAATGGAATTTATTTCAAATAATTTTCAAAGAAAGCGTTTGTAAATTGTAATATGTAAATGTGCTGCGGATGTCTTTATAGTATCTATAAGGCAAAAAAAAAATTTTGTTGCTTGCTAATTTTATAACGTTATTTAAGTGTTGCCAAAGAAAATACTTCAGAATTGTATAATTCAATTCCCTTTTATACATATGAGGCATTTTTTGCCGGTTATTCTTTCACTTCTCTCGTGGTCTTGCCTGAAGCATTTACATGTGAGAAACATGTTGGCAGACAGAAACTTTTCAAATGTAAAAGCTTCATGCAAGATCAAGAGAATAATGAAACAGAAGAGAAAAAGTGATATTATGCCGCAAGATGAAATTACGAAGAGTTGAAAACAGAGACAGAAAATTACACAGTACTTTTCAGACCGCTTGCCAGCAAACGGGTTGTGTCTTATTTTCAATTGCAAATATGTTAAAGGGGTCCACGCCGTTTCAAACTTATAACTTTTATTTAACTGTAAAATTTGCTGGTTTGGATACATAATTTCATTTAAAATGCTGTAAAATGTAGTAATATTTTGTAATATAAAGAAATCTCAAAAGATTCCCTCTGCTTTTAATATAAGTGTGTTTCGCTATGTTGTGGAAGTATCTTACAGAGAAATCAGCTTGTTTAACAATTATTCCCGCCCCAGGAATCTTTTTCGATTGAAAAAAATGCGCTCGTCGACGATGAAAAACGCTTTTTATTAGATTCCCAGTAGAATCTTACACGATTGAAAATGCTAGATGGGCCTGGTCTCAACAACTTGTGTGAACATTGTGTTGACAATAACAAACAGTTTATTCGAACTTTTATTGGTCTTTACTTAGAATTTAAAATCAGATTGTGTCGCTTGCATTTATTATCTTTTACATTTTCTTTTTTGTTTTCAAAATATTGCTTTAGGTATATTCGATTTATAGATATGATGTTGAAATGTAAAAGAAATATTGAAAGCTTGTTTGTTTGTCAATCAAGCTTGCGAATTTAATGTCTTTTATCTTTGTTTCTATTTTAAAATATGTGTACAGATTTCCATCAACATGTTGCAAATACTAGTTGTTTACATATTTCTTTAATGGATACAAATTAAAGTAACTGTTAAAAAGGCTGAGTTCCTAAAAATCATAATACCTGGCAGTTAAAGTAAAAAATGTATCATCAAGTTTAACGTTCCACAGTTTGCTTATTGTTTACGCAGCTATAACTCTTCAAAATGCACGGTTGCATTAAAAAATGCGTGGCTTTTGTGTATTTCCTTTGCAACCAGTGTTGCCAACCCATGTGCAACTACACATATTGTGTGTAATTTTTACTTGCATGTGTAGATTACACATGATCTAGTGTGATTTTACTTTAATTCTATTCTTTCAATGATTTTTGACAGCCAAGATTTTCAAAGAACTTTGAGTTTTTGTAATTTGCTTCAGTTTCCATTACAATAAAATTTTTTTTACACCCTAACTATTTTGGTCCATTTGCTTCTTTTTTTGTTGTGTACACAAACAAATTTTCAAAAGTGCAATTGCATCATCCACTTTACAATTCATGTTGTTTTTTTTTTGAGGTTATTGTGATTTGTTTGTCGTGTGGATAAATGATGCGCGAACAAATCACTCCTGTGCCTGCAGTTAAGTTAAGTCTGAAAAGTCTTAAGTCTTTCAGAAAGTCTGATGTTTTTTAAAAACTGTGAAACTTTAGGTTTGTGTTTTTTTTTTAAGTAGTTCCTAATGTTTTATGAAATACAAATTAATTTGAATGTAAAATAGCGTCATATATATTTTATATTACGCAACTTTTTAATTAATGTGAAGCAATAAAAAAACGGCAATAATAGTAGCTATAAAGTATTCAACAATACTGTGTAGTTAAAAAGGACCTTTAGTCAACCCCCAGCGTTAAGTTCGGAAATAAATACTGCGCGCGGATACGTGCTGTTATACATGTTCGTCCTGTTCTTTCTTACTACAGCAATTAATAAGCTTTGGTTTTTTTTGTAAACCTATCGCTTAAATTGGAAATAAGGAATATCAATAAGGTGTTGCAAATCGAATTCATTCTAACAAAGCTACTTTTTGAATAGCGTGTGTAATTTTGCTTCACATGGGTAATTTTGTTCACAGTCATGTGAAATTTCCGAATTACTCATTGGCAACACTGTTTGCAACTGACATTTTGTAACAACCAATTCACATGGAGGCTTTTACGACGTCGCTTTGTCGACGTCTCTTTTGGTTTGAGGGCGAGCGGTGTAGAAAAGAAAGAGGGGTAAACAAAACGACCCGGTTTGTATATTTCATGTCGTTTTTTATAGTTCTCTTTTAACTTTTTCTTTTAACGTTTTTTCTTTTTCTTACTTTGAAGTGTGTGGTTGAAAATACAGTGAGTCCTTGATTATCGAAAACAGATGGGACCGGCAGCATTCTTGATTATTAATTTTTTTTTTTTGTGTATTTATATTATTATTATTTATATTTTATGTAAATATATAATGTATTATTATGTAAAAGTAATTGGCAGAATATGTTTCCAGGACGTTGGGAAATTCTCTTTCTTCGTTTATTTAAATTTGTTTTGATTGTTCAAAAGTAAACGAAAAAACTATAATTTGTTTATAATTTCGGATAACTGATGTAATTTAAATCAATGCAAAAAAATTTTATTTTCCAGTTAATTGATGTTACCGGTTAATCGAATGGCGCATAATCAAGGCCATACAGAAAATAAAAAAAGATATGCAACCAAAAATTATCGTATGAACGCAAAGAGATTTTGGAAGTTTCTTTAAAAGGGAATCAAGATAAAACGACGTCGTAAAAGTCCTCATGTGAATTGAGTGTTAGTCACCCAAAATTGCTAACTATTTGGTACATTTTTTTTGACAACATGTTGCAAAACGAATTTTTTACAACCTAATAATTATTTTCAACTACCAATATTTTTGGCAACATGTTATCATGTTTGTGTGGGATTTAATATATAAAACTAAGTAAAAATTTGAAAAAAATTCAATTATGGAATAATTAGATTTGAAAAACAAACAAGAATCTACCAAAAACTGAACATTTTGTAAACTTAAATTTAAAATGTTTTTAAATTTGTGAAAAGTATTAAAAAACGGTTATCAACTCAACCGAAATATTTGCCATGTACCAATGTTACCCACCTCTTTTGCGCGTTTACAAAATTCTTTCAAAGTATGCGTTGTCGTTTTGCAAAAATGTTTTTACTTAAGTTCTATTTAAATAAGTGTAGCTGATATTATGTTCCATCAACATTTCTAAAAAAAACATGTTCCAACAACATTTCGTAACTTTACACAAGTTGAACTTTTTTAACATTATTTATCTAGTTAATAACCCGCAAATGTATTTTAATAGATCTTTGAAAGCATTTCGCGTAAAATGTGGAACAGTGTACCAGGCTAAACAATAAGTTCCGGAAATTTTTAGCTTATATATTAGTTCTTCTAAAATTCCTTCAAAAACACTAAACTACCCAAATCTTTTCTCTTTCCCTAATAAAACAAAAAAAAAACAATTCATAACATATAAAACAAACTTTTACTATAGTAATAATAAAATTTCCAGACCAATAACTCTTTTTGTGCAGCACAAGCAACCAACTTTAGAACCATAGAAATTGTTGTCCTCATTTAGGCAACCATTTTCCAAACATTTGCCAGACCATCGAATTCTTTTGCAAACTAAAATTTTTCTAATAACAAACACTAACAAAATACTTTCTATTTAAGTCAAGGTCTATCTGTGTTTTTATGTATGTTAGCAAGAAAATATTTAACTAAAAATATGGCAAAAGCAAAAATCCTACAAATATTTGCTCAACAATTTTCTTTAGAGAAAATTTGTAAATACATAAAAATATTTTCTTTTTTTTTGGCTTCTGTGTGAGAGCTTTTAAAGTACATATTTTTTAATGTTTTAACTCTGTAACCTTGACTAAAAGATATGCATTTTTCTTGCACTGGCTTAAAAGCAGCAAAAATATTACGAGCAAACGTAAAGATTTATTTTGATGTTGGATTTTTTGCCTCTTATTTTTTTACTGCTCTAAAATCTACCTTAAATATTTTTACTTTTATGTGCGAAAGTATAAAGTGGATATAAGTTAAAAGTAAAAACTCATGGATTTTATTTTAGGTTAGAACAATATGTAAGAATTTCTGCAGGAAAGGAGCAAGACGAAAGAAATGTACAGTAGTTAATATGGAATAAGGGTTAAGGCGCATTAATGTAAAAGTGTTAAAAAGCCGTAAGTAAGTCTTGTAGATTAAAAATAGAGGTTTGAGATTTTGTTGAAATATCTAAGACTTTATACTTTTTTGAACTTATTTTCGATAATGACTCTATTACATTTATAGCAATTTTATAAGAACTTTCTAAAGATAAAATTTTGAAAAAAATTTTTTTATCAAAATATGCTTTTTACAAAATTGTGCCAAAATTTTGACAAAATTAACTTTTCATAGAAAAATGTGACTTAATTTACTTTTTATAAAAAATTGTGACTAAATTTATAAAACACTATGACAAAATTGTATTTTTATAGAAAAATGCGCCAAAATTTACTTTTTTTTTACAAATTGTGACACAATTTACTTTTACAGAACAATGTGATAAAGAAAATGATATAAGAAAATTGTGACAATATTTATTTTTATATAAAACTAGCTTAACCCGGTGCGCTTTGCTACCCCCTCGAAATAAAATTAGAAAAATTATTTTAAAACAGATCTCATGTATTGATAAAAATACTTTTCTAGTTACCGTTCTACAGATATACAGAAATTTCAAGTATATTCGTATGGGAGGTGCCATTCCTACTTTTCCCATTGATCCTACTTTTTGAAAGATGTTGTGTATTATTATCAAGTAAAAAACAGTAAATGTACCGGACATGAATCAGTCACTTGACTACATTATAAATTTGATTCAATATTTATGTCCTATGGCGATACTGCTTCCCTGCCTTTATCGACAAAATAAGTTGTTTATTTTAGTTTTGGGGCTCACAGGATGCTTTTGTAAAAATGTATTGCTCCTCCTGCACTTAACACCTTTATTTTTGTTTTGAAAGGTGTCCTAAAAAGGTTTAACAACTTCTGTGTTTAGATATGTGGTATTTAATATTTCTATCTATGAGGGGTACTGCTCCTCCTCTGTCTACCCCGCCCATTTGTATATTTAAATTTATAGTTTACCATAATGGTAGCTTTAACCACGTTTGAAGAATCTCCCTTAATAGTTCTTCATTTGAGTAATATTTAATATATGCATCCTATGGGAGGTGTTTCCATACTTCAAAAGTGTAGTATATCATAAGAGTGACTTCCACAAAGTTTGAGCATTCTCACTAAAGAAGTTCTTAAGATATGCCATATTAAACATTGGCGTCCTATGGGGGGAGTACCACTTCCCCCGCTGCTATTTTGTTGCAATTTTGGGGCTCAGAAGATCCGACTACCAAAAGTTTAACAAAATGCGTGCAGCTGCTCTTGAGATATGCGATATTTAATATTGGCATCCCATGGGGGGTACCAATTCCCATGCCCCTATCGAAAAAATAAGCAGCCTATTTTATTTTTAGATATACAGATTCTAACAAAATCTACCTTTAATAGAAAATTGTGACAAAATTTACTTTTTATTAAGAATTTTGCAAAATTTTCTTTGGAACGCAGGCATGACTCAAAAATTTTGTAGACTATGGATATCGATATATATCGAATCGATATTTTTAAAAAGTATCGATATTTATTATTTCAAAAATATCGATACATCGAACGTATTTTGCTGAAACTATTGCCAAATTAAAATATTTAATATGCAGTTGTACACTCACAATATTATTACAGTAACGGACTGTAGTTTATTTAAGAAATATTCCGCTCAGTAATTTTTAAATAAATAAACAGTTATTCAAAAAACTTAGTGCATATTAATACGGATTTTCAGTTGCAGTTAATATTGTCCGTTGATTGAGTTAAATTCTTCTTTATGTTAAAGACAATAAAAATGTAATTTAAAGCAACGAAAAGTTCATTTAATTTTTACTTTCGAAAATTCAACACCTAATTCCGTAAAATCAAATAAATATTCAGTTATTTTGTAAAATTTTACTGTAAAAAATTCAACACCATATTCAGTAAAAACGATTAAATATTCAGTTATTTATTAAAATTGTACTGTCAATTTTTTACTGTCAAATTGACCCCATATTCAGTAAAAACAATTAAATATTCAGTTATTTTATATAATTTTACTACCAAAAATAAATTTTTACTTATCTTTAAAAAATGAATTGCTTGTTTTGTGTAAGCAATACCCATTTTCTATTTGTTAAAATAATTTAGTTAAATACATCAAATTTTAAAAGTAAAATAATTGCGAAGCCATATCGGTCATGCTGCTAGTGTCTTATAATTGAGAGTTCTTCTGTAAATAACGTGGTCAGTACAACAAAAGTAAAACAAACGTGTGTAACTGGGTAAGTAAATAAAAATATTCTCTCTCTCTCGCTTATAAGAAAAACAAGCGGACAGGTGTCTGTCTGGTATTTTTTAGTAATTCGGCTCTTTTGTGGAGTAAACGAAAATTTAATAAAATAACTGAATATTTAATTGTTTTTACTGAATATGGGGTCAATTTGACAGTAAAAAATTAACAGTAAAATTTTAATAAATAACTGAATATTTAATCGTTTTTACTGAATATGGTGTTGAATTTTTGACAGTAAAATTTTACAAAATAACTGAATATTTATTTGATTTTACGGAATATGGTGTTGCATTTTTGACAGTAAAAATTAAATAAACTTTTTGTTAAAAATAAATGAAAAATAGGTAGACCGGTTTTTAATTGAACTTTCATTTATTTTATATTACAATTTCAGTTAATTTTACGTACAGAATATTGTGAGTGTACATACATATTTATGAACAAACATATTATATGTTATTACATTGTTACTTTTTATTGTTTCATTTTATCAAAACAAAACTTCAATATAACAAAAAATTCAGTTATAACAAAAGCAAACGGGAAGAATTCAAAAAAACCATATGAAATCTAAAAAAAAGTAAATTACAAAAAATTTAAATAGAAGTAAATAAGTCATGGAAGTATCAACTAACCTTAAAATTTGAATTGCGCCCCAAAAGTACCAACTTTAACGAGAAATGTTTTTGATTGTTTTAGTCAAACCAGTAATCATCAGGTATGGATATCAGGAGCACTTTCTGTTTTATGTGCTCTCCTGCCAATCTGCTTCTTGTATCCGGCACTGCTTCTAATAAATGCCAATTATTTTAGATCTTCATATAGTTTAAAAAAACATATGATGCATAATGATGTCAGTTCTTAAAAAAAAACATATTGTCTGAAAAACGGCAAAAATTTTGAGTTTTTAATGAAGACTGACTTCAAAAAATATTGAATTCGATAGTCGTATTTCAATATCGATATATTGATATATCGGTGTTTTAAATATTGCCGATATATATCGATTATTTTTTTTTATATGTCCATATTTTAATATATCGATATTGTTGCCCATTGCTATTGTAGACAGACAGGCATGAGGATAGATTAACGTTTCTACCTCTTTCTGTTACAAAATTTGATGTCATGAGTTTTCACTTAAACAAAAAAACTCATATTAAAAATCCAGTCTTTAAATTTTAAATCGAAAAAAAAACTATTGTTTACATTGTACATGCACATAAATATTGATACCTGCATATTCATTCCATTTTTATTTTTGAAGTAATAATGAAATCCCACCTTTTTTGTAAGCAAAAAAAAAAAAAGACAATAAGAAACAAAATCACTAACAAATTAAGCATAATTATAAGGCGTTTGATTATTTTTCCACGTACATTTTTTTACTCATTTCTTTACCGATTTTATTAGCACCGCCAACAATTTTAACTTTAATTTATAATAAAAATATGAAAAAGATTTATAAATTTATAACGTTTTGTAAAGAGAAGGTTTGTGTTCTTTAATTAGTCTAGACGACTTTTGCTCCATTTCCTTTTCCTTTAGTAAGGGGCTGGTTGTTTTCATTATTATTTTTCATTTCTGCGAATTTTTGAAGCCAAAGAATCTTTTTGTTATATTGTAGAGAAACCATTAACAAATAAGCTTAAATAAGGCCTCAAGAAATATGAAGGCGAGTTTAATACAAATTGAAAATTCAAAAGGTAAACATATTTTTAGTACCAGTTGTTTAAGAGAAATACATAAGAATTGAAATTTTTGTGACAGTTAAGTCGTTAAAATTGGTATACAATTAGATCTGCTGTTTTTTAAAGGCATTTTTTGTGAATAAAGATTAAGTTTTTTTAATAATTGCTGTATTTTTATTAAAATTTCTTCTTCTACTTTTTTGGTATGTCATATTAATCGCACACTAAATCATAAACAGCCAAAAAAAAAATTCAAAAATGTTTAGGAGAGGCAGAAAACTGGCTTAAAAACATGGTTTGAATTTTTCAGGCCCGTTTTTACAACTTACCGATAGCTAAAGGTTGTATTTTATCGGCCGTAATAAAAGTGTTACAATATTACAACTTTACTTTTTTCTTTGTGGTGGCCATAGATTTTATTTTGAACTGTTTGATTTGTAACTTTCGTGAGACTTCTCGCATCGAAAAGATGTGAAACAAAATATTTTTTGAAAAGTGAGAAAAAAAGTAACTCGTGTCGAAAACTATCAAAACAGATTACGTCGTTACGTTATAAATGTCATAATATTCTACTCGAAGCCGATTGAAATTGCCTTGACGGCTACCAAAATTTACTAAAATTGGAAAATTTTCATCTACGGCGGCGAAAATTCAACCGGCGGCCATACCAAATAATGAAAAGTGTGACTTTAATTTTTATTGTTTACATAATATCTTTGAAAACATTTGAATATGAAATTTGAAATGTTAAAAGCAAAATAGTTAACCAATAAAAAAATCAACCAAGAACAAAATACTTATCTCTTCCGTGTTAGAATTCATTGCATTTTTAATTCTATCATTGCGGAAACTTTCTTACAAAAATTGGCGAATAATTTTCTTACGTTACACTATTAATTCTATTAATGTTATGTCCTGTAGTTCCTTATTGTTTGCTTATTGTGTGTAGAAAAAACAAAACAAGAAAAAAAACATACATATACATATTATTTTCATGTTTAACCCTCCGGCTTGCGCATGTTTTGATTTTCTTTACACATGGAAAAAGGTCTGGCCAGACTCATGTATACAACGAAAGGTTTAAAAGTAAATTTGAACTCATGCTACTCATTTAATTTAAATTTTTGGTTAAATATGTACATAAGATTTCTATAATAAAAACCATATCGGGCATGATGTTGGTGTTTTATCATTCTGTAATGTGTAATACGGGTAAGTAAATCAATCATAATCATTTTTTCTATGTAATTTTTTTGTTTTTGTTTTTTTCAATCATGAATTCGGGATAAAATCAACTTTATATTACTTGAATCAAGCTCATTTTCAGATTGATTCGATCTTAGTTTTACTTAAATCAATCTCATTTTCGGATTATTTGAGGTACGAATTCGGATTAAAACAATTTTATAATTCTTGAATCAAGCTCATTTTGAAATTGATTCCATCTTAGTTTTACTTAAATCAATCTCATTTTCGGATTATTTCAAGTGGGAAAACGGGATTGAAAATGGATAATTTAAGTATTTTGGTATTAAAAATCCCTACTTGAATCAATCTTTTGGTACTTGATTCAAGAAAATCCGTACTCACCGTACTATTAATACCGGTTCGGATTGATTTGAGTACGGATGGATTGATTTTTCTTTTGAGTGTATTAGATCATGTTTGGTGTAGCTAAACGCTATGCAAAAGCAAATAATTTTTTAATAAAACTAGTGGTTACGTGTAGGGCGACCAAAATTTCACAGGTGTGCTTTATTTAACTAATTTTCATAAGAAATTTATTTTATAAACCTAAAATATTTTTTATGAATTAGGGGTTTATTCATACAAATAACAAAAATCGTGAGTAGATAGTTTAAAGTAAAATCATCAATTAAGTGAATGCCAAGACATATTTAAGAATATTATCTTCAGTAAACGCTTAATTCAGTTGCTAAATTTTAAATTAAAACTGATTTTATTTTTGACCAATAGTATAATTGAAAAAATAAATTTGCTAGAATTTTTTCTGTGTATGTTTAAGAATAAAAAAGTAAACGTACGTAAGTCAACCGTTTATATCCTCTTTTTCTTAATATGCTAATGTGCATTGTAGGAAAGAAGTTTCAAGGGAAAAGTCATAAAATTTACCACTTAATATCAAACTACGAAAATAAACAAAACGAAACATTTACAAATGTGTTGTTTTGCACAGCGTTTAAAAAACTGCAGTCAAATTAGAAAAGCTGCATTTTCTTCTACTTCTTCTTAATTTGCCAAATTATTGGCAAAAAAAAAAACTGTTGCCTTTACTTCCGATTCATTAAATGTAAACAGACGCTGTCAAACCAACTCAAAAAGTGAAAAGTTGTACACAAATCTTAGTTTTCTGTTCGACAGTTTTTGCTTTCGCCTACAGCTTTTAAAGACCTGGTTTTGCACTTTGCAGTGAGTACAACAAAATAAAACCAATGAGAATGATTTTGCCATAGAGTATTGTTATTATTTTTGCTTCTAAAACGTACATACAACACGTACATTATTCTTAGCGTATGAAACTAGAAAAGAACACTAAGAAAGTGAAATTAAAAAGGTTTCAGCAAAAACTTTTCGCCGCTTTTTTAGTAATTTATTTAATAGTATAATTAAAAGACAGCTTCTTATAAAGTCTTTTATAATTCTCTTTTCTAATAAAAATTTGTTTATAACATTTGAAAGCAAAACTCTAATATATTGGGCAATTCATAAAGGATTTTAATGTGTCGTATAATATGATATTTATAAAATTAGAGCAAAAATAACCATTGCGACACAAAAGAATACTTTGTCAGTTTCCAATACGCATACAGAAAAAATGAATTATTCATAAAATACGTTTCGCTATTTGTGTTGTTCTAAAATGTTAATAAAAGCATATGACTTGAAAAAAATTAGTTTTGCTTATTTACAAAACGACTAAAACAAATTGTAATGTATTGCACATTTTGCAAATGTTTCTGAAAATTTTCGTCTGCTTTTATACACAGCTTTAACCTTTAACTGTGGCGGTAAACTTTTCGGACATACCTTATGACGTGGTGGTAAATTTTACCCCTCTAAATTTAACTAAAAAAAATTAGTAAAAAATATTTTCTAAAAATTTATTTGTTTTTGATAAATAAACTACTACATTTTTATTTGTTTGCAAAAAATAAAGAAGCCAAAAATTACTTTTATTTGTTTAAACAAAACAGGAACTTTACTTCACACACCTTTTTTTAATATAAAAAAACGATACATCAACAAAATATGAATTTAAACAAAAACGATAACGAAAACTTAAAGAGCATTTTTACATAGCCAAATATATACATTTAAAGATATAAAAAAAATCAATAAAAAAAAATAATTAGGTGTACAAACTACAGGTCAATCTTTTTGGAAGTTTCTTACTCATCAAAATCTACATCCCATACACATTGGCTTATTACATCGCAGACAAATCGGCAAGAACTAGAGTTCCAACTTTGGTCGATATATCTTGGTTATCAATACACAACATCTGGATGGGACTGGAGAAATGGGCGTAGCTCCTTCCAACCAGAGACTTTAAAGATTTCTGTGTATTTAAAGAATGCCAAGAGTCAAAGTTTCGAAACAAGGTACAAGCATCTTGGTTAGCAATGCACAACATCCCACAAAACGTGGGTGGGATTAGAGAATAGGGCGTGGCACTTAATACATTTTTAAAATCTAATGAACGGTAAGAGAAAATTTGTTCAAATTTGGTACACACAGCTTGGTTATCAATACACAACCTCTCTCCAAAAATAGGATTGGTGAAGTGGGCGTGGCATAAAACATATTAATTTATATCTAAAGAACGGTAAGAGAAAGTTTTAAAATTGCACAAGCGGTACCAGCTTAAGTTTGGCAACAAAAAGCACCATCAGTCAAAAAGTGGGCGGGATTATATAAGTGGGCATGGTACAAAAAACTATTCTGTATATCTAAATAATGATAAGTGTAAAATTTTTGGTTAACAATACCCATCATCTGTCAAAAATGGTCCCCAAAAGTAGACCTTCAGTATAAAGACCGCATAGATTTATGTACAGCTGCAGTCAAGTAAAAGTCATAGTATTCAAACTTAATACGAACAGCTTTCTAAACAATCTACGGGATTTAATAAAATGTACTTATTTTAATGAGGGTAGCAAAGCACCTTTAGCTAAGCTTGTATCATATATGTCAAATAACGTTTTTGGAATAAATAATTTATTACCAACGAGAAAACGGACGAGTAGTAAAAAGAATTCCATGAAAATATTATGTTAATTTTGATGTGGGGTAAATTGTTTTCTGCCAAATACTTACGCTAACTTATATGACGACCAGTGGTATTTTTTACACCAGCATGTGAAGTGAGCAACGGAAGAGAGCATTTAAAAAAATAAGGAGAGTGTAAAATTTACCATCACCTCCCCAGTTAAAGGTTAATATGCAACAAACACATACATTTATATACAAATGCCGTATGATTGATATTTAATTTGTTAAAAATATCAATCATACGTACCAGATTTTTGTGGGCAGTTTCATAACATTTACATATTTAGGAAAAAAGCAAAAACATTTTGAAAAGATTTCATTTAATATTGTAAATAAAACTGCAATTATTTTCAAATATTTACAAAAAAATGCTGAAGTTAATTACAAAGTTTACCTTTTGTTTTATAGTTGAACATAGAAAATTACAAAATAAACTTTTATTTTTATTGTCTATATTTCTATGGAATTCATATTTAAACATTATTTTGCCAAAAACTAACAACTATAACTTTTTCAACATTTATGGCCGTTGTTTTTAGCAAAAACCTTTAAAACAACTGCGTTTAATTTTGAATACTTAACAGACTCATCGTTAAGCAAAACATGTTAAAGTTTGTTTTATTTTCAAACTCAATATAAATTTTTTAGTTGCTTTATTTTATAAGTTTATTTTGTTGTTATTTTATTTTGTATATAATTTTTTGTTTTGGGTTGTTGTTTTTTTGTTTTTGTAAACAACGTAATTCTTAACTACATTTTTAGTGTATTTTTCTAACATTTTATTTATTTTCCCATGATAGTATAGAATACTTGTTAGAGCAGCACTACAGAAAGGAATTGTTTAAAAATAACAGCAAGTTTAGTTTTGTAAAGTTGTAATTAAGAATACTAATTAGCAGGGCAAAATAAAAGCAAAAAGTTAAAGAAAAGATAAAAAAACTTTGTTTTAGAAATTAAGTAAGTTGGAGAAAAATTAGAGAAAAAACTGAAGAGTTTTAAACGACTTTAAGAAAACCCTACAAAAAGTTTTCTTTTTTAAGAAGAAATAAAAGGATCTCGGAGATATTCTATTCTTTTATTAAGATATATCGTAGTACTGCTAAAACCGATTTGAATTTATCATGTAAATAACACTTTTGTCATATTGAACAAAGGTTTGTAACATTGATTACACCTCAAAGAGATGATAATAAATGCAAAAACTTTCTTTATACCTTGAAGTTACGTTACACTTTTCCATTTAAGCCTTTTGTTTTTTAAGAATTCTAGCTGCATTGACTTAAACTTTGAAACTTTGCCATATAAAGAAGCATTTGTATTATTGAGCAAATATTTGCTATTTATATCGTTTAAAGCTAAACTTTATTAATGATGTTTTTTTTGTAGCCCGATAGAACTTACGAACAGATAAGCTTTCAAACAAACTGTAATGCTGCGTTCACTTTTTGACATACTAACTCTGGCAATTCATCATGAATAGATTCTAATTTTACTTTAAATCAGTTATCGCTGTTTTTTTGGACTTAAACAAAATTGCCGCATATGCAATAAGACCAGTCCAAAACGAACATCTAGAAAAAATTACCGTTAGGTGAATTTCACAAGCTGGTGGCATTATTTAACCTTAATTCTTGTAAAAAAATACCCATTGCGGTGTTACCGCAGCATGATCAATGATTTTTTGAATATATAAATGACATTGATCTTGGCGAAATGTGGTGGTTTGAACAATATGGTACAAATAATATAAGAAATGTCAATTGGTCAAAAGGTGGTGCGATTTGACACCTCTTAAATTAACCCGTAGGGCATGTATCCTCATATTTATGATACCGAATCGTGACATCTATGTTATTACAAATGGCATCAATGAAGCACAAAGTGACATCAATCCAATGACGAACGTCATCATACAGTTTTGTCATATTTTATGCGTCATCTTTGCTATGAAAACAGTGACATCAATTCGATACCACATCTTTTGTATTATTTACATTATTTTCATGTTTAAAAAGTTAAATAAAAAGCAAAAATTGTTTAAATCCCAGCAAAAACTTTACTTACCTGGTAAGTTAGCAAGAAATGTTGGAGAAAATAAACACTACTTATTTTTTGGCTCAATAACTACTTATTGTTGTTCGAGGTGTCCACAGAAATCAGTACTTACATACACTTACTAGAAGTCAAAAAGTATCTTGTTTTATTTAACTGCGAGTAAGTGAAATTGCAAGTACTTACAAAATACTTACGAAAAGCCAAAAAATCACTAGTTAAGAGACCTAATAAGTAGTTATTGAACTCGTGACCAGCAAGTTAATATTCAGTACTGATAACAACACAACTTATAAGGAGTTATTGAGCTGATTATTAGTAAGCAAATATTCAGTAGTGAAAATAATAGAAGTAATAAGTAGTTGCTGAGGTCATTACTAGTAAGTACTTATTGAAGTTTTCAGAATAATGCCAATTGTAATGACAACTACTTACCATGTAACATATGAAATTACTACCACCTATTACTAAAATACAAAAAGTTTTTCACATAATATTATGTATTTAAATACATCAAATTTTTAAAGTAGAATAATTGCGAAAACCATACCGGGAATTCTGCTGGTGTCTAATAATTGAGAGTTCTTTTGTAAACAAAAGTGAAACAAACATGTGTAATGACAAAGTTTTTGAAATTATTCAATATATGGTTGCATAATCGATAAATTAAAAGTTCAGACATTTGTATAACAACTAAACAAAATTTTTTTTTTTTTTTAAAGTGACCACCAAAAAAAAAAAAAATTTTTTTTGAATTTAATAATAAAATAATAAATATTTTATTTTTTGTCCGGTAGTTTTGTTTGGGCTTAAATGGGTTAAACTGACACTGATTCGTCATTTATGTGGTGCCGATGTGTCATCCCAATGATGACATTATTTAAATGTTTGACCCTGATGACCCTGACATCACAAAGATGAAAAGTGTCATGAGTTCAAAACGAAGACACTTGTCATAGTACTGATGTCAAAATACATCAATGTTATGACGCGTTTTCAATTAGTGTATTATAACTGGATTTGTGCTGATAAGCTAGCAACAATTGTCGGCTTTGAGGCCAGCATTGTTCGTATTATTCTTGACATATGAAAAGCAATACTTTTAATAGTGGGGTCCGAGATATAACGTCCAAAATGCACTTCATCGCGTCTGCCACTGGGCCCATATGCCAAAAAAATTGTTTTCAAAAGTTAATGACAAGTATTAATATTGCTATTTAAAATTTATCGTGCAAACGCCTTTCGTTGGTAGCTAAAGGTATGTTCACACTTAACAAATAATTGAAGAAAAGTCTTGAAAAATGCATGACCGCTATATTGACCAACTATTAACATACTTTTGAAACAATTTTAATTTCTTAATTTAACCATATTGTGAAAATAAATTGCGGTAATATCCTATAAGGCGCAGTTTGATCTAAAAAACGTTATGTAGAAACAAACAAAAGTTTAATTGAAATATTGGTTAACGTATTGGGCGTCAACATTTTGTTATAGCTGAAAGATTATATACATTTTTTATCTAAAGTGGATTCAATAAAGTGCTAAAGTGCCAAAAAATATATTGAACATTAAAAAGTAAAGATTTTTTCTCTGTTTTCCTAACGACACAAATAAAAGATTTATCTCTTTTTAATATGCATCATCACTTTATTTCAACATAGTCATATCTAAGTAAAATAATACCTTTTTTATATGTAAAAAAAAATCATTATTATATCTCAAAGTGAATCGAAGTTAAAGCAAAATACATTTTTTAAATCTACAGGGTGCGCCAAATAACTTTTTTTATTTGAAAGTACAATCCTTCCGGTTAATAATGGAAAATAATTTCATTCAAATGGCTGCCTTGGCTGGCCATGCAGTAGCCTACACGATCGGTCCAATTCTTAAGCACATTATCGAATGTGTGCAGCTGTATTTCACCAATGGGTTCACGAATATTGTCCTTTAAAGCGTCAATTGTCTCTGGCTTGTTGGCGTAACACTTATCTTTGACGGCACCCCACAAATAATAGTCCAACGGTGTCAAATCGCAGCTCCGAGGTGGCCAAACGACATCAGCTCTGCTGCTGATAATGCGATCTTCAAAAACAGGGCGCAAAACATCGAGTGTAGCTTCGGCTGTGTGGCAATTTGTGAACAAATTTCGTTCAACATGGCCCGATAACGATCGCCATTGACTGTAACGGCCACTCCTTGTCCATTTTCGAAGAAAAACAACACAATTATGCCTCTGGACCAAAATCCGCACCAAACAGTGACTTGTTTTGGGTGCAACGGCTTTTCAATGTATGGGTGCGGGTTTTCTGTGCCCCAAATGCGACAATTTTGCTTGTTTACATATCCGCCAAGATCAAAATGAGCTTCATCTGAAAAGATGATTTTTTTGGCAAAATTTTAATCTTCTGTAAGTCGATCGCAGGCCCACTTAGCGAAGCGAAAACGCATATTTCCCAGCGTTGTTCAATCGTTTACACAACCACATTCGTTCAGCAGAAGGATAAAACTAATTATCTGTCAAATCAGACATGAGGCAAGTGTTACCATTCACTAAATAAGCACTAGTTGAAAAAAAACGTTAGATGGCGGGCCTGGCATATTGCCAAGTTTAATCATTTTATTTATTTGATATATGCCTATGTTGCAATAAAGGAGCGATATGTTCAACCTTTTCTTAATTTGTCATCACATTTGTCGCTAAAACCAATTATTTCTTCCCAAAAATATCATTCAGCTTATTTTGTAAGGACTAAAATCTTTTGCCGAAGTGACTTGCTTAAATTCTAGCACTGAAAATTCTAAAACAACATCACTAGCTTTTATAACGATGAAGTTATTTTCTTAATTACTTCACGTTTTTTCTATTCACTACGTGCTTGTTGCAATTTGCTTACGCTTTACAATCCTCATTTTAATTGCAAAATATTTTTTCAACTAAAATTTAAAAGTTAAGTTTTAAATAAAAACTTCCTAATAAAACATTCAGAATTCTTTTTATTTTAAATAAAACTATACTGTTACCAATTACTTTTTCTCTGCAAACTATTTTCTTTATAAATAATTATTTCCAGGTACTTTTGTTTGCTAAGGGAATAAAGTACAAAGATTAATAGAAAAATAACAAAAGACATTTCCTTTTAACAATTCGTTTCGTTTCTATGATCAAGCAGAATGCAACGGAAGGCATACTATTACTACGAAAAGTCATTTGACGATGTAATTTTCAAGAAGATCTGCCATAAAGAAAAGGGTGAATTACTTTGGGGCATATAAAAACTGAAAAAATGTTTTGTTTTTACAAAAACTAAATGAAAGTTTTTTTTTTTATCAAATTGGAAAAGAAAAAAAAAGTTAATTCTGAATTTAAAATTTTCGTTAACGCATTTCAATATTGATATGTGACGACTACCTTTCTTATTGTGCTGCATCATGCATATTTTTTTACATAATAATTTAAGAAAAATGGTGAAGATAATCTGGAGTTCCTAAACGAAAAATTATATTTTATTAAAGTTTCTGGCAGATTTATATTCAGTTTGAAGTTTTTGTGAATCAGTTGCTGATAACTTAGCTGTCATGGTAGCCTTAGCGGATGCCTATAAGACATAACAATTTAATGCTGAATGTCAGATGTCTAAAAATAATTTGCGATACATTCGCGGGTAACACTAATATGGATAATGGCATACGGACTGCCAAGGAAACCAAATAGTAAATGAGTTTGTCATACAAGGTAGTCTTTTGGGTGCATGATTTGTAGATCTTTTTTTTTTGGCTTTCCACAGGATTCCACTTAGTCACTTATTCAGCTCGATTCTTATAGATTTGCACAGTTACGATTGACCCTTGGATCTAGCTGTCTCTTAGCCAGGACTTTGTGGCCTAACTTTGAAGAATGGAGGACATTGTCCCAGTAAGATTTCATAGGGAACAAATTTAATGACTAGTGCAGGATTTGCCAAGACGACGAAACTTTTGAATGATCTTCATATTCAGGATAAAACATACTAAGACACCTTAACAAGAGCGAAAAGGAGTTTTTTTTTTTCTCAAAACTTTTAATTTTCTTATAAATATGCCAGACATGCTTAAAGCACTTTCAGCATTTAAAAAAAAAACTTTTCAACTTTTTGTAAAAAAAAATTTCTTTAATTAATTTGACTGACATTCACTTTCTGCTCAAATTTTTTCTTTCTGAATTTATTACATTCTTCCTGTAGCATATTATCTTCCTTCTTCAACTAGACAATAGTCAGGATCTTTTGCAGGCAGGCAGAATCAGTTGTATATTAGAATATATAAATTTACATAGAAAATATAAGCATAGAATAATCAGAGTCATGACTAATTCCTTAAGCATAAAAAAAAAATAAATGAAAATCCATTCTAATTAAACTTCTTAATTTTCACTCAAAACCACTGCTTTCTGCTTTCGATGCAACATTCAATTGTTTCTATCTTGAGAGGATTAAAAATTTACTTTAAACAAGTTTTCGATGTTACTGTTGGAGTACTAGACGCGCAAAAATTTTTTAAACAGGAGATTATTGTAAGTGCTAATGTAAGCTTCTTTATTTTCTTTTCATTTCTCTGAGCTTATTGTTCTTATTTTACATACATACTTATTTCTTTTCATTTATACTGCTTATCTTACGTATATTCAAATACGAGTACGAGTATATGAGTTATATGACAACACCTGCTCTTGTAAGCTTATACGTAAATACTTCCCATTGTTAAAAAGGAAATCGTAAAAGTAGTTTCTTAATTCCATTCTCAGCTGCAGTTGCATAAAACTTGGCAATTGTTCCTTGACTGACTGCCCGACTCCGCGCCCCTGCTGACTCCCTGCCTACCTGTGTATCTTTAAAAACAGAAACTTATTGTATTTGTTTTTTCAGCTTATTTTCTTGAGTTACATGATGATGCTGACAGCGATGATAATGATTAAAGATAGTGAACTGGTATTTGTGTCTAGTAATTTTATTTTGTAAGTTGAGCTACATACTTTTAGTTGGTAAGGATAAGTTAATTTTTGCAAATAAGTTCAGAATTTTTAATAGAAACACTAAGTTTTGAATGTGCGTTATTCAAAATTTTATATTTTCAACTTTTTATTTCTTTTTTCACATTAAAAAAAACTTATTCGAGCTTAAATAATTTTATTTTTGAACCGATGAATTTACCGGCTTAATGCTGAGCAGTTGTAAAATCTTGAAAGACAAGCCATAATTTATTTGTTTAAATTAACCTCGATTGCGACTTCAGTGATGAGTGGTTATCCAGAAGGTCGTTTTCGATACTTTGGTTCAAAGAACGGGCTCTTAAAAAAGATCATAAATAATTCGTAAGGACAATTATAAATGCACAAAAAAAAATAAAGTTTGGGTCAAAATGAAACTGATAAGAAATGATATGAAGAGTTCTTAAGATTCGCTATTGCTGCTTATAATTGTCATCACATATTCCTGTGGAAACCTTTCACTGATGACACAACATTTTCCCTTAAAACTTTTTATCACACAAAAAGCTGATGATGTTCATTAAAAGAAAAAATTTTTTAAAATGTTTCTTATTAAAATATCAGAAATTACATTTAATTCAATAGAAATATCTTAAGAAACGTACATTTTCTTAATTATATTTAATGAGTTATCTGCAATTCTATGGAAAAACTTAATAAATAAAAAGAAGAGAACTTTTATTGCGATTTTGAACAACAAACTGCACAATGAAAAAATAGACGATGACTCAGGGATTTGGGAAAGGTAAACAAATTAAATACATAAAAACGTTTCTTTAAGTGCAGGCGGCTAATTCTGGCAGTCGTAATCGAATACTTTTTCGATTCGAAAGTTATTTCATTTCTTATTCTTTCAGTCGATACCAAGGCGAATTCATACAAGGTGGTCTTATTTTGAAAACGTTTACAACACTGTAAAGTATTTTAACGTTGTGTCAAAAATAATACAACATTGTAGTGAACAATTTAAACAAATATTTTATTTTTTTTTTACTTTTAAATTGTTTGTTTGGAAATTTAATAATTTAAAAAATTTCTAATTTCATAATTTTAAGCGAAACTTATAAAATGTAGTAAATATTCCACAGAACCACATGAACGGTATATCATTTCGACACAAGGTTAGTAATCAGCTGTTGCTTTTGTAGCAAGATAAGATCACCTGGTATAAATTCGCCTTGGTCGATACTAAAGGAAACGAAATTGTTTTTTCAGTGTTGTAAAGCATTTATTTTAGTTGTCATAATATAAAATAATAAAATAATTTCGATTCCTTCTGTATCTACTGAAAGAATTAGAAATAAATTTGCTTTCAATTCGAATTAGTCACTACTGCCGGAATTAGCCCCCAGGAAATACGAACGTTTTTTTGACACTCCATTAGCCCAAGTGTTTTTTTTGTTTGTTTGCTATTTCGTGTGACACATCCAGAAGTTTTTTTTTTTAATATTGCTCTGGCTCTTTCTAAAATTCTTAATCTATTAAGGTTTGTCTGTTTGTTACACCCTGTCGCTAAAAATTAAAAAACTCCTAGCCAAAATAAGGTTTACTGCGCTACCTAAACAAGAGCGGCAAGCATTTTTTAAAAATTAAATTTCTATTTCGAAAGAAACTTCAATAAAACAAACCGACATATTGATCTGTAAATTAAAATTTTCCAGCCGGGTGGTGTCTAATTCGCATTCTAAATGTTTATTTCGTATTCGTGTTTAAAAAAACCAAAAAAGAAATTAGAAAGATAAAATTATTATGATTGAATTTACTTACCCGTATTACACCATGCAGAATTATAAAACACCAACATCATGCCCGATAGCGTGTTTACTTTAGAAATCTTATTTACATATTTAACCAAAAATATAAACTTAATAAGAAGCAAGAGTTAAAATTTACCTTTTTTCAATGTGTATAGAAAATCAAAACATGTGTAAACCGGAGGATGAAACACACCGAAAAGTTTAATCTTTTTTTTACTTGATTTATGAATTTTATACTTATTTCAAGAAGTTCCGGGATTGATTTTCGAAAGAAATCCCATTATTGTTATTCTTAATTGAATTTTTGAGTACGACTCGTACTTAAAGTAATCATTAAAAACTTGATTTAAGCCAAGTATTTTTCTTTCTAAGTACATTCGTTACAATTTTTCCATTTTTTTTTTTGCGACCCTTTTACAAAATTTCCAACGGCAACGCTGGTGCTCAAATTCAAAAATTATATTATCGTCTGAAGCTGATTTTTGGCTCGATCGTTTAGCCAACAAGCAAATTTCTCGCAATAGGACGAGTGAGTAATTAAAACTTATGCTTAGGGCAGATTTTAATTGAAAAAAATTAACTGCTTGGTGCAGTTCTCATCTCGACTTGGTGATATGTAGATCAATTGGACGGTGCTGCGTGCTATATAGCGCCATAGAACTTATCATACACACAGAAAAAATAGAAAATTGACTTTAATTAATTTTTAGTTTTGCCCCTGCAAAAGAATTGATCATATCAATTAACGGCTTTGTATTTTCGAGTCATGCCATATAAATTTAGTCAATTAAAAAATTAATTGCATAAATTAAAAAAACACAACATATGCACAAACATTTAAATTTATGTGTTTTTATTAAAAAAAATTATTTGCAGCAAACAATAAATTAATTGAAAAAATTAAAGTACATCGATTAATTTTTTAATTGAAGAAATTTTGGAAAACATTTTTTCTGTGCGGACACAAAAGATCAAAGTATTATACACCAGGCTGGGCAAGTGAATTATCAGACGCAGCGGTGATCGCGAATGAGTGGCTCGTTCTTACGATTTAACTCCTTTTAATTTAATATTTTCTTTGGCCATTATCGCACAAGATATTTTGTTTTTTTGGTTAACGTGTACGCTCATGTCACGGAAAATAGGGTTTGGCGTATTCACGTGTGCCCACATTACTGCGGAAAACATCTAACCGTATTCGTATTCCATATTTAATTGCATCGCTTGCCATGCCATTTGTAATAAAAAATCCTTTCATTCTCTGGAAATGCAAAGAGATTAACCTTAAAAAAATTAAACAAAAACAATTACTAAAACTCTCTGCGTCTAGACGACTAATAGAAGATACCTTCAATTACTTCACTGTGGGAAATTTGTGTCAATTGGTCAAACAGACTGGTCCTGGGATTTGTGAAAATAGAACAGGTGCAAAAAGAAAGGACTCATGACCAGTGAAAGAAGAACCAATCCCTTAACTGGTTTATAAAAAACAAAAAAAAAAGGAAGAAAAAGTAATGAATAACAGTACAGTCTTCACTGGTGCTGTGAGACATTTTTGGTACTTTTTAAAATTTGGCTTTTGAATTTAATTCTAGGACTTGTTTTATTTAAATTATACTATATTTTAGTAACTGACACTAAGCACGTTCATTGAGAATAGATCTGTAATTGGTCAAATTGTGTCAATTGCCCCCTCCAATGACAACCCCATGTAAAAGTGATAGGCCTTATTCATATAGTGTTAGAACTAGAACCGGTCCTACCACCAAAGACCTATCACGCGACTACTTTGGTATCAGTTCGCTTTCCTCTAAGGCTGTAAAATAAAGCAATTTCTTGCAAAAACTAATTTCTATAAAACGCTTTCATGATATCAGATTATGCAGATTATACAGAACTTAACGCTTATTTAATATTTAATAATATTTTATGATTAAACCATTTTGTTAAAAATTCATATTTCTTTAATAAATATTTTAATATAAATATTTATAAATTAGATTTGGTATATAATCATAAATTCCTTTGTTGTATTAAATATTAATGGGCTAGCAAAATGTATTTATCCATATGTATGATAATGGTTGTGTATGTGAGTATTTATAATAGGAGCGTTCAATAAGAGATAATTCAAATGCAATGAATGCCTTTTCAACATTTTTCTTGCAATCAGTGCTGCTAAAAATTGTTTAAAATCAGTTCCTATTTTTAATTTTTGATGCTTCTAAAGTCCCAATTTCAAAACATTAATCCTCAGTTTGTTCCATAATTCTAGCATAATGGGTAGTTAAATACCAAAAAAAAAATACGACAGAAAAAAAAAATTGCAAAGTTAAGATAAGAGATAATTACTGCAACTTACCTTTTTATTTAAAGTAGACATTGATTAACATAACAAAAAATTAACACAGTAAAATTTCTTGAATAAGGGAAACTATAAATGTGCAATTGCATGTTTTTCCTTGTGCCATCAATGAAGGCAGAAAAATATATATGTATCCATTTTAGAGCCTTTTATGAATTTTGTCATTAATTTGTTAGTGCATATTTTTGCATATTTTTCTAACGATTCCATACGTCCATCTGGCTGGTTGTCTGTCCGTGTTAACCTTGTGCGCCAAGTACAAGTTGTACTGGTGGTAAATAAATTTTAATTGACTAAGGACGAATTCTATGGTGAGAATCGGTCTTTAAATTTACATATTCCCCATAAAAACTTCTTTCCAAATTAGACTCCTTTTGTTCGAAAGCCATCTCATTATGTTGGTATTAATATTAAGTTTAACTGCAAATTCAATTGTATTCGAATCACTTCACGTTTGCCCAAAGCTCGCATCTATAAATAGTTTTGATTAGCAATGTTAAAAAATTAAAAGCGATATGTAAACACAACTGGCCGACAGGCGGCATGAAATAACTCCCCACGAAATAACTCCCCAAAAATAAAATGAAATAAGTCCCCAATTCAGAAATGAAATAAGTCCCCAAAGGAATGAAGTAACTCCCCAAACTAATATGATATAACACCCCATTTCTTTGGGGACTTGTTTCATATGAAATAATTTCCCAATTCTTAAAATGAAATAAAACCCCAATAATTTATCAAAAGATTAAATAATTCTGAATTATTTTTTATTTACAGTAGTTGAACATTTTATACAAAAACTTGCATTGATTCGTCAACTATTTGACGGCAAAAAGGACAATTGTATCTTCGTTGGCCAGTACATACTTTCCAACATTATTATATACCGAGATATAGCAATTTGCTATTTTTTCTAAAACCACTTATTATTTCAAAATTCATGTTTCTTCTTTGCTACACCAAATAGTCCGCACAACGCAAAATTGTTTCACAAACTAAATGCCTAGTTACTATTTTTTTATCAATTACGATTCTACATTCATCAATGTGAGTTGTAAATATAACGGGACGTATTTTAATTTTTTACAAGTTTTAACTAATTTTGAAAATGAAATAAGTCCCCATAAATTTTTTGAGGACTTATTTCATTTTAAATTTTTGGGGAGTTATTTCATATGAAATAACTCCCTAAAATAAATAATGAAATAAGTCCCTAAAAAAATTAAATAAGTCCCCAAAAAACGTTGTTGTTGTTTCCTGTATATTTTTTTGGGGAGTAATTTTATTTTTTTTTGGGGAGTTATTTCATGGGGAGTTATTTCATGCCGCCTGGCCGACACACGTTGAATTATGAAAATGGATATTTTAAAACCCGATAGTCCATAATGAGTTCCATATATAAATACTTCTCTATATCGCAAAAAGTAAAATAAAATCGAAAAAAAATTTTTCTAGATGCAAATTCGGCTGGCACATCCATTATTCGTATTTGGTATTGCCAAAACAGAGTGGACAACGATGACCTCTGCAATTAAATAAAGGGTCGTTGAATTTTAAGCGCCGATGTTGAATTTGACCCGCACCTAAACGTCAAGTTTTTGTGATATAATGTGCAGAACTGGCGCTGTGGGATGAACCAAACGTAATGTTACGGTGCACTTCATTTGACCTTTCTCAATTTCAGACTAACTCAATTTGAACCATGGAATGATACACAATCGAGCAACGAGCTAAAGTTATTTAGGCTTTTAACGAAAATGGGCGTTCAAATTAAAATGTATTTCTTAAACTTTGTGAGGCAATCTTTTACCTTAGTGGATTCGTAAATAAGCAGAATTGCCGCATTAGGGAAAATGATAACCCAAGAGTGATTGTCGAAAAACCAATGCACCCACAAAGAGTAGTAGTCGACTTACGGGGATATTTATGAAGAATACGATGTAGCTTTTATGCTCTGCAAAATTAATATATTTTTTTTTTTAAGTTTTGATAAGGAATACCAGGAATTCTATCTTGAACGTAACAATGCAAACATACATACAAAATCACTTGTTTTAAGAAGGATGGTTGAAATAAAACCTTTATCTGATGTTTTTTTAAAAAACGTCATATGAGTAGCACAATTTAAATTAAAGTTTAAAAATGGCGTTCAAGACATTGACAACCTTTTATTGTTTTTTAAAAAAGTTTATTTTGCAAATGTAATAAAACTGAAAAGAAATTAATTAAAGTAATATGTAGCAATGATTTTAAACTTAAATTAATTTAATTTAGGTAGTTGATTCTCCAAAAATTAGCGTGACGCTCAAGACAACTTTACACGTACTTAAATCCCTTCACTTAATTTTCTTTCCTTTAATTCTTTAAATTTCGTATTTTTTCAAGAAAACACTTTCTTGCAATATTTCTAAAACAGTTAATATATGTATCTAGATTACTTTTTTTAATATTTCTTATCAAAAATTTTAGCTGGAGACAAGTATTTTTATATGCCACGACTATAAGAGAGCAATACAATACTGTTATCAATCAATATTGCAAAAATATTAAAAATCTGAGCAATATTTTTCTTCTAATACATATATACTTCAATGCCTACTCCCCTCTTTTTGTTTTTTGTTTTTATTCATGTTTTTACATCAAAACAGAGTTAAAACAGCGGAGACAGAAAAATAACATTTAGTTTGAAATTTACCCATATAAATACATGTTAATAATTAAAATATTTTCTATATCTACTAAAAATAATAAAGTAAAGCAATTTTAATACATCACACCAAAGCTTTTTGGGTATTTTAATACCAATGGGCTATCCCAGTTGTTGGAAGATGTACAAATTGTTTTTCACTCCAAGGTTCATATTGAAAAATTTCATTAAAATTAGGCCATCTTAAGGTCACTTTGTTTTTTCCAATTTAATCGATTTAATAAAAAAGTTCACCAGCCATATATTATTCGACATTATTTTTCATTTTTTAATTTTAAAAAACTATACTTTTTTATATGAAAACTGTTATTGGAAACAATCACTGTGCAGTGAAGCACCGAATTATTATTTGATAACTCATTAAGAAATCGCAAGCAAAACAATTGATAAGATAAAAGAAAATTAATTTTCTCGAAAATAAACAAAAAATGGAAACTGGGAATTATTTAATTTTTGAAAAATTTTAGGAATAGGACTATTAAGCTTTGTTCAAAATTCGTTTTTCTTCTATCTTTTATCTTTCCAAAGTATTTCATATATTTTCCTTTCATTTTTAGAACAAAAATGTAAATAAAGTTGAGTCTACTCGAACTTCAGCAACAATTTGTATGAAATTGTTTTTGACGTTTAAAATAATTTTATTTAGTTTTGAATGAAAATTTTAACATAATGTTTCAAAAAATAATAATTGCATAATATTGCTGTGGGTAAAATTTGCAAACGGTTTTTTTAAGCAAAATATGTGTAGTTGCGAAAAAATTTGTTGCTCTATTATGAACACCAACTGAAAATGTAACTCTGATTGTGAACGAAGCTTTACAAAAAAGCTTTATAAAAAACATAACTGAAATTTAGCTCATAGAATAAATTCGAAAAATAAAAGATGTTGAATATAAAGAAATAATGTTTACAATGTTTATATCTTTTTTACCTACATTGGTTTTTTTTATATTTTAACCCCATTATTCATAAAAAATAAAACAGATTTATAAAATGTGGCTTAAACAAATATTTTTAGAAAATTCAATTCATAAACCTTTTAAAAATTATATTAAACGTTGCGATGAAAACGTATTCGATATGGAGATATGAAAGAAACTAATTTTTTGTATCACTATATTCGTAGAAGATTTATACAGAGTACGGTTAGAGCAATCATAATATTGTTAGATTCTCTGCATATCATATATTGTTATTTTCAACAATCATATCGATTAACAATTTATTATCTACATAAACTGATGACACTTTCCCTGTTTTTTTAATTATGTCACTTCCCTAATACATTTCTATACTCTTTTAGCATAATGTATGCTACATATTGTAAATTTATTATTAGTTTATGTTAATAATATACATACAATTTTAATTTAAAACATATCATACATTTTTAATAATATTTTCAAACAAACGAACTAGTAAACAGTGGTAAAATCCATTAAATATGTATTTTCCTATTTAAAACACAAACAAAATAAAAGCCAGATTATATTGAAAAAGTAATAAGAGTATGTTGTTGTACGTTATTATTTAATTAAATAAGTCTAATAAAACAAAAATTATGAAATAATTATGGTTTTCGGAAAAAGAAATTAAAGTTTTAATATAACAAAGCTAAAAAACTCAATTGGTAAATTTAATAATTTAAGTAAAATACTCAAAATTTTAATAAGCAAAACTTAAGGCCAAACTAAATTTAAAGAGTCAACGTTTTTCTTGGGATTTAAAAATCAATTAACAAGGTTTCTTTTAAATGTGCTAAATTACCATTTCATACTATTGATAAACTGAAATTTATTGTTGATGGCATAAGCTATTCCTATGCGCATTTCACTGGTTGCTTAGGCCAGATCGTCAGAAAATTTCATCCAAAGATTTAAGAAAAGCTAAAGATATTCTACAAATACAACTGTTAAGCGAATAAGAATTATAAGCCTCAGGTTTACTTGTAACAATATCAAAGATTAAACAAAAACAACAACAACAAACAGTAAGTTTATATTTTCTTACAGTCCCGACTACAATTGGTTGATTTTTTGTCAACTCTAAATGTATTTGTAAGTGGGTAAAGAAAAAACAAAAACACAAACAAATAACTTTATTTTATTTTGCCAGTTCAAAGTTTTTCTTGGAATTCAAAAATTAATCAATAAGGTTTATTTTAAATGTGCTACATTCCCATTTCATACTATTGCTCAACTGAAATTTATTGTTGAGGGATAAGCAGATTAATAAAATTACGTTTATATTTTAGTATGTATTTTAAAAGTTAGAACCCTTTTTAAAACTTTGCATATAATTAATGATAGAAAAAACTTCCAGTCACCAGTGGCCTACCAGCTGTTTTACTTTTTCAGAATTTTAATTATCTCGCCCACTTTGAAATGTTTTCAAGTTTTTTTTTTCATCTATGGGGTTATCATTAAAATTGGGTTTTGTCTGCATTGTTTCAAATACTTTTTTTTTTGTTTTATCGATTATTGTGTTTTAATTATAATCAATTTTTTTTTGTCTTTTTCTATTTTTAATTAATTCCTAATCGTCTGTTTTCAAAAATACCACATTTTCTTTTAGAGTCTTTTTTTTATTAAAGCCGTTACAAATTAAGTGTATGTATTGGAATGTGTGTGTGGGTATATTTTGTTTATAAATACTATAGAATTGGTAAACCGGTATATATGTGTGTGTGCTGGTATGTGAGGCTGTGTGCGGTTTGGCAACAACTCACAAACAGTTATTGGCAAAATTAAAAAAAAATATTTTGCATATCGCGGCTCTTTGTTATTTTGAAATTCAATATTAAACAAACTTAATCACACACATACATACTCCTATGTACATATATACAACCACATACTCACTCACAAACACACCAACACCAAAAATTGTAATGCTTTCATTTGGTTTTGGATTATTTAATTATTGTTGCTTCAGGTCATTATTGTTTTATATACATATGAACAAACATATGTAAATAGAGAAATATCTACATATTTACTAGTGCCTATATACTACATACATTTGAGATCAACAAATCGGAATTAACTCAAAATATTAATTTTTTTTTTAGTTTGTGGAAGTAATACTCCACGTAATATTTATTTCTACCCGCTGTAAAAATATCGTGCTGTTTTGTCGACTTTTTTGTAACGAAACGGTTGGTTTTAATTTTAAATAAAAAACTGTTTTACTTCTACCAAAAATTTTCAAATGTCGAGTTAATGCGCTCTTGTTGAATAAGTGCTTTATGTAAATTTTTATAAAAGTAAAGCTATTTAAACTTGTGCATTTGTGTTTTTTTATTATTTCATAAATCATTGTAAAGTGACTGGTTATTGAGTTTTATTGTGAATTTACTTTAACATCAGGCATGATTTGTAATTTTTAAAGATTTAAAAAATCCGTATGCCTTTTTTATCCCGTTTACCTTTATAAAATTCGAAATCATGGATAGAAACAAGCCGGGTTTTTTTTTTAACCCATTAGTACAAAATAAAATCTGTCTTAATTTAAAATTGTACTAACACAACACGCATCAACAACAATTCATCGAAAACAACAGCTGCCTTTACCTATTATTTGTGGATTTCGAACGTGCCTTCGACCCGGTATGTAGTTCGTTACTCTGAAATGCTCAGAGTAGCAAGCGAATAATGATTGAATTCCACCATAACACCGACATTAGCCGACGATTTGCACACCGCTTCGATGATCTGGTGCATAAGATTAAGCGTCTTTCCATTTATGAAATAAAAGTGGCATCAAAATAAACGTATAGAAATCTTAACTAATACGGGTTGGCACTGACAATAAAACCCCATAATACTTCAAGGAAAGCGGATGGAAGATGTAGATTCCTTATCAGGTCTCGACAACACAGTTTGCAAAGACTAAGGCTCCAGTGCCGATATAACTGACAGAATCAACAAAGCCCGGACCGTATTTCATTCCCTGCATTGAATATGGAGGGCGAAAAATATAACGGTACTGCTGTATGTTTGTAGCACCTGAAGAACAACGCAAGCTACACGCAGAAAATTGAAATCTTTCTGCAATAAATGCCCAAAACAAGTTTTGCGAGTTTTCTGGCCAAACTGGATAACCAATGAACTACAGCGAAATCTGCAGGCGAAAATGGACTTGGATAGGTCACATCCGAAAAAGGCTACCTGACAAAATAGAAAGGCATGAACTGGATTGGAATCCACAGGGCCATAGAAATCCCGGAAGACCCCGAAAAACATGGATTAGAATTGCGAAAAAAGAACAGAAAACACCTTATGTGACTTGGAACCAAGCAAAAATAGCTAATGATCGAGTAAAGTGGAGAGAATTTGTTGATAAAGGGCATTTTGAGGGAAAATATTTTATTATAAAATATTTAATTGGTACTATTAATTTGTTTGCTGGTGCAAATTTATTGAATTTTTTAATAAACTTTACAAATTTTTCAATTGAAATTAATTTTTTTCTCTAACGAAAAATGGCATAAACCAGGTCAATATGTAGAAAATGTATACAAACTTTTAAATTTGAGAAAATTCAATTTATGTGCAATCAAATTTTTTAAGTAACTAATTTTTCCGATAAATCCCCTGCTGTTGTTTTTTTTATTCCTTTTTTATTCTGTATATCTGGATAACGACAAAAGCCAAAGTTTCCAAATTAGATACACACATCTTGGTTATCAATAAACCACCACTCTAGAAAAATGGGCGGGATTAGAGAAGTGGGCGTGGTATTTTCAATACAAACATATCATAATTTTTTTTTATATCTGGAGAACGGTTGGCCCTTTCCGTTTCCTAATTAGGTACAAGCATCTTGGTTATCAATACACAACATCCCACAAAATGTGGCCGATTGAAGCAGTGGGTGTGGCAAAAAAACGGTTCTTTTATATTTAAAGAGTGGTAAGAGAAATATTGTCAAAATTTGCTTCACATAGATGGGTTATTAATACACAACCTCCATTAATTGGATTGGAGTAGTGGTCGTGGCACCTCCCGTACATAGAAGTTAAGAGTTCTGTATATCTAGAGAACGGCAAGAGTCAAAGTTTCCAAAATAGGTACAAGCATCTTGGCTAACAGTACACAACATCCGAGAAAAGGTGGACGGTATTGGAGAAGCCGGCGTGGCACAATATATATTTATTTATGCCAAAAGAACTGTATTAATATAACTTTCTGTTTTTATCGCAAGGGTATATAAGATTCGTAATAGACGAATATAGCACTTTACCTGTCTACATGGACAGCAAATTGGCATACAATTACTTAAACTTGGAATACCAGGTAAATTAGTTAATTTAATTAACATGACTTACCAACGCCATTGCAAAGGTTTTGCTACAAGTTGAACTCTCTGAACCTCTTAATGTTATATCCGGTGTTAAACAGGGAGACGCTCTATCTTACCTTGTATTTATTCTTCTACTGCATGCCATAGTATACATTTGAAGCCGTAAAACAATTTAAATATATTGGTGTGATATTAAGCTCTCACAATGACACAACAGCTGCCATTCAAGACCGAATACAAGCAGCAAGCAAAGCATGGTTTTTACATTTAAAATTATTTAAATCAAAGCCCCTATCACGCCAGAGTAAAGTTAGACTTTGTATATCCCTTACAAGGCCAATTTTTTTTGGACACTCAAAGCATTTGATATGAACCAGCTGCTTTGTTTCGAACGTAGATTACTTCGTCCGATCAGAATTAGTGAAGACGATTATTTATGTAAGATACATAAAGGCCCAGAGAATTCGATGGTTAGGCCATGTAATAAGAATGTCAGACAAAAGAGTGGTGATAAAGATGTATGAACATATTCCGGAAGGCTCTAGAAGAAGAGGGAGACCCAGAAAAAGGTGGAAGATAGACGTAGTAAATAACCTGAGAAAACCTAATGTCTTAAACTGGGTTGATAGATCAGCAGATAGAAATTGTTGGCGGAAGCTTGTAGCAGAAGCAATGGTCCATCCCGGACTGGAAAGCTGAGGAAGTAAGTAAGTACTTGTTTTTATTAAGTTTGGTTTTAAAAGGCTTAAATTTAGTTTGTTATTGATTTTTTTTTAGCAAGTTTATTTAAAAAGTTTTAATTAAATCTTATAAAACAACATGTTAATTGGTCCGACGATGTTTCATTGAAAAAATAACTTTTTACATTTTGGCTATTGTTACAAAAATTAAAAAAAAACACACATAAATAACAGCAATGCAAACAAAAGAAATATTTGTTTCAATAGTAAATCTAAATGTTTTAAATAAACAGTAAAATATAAAAGTGGAACTGCACTAGAAAAAGGTTAGCTCTATTTATATACAGCCAACATTAAGCTTATCCTTATTGCTTTCTCAAAAACTATCCTTCGAACTTTTCCTTTTTTAAGCCATTTAAACGGTTGCCCTTCTAATCCTTCTCCTTTTTAACCCAAACAAATAGACCATTTTTTATTTAAATATTTTTGTTTTAAATTAATTCCATGAAGTTGATCAATATTTAAATTCTTGGTAAATATTTGCATTTAGTTTTCACTTCCTTTTATTTTTGGCTCTTACTGTATCCTAAACAAATAAAATTCCTTAGAATTTACGAAATACACGTACACATACAAAGACACACACATATAAACAGGCATAAATTTAACAAATACAAGTTAAAGTTGCCACTACACTGTAGCGTTTGTTATTGTTTATGGTTTATTTTGTTGCAAAAATATATAAAAATAAGAAAATTGTAACAATTTTATTGTGCTAAAGATACAAATATTCTACATAAATGTAGATATATTGGTGTATACGTATTATGTATAAAAATTAGGGAAGTAAAAGGATAATTCTTTACAAGTTTTGAAAGTGCCTGTGTCTTTTGACTTATAAATTAGCGAAGTTTAAGGAGTTTAAGGACATAATAAACTCAGATTGGATGAGGCAACCCATTAGTTTTTGTAAAAAATACAAGAATAGTATTTTCAATGATTAACAGCGAATTAATATTGCGTAACCCTCAATTAATTCCTCAATTCAGCGACATCTGCGGCTGATAATGCGATCTTCAAAAACAGGGCGCAAAACATCGAGTGTAGATTCGGCTGTGTGGCACGTAGCGCCGTCCTGTTAAAATCAAATGTTGCCAATATCCTCCTCTTCAATTTTTGTGAACCAAAATTCGTTCAACATGGCCCGATAACGATCGCCATTGACTGTAACGGCCACGCCTTGCTCATTTTCGAAGAAAAATTACCAAATTATGATTCTGGACCAAAATCCGCACAAAACAGTGACTCGTTTTGGGTGCAACGGCTTTTCAATGTATGCGTGCGGGTTTTCTGTGCCCCAAATGTGACAATTTTGCTTCTTTACATACCCGCCAAGATCAAAATGAGCTTCATCTGAAAAGATGATTTTTTTGGCAAAATTTGAATCTTCTGTAAGTCGATCCCAGGCCCACATAGCGAAGCGAAAACGCTTTGGATGGTCAGTTGACTTCAACTCCTCAAACAATTGGACTTTGTATGGCGTCATACCAAGGTCTTTATGCAAAATGATCTCAATTTCACGCACACTTTCTGCTACAGCAGCAATATTCTCGGGTGTACGCACTGTTTTTGGCTTTTCACGCTTTGTTTTATCGATGAGGATGCCAGTTTCTTTCACTTTTTTCACAAGATAACGAACATACGTAGCTGACGGTGCTTCTATTCTTCCAAAATCTGTACGCAATTTTCGCACATATTCTGCAACGTTACCATGATTTTCAAAGTAATTTCGCAATATTTCCCAGCGTTGTTCAAGCGCATACACAACCATATTCGTTCAGCGGAAGGATAAAAATAATTATCTGTCAAATCAGACATGAGCTAAGTGTTACTATTCACAAAATAAGCACTAGTTGAAAAAAAAACGTTAGATGGAGCACCCGTTATTTTGACAATATATCTTTAGATACTTACTTCCAAGTTCGCAGTGTAACCCCCGTGCGTTTATGTAGGGTTATATCTTTAGAATATATACTTTTTAATGTAACATTCTCCGGTGATATCAAAAAAATAGCTGACATTCAGAAAAGCTCAAAATTGATCGCAGCAGACTAGAGAAAAGAATCTTGGAACTAATTCTGGTAGTCGTAATCGATTCGAAGGCAATTTTATTTCTGGTTCTTTCAGTCGATGCTGAACGAATCGAAATTATTTTTTTAAGTATTCTGAAACTCAAATTAACGCTTTACAACACTGAACAAATAATTCGGATTCGTTCAGTATTGACTGCAATAATTAGATATTAAATTGCTTTCGAATAGAGAAAGTACTCGGTCACGACTGCCAGAATCAAGCCCCTGGTACCACGGTAGTCAGCAGCTCCTGACTCTTATTTCTTAACCTGATTGTTGAAGCCTAATCGGCGATCAGATAGAGGTTGTGGCTTAAACACAAACCAGCAAGCAGAAAAATCTGTTTAAGGCTGGTCTGCTGGCAGATCTGCCTGCTGTTGCTACTTCAAAATATGCTCACAGAGCAGCGGGGGTTAGATAGCGCCAGCTCCACTCATTCTTCATTCAAGTAACAACCAGAGTGATCTGGTTGATCAAAGATCACCGTAGATTAAGGATCCCATAACAGGTGTTCGCGTTTATCGCATTTGACTTGCTCGTTGTTTGACATTTGGCACCATCCTGCTGAAATACAATTATGCAATTATACAATTGCCTTCAAATGAGGACACAAAAAGTTATTAAGCTTTGGCATATACCACTGCCATAGACTTTGACGTTCTTACTTTTTTCTTCTTTTCCTGGATTTAATGGCGTGCAAATAATGGCTTGAGGATTTTCATTGCTCTCAATGCAGAAATTCTGTTTTTTAACAAGAAATTTTAACTCTGAATAAATTGCAAGCCATGAGTTTAAGTCTATTCATGATGAATTGCCAAACCAAACTAATATCAAAACAACCTAAATCTGTCCAATTGACAGTAATGCCAACTTTAAAGGCCCGGTTAAAAATTGTTTTGGTTCAATTACTATTTGTATCTAACTGCTGATAAATGACTCATAGAAGGCCTCGGCTCTTTCGTATAAAAGATAAGATAAACATTCCACATTCCTTTCTATGAAAAGGGAGAAGAGAAGGAGTAACATTATTATTTATGAGTCAGTTCCCTACCATTTTTATTTAACTGCGAAAGAAGTGAGAGCGGCCGGCGTACTCTCCAACGACAACGTGTGTAAAAAAGATATGAGTATGGCATGGAGCGAGCAGGCCCTGTATATCCAGAAGAAGGAGTAAAGAGGCCTTCTAGAAGGCATACGTACTCCTTCTTTTCCCCGCTGGGAATTAAAACTAATACACAAGTAAAAATATTGATAAAAATACACATACATACACACCAACACTTACACGAACTTATACATTCATAAGTTAACAATATTTAAAGTTTATAAAACAATACATTTTACTAAAAACCCAATAACTTTATACAGATTGGCCATACAAAAATAGTTTCTCTATAACACAGTAAATTTTGTTTTGGTATATTTTTAATTTTTATGAATATCAAGTTTAAAGAAATCATTTTAAATAAAAATTTAAATTCTATTTTATAAATAAAAAAAAATAATTTTCTGATTAAATGTTGCAATCAAAACATTTTAGCAAAACTAAAGGAAATTTTATTAGGAGTCAATTCGGAATTTATGGTTGTAATAAAGGGTATGTCTTTTTAATTCTTAGACTAATCACCAGATTTTGCAATTCCGCTTTTAAAGCATGGAATTTCGTCTATTGATAACCGAGAGGATTGCATCTAATTTGTAAACTTTGCCTCTTGCCGCTCTCTTAGTTTATACAGGAATCTATAATGTCTTTTTATGGGAGGTGCTACGCCCACATCTCTAACCCGGCCCATATAGAAAGGTTGTGTTTTGATAACCAGCTATGTAGAGCAAAGTTGAAAATTTTTTCCTACCGTTCTGAAGATGTAAATAAAACAATGTTGTACCCCCCCACTTCTCTAATTCCGCCACATTTTGTCAGATGTTGTGTATTTATTGATTCTCAAAATACTCGTTCCTTGTTTGAAAACCTTGGCGTTTGCAGCTCATTAGATATAAAAAAAACACAACAAGAAATTTATAGTCAAGGTAAGAGGCAGATGGAGTTTTGCTCGTATCTTAGTCATTTATGGACTGATTTGGCTGAATTTCAATAGGAAACTTTAACAGAGTATATGTGGCATAAATATATAACACGCTTATTACTGGAGTCTTTGAAAACCCCATTTAACATACAAATGGACAAACGGACATCGTTAAATCAACTTCGCTACTCATAAGGATCCAGAACATATACACTTTATAGGGTCTTAGATCATATTGTAGAAACCACCCTGTGGTGAAGCTTATAAAAACAATTTTTTCCTTATTTTATTCCTCGAGGGAACAAAGGACTTCAACAATAAATTTCCAACAAAATCTATTGTTCGCAATTATTTTAGCCTCATCACATCATGATTTATTGTTGCCAGATAGTTCTCTCCTTACAGACCTACGTCAGGTATTTTTGGGTTTTCCTCTATGTCTACTTCCATGTGGGTTCCATTCCAGTGGCATCCTGGTTACATTATGTACTGGCTTTCTTAAGGTGTGTCCTATCCATTTCCACTTTCTGCGTTTTATCTGTATGTGTGTAGGCTCCAGAGGTTTTCGTTTGCTATTGTGTTGGGCCAGTATAGTAGTAGCAGTAGTTATAATGCGGAGGCATTTATTAATAAAAACTTGTAGCCGCTGACTGATCGATTTCACTTCCGTATGAAAGGGTCGACTTGACACGTGCGTTGAAAATACAGATCTTTGTTATTCTCGTTATTTGTGGTGCTCGCCATTTATTTTTTAGTCTGCCAAATTGCTTTATTGAGCCTATTCGTGATGTCCTTCATAAGATTGTTTGTTTTATCTTGCACGTCCGAAAGTTTGTGTGAAAAAAGGCAAATATCAGCTGCATCTTCTAAATCCTCCAGACGTCTTTGAAAACTACACGCAATACCCCTTTTTTCCTGCACAGTTCCTTCATAAAACAATCCATTACTACTGCAAAGAGTAGTGGCGATAGAGGGTGATTTTACTAATACATAACCTCTAGTCCACCATAAAAACAATTAAGGTTATTATATTCTTTGGCTAATCTGACAAAATTGTAAGCTTTGAAAAACGCCAACCTCCTCCCAACCTCTGGATCCGTCGACTTTATATGTTCCCATGACAAATTGAAGACCGACCATCTTAAAATAGTGCAGAGTTCTATGGTCAAGATATGATGATTTTATGAGGCTTAGGTTTGATAAGAACCAAGTTAAAACAGTAACATCTGTCATTATGGCTCACCGATTAATAAACACCAACGTCATCCAATTGAGCCTTAATTATAACGTCTTCTGTGAAAGCTGTCAGAAGAAAGAACGATACTTTAATTTCTCCGCCAATGTCCTAGTTATAGTGATATTAGGAAAAGGCATTTTAGAATACCATAATTTCCCTGCTTGTATGTTTTGTCTGTGATAGGACTTTGGTGAATCTTTCTTTTCTACAGGTAATCGAAATGGAGGATGTAGTAATGCTTATGGAATAATCTTGCTCTAACACAGGTCACTGGTTTGGGATATCACAAAGGCCAACGCTGTAATAAGACTTCCTCGTGTCGGCTACTAAATGTTTATTGAAAGATGAATGAAATATTTCTTATGTATATACATAACTGTGCAGGACCTTCACTTAAGTTTCTTCACATATTTCCGCATTTCTTGTAGCTCTTTTTTTTTGCTTATCTTATGGCTCGTTTTGACTGTGCCAACTTTATTTTCGTATATATGCAAATCATGTGACAAAATGATATAAAAAGCAAAGTATTTGCACATAAATATTACATAATTTCAGTAAAAAACCGCTTGGCGATAGTGAAATGCCTCAGCCTTCCTAATTTTATAAAAATTTTATATATAAATTTATTTTAGATGTTAATAAATAAACCTTGGAAGAACTGATATTCGCAAAAACTGCAAAAAGTTATCACCCTTATGTTAACCATGTAACAGAAATCTACATACGACACCAATTTAAGGCATTAATTTAAAGTTTATTTAATAATTTCATATAGAATAAGCTATAAATACTATTTAAGTATGAGCAAATAGAAATGCAATTTAATAAACCTTAAAAGGAAAGTTTACATACTGACTAATATCGCGTATAAATATTTGTTACATGGTGTAACTACTGAAGCTATGGTCACACTTACCATATATTTGACAATTTATATTTTTTAACATCACACAGAAAAAAATCAAGTTAAAAACGTCGAAAACAAGGTTGATTTAAAATTTTTCGGTGGTGATTTTGCTTCATACGTGTTTCATGTTAATTCAACCTGATTTTATAATTACTTGCGAACAACATTTTTTTTCTTTTAAAATAACTATAATTCATGTTAATTTAACATTGCAGTAAAGTTAGAGCAAAATGTCAATTGCATTGAAATAACAATCGAATCACGTTGAATGAAAGTTATTTCATGTTGAAACAACGTGAATTTCATGTAGAAACTAATTGGTGTGAAGCAGCTTCAGAGACAACATATGCATTTATTTAAGAATAATTCAAAACACTTACCCCTGTAACACATGTTTCACTTATTTTGTAGTCTCCTTTGTTAACAGATCAATCAGCAGAATGGCCCGATATGGTTTTCGTCATCATTCTACTTTGAAAACTTGATGTACTATTTAACTAAATAATTTTAATTAAAAGAATACGGGAATTGTCTTCTTTTTATAACATATTTTAGGAATGAAAATAAATAAATTAACATACTTAACTATGTATGCATGTTAATTTAACAAGATAAACTTTTGATTTTAATATAAAGCAGGTTTTTATGGATTGAATATTGAATCCATATTTATTTATATATTAATATTTTTTTTTTTATTTTTTTATCAGTGAATAATGTTTTATAGGTGTGATTAAAGATTTTTTTAATATTTTTCATTTAAAATTAATATGTAATAATGATATATTTAAATAAAGGGCATACTTTTGCAGAAATTTAACATGATTCTCAATCAACATTTTTCCATGTTAATTTTATATTGGTATTTTTTTCTGTGTGATCAAATGTCACTTAACACTGTATCAATAAAATTTTTCTACGATTTATTTTAGAAATTAAATTTGGTATGCAAGTGCACAGCTTAAAAAAACTGAATTGGTAACTTGCTTTATTTTTATGAAAACAATAAACCGACCCAGTAAAAAAAATTTGGGTTTTTTGAAGCACTTAAGAGAAAAAGCGCATAATCGAGCGATTCAATAAGAGAGCTTTTATTTAGCAGTAAATGATAAAGAATAAAATATAGAAAAAGCTGCTATTTTAGTGCTGATAACGATGAGGTTTTAAAGCGAAAAAACATAAAAATATATAATGGCTTACGAAAACTATTGAAACAATGCATTTAAGCAATTAAAAGCAAAACATCACTGAATATGGAGTGCTTTGTTTGCATGATAAAAAAGCGCTTATTGTCAGCAGTAAATAGTCCTCCAAACCGGAGACACTCCATACAAAATCAGGCATCCCATCAGCAGGTTTAAAGCGATTTGAGGTATGCATTCATACATAAAATTGTTGGCATTTTTTTAAGCTTTTATGACGTTGCAAATAAGACTTTTTTAATATTTGCAATTCTTATCCACTCTGCAGTTTTGTTTGCTAAAATCTTTGGCTTTTCTAAAATGTTTTGGGAGAATGTTTCCTGATGATCTGACCTAAGCAACCAGTGAAATGCGCATAGAAACTGAGCTTTCCCTGAACAATAAATGTCAGTGTTTTTATCAAGGAATTAAGCACTACAAACAACATCTTATTAAACAAATAGTTAAACAAATTGAGTGGTCACGCTTTTTTCATATTTAATCATCAAACATTGGCTAAGTGTGAACATACCTTAAGTATGGCATAAATCTTTAATGATCGTTATTAACTTTCACATTGTTTTTTGTATGTTTGTTTTTTTCCATTTAAAATTGCTGATAGTTCAAAACAAATGCAAGAAAGATAAGCACATACCTTTATAAGTGGGGGAGTACTACTAAGAAACAAGGTCGACAACTACTTTAACATGTAAGGTACATACGTGTCTTAGCCGTAAGCATGTTTGTACTTATGTATGTATACGAAGACACGCGCTAGCTTATATTTATAAGTACTAATTTATGCACTTACTGTCATATCAATTTTAAGTATGAAAACATATGTATCTCACAAATTATAGCGCTCGTTAACAAATAAAATTAATTATTGTTAAAATGTATGTGTTCTTGATGAAATTTAAAGTATTAGATAAATATAATAATATATAATAATTTGTTAATATCTAGCTAAAGGAACACATGTATTTAGTTACATTTTTATTGGCATGAATAAAAATAGAGATTGTAGGTAATCTAATAATATTTTAACTGAAAGGAAGTCGATATGTACAATTCGATTAATAATTTAATTCCAATTTTCCATTGTACTTCGCTTCAATTCTGTCTTTTCTCATTAGTATGTATGAATGTTTTTGGTTTTGCGTTTACTTATAGATTTTAAAACAGTGTTCGAAAATAAATACTAAATATCCCTTCTTATTGTTCGGTTCGGTAGATTTGTGGAAAACACAAACGCTAATAGTAGAAAATCATTAATCATCTTTCGAACACAACAATAATACTATTTTCATCCAACTCAACAAAAGATGAGAGCATTTAATTACGTTCCGTTTTTATTAAATCCACAAACCTTATTGTGTTTGGTTCGGCTCATTTGGCTGTTAAAAAAAACCAAAAAGAAAATACACATACGAAAACAAAAAGCCAGCAAAATAATTTTACACAAACAAAATATGTACACAATACACACACAAGCTGTTCGTGGTGCGGTCGTTGCAAAATTTTTTTGTTTGTTTATTTCTTTATCAATATAAAAATAGAAACATTAAAATATAATGTTTGCCTACAGTACCACTACAATTGTTCTGTTTTTAAACGAAGAACTGAACTCTATATAATGTTTGGCTCTTTCTTGAAAATAGTTAAGAACGGTATTCACCCTCCGATGAGTGAGAAGGTCCCTTTTTGCCTTTTCAAACTGAAATTACTCCTACGTCGGCCACTACAACCCCCCCCCACCCCACCCCCAAAGTTATTCTGTATTCCAAGTTACTCTGTATTCCGATCGGGTCATTACCTTAGGAGTTATTGAGGTTTTAGTGAGAATAGTACGCGGACGTGTGAATAGGTCCGTATGGACCTTGTACTGAATTTCACTAATAAATGCATGTTTTTGGGCTTCATTATAATTTTTTTATTGTTTCAACACATAATTTACTTGTTGTGAACACAAAGACCTAAACTCAAAGACATTAGGGATGATGATAAAAACAAAAAATTCTAAGAAAAAATTCTATGAACAAAAATACTAAGAACAAAAAATTCTAAGAGCTGGTTTATTGCTAGTAGTATAAAATTAGTAAAATTAATTAAAAAAAATTGAAAAAATTATTTTTGTATGTAGAATTTAGTTATAAACAATAAAAAGAAAAAAAAAATCAAAAAAAAATTTTTTATATGAAAAAACTTGATTTACAAAAAAGGTCCCTAGGGACCTTTTCACACAGCCGTGAAGTTCAGAATTGTCACTTATCGGAGGGTTAAGGGTTGTGTTCGTCCACACAATCACTAAAAAAAAATAGGTATTGTACTTGGGTGTGTAAGCCGAACGCTAAATAAGGTACTGTTTATTTTCGAACACTGTTTTAAAATAGTGTAGAACTTTTACTACACGCAGAGAAATAACAGCTAGCCTACTGGGGCACCCATGGGAGGTTACACGTCCATTTCTCCAATCCAGTTCATTTCTTTATTGTCTTTGTATGGGAGGTACTACGCCCAATCTAGTTCACTTCTTGCCAAATGCTTTGTACCGATAACTAGGCTATGTATTTGTTCCTAATTAAGAAATTTTAACTATTACCGTTCCCATTATATACAGAAATTTATATGGTCTTTGTATGGAAGTTACCATGCCCAATTTTTAAATTGAGCCTACTTTTTGACAGATGTTGAGTATTGTTTTCCAAGTTAACTTTTACTGTTACTCTTCTCCAGATATAAGGTTATTCATATTGTCTTAGTATTTGAGTTATGAAGACTTCTTGGAACCTAAAAAAATATTTTTGTCCCATGTTTAGCATTGTATAATCAGGAAACTACTGTAAACATTTCAGCAAAATTGATTTAGTAATTTAGGAGTCAACAGGGAACAAAAAAGCAAACATGCAAACAAACTCATTTTAATTTGTATACCCTTTACCGCTTGTAATTTATACAATATTAATCTCGGACCCTTTTAAGTACATATGTATTTATTCAAGGACGTATAAGTAGAGAAATTGATTTAACGATGTCCATCTGTCCATGTGTATGTTGAATTTGATTTTCCGAAGATCCCAGAATTAATGGGGAATAGGTTATTACATATCTGTGGCAATAACTAATAATAGCTTAAGTTGACATAAGTGCTTTTTCATTTTGTTACATATTTTTATTCTCTACTTCAAGATCTGTCACTCACTTAAATCACAGAGCACACGGAAGCGTCCCGAGACAGAAAATATTGTATTTTTCTGTCTTTTTCTTCAAAAGCTGCCCTTTTTGTATTTTTTGTTTTGATTGCGCAATTTGTGTTGATACACAGAAAAAATTATTGCCAAATTATTTTCAAACAAACGCTTGTTTGAATTTTTTTTTAATTTCTACAAATTTTTTTACTGATTCAATAAATATTTTTGTTTGATTTTTATTTAACCAACAAAAATGTTGACAACTATTCAAAACTATATTTTATACGCGCTATTGGTTTCAAGTTTTCATAATTTTGTATGAAATATTTAACGCTCTTTAATGTTGTCGTTTTTTGCATTTTTTTATTTGATCGTAAGCAACACTTCTTTATGTGAAATATAAGAACAACAACACAAAACACATACAGCCTATTTTTGGACGCTTTAAAAAAGTACAACAAGAAGAAAGAGGATAAAATAGCGCGACGAGGTTACTAGAAAAAATCGAAAGCAATAGCAGGTAAAAAAAGGTTTCATTATTTTTAAACAACAGAAACAACAACAACATTATAAGAAACAAAATAAATTTTTGGTTGGTTTCAAAGTATGGTAAAAAAGAATGAAAAACAAAATCCCGTATTCAATTTTTGAAAACTGTTTAGTTAAATACATCAAATATAAAAATAAAATGATGACGAAAAACATATCGAGTCGGTCTGCTGCCGGTTTTGGTAACATTTCTACTTCTTTAGCCAAGGAAAGGATACAGCAGTGAGTGATGAAGAAAAACATTGTGTGTATAAACAAGACTTCGTTTAAAAATTATTCCAACAAAAAATGTGTCTCAAAGCCAGCCGCCACTATACTTCTGCCTTCATCTTCAGTGATAGCTTGGGTGCGCGTCATTGCTTGTGCAAAAATTTTTGTTTGATTCAGCAAAATTATTTGTTTGAAATTTATATGAATTTCAGTAAACTTTTAGCTTGATTCTGTAAATTATTTGTTTGAAAAAATCAGTGTTTTTTTTTTAAGTAAACAAAATGCAAATAAATTGTTTGAATTTGCGAATTTGTTTGTAGGACCGATTTCAGACAAAAAATGTTTTGATTCTACAAATTTTTTGTTTGAATTCGAAAAATAATTTTTTTTGTGTAGTAGCGGCCTGTTGTTACACATTGCCACTTAACTACTAAAAAACGTATTTTTCCCCTTTCTTCGACAGCTGCCCACGCAAATGATTTAGCCATTTTTCATACGTCACTTTTTTAATCTCTGTGAGCTTTGTGACCTAAATATTATTTATGTCACATGCACTTTGTCTAAGTATGCTATTGAATTTCAGTCAGATCGGTCAATAAATGACTGAGATATGATCAAAGAGCCACGACTGCCTCTAACTTTACCCATAAATCCCTTGTTGTTGTTGTTTAATTTTTTTATTTTTTTTTCTGTAAATCTGAAGAAAGGCAAGAGCAAAAGTCTCCAGCTTAGGTACAAGCATCTTGGTTATCATAACATCCGACAAAATGTGGGCTGGATTAGAGAAGTGGTGGTGGCATAAAATATAAGAAAAGTGAAAGGTATTTAACATTCCGAATAAACGAATTTAGCACTCTTGCTTGTTATAATAAAAATTTCAATACATTAAATAATTGCTGGTTATTTAATATGTAAACGAATTAACAAAATAAATTGATGGAAAAACTTTTCAAATTATTTTCTAACATAACGATATGTAATGTATACGCCGTATATGTATGTAACTATTTATTCGATAGAGGATATATGAAAATTCCTCACACAACTATTTTTCCCAACAGAAAATAATTACAAAAGTGTAATGTGTAAATTACACATAAATATTAATGTAAATACATTATACTTACTACATGTACATACACATATCATCCTTTGTTGTATTTATTGTTTAATATTAAAACATGCAAAAGTGTTTGTGAATGTATTAAGATTATTAATTGGTTAACTAAATTATTATTGTGGTTTAACCACTTACCAAAACTTACTCATAGTCCTTGGGATTTCTGGTTGGGTAAAACTGAATAAAAATTTAATTAAATAAACAAAAAACATTACATTATTTATACCAAAATAATAAGGTTAAGTTGAATGTTTTTGTAAAACAGATTTAAAATTTAAATTTGTGTACAAATCTAATTATGCTTGTGGCCTTTTTAGTAATTAGGCAATACTTGGGGAATTCATAAATTTTTTAAAATTTTTTAAAAGCAGAACAAAATCTTTTAAATCTTTTCGATTCGCAGGAAGCAGCAGACCTCTTAAAGATTTCCATAAATAATTCTGAAATCTTAAAAAACTTTTTGTTTACTTGTTTTATAAAATCCTAGTGAAAACAAAAAAAAAAGTTTTGAAAAGATAAAAATATACACATTTAATTTTATGCTAATAAGTTGGCTTCATAGTGATGAAATTCCTGTGGCAATAAAAATAAATCATGCATAATATTAACCTTTTTTCCAACAAACTTTGAGATTGTTTTTCGGTAAACTGCCTGCGTACTTCTGGTTTGAAACAATCTTACTGTTCTTTTCTGATTAGCTAAAACTTTATTAAGCTTTCAATCAAGAGAATTAAATGTTTTGGGGTGAAAGAAAAGATATCAAAGAATTTTGTTAAAGGTGTTTAGTTTATTATACGAGTAATATTTATAAAAAAAAATTTAACTTTAATCAATTTTAAGTTACTTGAAAAGTAAAATTCCAATTACTATTATAAATAAATGGATATACAGCCGTACACACGTGTATATATTTATGCACTTAAAATGTTAAAAATTTTATTTTTTTTTTATCTCAATATCCGTCCATGAATCAATGAATGGTTTACCACTTTGTCAGCTGGGTGAATAATTTTACTTTATTCTTTGCCAGTTCTTTAAGTATTAAAAAAAACTCAAACGTAAACATTTTTCTTAAAAAAAAAAGTTATCAATAATTCATTTTTGTATTTATTTTATTTTTTTATCTTTCTTATGCGAGTTTTCTTATTTCTTCAAGTTTAAAATTTATGATTATTTTTTGTTTATTCTTGTTGTTTCTACCACTTAGAGTTTCTTTGTTGTTTATTCGTTAAGACTATAACCAAAGAATTTTATTTACTTTGCATCTTTGTGATCCATTTCTAGTATTTGAATTTTATGAATAAATAAATTTTTTAATTAAAAAAAAATTTTAATCGCTTTGAATTCGTTTAGTATAAAAAGCTCACTACAATTGAGCTTTTAATAATGAAAAAATCATTAAAATATAAAATTTATTTTAAAGAAAAGTACGAAGATGAGTTTCATGCTTACAAGCTAAAGTGCAATTACAAAGCACACATCCCCGGGGAGTGTGGGAATCATTTTAGGGTTATCTCATCTTTTGGCTTTACACTCACAATATTCTGTACGTAAAATAAACTGAAATTGTATTATAAAATAAATGAAAGTTCAATTAAAACCGGTCTACCTATTTTTCATTTATTTTTAACAACAAGTTCATTTAATTTTTACTGTCAAAAATGCAACACCATATTTCGTAAAATCAAATAAATATTCAGTTATTTTGTAAAATTTTACTGTCAAAAATGCAACACCATATTCAGTAAAAACTATTAAATATTCAGTTATTTATTAAAATTTTACTGTCAATTTTTTACTGTCAAATTGACCCCATATTCAGTAAAAACAATTAAATATTCAGTTATTTTATTAAATTTTCGTTTACTCCACAAAAGAGCCGAATTTCTGAAAAATTCCAGACAGACACCTGTCCGCTTGTTTTTCTTATAAGCGAGAGAGGGAGAATATTTTTATTTACTTACCCAGTTACACACGTTTGTTTTACTTTTGTTGTACTGACCACGTTGTTTACAGAAGAACTCTCAATTATAAGACACCAGCAGCATGACCGATATGGCTTCGCAATTATTTTACTTTTAAAATTTGATGTATTTAACTTAATTATTTTAACAAATAGAAAATGGGTATTGCTTACACAAAACAAGCAATTCATTTTTTATAGATAAGTAAAAATAAATTTTTGGTAGTAAAATTATATAAAATAACTGAATATTTAATTGTTTTTACTGAATATGGTGTTGAATTTTTGACAGTAAAATTTTATAAAATAACTGCATATTTATTTGTTTTTACGGAATATGTAGTTAATTTTTTGACAATTAATTTATAAAAGATAACTGAATATTGATTTGTTTTTACGGAATTCCCGGTTGAATTTTTGACAGTAAAAATTAAATGAACTTTTCGTTGCTTTAAATTACATTTTTATTTACTTTAACATAAAGAAGAATTTAACTCAATCAACGGACAATATTAACTGCAACTGAAAATCCGTATTAATATGCACTTAGTTTTTTGAATAACTGTTAGAATCAGTTAAAAATAAATTTGCTTGGAATTTTAAATGTTTATTTATTTAAAAATGACTGAACGGAATATTTCTTAAATAAACTACAGTCCGTTACTGTAATAATATTGTGAGTGTACATAATAAGAGGCATATTTAGATGCACATAATACCTGGGCTTCAGCAAAATGCAAAATTGACAGATCACAGCAGATCCTCACGATCTCTTGCATTAGCGGCTTACCATAAATCATACGGGGTCAAAAGCCCCTAGTGCCTCGGCATCAGACTGACTTTTAGCTGTGGCCTCCATTAGTGTACTTCTTGCAGGTATTCTTGTAGGAAGATTGTCTTTGCAAAAATTTTTCTTTTCCGATAATAAGTACTTTTACGGTTGCACATCTGCCCAATAAAAGCTTGCTTTCACAATACGGATGAAATGGATAGATGCTTCTTTTACGAAGGGATAATTTTGCTTGATCACCTAGTAGTTGGTCTATGAAAATCCCTCTGTCATCACTTGTGGAAGAGTTCGGCCTGAGGGAGGATTTTCCCTAGGTGTTGTTGCTACCCAGCAACTGCTGCTAGCATATTTCAAAAATAGATATTTCCAAATTTAATAGCTACGGGGGCGCGTTTATATACGTGCTGGATCATGCACTCTAATTGCAACCTGTGTGTGCTGGCTGCGCTCACAAACACAGATAATTGGTACGCACATTGTTTATCACCCAGTGAATAAGATCCACCATGGAATTTCGATGAATTTTGCTCGATATCGTATGCGGTGATTAGACCCCAGAACTGAAAATAGGGATATAAATAAGGTTACAATCAATAGAAATAAAAAACGCGAAAAAGAAATAGAATCCGTTTATGTACAGGAACACATACAGGTTTACAAAATACCACGGCTGGATGGATGAACTCTAATAAAGAGGAACATAAATAGAAGGAGTATTGATAACAAGACTAAATAAATTTATGTTACACAAAGATCTTTCTACCCGGTAGGCTAGCTGGTAGAGGGCTAGTCTATCAGGCCCGGGGTTGCAGGTTCGATTGCCGCCTGCAGGATTCTGTCCTGTAGAAAAGCGTAGAGCTGCGCTGGATTAGCTGAGGGAATTTAAAAAGAAAACAAAAATGACGGCTAATTGAACTTAGAAAAGAGTGGAGAACTGTAATTTGAAAACAAGTGGAATTAGGAGAAGAAATAATACTAGGATAACGAACGAAGCACCAGAGAAAAGGGTCGATATTGAAATTGTTATTCAAGAAGAAAATAGATATTTTTAAGAAAGATTGTGTAAGTTATTATGATCGGAGTTAGAATTGGGATTTGGACTATAAAAACAACCAGAACAGAGCTTCAGCATTTAATTTAAGTGTTGACAAATAATATCGTTAAAAGACCTGGGGGAAAAGTACAGCACTCGATATCGTTTAAAAGTTCAATTTAAATTTTATTGTTATTTCGATCAGTATCGACTGCGGTAAATTGCCCCCTGTATATGTCTTTGGTGTATTAAAATTGATAAAGCTAAACAAAAAGCAGGTCCATGTACAAATTTAGGCCTTGAAAGAATTATAAAAAGCAACAAAATGCGAAATACATCAACGATAAAGAAAGCTATTCGAAAGAGAGCTTAAATAATATAACATTAGAATTAAAATTAAGCTTGTCACCTTTGACGGGGTTGGGAGCAGTTTATTTGCTTATTTGTTAAAAAAGTGTTAAACATATTTTTCAATGCTACTTAAACCTTCAAATCTGGAAATATCAAAACATGTTTGCTATTTTCAAACAACTACAATTTGTTTTAACTTTATTGCATTGATTTATTATTGACTTTAAGTGTTTGAAGTTCTACGCCTGTATTCATAAAGATATTTTAAATTTTATAAAGATTTACAAAACAAATTTTGCATGAAAATTTTCCTTAATAAACATTTGTTAAATTTAAGAATCGTTTATGAATACGGGGGCTAATCTTTATTACTACTAAAGCTGAAATGTATTCTTCAATGTTTACACCTGAGTCCCAAGAAAAATGTATTAAATTTTAAACCCATAGCCATCATTAACAATGAAAAACTTAAATTACTATTAAGCCAAATTGCAATAATTGCACGTTCTTCTGGAAAGGGAAGAATAAAGCAAGTAAAAGGATTTATATAAATCTGATTAAAAGTAAAGAGGATTTTCGAGGTTCTCTTTTTAGGTTGTGTTTTACACAAAATGAAATTGAAGCATGAAAATATTTTATGTGTATGTACATTTGTCTATGATGAGCTTATTAGCTAATTAGGTATGTAGTATGATCGTATGTTTTCTATAGTTGCTACAATAACATGAGCTAAATTAGAAAAAGTATTTATTTATAGTATGAAATGGGCAGGAGAGTGTATTTTAATAAAGTTGGGATATTTGTAACCTTTATACTGATTTAAGTAAAATTGTGAAGAAATGGTAGGATATGGTTTACATAAATTTATATATTAATATGTATCCTTGGAATTACTGAAAATGGCATCTAACAAATTATGTTCTCTCACTCCCTTTTTCGAAATATTTTAAACCAATTTTTAATAATTACACACGTTAACAGTTAATCGCATTCCGAAAAAAATTTATTAAACAGACATTCAACGTATTCCATAATATACCTAAGGCCCCATATAAACCCTACTACCGGAAAACAGCTTAGTACGCCTAAAACCGTAGTAAATAATGCTATCATTGCAAAATTAGTTAATTTACAGTTTTATAAGACTAGAAATGACAGCGTGACATTTTGTGAAGATCGGTCCATAATTTACCCTTGGCCACATGTAAATCCTACTCCTGGAAAACAGTACGCCTAAAATTATAATTAATAATTCTATCCGAATAAAATTAAATTCTTCACAGTTTTATAGCACTAGAAATAGCCAGGTAAAATTTCGTGAAGATCGGTCCATAATTTACCCTTGCCCACATATAAAGCCCAGTCTGGTAAACCGTAGCAGAAATAGATATTACGGTAAAATTTCTTCCAACTTAGCTTTATGTGGCCAGAAAAAATGTCATGTAATTTTGTAATATACGGTCTATAATTTACCTTAGATACCATATTTAGCAGCCTACTGAAATTCACAGTAAGCGTAAAACTAATTCCACCACTCTGCAGAATTTTAAGATGATTGGTTCATAACTTACACTGGCTCCAATATAAGTACCCCTCCTGAAAATTATTTAAGTTCGGCTTCAACTGTTACGAATCATAATATTTTACTTAAGGTTGTCGGTCAGTTATCACCCCTAAAAAAATCGAACTGTCGGTGGAGGATACCAAAGATTCGGCACAGCCGAATATAGCGCTCTAACTTGTTTACTAATAAAAAAATAAAATACAGAAATAACTTCAATTTGTAGCAAACAAAAATTTATCGAAATACGAACCACGTGTGAGTTTTAATATAAAATAAATTCCTTAGATTAAAATTATTTATTTTGTTAAAAAAACACTTCCGAGCCAATTAATGTTTAACCGCCCTGTTGGCAACGAATAAAAATAAAATCAAATAATCGTTAAATCATTTGATATGGTGATAATTTGGAATAAACTCACCTTTAAATCACAACTGATTCGAAGCAAAAATAAAAATGTTATAAAAAAATCTTGGTACTTATATTTCCATATACATACGATGTAGATAGATACCTTCACACACATGCTGCACACTTACACACATACATTGAGAAAGAAAAATATATAATTCCCTTAAAAATCATTTATAACAAACTTATTTTTTTTGGAATTTACACGAAATAAGCAGGGGAGGTTCAAATAAATACAAAAATTCAATTTACGTTTTGGTCTAATCATATATACAAACACCAGTTCACCTGCTTTTAGTACAGACATGCATTCACGTACTTATAAAAATTAATAAGCAGCCAAAAAAAAAAAAAAGCAACGGAAAGGAAACTGAAACAAATAACAGCACACACTTAAACTGTATTTAACACGCACAAAACAACATTACAACAATATTGTTAATGATTTCGGTGGAAGGGACCAAGCCAAAAAAAGAAAACTTCTATCAATTTCTTTTCATTTGTTGTTGTTGTTTTTCTACTTATTTTTTCCAAAGCAGTGTTTCTCTTTTTCATTTTCGGCAATTTCCACAAACAACAAATTTGCTTAAAATATAAAAACCTATAAAACAGTCGCAGTTTGAAAATAAAAAAAATAAAGGAATTTACTCATATCCGTTTCCGTTTCCGTGGTTTTCAATTATTTTCCTTATTTTTGTTTTACTGTTGCTGTTGGCTTTTCAAAAGGTTTTTATTTTACTCGAATAGCAGAAATTCTAAATTGATTTTTTGTTTGGTTTTTTTTATATACTTTTTCTTTTTTTTGTGTTTGAAAAGCTGTAATTTTATGTAAGAATTCCAAAAATTAAATCCTCTGACAGCCTGAAGTAGTGTGGAAATTATGGCCTCGAGCACAAAAGCTTAAAAATTGAAATTAATGAAATTAAGTTTGTAATGGATGTTAACAAAAATGCAATATATATTTGGATTCTTAAGTATTTAATTAACATGGCAGACAATATGATAAGCCATAATTCTGGAAAAAGATTAAAGGAATATTTGCTGAAAAATTATTTTTAACAAAAAAAATTTTATGGTTACATATTTTTCTAATGTATAAATAAAAATGCTTTTGTTTTAAGCTCGAGACCGGTCCATTTTGTTGCTGTATTACGGCGCGCCGCGGCGTGCTCTCTATTTAAATTAATTTATTCGAATAAAAACAACTTGAATTAATTTTTTCTAATGTCTCCGCGCTTGTTTGTCTATTTAAATTTGATAAATAACTTTTTAATTGTTAAACATTTTCAGTAGTTTGTGATTTTATTTTCTCAATTTCAACTTTCTTCCTTTAGAAACATTTGCAAAGAATTATGTTTCGTGTAATTAAAATCTACTTAAATTTAAAAAAAAAACTTCAGTAGCAATTTTCTCATGATAATCCCAATTTATTAAACAATACACCAAATCAAACTTTTCAACTTTAAACTTCTTACCACAAAAAGGCTTCTTCAAAATTCTTGTACTTTAATGATAACGATTTTGGTTAAAACAATTATTACCTGTGGAAAATAATTAAGATTCAAATACAATAATTTTCGAGACAAAGAACTTTTAACCCTTCGTCTTACTCATGAGTCTGGCCAGACCTTTTTCGATTTTAAATGTTATTTTAGTATATTTAAAACACAGGTAGGGACTTGAAATTTCAGGTGCCCTTTTAAAATTTAGTTTACTATAAAAAGCTGAAAAATATAACCTGGAAAGGATATATAAGGAAACTTATTCCAATATTTTACTGCACACATCACATTCGTAACACATGTGGTCTGGCCAGACCCATATATATTTTGTATAGAAGATGACGTATTTTTAACTTTCTTTCTTGCTGTTTTTTATTATTTTTTTGTTAAATTATCTATTATTTTTTTTTTTTATTAAACAAACAAACTATTACCTCCATCTAGTTCTCAATTTAACCCTCCCTATTACACATGTTTTTTAATTTCACATTCGTAACGCATGAGTCTAGCCAGACCCAACAAACTTTTGAATAAATAAAACCAATTTTTTTAACTAAATTTTATATTATAAACATTTATAATTTAAATAAAATTTTAAAATATGAATTTAAATTATAAATGTGTATAATATAACATTTAGTTAAAAAAAAATTGGTTTTATTTATTCAAAAGTTTGTTGGGTCTGGCTAGACTCATGCGTTACGAATGTGAAAATAAAAACATGTGTAATACGGAGGGTTAAATGAACAATAAATTAATTTAGTTTTGTAGGGCCCATTATTGCCCATATGTTCTTAAAAGAGTGCAATCTCGAAAATGTGTCTGTAAATACTGTGGTGAAGGGTACACAGAAATAATTCTCCAAAATGTTTCAGCAATAAAAATAAAACCAGTTTTAATTAAACATTTAATCAAGTGAATTAAACATTTAATTGATACTATTAATTTGTTTACTTGTGCAGATTTATTTAATTTTTTAACACATAAATATCACAAATTTTCTAATTGAAATCAATTTTTATTTTTTCTGTGTATCATATAGTCGGGCTTAACCGACTATACTTTCTTACTTGTTTCATTTTAGTTTTGTCTAAAATTCAAAAGTCAAATAGAGGTTTTACCTTAAATATCAACAAATATCTTTGAAAAAGTTCCAACGTTATACTTGCTCATTTAAAAGACTTTGGGTTGACTTAGAATTTATTTTCTAGCCAAAGATTTAGCAAGGAAAGGCAGTTAAATGAGCCTTTACAATTTAAATAAAAACATCGTCAAATAAAGGAAAGCAACTTGTTTTTTTAAACAGAATGTAGAGAAACTATTAAAAACAACTAAAAGAGTTTAACATGTAATTAATTAAAAAGTCATGGCTTTTTTTTTGTGACGTATGTCTGTCTGTGGAGCTTAAATACTACAGCAAGCACTAACAACTAATTTTAATTAATTTTAAGCAAAACACACGCATCATTTTTACTACATCCTTTCAACTAAAACATTTCAATGTACAAGTTAATTCAATTTAGTTCTTAATACACCTTAACAACTTTTAGTTGAAATTAACTTTTTTATTTTACTCTTTACATAAGTACAGTGATTGAAGTAGAATTTGTATAAAATTTTTTTTATTTTTTATTTCAACTTTAAACATTTTGCAATGACTTTCCATTCATTTTGAGAGTTACACTCTTTTCGAATTTTTGCGATTAATTAATTAAAAGTATTCTTAAATAACGCCAGAGGGGACAAAAAGGGATTTATGGTGTGAAAAATTAAAACTTTTTATAGTTATTTAAAACTTCTCATATATATTTTTTTTTAATTTTAATATTTTATTTCCTTTTTCTTCTATTTTAAAGTGAACTTTGCATTATTTATGCATTGGTAATTGTTAATCCCTGGAGTATGGGAAATAAAGAATTCAATTAACTTTTGTTATTGATGCAATAAAAATACACAGACAGACAATGATTTTTATTTTTTTGTTTGTTTTTTTGCTCGTTCTCATTTCTACTTTGACAGCAATTTAACTTTGTAAGTAACTGACAGCACTAACAATTTCCCCGAAATCTTTTTTTGCACAAATGTTTAAACGAGCTTATAGACAGATAAGAACAAATAAAAAATAAATAGTGGTATATAAAATGAGTGGGACAATTTTGCGGCAAGGGGGGCAGGTTAGTTTTAAAAATTTAAAAATATTTAACCGCATCAAAATCAATTTTCTACTTCATTTATTACTAGGTAAAAGATGTTTGGTGAAGCCAATTGACTTTACTTGGGATCGCAGAGCCAAAATCTTTTTTAACATTTAGTTCAATCAGTCTTTAAGGTGACAATTGGTTCTTTGCTTATAACTAGTAAGTTTATTATGTAGTGTAAATTTTGTTTTCTTTGCATAACCAAGTAAGCATGAGTAGCTTGGATTACAAAGAGACAGTTTGGTAATCAATGAAAGTAGTGCAATTGGCTAATTTATTAATAAATAATTAATTTATGGTAGAATCAACTAACCTTCTCTTTGTGTTAAAAGGCATTTTATACAAAAATATTTGTTCAATGAATTAATTGGTTAGAATTGCTAAAATACTATTTCCAAATTAATGATTTGTTACTTAATTTATTAATTAGTATGGATGCGATTTACAGGCAAATGCATGCTTTTTGTCGATAGTAGAAGAACGATGTCGACCAATTATCTTTCCGAATCATTAAATTTGCGTTAAAATAGCATCGATTTGTTTTTGCATATTGTTGCATATTTTGGTGAAAATGCATATTTCGGTTTTAAATGCATATATCTGCATATTTTAACATATTACATATTAAAAAAAAAGTCCTTAAACAATTTTTAAATACACAAAGAAACTTCAAAAAAAAATTTTTAAATTAATTCCAACGTCAAATCACATGATCTTGGAGGCAAATTGACATCGCCACCACGTAAGATAACACGGCAAAAGAGCCATTGTTTAGTAGCTGTGTGGCAAGTGGCACCGTCCACATACATATCTTCCAACTCGGGCCATAAAAAGTTCGTTATCATCTCACGATAGCGAGCACCATTCACAGTAACATTGTCCCTTAAAATTTTAATTTTATTTGAATACCAAAAGACTGCATTTTTTATATTTTAATTTTTAGTAAAATTAAAAAAACGATTTTTTGTGGAAATTTTTAAAGTTTTTTTATTTTTTTGTGCATATTTTGGATTTTTTATTGCATATTTTAAACGCATATTTTCGATTTGTCTTTGCATTACTAAGTTACTTAGTATGTAAGTTCAAAAGAAAACGAAATGCGTTGCCTATAAATCTTTCAAAAATTTACGAAATATTATTTATTCCTGCCAGTCAATTTACAAAATAATGAAAAAATTCTTTAATATTCTAAAAATGTTTCCCAACTCTGAGCATTTTAAAGTAGTTTTATATATTGTTTTATTTTTATTACTCGTTATTCCCTCCACAGCCATATACTCCAAATATTTTCCTTTCCACTACAACAACTGCAACAAAAGTGTTATAACAACAACTCTTGCTTCAACTAAAAGTGGCACGCAGATAAAATGTAATAAAGAAATAAAAACAGAAGAAATCTTCTTCCGAAAAAACATGAATTCCTCTTTAAAGTTCCAAATAAAGAGAGAGAGAGTGAGAGAGAGTGTAGAAGATTTTCCAATGCAATCATGTAGCATAGTAAAAGTATTGTGTATAAAGGATTTTGTTACGTTTTAGACATTTACACACATACATACAATGTATTTGTATGTATAAATATACATGTTTGTGTACATTATAGATCCCTTATGTATTGTATCGAACTTTTAAACGAATCTTTTCTGTATAGATTTAGTAAATATGTTAACAGTATAAAATCTTTACTCTTTTGTTTTAAAACTTAAAAACAGTATAAGAAATTTTCTGAATGAAAAAAATACTATTGCTTATTAAAGGAATCTTGTGCACAAAATACAAAGTTTTAAAATGACTGCAGTTTTGGCACAGGAGATTTTTTTTTATGTTTTTATCTAACTTTTGGAAAACTTGTTTTAACAGCACTTTTTTATTTAATAAAGTGTAATAAATTTTATATTGCGTTATTTTGGGTCCAACTATGTACATGAGAACTTGATTGTTCCGAAAGAAACCTTTTTTCAATACATGCATTTTTAAACTACACCCACACGAAGAGAAAAAACCAGTTGAGCACCTCCATCAAAACTATTTTTCAAGAAAATTGTAAACATATTATGTTTAATTTAACCACATTATTGTCACCGACAACCATATTATGATTTAACTAGTCCTCCATCAAGAAGCCACAACCATACTATTGTTGCCTCTTAACATGTTATGGTTAAATATGACAATAATTTGTTTAAAAATAAACAATGGTATATTCCTCTTTTCCAAGAGCAACAAGCATAACACATATTAAAGTTATTATTAACAATAAAATGTTCGGATGCAGCCAAAATATGGTTGTGGCTTCTTGATGAAGGACTTATTTTATGGTTGCCGGTAACAATAATATGGTTAAAATAAACATAATATGTTTAACATTTTCTTTAAAAATAGTTTTGTTGGAGGTGGCCATATTCAAACTGGTTTGTTCTCTGTGTGGAGAGCAGTCTAAACTGTATTATTGATGCATCACTTATAACATTCAAGTTCTTTTTCAACCATAGCATGCTGCCCTTGGAAAAGAGGAAAATACTCTTCTTAATTTTTAACCAAATAATTATAAGGGACTTATTTACTGTCATATTTAACCATACAGTGATTAGAGGCAACTATAATATTGTTGAGACTACTGGAAGTTTAATTTAAAGGAAATATGATTAACGGTGATAGTTTTATGGTTCAATTAACTATAATATGTTCAAGCAATTAAAAATTAAATACTGCGTGTATAGGTTAAAACCCGGCTATCATCAGAATAATTTTTTTAGTAGAACTTCCCTATAATTAATCTACATGCGACCAGAAAATTCCCGCATTATATACAAACTTTCTAATACAGAAACTTTTTTTTCCACTTTTATAATAAAAGCAGGTATTTTAATTTTAATCCACGTGCAGCTCAATTAAAATCCTTAAAGTACAGGTTCGAATCCTTATGCGTTAAATTGTTGATTGCTTGCTTGTGTTCTACTTTTTTTTATTTTCTTCTTAAGAGAATCCTTTAATAATTATGAATTAAATAAATTATATTTATTTATTTTACTTTTGCTCTTTATTCGTAATAGAAAACAATTCACCGTATGGAGCAAAAAAATGCCTTTGAGTCATATTTTTAGTTGCAAAATTTAAAAAGAAATCTTCACTATATGGAAATTTTTTATTGGGAGGACAAAATTCACAAAAAACGAAAGGAAAAAATGCTTTGTTTTTTAAACTAATTCATTATAGGGAGAGCTTCATTGTAAAGAAGTTCATTAAAGAGAATTGCGATTAGCCTTGAAATATCTACACAAAAATCGATAAAGTTTTAATCCAAAGCAAAATTTCTAATTAAATTTAGTTAAACATTCGGATTTTGTACACTCACTCACCAAGTCAGATTAACAAAAAATTAAATTTATGTATATATATTTAAATATCTAAAATATCTATAGTGTAAGTCAGAAGATGAGATTTTAAACCTTTAATTTAATATAAATAAAGTGTAATATTTCTTATCGAACAACTTCCATTATTCGAAACCCCTTTCGTAAGGGACTATTGGGCAGTCCCGGCTGCGTTCTGTAAGAAGAGCATTCAGTTCTTTTGAAAGAACATTGCCTTAGTACGGACATATTTCCATCGTCCCTTCGATTTTTTTTTTCAAATTTTTTTATCAAAACCGTCAAATTCTATTTAAAAATTTTAACCGGTCTATGGCATCTCCACAAATATTTGTTTAAAATTCTGCATACAAATCTATTGTCTGTATATTTAATTAAGTTCAGCCGACCTGTTCTTTTAAAAACAATATTTTTCATTTGGCACATGTTTGTTGCCAAGGCACAATAAAACATGAACGACAATTGCTGGCGATCAAAAAATATGTTTTGTTATTTAAATTTAACACATTTATAGCAGCATATTGTTGTGTACGTTTATCTATTGACTGGCCGGACATGTTTGTTTCACAAAACCAATTTTTCATTTTCCAGGTGTTGCTAATTTAACGTTTTTTTTTTTTTTTGTTAATTGTTTAGTCATGAAGATAATTTCTTGCAAATTAGCCATTTTTAACAAATTTTTATTAAGCAAAATTTTCTTTTAGTTTTTTTGATTTTAATTCTTAAATCCTCGTCCATATTATGAAATATTTGCTGCAGAAACTCTTTCCATTCGTCCTTTCACCTTCATTATCAAACTCAAATGTTTCGCACTAAATATTTCATAATAAGTGTTCAAACAGAATTGAGTTTTTAACTTCTTTTTTACCGATATAACTTTCACCGGTAGATTGAACCCTTCCCGATCTCTGACCCCTACCATTTGTCGCACAGTGTAATCATGATTTTTTAACTTTGTTTTGCATAACGGCTTAAATTTTAAATTTTTTATACAGGACAGTATTTTTTAGTATAACAGTTGAACATTTTTGGTCATACCTGATATGTAAATGTGACTTCTCCGTATTATAATAATATCGATTTGGCAACTAAACTTAAGTTATTGTATGATAAAGAATTTAGTTTATTAAATTAAAAATCGTGTTTGTGTTATCCCATAAAGTGTATTGCATTGTATTGGTTACCGGGATACCAGGGTGCGCATGTTGCGATGGTTAAAGTTTAAGCAAATTTGTTTGAGTATTAAAGGAGCAAAAAATGAATCTAGAATCTTTATTCGCTTTATTTTAAGTTTCGATTCAGAAGCTTGTTTAAAAATGTTAATTCTTAGTACATTTTTTTCAAGTAAAAATACCATGGTAACCGGTTATTAACCCAAGGGTTAAACGATATCATGAAAGCCTTTTTTTTGCTACCTTTACTTTACATGCAAAAATGAATTAAAAGTACCTTTTGTTTTTGTTGTATTAAATTTTGTTTTTAAAAATAAAATAAAAAGATGATCTGTGCCCATGTTCTGTAACTGTCGCGTTTAGAAAATTTTCGATGGAAATGTGTAAAATGAAACAAACAGCTGTTTTTTTTCACTAAACTGTGTCTGTTACTTTATTGGCGAGTTCTAGGTGCCACATATGGAAATTACTTGCCAATTTACAGCAAAAGTGTGTGTAACATTTTTGTGAGAAAATTCCCACTTGGAACTGCCAAAAAACACACAAATAAAAATGGAGCGAGAAAAAAATGTTAACACTAAAAACAATTAAAAAAGCAAAATTCAAAGAATAATAATAATAACATTCTTTTCTTGGCACATTTTCAATTTTTTCATTGTTTAATTATTTTGCTTTTAACAATTTTTAAAATCCAAATTTTTAATATTTTAATCAGGCTTAAGTTCATCAAATTTAATTTTCATTAAATAATTTTTATGAAGAAAGGAATTTTACAACATTACAACAAAATTAATTAAAACTGTTATTGATAATCATTCATTCTTGACTGACCTGAGATTCGAACCCAGGCGGCTGGTTACCATGACATGTTTCGATCGCAACCACTCGTAAAATATACGAATTTTTTCAAAGCTCGTTTGTAATCAACGAACATAAAAGTCGCACTTTACATTATTTGGTATCGCCGACGGATGTATTTTCGACGCCGTCGTTGAAAAATTTTAAATGTTGTTGTCTGTCAACGATTTGTGTTACTGACGTTCTCAACGTCTGCAATGTCACATCGGCTTCGGGTGCAATGTTATGGCATTTATAACGTAACGACGCAATCTCTTTTGATAATTTTCGACATGAGTTAAAGACACAGTTTTTTTTCACTTTTCGAGAAAGGATGCAATATTTTGTTTCACATCTTTTCGATACGAAAAGTTCTCACTAAAGTTACAGGACATGTATACTGGCCTAAACAACCAGTTAAATGCGCATAAAAACTAGCTTATCCTCGAGCAATAAATTTCAGTGTTTTTATCATGAATACAAATTGGGAATTAAGCACAACAAACCAAATCTTATTTATAAATGTAAAATAAAAAAAAAAATTGTAAAAAAATTATTTGGGTCGCAAAAGTACCATTTTAAAAGTTCGTTGGTACGATATTGGTTTTCTCATTTGTTATCCCTGGTGTGGTAGCATTGTTGGGAAAATAAGTGTCTATAAGTGAGAGCATACAATTAAAGTTCTCAAAAAAAAATAGATTTTATTTCCTGACGGCTTTCTAGGACAAAATGTGGTCTCGACACAGTTCTGTTTGAACACTAAGGACGAAGACTAAGAAATAAATTTAATAAATGCCGTTAAGTTTTTTTTTATTTATTTAAAAAAACAATTTGCGGAAAAAATTTATTCAGTATCTAATTTTGGTCTTTTTTAATATTAATTTAAAAAGAAATTTTCTCACATCTAAATTTTTTTTGTAAAAAAACTAGTTTCATCAATTTTTCTTAAGGGCAAAACAAACCTCACATAGTGCTAGGCAAACACACACTTTGTATGTGTGTCTGTTTGCAAATACAACACAAACTAAAGGGTCCGCCAAATAACTTTTTTTTTTTTTGAAAATGCTATAAAAAAAACTACTGAATATTTTCTCAAGTTTCTTTTTTTATTTGAAAGTACAATCCTTCCGGTTAATAATGGGAAATAATTTCATTCACATGGCTGCCTCGGCTGGCCATGCAGTACCCTACACGATCGGTCCAATTTTTAAGCACACTATCGATTGTGTGCAGCTGTATTTCACCAATGGCTTCACGAATATTGTCCTTTAAAGCGCCAATTGTCAATTGTCGGCGTAACACTTATCTTTAACGGCACCCTACAAATAATAAACCAACGGTGTCAAATCGCAGCTTCGAGGCGGCCAAACGACATCAGCTCTGCAGCTGATAATGCGATCTTCAAAAACAGGGCGCAAAACATCGAGTGTAGTTTCGGCTGTGTGGCACGTAGCGCCGTCCTGTTGATACCAAATGTTGCCAATATCCTCCTTTTCAATTTTTGTGAGCAAAAATTCGTTCAACATGGCCCGTTAACGATCGCAATTGACTGTAACGGCCACGCCTTGCTCATTTTCAAAGAAAAATGGCCCAATTATGCCTCTGGACCAAAATCCTCACCAAAGAGTGACTCGTTTTGGATGCATCGGCTTTTCAATGTATGCGTGCGGGTTTTCTGTGTCCCAAATGCGACAATTTTTCTTGTTTACATACCCGCCAAGATCAAAGTGAACTTCATCTGAAAAGATGATTTTTTTTTTGCAAAATCGACATCTTCTGTTAGTCGAACGCAGGCCCACTTAGCGAAGCGAAAAAGCATTGGATGGCCAGTTGGCTTCAACTCCTGAACCAATTGGACTTTGTATGGCGTCATACCAAGGTATTTATGCAAAATTCTTCTCAATGATGTCTCCGAAATGTTCAATTGTTGAGAACGACGCTGAATTGATGTTGATGGCGCTTCACGCACACTTTATGCCACAGCAGCAATATTCTCGGGTGTACGCACGGTTTTTGGCTTTTCACGCCTTGGTTTATTGATGAGGATGCCAGTTTCTTTCACTTTTTTCACAAGATAACGACCATACGGAACTGACGGTGCTTCTCTTCTTCCAAAATCCGTACGCAATTTTCGCACACATTCTGCAACATTGCCATGATTTTCAAAGTAATGTCGCAATATTTCCCAGCGTTGTTCAAGCGTATACACAACCATATTCGTTCAGCGGAAGGATAAAACTAATTATCTGTCAAATCAGACATGAGCTAAGTGTTACCATTCACGAAATAAGCACTAGTTGAAAACAAAACGTTAGATTGCGGACCCGTTACTTCGTAAAAATATTAACTTTTCATTTTTGTTTTGTTTCAATGAATACAGACTCCGAAAGTAATGCTGAAATTTCGCTCGCTATTTTGAAACGGAGGAAAAATATACAACGAAGAAAAAAAACAAATTTGAAGTAAAGATTGGTTTAAGCCAGTGTTCGAAAACAAACATTGAATATCGCTTTTTTGTGTTTTTTTCCAACTCAACAAAAGATGAGAACATTTAATTCCATTCAGTTTTTTTTTAAACCACAAACTGTATTAATGTTCTTTCCTTTTTTGTTGTGCGTAGAGCTCTTTGGCTGGTAAAAAAACCAAACATTTAATACGAAAAAAAACAAAATACCAGCAAAATAATTTGACACAAATGAGACATATATGTACACAATACACACAAAAGCTGTTCGTGCTGCGGCCGTTGCTTAAATATTTTGTTTGTTCATTTCTTTATCAATGCAAAAAAGAAACCTCAAAGAATATTAAAATATAATGTTTGTCTACATTATCACTACAATTGTTCTGTTTTTTAACGAATAATGTTCGGCTCTTTCTTGCACATAGTTACGAACGGTATTAAGGGTTGTGTTCGTCTACACAAACACTAAACAAATAGATATCGTTCCTGGGTGTGTGAGCCGAATGCTAAATAATGTACTGTTTATTTTCAAACTCTGGCTTAAACAACGAGCTGTCTTGCAAAGAATGCTGTTTAAAGAATTAGAATTTACGGCTTCGAATGTTTGTCAAAACAAGAAACAGCCCAATTAACAACACAAAATATTTGCACAAACGTAACAATTTAACGTATTGTTTGTGTAGTTTATTTTCCCCTTTAGATACTTTTTTGTGTTGTTGTAATAAAATCTTGTTAAGCCATATTTTTTTTTAATTTCTTCATTTTTTGTCGTGATATGTTAGCACCACTGCATGCTTCCAACAGAAATTAAACGGAATATTTGTTAACATTTTGTGAAAAACAAAACATAACAAGTTATCGTTAATGAAATTTTTCCTTTTAGATTTTGTTAAATGGAAAATTTTCAATTTAGTTTAAGTGTATGTGTGTAGAATTTTTAGATAAACATATTGATAAAAAGTATGCATTTGACATGTTGCCTTTCATTAAGGAAATACGTACACATAACAAAAATTTGAAATATATTTTACATACACTAATGCAGAGGTATTCAAATGGGGGCGTTTAGGTTCGTAAAAGTATTCTACGGGCTCAGTTGAGAATTAGTTAAGAAAAAAATATCGAGAACTTCTGTAATAACATATAAGTACCAACAAAATTTAAGTTTGTAATTTGAAAATTAAAATAACAAGAACGAATTATCGGCAACATTTCTTAAAGAAATTATTGTAAAATATCAAAATAACTGCTACTGACATTTTGAAAAATTCTGTTTGTTGCAAGCTCATATTGAGTTCAAGATTCTGATAAAAGTAAATTGAAATATTCGTTGAGTGTTAAGGCTAACGTTCTCTAATACATTTAAAATTTAAAAAAAAAAAACGTGTGTCAAAGACATCAGTAACAGATTAACCTAAATTAAAGCTTGAATCGTAACGTTTTGTCGCAAAATAAGTGCAAAATAAGTGACACAAATGGCTTGGCGAACATTCCATCATTAAACGATTGTACAAATGTTTGGACGAACATTTAAAGCGTGTTTGAAGAAATATTAATTTTTTTTTTTATATTTTGCATATAGTTTTTGTGTTGTCTAGTGATAAATGCAATAATTTTTTCAAAAACTTTGCGGACGTAGAAGCATTTTAATCATATTTATGCGTTAATTTGATTTTTCAAGCCCCCTTTTTTGCCCCCAAAACAGCTTTTTGTTTAAATCCAAAATTACTCTAAATTCTTTTTCTTTAAATTGTATTTTCGCTCCGTTTTAAACAAATAGCGAGCTACATTTCCGCAGTACTAAAGGAGTCAGCATTAATTTAAAACAAAAATAAAAAATCAATGCTTGTACCAAATATGTTTGTGTTGTTTATTGGCAAAACTAAAATAGAAACAAAGTGTGTGTACGAGAAGCTATTTGTGTGGTTTATTTGCTCCTTGCAGTACAACAATATTAATATACCTTGTTTAATAAAATTAACCAAATATAAATAAAAAACGAGATCAAATCGCAAATGTTCAAAAGAATAGCAACGTTGCCATTACTTTTTAACAATAACAGCGAAATTCACATAACAAGTTTGTCATTCCGTGTGAAACTTTTTTATTTATTCATCTCAGACCCTATAAAGTATATTTATTATGGAGTCTTGAGCAATTCTAAGTCGATTTGCCCATGTCCGTCTGTCCGCGTGTCCGTCTTTTTAAAACACGCTCAACCGAAAATAACAAACTTGGTCTCAAATTGCTTGTGGTTATCCTAAGCAGTTTTGGATTGAATTCCAGAAAAATCGGTAACTAACAAAATTAACATAATTTGCGGAATAATTAAAGATTCTGCAGAAAATCCTTTTATACGACTAGTAATTATACTGTTAAATTTTGTAAAGATTTAGCCATAATTTACCCTAAGCCCCATATAAAAACATTGTGACCAAACCTTTTCATATCGTGACTTCAAAAACATTAACTATGAAATGCTAGATGAGCATGTCTCAGCCATTAATTGGGATAATATATTTTATATGATATCTTCTAATCAGCAAACCACTTTTCTTGAGAATAACATTTCTGAATTATATGAACGCTTTGTTCCAATCAAAACAAAAACTGTCAAGGATATTACTAGGCCCTGGTTCAATCCAATCATAAAAAATTTAATTAAGAAAAGAGATGTTGCGCATTCCCGCTGGAAGCGTTTCAAAATCCCAATTTTATACGATGAATTTCGTAGAATTAGAATGGAAGTTAATCGGGAAATAAAAAAAACTAAAACGTCTTTCTATGCTGAACGATTTCAAAGTGCAATTGACAGTAAAACAACGTGGCGGACTATACGCGATATTGGAATCGGTAATCAAGGATATTGACAGCAATTTATCAGCGGACGACCACAACGTTATATTTTCGTCAATACCCTCATCAAATGATGATTCATACTCAAATGATTATTTAAACTCATTGGAAGATAGTATAATAAATATCCAATTTAATTTTCGATGTGTCTATAATGATGAAGTCTTGACTTGCTTAAAATCTGTAAAATCAAATGCAATCGGATATGACAATTTAGACCCTCGATTTGTAAGAATATTGTTGCCAAGATTACTACCTTATTTAACCCACATTTTTAACACAATATTTACTACTAACATATTTCCAAGTAGCTGGAAACATGCTAAGATTATTCCGGTCCCTAAAAATAACTCGGAGTTTAGGCCTATTGCAATTCTGCCTTATCTTTCCAAAATAATGGAAAAACTTATGTATACACAAATAAATGAATTTATTGATCGGCATAATTTGCTCACGCCCCACCAATCTGGCTTTCGAGCTAAGCATAGTTGTGTTACAGCATTAATAAATCTGAGTGAGGATATTCGAAATGATATAGATATCGGGAAAGTTAATATACTGGTGCTTTTGGATCACTCCAAAGCTTTCGTTGCAATTGACCATTCTCTGCTTTGCCTCAAACTTAAAAAGCTATTTGGTCTATCAGGGACCTCGAATAATCTACTTCAATCATACCTTGGTAATCATTACCAATCAGTATTTATTAACGGAAGCTACTCGTCTGCACTCGCTGTCACCAAAGGTGTTCCACAGGGATCAATTTTGGGGCCACTTTTGTTTTCACTGTATGTTAATGATCTTTCTCAAACCTTATCATATTCTAAGTTACACTTATATGCCGATGATGTACAAATTTACATTGGCAGTTCTGTCGAAGATATTGCAGATAACGTACGTAAATTAAATAAGGACTTAGATAGTGTTTATAGATGGGCAACCGCTAATAGACTTCTAATTAATCCCCACAAATCCAAATGTAATATCATTCACCGTAAAACGATCCGTTTTAATATCAACATTGACATTATGCTTAATAATGAAAAAATTGAATGTGTACGCTCGGCAAAAAATCTTGGTGTTATATTCAATAATAATTTAGATTGGACTGACCATATTAATAAAACTGCATCGAATATTTACCTAAGATTACGTGAACTTTGGCCTACCCAATACTTTACGCCTTTAAAAATTAAAATACTTATTGCCAAAACATACTTAATGCCACGACTTTTATATGGTTGCGAGTTGTTCTCAAGTTGCGACTTTCGTAGCAAAAACGTGTTACAGAAAACATATAACAATATAATCAGATATGTTTTTGGCATAGGAAAATACGATAGTATATCCCAGTTCACAAATAAACTTTATGGCATGACACTTAAAAACCTTTTAGATATGAGGGTATTGAAAATGCTACATAAAATAATTTATACGAAGAATCCTCCATATCTGTACAACAGATTAACCTTTGCGAGGTCTAACAGGGGTAATAAAATAATTCCCTTTACACACCGCAGCCTGATATCTGAATATCAATTTTTTATTCATTCTGTCCGTCTTTGGAACCTACTGCCCAATCATGTCCAAACAAACAACAATGAGAACAATTTTAGTAATCAATTAGTCAATTATTTCATAAGCTAAAACCTATAAAACTAATACAATTAATGTTTGCCATCAAAGCTATCTATTTATTTAGTTTATTTTTAATTAATAATTTATATGTTACATCAATTAATTTAAAAGTAATCATTCTTTAAAGTAAATGTTTAATTCCTTGCCATTTTGATATATTGTACCCTTTTTTTTTGTTTTTTTTTTCTTCTTTTCAAACTTTATCGTTGAATTGTGATAACCTATTTATGTTTTAAACTAATTTAATTCCTGCACTTTAACTATAAGATTTATATCTTGTTGTGTAGGATAAGCAAGAAATTCTTAAATAAAATAAAAAAAAAAAAAAAAAAATATAAAGTCCTTTCTGGGAAATTAATTAAATACGCCTTAAACCGTAGCAGATATAGATATTGCAGTAAAATTCATTCCATCTTGGCTTCATATGGGCAGAAAAAATATCAGGCAATTTTGTGATATACGGTTCATAATTTTACTTAGATCCCATACTTAGCAGCCTTCTGAAATTCACTGTAAACGCTAACTAAAACTAACTTCACCGCTGTATTGAAGTATATTGAAATGTATGCTTTTTAGTACCAGAAATCACTCTTCAGAATTTTGAGATGATTGTTCCATAATTTACCACAGGTCTAATATAAACTCCCCTCCTGAATGTCATTAAAGTTCGGCTAAAACTTTTCGAATCGTGATATTTTACGTGAGCAAGTTAAAATTTCTAAAAGGAAAGCATAAAACTTTCTGATTATCGGTCAATAATTTAATATAAGTAGATCTAAACTGCAACCAATTTTAATGCTGACGTCCGTAAAGATAAATTAATAATATATAGGTATCATAATGACCCCACTCCTGAATAATTGGAACTGTCGGTGGAGGGTATCAAAGATTCGGCACAGCCGAATATATTACGCTAATATTTTTTTAGTACTACAGAGCAAACAAATCAATTACTTTTTTAAGCAAATTTCTATTCAGGGGCTATCGAATGTCACAATCCGGTTTTCGATACTTCACAATATTTTATTTGATACAACGTTTTTTAGGATCTCGATTGCGACGATTCGGCTCCTGATTATGAATTTTATTTTGCTTTTCCTTAATTTTAATTTTCATTCACATTTCCGAAAATTCCATTCATTAAAAGTTATTTTTTTTAATATTTTAATTTATTTGTTTTTTTTTTGTACCTTTAATATTTAAGTATAAAAGAAAAAGTTGCTCTTGTAAATAATAAATCATTTTATCCTGGATGATGAGCAAAAGTATAGAGAAAACAATTATGTTGGTAAGTTTCCTTGTTTTAAATTTTAAAAATTGTTTATACTTGATATAAAATGTGAAAAAGTGAACAACTCCAATGAACAAACAATAACGTCGACAAGTTATTACATCATTAGAGAAAACTTCAGTACTTGAAACTCAATATAAAAACTAATATAGATAAAAATTGCTAAGACATGGATGACAAAAATCCTTGAGGTTCTAGTTAAATGATTTTTCTTTTTGTTTGATCCTTTTTTTTTTAAAGAAATTTAAGGTATTTTTGAATTTTTTTAAAAGAAACTTACATAAAAAACTATTTAAAAAGGTTTAAGAAGTTTCAGTTTCAAAAAGTTTAAGCTCATTAGGTTTAATTGGGGCTTTAAGAAAAATGTAAAACTAAATCTTTTTAACTTGAATTGAAAAGAAAGTGAATATAAATTTATTTCTTCGTTTAAAATTATTTGCTTAATTAATGTTCTTCTTTATTAACTCGTTCGTTTTTCCTGATTGCTATCTTTTTTTTTTGTACATTCTTCTTCCAATTTACTCTTGATTAATTGCTTATATTTTTTTATTACACTTAATTATTTTTTTTACAAAATTTGTAGTAGACAAAATAATTTATGATTTATTTATTACTAAGAACATAACAGAGAACTTTATTATAGTGTGCGGCAATGTAAGAAAGCAACCCAATATTAATTTTACGTTAGATTATGGATAAAGTTTATTTTCTTGCAAGAATAAATAACATAATAAATATAAAATGGGGAAAAAGCAAATATATTTTTGTATGACCACGGACTACATATATAAAATCTTTCGATCTAGTCAAATCAGTTCTATAACAAAAATTCGCATACAAATCGTGGCCACATCTGCAGCAATTTACAGCAAGTTTCAGTCATTTGTCATCAGTTCGCTGGAAAAAAACTCCTACAGAAAGGAACGAAATTATAAATGAAGCCAAGAATAACAAAAATTCTGGAGAGAACATGGAAATAGATAGTTCATGTTTAACGTAAGTTAACTAAGCAGATACCAAAACCATTTGCCCAAAAACGCCATGACGTGAGAATATTAAATAATAATAGTCAGTGTTAAAAAATAGACCTAACATTTGGGGTATTCACAAGGTGGTCATAAAGTTGTAAAGTCATATGTCTTAAACTAATTACAAGAGATATATATGACTGCAGTGGGCAACCACTTATAATTTAGATTTATACTGTACAGTTATGACGAATCAATGAACACATCATTAAAATCTTTATTTTGTTTGAAACACAATGTTTTTTTTAAACAATTACTAAATTTTATTTAGGACATTATGACAGTATCACTTGATATCTCACGTTGCGAAACCCCCAATTATTTTGAGTACGGTACACACACCCAGAAACGCTATCAATTTGTTTAGTGTTTGTTTATTAGTACACAACCCTAAAGCCTGTGTGTGTATTGTAAACATGTTTGTTTTTCTTAAATATTTTTGTTGGCTGTTTGTTGTTTTTTCTATTTAAAAACTCATACGTATTTTGTTTTTGATAACATTTTTGTTGTGTGTTACCAGCCAAAATGCCGCTGGCACAACTGAAACGAAAGAACGTCAATGTTCTGAAGCGAACACAACGAAGTTTGTGGATTTTAACGAAAAGCCGATCGCAATGAAATATTATCATCTCTATGTTCAGTTGGATTAGTGTAGTCCCAATAACAAAATAATTTACAAAGCATTCAGTGTGTAAAGCTGATACCTACACTCGCCAGTTGATATGTGCGTTGAATAAAGCGATTTTTGTGTTAAAAATGTATTGCTTCAACGTGGGAACCCACCATATAAAATTCATGCCTTCCATAAGCGAGCTGGTAAGCGAAACTCTTACATTTCTCCCTTATAAACCTGCTTCTTGGAAAATCTATTTTTCATTGGGGAATAAAGAGTATAAAGTCCTAATCCACACTTGCAATTTATGTTGCCGCAATTCTTTAGTTTGTTGGTGAGAGAGGTGAGGAGATTGGGGAAGTGTTCTGAACGTCATGTACACTGCAATTCTGTTTTGTTATTCTTACACGCTTTAACTTGAAGTTGGCTGTAGGTATATTTGTGTTTATATATAGAATATAGAAAGTAGAAAAGAAAAGACAAGTTAAAACACATAAATTGCAAATCTTTAATTTTAAAATGCAACTTCAAAGCAGAATTTTTAAGAAATTGGTGCAACACAAATTAGAAGTCTGGACGATGACAAACAATGAAACGGATTTTTAAAGGTATTTACTACACAAACACTATAAGCCTTTGTGCTTTTACCGTACCAAACACTAAGAAATTAATGTTTATTTTTTGTAATAATATTGACCACAGGCAGCTTAATTCCAAAACTTACTAAGTCGAAAAATTGAGTTTTGTAGGAGAAGCTTTTAAATACAACATTCACTTCGGCTTGGATTGGGTTAGCCGATTTACACCAACATTTTATAGAATTTAAGTTGAATAATATTAAAAACGGAAAAAAGTGGCACTATCAAAATTCCGAATTTCAAACTTTTGAATTTTAGAATTCTGAATCTTGAAGTCCCGAATCTTAAAGTCCCGAATTTTGTTAATCCTTAATTTAAAAATTCCTTTATAAAATCCTGAATTTATAAGCTTTAGTTTTCGAAGACAGTGTTTGTTATTCCATAGAGGAGAAAATCCTTGAGCTCGGCTAAAGGCCGGCTATGCTCAGAGGCTGTATTAAGCTCAGCCGATGTTTGTTGTACTATAGAGGAGCTTAGCATATTTACTAGTCTATACGAGAAAAACTATGCGTGTTGAACATTTTTTTGTAGAACCCGACTAGAACACATTTAATTTTGACCCCACTGTGCAACGAAAAGACGTCGAAACTCGATATTTTAATTAGAAAGCGGGTCCAGGAAAAATGATACAAGCTCTTGCATAAGTGCATTAATAAGCATTTATTCGAACGTGAATTTCAATCAAATAACGAAATTTTGTGAAATAAATTTTAGATTCTGATTCTATTTTAACAAAGTTACAGCCGAAAACTTTTAACACACCTCTAACTAAAACTTTTTGCAACTTTAATTTAGAGTAAAAAAAAAAAACAATTAGCTATGATTTGGAAATCGAACTCGAGAAAAAATAAACTCAAACAATATTTTAAGTTTAATGATTTTAAAAATCAAAGCAGTTTTCTCGCCTTAAGGACAACAGAAGTTAAGTGCCAAATTAAAACTATTAATATTAAAGAAAAAATAGGAATGATCAAATAACTATTATTAATCACCCTTATTCCATTTAGCGTCATCAATACGAAACGATAACTTTTTGTGTCGATTCTTGCAACTCGGTATGCCCATTGTCAATATCAAGTTTTATCGATAAGCGTCGATGTATTTTTGGTATGCCGTACGCAACGTTAACGATGGCATCGATATAAATTGACTCTGATTTTGTCGTCAGTCTTATTGGTGTCGAAACAGTTTTATTCCTTTTTAACATTACAATAATAATAATGTTAAATTAAAAATGAGCAACAAAGCTACGCAAAAATTGCAAAAATTTGCAAAAATAGCGAAAATTGGCGAAAATTTTTAATATTTCAAACATGCCATAAAATTGATTAAAAGCTCATAAAACTATAAGGAATAGCAAAAATTCCATACAAATTTCTAAATTAGCGGAAATTCGCGAATTAAAGTCATGTGTCTGATAGACGAAACTTTTCGGCTAAGTTTTCTGATTCTTTAGAGCTTTAACGATTTTCAATAGATATCAAACTTTTCTATCATACCGCTATTTTTGCAAAGTTCCCCTAATTTTGCCATTTTTATCGCATATTTGTAATTTCTTAAGTCTTAGGATTTTTTTTTTAATCAATTTTATGGCTTTTTTGAAATATTGAAAACTTTTTTTTTTGGTATTTTTCCGACATTGTGTTTTCAACCGATTAAACGAGTTTAAATAATTGTTCGGGGTTTGTTTTCATGATTGTAGTTTTTCGCGAATTTTCGCCATGTTCGCGAAAGAAGTCATTTGTTCGTGTGATTCTTTACAGCTTTAACGTTTTTTTAATAAATATTAAAGTTTTTTTTGCCATTCCTTATGTTTTTAGGAACTTTAAATCAATTTCATTGATTGTTTTAAATATTAAAAATTTTCGCGAATTTCCGCTATTTCTGCAAATTTTCGCGTAACTTTTTGTTGCTCTTTTTGGCAATCGTCGCCGTTATGAAGATAGCACCATATATAAACCGAAGTCTGTATTTTACACGGCACAGTCAACACTGTCGATTTATACGGGGTATTAGTAATTGTGAATTTTTTAGCATAAATAAAGCTTCCCTTTTTAGAGCACAACATTTTTAAAAAATGAACATCAAATTGCATTTTTTTTTGATAAAAACTGAAAACAAAACAAACTAACTGTCTAAGTTATTAGAGATGTGCTTTAAAAAACGATAAACAATCGACATCGTTACACTGCTGTTATAGAATACAAGTTTTGTATCGAATTGATGGCGACGTCGATGAAAATTGATGTTGATATTTAATGGATGACGATGACGACGACGTTAATGGGAATAAGGGTGAATGTTCAATTTAATTAAATAATTTAAAAATTATGTTAAACATAAATAAATTCCACTTATGAAAAAATATAGAACAAATTATATATATTATATAAACGCGTTAAAAGCCACAATAATTTTATTATTATCATAATTTGCTACGAATTATTTAAGAACAAATCTTTTAATTTTTTAAATCTTTTAAAACGGATTAAAATTATTAACAAAGGTCATTTTTATGATTCTTGATATGTATACTTATGAATATGTTGTAAATATTTAATATATACATACAGATGTTTATACATAAAAACACACAAATAAATTTTTGCAAACGCATAATTCTTAATAATTCATAAATCATGACAAAACTAAAAAAAAAAATTTAATTAAAGACAGTAACTCAAAAGCTGCTGTCATTCTTTTTCTCATTATTTTCTTTTAATTTCCTTTTTTCCAAAGTTTTTTATTTATTTATCTTTCCTTTTTATTACGTTATTTGTTAAAATATGAAATAACTAAAAATAATACATATGTACATACAAAAAATAAATAAAAATTGTTCTGTTGAATTTTTGTATTTAATTATTGCTGAATACTCCCACAAACCATTGGAAAATTCTTAGACAACGAATCCCACAAACAAATCTAGCAAGTAACCAACAGCAAAAAAAAAAAGACATTTTAATTATCATAATTCCTGCTTAAAGTTAATTGCTCTTTAAGCGTACGCATACACACTAAAAGCAACCAAAACAAAATAGTCAGCAGGCATAAATTTGCTCAACCACATACAAACAAATAATTATGACAGCAAACAAAGCACAGATTATTAACTAAAAGAGTAAGTGAGAGAAAAAAGCTAGAGAAAGAAATGTGCTTACATTGTTGTTACATTTTACACGTATGGAATCTTAAGAGGAATTTTTTTGTTTCACTTTAAACGAATTTCGATTTTAGCTAATATTCCATGAAGGAAACTTAATGAATGTGGCATGGGTTTGACATTCATAAAGGCAACTCCCCGCCCTCTTAATTTTTTTGTGTTTACAAAAATTTCCAAATTGTCTCCATTTTTTGGCTCACGCCTACGAAACAAATCACAACTTTTGACAATGTGGAATTATGAATGAGCCTTGCTTTTTCTTATGGATGTGCCCTGATAAAAAGAAAGGAAGAAAGAATGGGAGAAAGAAAAATTTGTAAAAAAGACATTCTCTCGAAAATTTTGCAAAGCTGCATTTTCACACCATGCATTCTACGCTTTTTCACTGCCTACCCAGCCGTCAAAAAAGTAGAATCTGTGTTGTTTAACGTAGCAAGAAACATGCACAAAAGCGTCAGATGCCTTGATCCATTGAATAAGCGCCACAAGCACTGTGAAAACAAATCAGCTGATTTTGGCAGTAAGTTGAAATTTAGAAAGCAAGAAAAGTATGAGAAATATGCAATGCGAGGAGGCAAAAAACGCGTGGTGTGGAACTCCAGCTTAACTGTGCTCTAACCACAACTACTTACATTTTTATTAATAATTTTTTTTACTCAAACAATCATAGATTGAGGTTGTCTTGACCCATTTTTTTCGAAAAAAGGACAGTAGATTGTCCTTTTTTTTACTGAATTGTCCTTTTCTTAGATTATGAATTCTTCTTTAAATTCAAAATCTATAAGTTTTATTCTCCCAAAACACCAAAATTGCAACATTAACACAGCAACAAACGTTGGTTAACATTAATGCCAGCGTTAGATCGAATTCTAAAATTGTGCGTTCCATAAAAGAATATATTCCCTCTCAACCAAAGGAGCCCGATGATATTGCAAAAATTATTTTGGTGATCCATGTGCTGGATTTTGTTTACTTTTGGCACATAGCCATGCCTTTATATTCCTTAAATATATTGCCTTGTCTAGAGTCACAACATATTTCAATGCCTGAGACTGCTCTAACTTTAAAGGACCTTAAATTTCGTGCGCCAACAAAAAGATTACTTTTAATTGCTTATAATTTTTGGATTATCGAAGAGTCCCAATTAAAAATGGTTACTTAAAAATTACTTTTAATAATAAAGTTCAATTTACAAAGAGACTCTACAGAATTTAAATTAGTTTTAAGTATTTAAAAAAAATTACTTCTACAGAAATTGTATATCAATTATTTTTAATTGTTAAATGGTTTTGTTTTAAAGACTTTTACATACATATGTACATAATTTTTTGATTTGAATTTCTAGGCACATTTTATTGATATTTTCATAGACAATAAAACAAGGCCCATCTATCAGGTCTGCTTACTTGTACAAAAACAAAATACGATTCTTTTTAGTTGTCAAAAATTTACTACCACATATACAAAGCAAAAGGTAAAAACGTGTGTGTGTGGCATACCATAAACGTATACATGCACATGTAAGCAAAATGTAAACAACTTTTGACAACTAAAAAGAACATAAACAATGATCATCAGGCTTCATGCACAGACCTTTTCAATGGGCCTTGCAATAAAATAAGTATATGTTTGAATAGTAGTTCTACTTTCTAATATCATATTCTTTATCTATTCTTTTTCTATTATACTAATCATGTTTTACTACACTTTGAAATGTGCTTTATTTGTTCGAAAAATATGGTCACCGTAATTATACCCCTAAACCCTGCTCATAGGCCTACATATACCAACACTAATTAACTACACGTTATATGCTTTTTTGATGTTTACTCGTGCTCCATTTAAACGCTTAGCAACAAAGCGAACAGTAATGATATTTTTTCTTTTATATAGAATTATTAATGTGGCTTTTTCCTTTTTTTGCTTGAGATTTTCATAACAGTCATTTAGTGAAATTTTTAAAAAGCAGAAATTAAAAATATTTTTTGAGCCCAAAAGACTTAAAAAGCCAATAACTTAAGCACTATCATTTGATTTTACTCTAAATAAATCAGTATAAAGTTGCAAAAGCTCTTTCAGTACGTTTCTCCGAAATGAGAAGTCAATATTTTTAGCATTATCTGCAAAACGTTATAAGTAAAACGTTATAAATATCTCGAAACTTCAGTAGAAAGACTGTTTGTGGTTAGATTTTAAAAGAATTTGAAAATCCGAATATCTCAAAGTATGCTTATTCCATTTAAAAATATATTTACATCGTTTTTCTTTTAAATTTTTGCAATTATTGAAAAAAAAATTATTTTTTGAGTTAATACCATTTTTCTGAAACCTTTCGATATCTTTTTTTATATCATTTTGAGTTAAGGTACGTTCCGACTGATGAAATATTTGATAGCAAACATCAAATATTTCATTAACGTAGTCTGAACACAAAATATTTTTGAGTTTCAAATAAAATAACAGCTGATTTTGAGCAAATAAATGTATTTGCCGGCAAACAAATATTTGTCCAATGTGAACATAGTGTGAACACAAAAAATCAAATATTTTAGTAATTTTTGAGCAAACATTTATTTGATATTACAAAAAAATTGTAAGAGCAAACAACGACAAATAATTTTAGCCATGTACCCGATAGAAGCAATTTTTCCTGTAAGTTTTCGGATTTTTTACAGTTTTAAAGATTTTTAATAATTTTTAGACTTTGCTATCATGCCGCTATTAGCCAATTTTTGCGAATTTTTGCTAATTTAGCAATTTACACGGAATTTTTGCCATTCCTTATACTTTTGGGGACTTTTAGTCAATTTTATGGCTGTTTTTGCAACATTTTTTTTGTTGTTCTTTTCCTGACATTTTGTTTTTAACCGAACCATATATTTTAGGGGTTGTTACCAATTTTTCGCAAATTTTAGCCATGTTTCCGTTAACCATTTGTCTTCCAGTTTTGTTTTTCTTTTACATACTCCTGTTCTAACAATATAATAGATGCTGCTCCACAGAATAAAACAATTAATTAGGCTTCTGCACGAATTTTTACTAATTGTGAAATATATTTTTATTTTTGAACACTTTCATTAAATAATTATTTGATGCAAATATTTGTTTTAGTCTGAACGCATGGCAAACATGAATTAATTTATTTTATTTGACACTATTTGCCAAATGTTTCAACAAACAAAAATTGTCAAATATTTGAGCCTAGTTTGAACATCAAACAAAATATTTTTTTGTTTCACACAGTTTGAAGCAAATATCAGAACAAATATTTTTGTCAAATATTTCATTAGTCTGAACGTACCTTTAAGTTGAAATTTTATTAAAGTTTTCAAATGTTTTGTTTTATCAACAAAAGAGTATTAACTCAAAATACAAACAAATTAAAATAAGACAGTTTGATTATTCTAAATTAAGTAAAGGCAAAAATAAAAATAATACCTTTTTAATGAAAAAATAGGATGCATTTTTATTTGAACTTTTGTATTCACTCAAAATACTACCTTTTTCTTAGTATAAATGTAGTCACCACAAATGTAATTTTCGATATTGAAGAGTAATCGGAATGCGTTGAAATACAGCAGATAGATATTGATGTTGTTAGTTGATTTCTTGCAAAAAGTGAAATTTTAAACATTTTGAGGTAAAAATCTCTTATTGATCAAGTGCGATATATTCTGATTCCAATTAAGCCTGATTTTAAGATTGAATAGATTCTCGAAAGCATTGCTTGGTAATAAAAAGTGATTATTAGTCAAATCATAAATATGCAAATATAAGTTTTTCCGTGGAGGCCAAATCTAAGCAAAAATAATATATATGTATTCGTTTTAGACAGGGTTGGCTGCCCACTGGGTAGCCCAGAAACCCCCACCCGGGTTTTAATTGATATTTTGTTTAAAAAACCCCAAGTGGGGTTTTTCTTTATATTCATTTAAACAAAGATGGTATAATTTTTACATTTTATTTACAGAAACATAAAAGAAAATGATTACAAAATACATTCAATATGCTCATATGCCCATCTGTCCATATGTTGATTTAACTTTAGAGGGATTTTCTCTATTTATTAATTAAAACAAAGATAAAACATAGCATTCGGCCTTTACTTAATCTAAATCATTTTAAAAATCAAAATCAGGCTTTTTAAAATGAAGTTGATTAAAATTGATTTCAATATTAAAAGTGCCGAATTTGATTTGAAAAATGCTGAATATGATTTGTAAAATACTAAACAAGGCCCATCTATCAGGTCTGCTTACTTGTACAAAAACAAAAAACGATTCTTTTTAGTTGTCAAAAATTTACTACCACATATACAAAGCCAAAGGAAAAAACGTGTATGTGTCGCATACCATAAACGTATACATGCACATGTAAACAACTTTTGACAACTAAAAAGAACATAAACAATGATCACCAGGCTTCTTGCGCAGACCTTTTCAATGGGCCCTGACACTAAATTTGATTTCGAAAATTCTGAATTTTTTTTTTTAACCGGAATTTGATTTTGAAAAGACCGAAATTGAAGTTAAAAACCCATCCATAAAAAATTACAAGAAAATAACTAGAAAAAATTGCATAAAAATAGCAGCGCAAACACGTACATAAGTGGCTAAGATTTTTTTTACAATAGCTAATGCTTCTTCCAATCCAAGAGAATTTCTATACTTATTTTATATTAACCAAAAAAATTAAATTTTTTTTCTATTGATAATGAACAAGCAGGGCAATTTATTACTGAAGTGAAAAAATCGTAAAAGTTTGCTGGTAAATATTTAAAATTTTTGATATTCAGATTTTTTTGATTCCAAAAATGCATTTTTCCATTTTTTTAATCAAATAAAATCATAACTTAATACCGTTATTGTAAAAAATATTCTGCAACTTAAATTTTAAATTACAAACAGGTTGCAAGGAATGAGAGGTGCTTTTGACTTATCCATTCTTCTGATATATTCACGTTTTATTGACTAACACAGTGAAACAAGAAAAAATACCTGGGCTTCAATAGTTTTTTTCTAGTAGGTCTTGACGTGCACAACAAGACTCTGTCCTTGAAATTTGCGAAACACCTCCATAATCTCGATTTACGGGTAAAAACCCGTACCCTTTGCAGTTATATGCCAATAACTTTGTAAAATATCAACCGATTTTAAATTCCTCAGCGGACTTAGAAATAATGTTTAAGTATTATTGAGGTAACTATACATATTTCTCCAGCATTTTTTTTATTTAGGAACCGTATTATTTATAATTTAATTATGAAAGTATGTGTTTTTATTATCAAAATGCTACCTTGGTTTAAAATATCCGCTAAAAATTGAACAAGACCACATTTGCATTACGCAATTAACGCCGCAACTTTCGCATGCAACATTTTGTTTGTTAGCGAGAGGTGTAGGAAAGAAAATGGTGCTGAAAAAATTGAATGTAAAAAGAATTTCGTAGCATCTACTTTAAAAGAAAATAGAAAAAAACTCGGCGTTAATTGCATAGTCTAAATCAGGGCTGTGGAGTCGTCCGAAAAAAGTACTAACTCCGACTCCGAATCCAAACGCTGAAATTTTTTAAGTGGACTCCGACTCACGACTTCGAATTCTACTATAATCTTGATGCTAAATTTATATGAGACTCAGTGATGTTAACTTTTATGTTTCATTACCGTACGGCCTTCTAAAAATTAGAGTTTTTGAGAAGAAATTACCGTACCCAAAAATTAATGTGATGTTTCCAAATGACAGGCGATTGATTATGTAGTAAAATTTATATCAAAAGCACTTAGTCCATCGACTATCATTTGGAAACAGCACATAAGAGCAGTATTCATAAACCATTTATTTAAATTTTAAATGTGTTTTAAGAAAATAATTTTTATTTTGGAAAATTTTTTTAAATTTTTTATGCCGAAAAACTTTGGAGTCGGAGTCGCGAGTTTTTGCGGATCTACGTCTCCGACTCTGGCACAAAAACCTCAACTCCGACTCCGACTCCACAGCCCTGGTCTAAATGCGGTACAATCAACAAAATCTGAGAATTATTTGTTTTTAAAAATTACTTTAATAACAAAAAAAAAAATCAAATTTATCTTATTAATTAAATTTTTTTTGTATATCCACATACATATTTGGGATGCATCTCATTCGCTAAATAATGAGTTGGAGTAAGTACGCTTCTCAAATAAATCTCGTTTTGGCAGTTGTATCATTGTTCAACAAATTTCATCAATGGCAGTTGCAATTGTAACGGAGTCACTTTGTAAAACATTTCGTGCTTTTTGAATTTTGAGTAACATTTGTTGGATATTCAAAGCTTCTTTATGCAACTAAACGTTTTTTAAAATTTTATGAATGTCATTGTCAAATTTAAGGTTTAAAAAAATTACACTGTACATAAGTTGGCAGTTGAGGCATATATGTAAGGACTTATTTAAGTCCTTGGTTTTCTTTTTACCACGCATGCATTTGATGATGACGTCATAAAAAAATCTCGAAGATTTTCTTGCTAAATCTATACCGAAAAGGGCTGAGTTGACAACATTGATTATACCAATTATTATATCATTACAACCGCTGGGTTGAGGTTTTTTTTAAAACCCGGGTTTTTGCCAGCCCTGGCTTAAGAGTTTTTCAATTTGTTAGTGCATATTTTTGCATGCTTTTACCCTTTGTAGAATTTTTTGTATATACAGTACTTTTCGCTTATAGTCACATCCTTTAGTTGCAGACAAAACGTGGACTATATCGCTAATGTGACTATGAGGCATACATATGGCAAATGTGCTTGTATCGCTAAATGGATTATAACGTTAATACTTTATATTTAATTAAATTATAGCGGCAAAACAAACAGATAAAATGGACTATATCGCTAATGTGACTATAAGCGGTAGTGACTATAAACGAAAAGTACTGTATTACTGAAAAGAGCATTTCTTAAGTTAACCGTCTAATTTCCATTTATTTTATTAATTTGATACTCTTTATTTTTTTTTTCTAATACAGAAATAACTCTTATATACATGGAAATCTTATTCTGGTAGGCCCACAATTAGGCCATGTAAATACATGGGGTTCTGTAAATTCTGTAACGCTTCACCGACACAATATGCTTATTATATGCAAACATGTATTATTAAAATTCATTTTAGGTCATATTTCCAGTTTCCCTGGTTATTATTTTATTTATATTCTTATAAATTTATTTAAATCGAACTGTCATTGTTACAAATCTCTCACAAATCGCACTTGTTCAACAAGAGTGTATTAACTAAATTTTTAATTTTTTTCAAACTTAATATTCATATCTACCAGCTGTAAAATGCTGTAAAAAAAGCATGAGCATGGTTTTATGTGCTTTTTGCTAAAAAATTATTTATCATTTGCCTTTAAAGTAAAATAAAAAATTATTTTTCTCCTAGTGAAAATGTTAAAATTTTGAGTTAATACTCTCCGGTTGGTTAAGAAGGATATGTATATTTGCTGAAATCAAAAATATCTTCATCTATCTAAAAAAAGCTTATTACTTTTTTTCAGGAAAATATCATTTAAGAAGCTTTAACATTACTTTTAAATTACACCTGCATTAATTTGTTTAAAATTTAGGTACTTTTTCCTTTAATGCTGCTGCATTGCTACAATTGCAAAAACCCAATGTAATGCAAAAATCTGCATTACAGTTTTTTGCTCTTTATAAAAACAATGCGAGAGCGAATAAAAGCAAATTAATCTGACGTTTTCCTTTTGTATGTGTGAGTATTATTTGGTTTCTTTGTATGCAAGTATGGGAATTACTTTGTGCTTTTTCTACTTTGTTGTCATCAAGCTTTTATTGCAAAACTTCTAATGATTATGAGTACACTGGACGACAAAAAATCAATATAAATAAAAATATATGGAATATAAAGATTTTAAGGCCCTCCGTTTTCAGTTATTTTCTATTATAAGGTTAAGTTGTTTATAGGCTAAACTAATATTTCGACCAAAATCAGGCGATTTTTCCAATATATTTTATCAACTCTTAATATTTGTCCAATGAATTTCATAAAAAAAAACAGTTAAAAATATAAAAATAATTTATTATCGTTCTCAAGTTATGATGCAATATATAATCACTTTCGACAAATTTCGAGCGAAATATTAGTCTGGTCCATAAAAAAAACCTAGACTTTATAAATTCAATCTGTTAACAGCTTCGGATTTAGCACGCTTAAGTTTAAACTATAATCACATAACAAAGTTCTTGCTTCGGTTTTTTGTTGCTTTTTGCCGACCAGTGTTTTTAGAGGCACGTACATGCGAATACTTTTATATCGCAATGAAACACCTACAATCCTCTTACTATAAAAAAGTATTTATAACAGGAAAAAATAAGAATGCGATGGAATATAATTTATTCATGAAGTACAAAGCAGAATTAATTTAAGGATTAGACAATTTCACTTAACATTTGTTACTTATTAAAGTTATTCTAAAAAAGTTGCTATTTATTGAAAATTTTTAAAAACTTATCTTTTTATAGAAAGTTCAAAATTTGCCTTTTATAGAAAACTAGCTGACCCGTTCCGCGTTGCTGGCCCTAAGCAAACATTAGTGATGTATTACCAGACGATTTAAATTGATCTTTAAACGAAATTTACGGCCTTTAAATAAAAATCCATGAAATACCTATCATAAAGTTTTTTTTACAGAATAACTTACATAACAATGAAAAAAGAAACACATGTATTTAAGGCAAATTGGAAATTATATTTATTGATTACTTCATCTTAAGGCCAGCGCATAGACAATGTTTTTTTTTATTTGCTGTAAAGAGCCGTTTTCTGATTTTAGGTAAATCGAAATAAGCGGGCGGGTCAAAATTTTCTTTCCGTAAAAACCTAAGTTGGACCATGGCGATCATTTTAAAGAAAAAATCGGTCAAGCCGTTCTCCAGTTATGCGATTAATAGAAAAAGTGGGCGTAAAAGTAGGCGTGGTACATTTTTCTTTCGATAAAAACTTAAAGTTGATTAATACGAACATTTGAAAGAAAAATTAGTCAACTAGTTGGAGCCGTTATCTGATTTTAGGTAAATCGAAAAAAGTGGGCGGGGCAAAATTTCCTTTCCATGAAAACCTAAGTTGGACCATGGCGAAAAAATTGTTCAAATCGGTCAAGCCGTTCTTAAGTTATGGATTTTGCCACGCCCCTCCGCCCCCAGACCGAAAATCAAAAATCAGACTTCACAGTGTCACCCGCCTGAATATTCTGAAGATTCCCTGAAAATTTCATCAAAATCGGCCCAGCCGTTTTGGAGTCCATTCGTTACACACATACATACATACATACATACATACATACTTCCTATTTTATATCTGTGGCATTTTGACAAGACATCTTCAGTCTAATTCAAAAAGTTGAAAAAAATGTTCTTAATTATACGAATTTTCATTTAAAAAACATTTTTGTTTATGTTTTTAAAATTTTGTATTATAAGCGAAATTTTTCTTTAATTTTGGTTTATTTAATTATTTGATAAAAATGATTTTTTCACCCAGTTTTATAAAAAAATTTTTGCTATCTTATCTCGACTTAAGATGTTTTGTCAAAATGCCACAGATAATTGCTTTTTATAGAAAATTTTTCAAATGTTGGCTTTTTATAGAAAATTTCTAAAATATGTGCCTCTTATTAAAAATTTTTAAAAAATTAGCTTTTTATAGAAAATTTTTAAAAAAATCGCTTCTTATAGAAAAATTTTCAAAAATAAGCACTTAGAAAATAAGCTTATAAAAAATTTTAAAGAACTTAACTTTTTATAGGAAATTTTATAAAAATTAAATTATTATGAGAAATTTTCAAAAATTGGTTTTTTTATAGCAACATTTTTTTCTATAGCGAATTTGCTAATTGTCGGAAATTCTAAATTTAAGGAATATGTTTATAGGAAATATTGCAAAAATCCGAGTTTTATAAAACATATCAAAAATCTTGCTTATTTTATCAAATTCTCTACTAATTCGATTATTATAGTTAATTTTTTACAATATAGACACAATGGCCTGGATATTATGAACGGAAAACTAGCTCTCTACTTAGTTTTAGCAGGGACCAGATATATGTATATATATGTTAAGAAATAATATTATAGCCGATTTGACAAAAAAAAATTTGTTTTTAAGGAATTTATTTTAAAAATTTGCTTTTTAAAGGATATTTTCCAAACATTTGCTTCATATGTACATGAAATTTATCAAAAATTTGTTTGTTATAGGAAATTTGTTTATTAAAGGAAATTTTTTATTAAAGGAAATTTGTTTATTATAGGATTTATAGATTTATAATAGGAAATTGTTTACTATAGGAAATGTATTTTCTTTATGAAATTTGTTTTCTATAGGAACTTCAAATTTAAAGGAACATGATTTTAGAAAATATTGCAAAAATTAAATTTTTAAAGGACATTTTTTAGAAAAATTTATACAAAGTATAATAATAAATTTTCCACAAAATAAAATAAAAGATAATAAAATAGATTTGGCAAAAATTAACTTCGAAATTAATTTTTCTAAAAATTAACTTTTTATAGGAAATTTTTCATGTACTTGCTTTTTTAGGGGAATTTTTAAAAAAATCGGATTTTAGGATATTATCTAAAATTTAACTTACTAGTTTTGTTTAAATTATAATTTAAAATCTTAAGTTTTTAAAAGAAATTTTAAAAATTTGATTATATGAATTTTAGGAATAAGATTATGCGAATAGGAAAAATTTGTCTATATATAGGAACATTTTCAAATATTTACTATTTTAAAATTTTTTTTTATTTTTTTAAAATGATTTCTTGCTTGATTCCCAATTTTTTTCTTTTTTTCTGATAAAAACACTGAAATTTATTGTTGATGGGATAAGCTTTTCCAATGCCCATTTCATTTGTTGCTTAGGCCAGATCATCAGGAAACTTCATCCATAAAGATTTTAGAAAAACTAAAAAAATTTTTTTTTTAAATTTGCAATTAATATAAGTTTTATGAAAATTTGCTTTTTATAGGATATTTTTTAAAATTTTGGTTTTTTTATGGATTTATATAAAAATAATTAAAAAACTGGATATTTAATTTTTACCCTACGATACTAATATACGTAAATTTTACGTGAAGTAATTTATTTTGTTGCTACGCAAGCGTGTAGCGACCTAACGGTGCCAAAAATTACCAGCGCTTACAACAAAAGGTTTTCAATAGTTCATGCCTTAACAAAAACAAACCATAATATTTCTTTAAATTGCTTTAAGTGTGTATGGTATAAAATACAGCGATTGGGAAGGGCAACAACACAACTCCATCATAATGGAATTAACAAGCAATGTCGAATCGTGCTCAAACCACATACCCAACAATTATACTGGTACATTATTAATTTCGTTAAAAATATTGTGCGGCCGTGTTTTTGCCACCATTGCGCACCGCATTTGTTATTGAAACTTTTTTAAAAATAGATTTAAAGGAAATTCGCGTTTTTTTTTTGAATGAAAATATTGTTATAAAAATGTTAAGTATAGAGTGCTTTTTTAGCTGCACGAGAACTTAAAATGTTAAAAGAAGACAGAAAGATTGTAGGAATGATTTTTTTTATTATAATCTGGTAGATAATTTATTGGCGTTTATTTTTTGAATGTGATTTCATGGCATATGACCGCCAAGTTTCAATAAAATAGAAAATTTATACTTGTAGAAATATACATAATTTTTAAATTTCATATTTTGATTTTGGGCGTTTTGTATTAAAATAAAAAAAAACGTCGTGTACGTCAACAAACATAAAATTTTTAAAAAGCTGATCTTTTTTTTTTCAATTCCCTTACCTAATCCCGCGAAGCTCTAACGCTTGTCTGCAGGAAGCCAAGGGGCTAATTCTGGCAGTCGTGATCGAATACTTCTTCGATCCGGAAGCAATTTTGTTTCTTATTCGTTCAGTCAAATTGAAATTATTTTTTTAGTATTGTGAAAACTCAATTAAGTGCTTTACAATACTGAAAAAATAATTCTGATTCGTTCAGTATCAACCGAAAAATTAGAAAGCAATTTGCTTTCGAATCGAAAAAGTATTCGATCACGACTGCCATAATCAGCCACCAGAGTTTCTGGCGGGAATCGAACCCGCAACCCCGACGCTGATAGACAAGCTCATTACCTGCTAGCCTACCGGGACACTCACATGAAAATGGACTGAAGTCACGTCACGTTTGCGTAAGGAAAAGAGCTGATTCGCAACGTATACGTTTACTTAAGAGTAAAGGGGCCTTAATAATTTTAAGGTTATATCGAAACAAAAACATAATGCCAATTAATTCGCCGCCATTTGAGAAAATCTAAATTAGTCCAAGAATGTAACAGCTACATACATATATAATTATTTAGGATTACAAAAAAGTGAATTTGTATTCAAACTTTCTGAAGTTCTCTTCCCACAAAGCTGTGAAATAATCGTAAGTTTAAGTGTTTAAAACACACAATTTTAGCATAAATATTTTGTTGTTGCATGCAACATTGCTGTTAAGTAGTAAGCGCTCCGTATAAACACATACAAAAAATACACTGGAGCATTGTTTGTGTGCGAATATGTGTGCTACATTGCATGACTAATACTTTTGTTGTAGTTGAAGTTTTTATTGTTCTTGTTATTTGTCTGAGTATGAACGACAAACAACAAATTTAACATTTTTTTCTTGTTTTTCTTCCATTTAGTTATTCAGCCATTATTTCTTTATTTCTTCCTTTATACTTTTTATGTTGTTGTTTGTTCAAGTGTGCCATCAAAATAATGTTTGTTGCCTCAATATTTCTTTATAAACATGTATACAATACATATACAATGTGTGTATATAGCACAGTGATGCTGCTCGATCTTTATGTTAAAACATTTCACACTTCGGTGATTTTATGTTGTATGTCAAATTATTGTGTTCATGTTGCATGATGAAGTTGTTATGACTTGTTGATTGAAGGTTTTTCTTAAAAAAACGGGGTGCATAAACTTGGGTATGATTTAAAAGGAAACAAAAATTTAAGAAATATGGGATGAGCAATTCGATTTTATAGAAAAGCATTTATAGTGATGATCGTTCAATTAATTGGAGTATAAAAAATAAAACAACTAGTTTTTCAAGAAAAATTAAGGTTTTCTTAAAACAAGATTGTTTTAATGTTAACTAAAAAATTTGCCTTGTGGTCCATACTTTTAGCCATAACTGTTGTTTAAATGTTGAATGCTTCTTGGTTTATAAAGTATTCGAATATTTTTTTAATTTTTAAATCAGTGTCTGTGTTAACTCATGCTTAAAGCTAACATAAAGGAAATAATGCGAAGTGCATTCAGACATATGTACTTTCAAAGACTCGAATGTGTAATGAACAACAAATACTTCACGTTCTTTTTGTCTAGAAACAAAAAAAAAATTAAGAAACCTTAACACTGCCATACAAAAAAAAAAGCAAATAAAATGTTATTTTCACATACGAAGGTTGCTTTTTATGTTTTAAATCTTGGCAGCATTGAGTGTTTACAAGATTCATATGACATATGAAATTGAAAGTGTAACTTTTTTTTGCCAAAACCTTTTTTGGAAAATATTGCTGTTTTAGCCCATCTACAAAGAGTTGAAAATCTTATGTCAGTGAACAACTTGTTAACATTTCTGTGCAATCATTTTTTACGGCTTTAAACCGGGAATAACAAGACTGAAGTGCATCGCTCGACTGCCCTGAAGCCTCTGCGTTTCTAACCGTAAAATGTCAGTAATTAGCAACCCATCAGTTCGCTCAAGGTCGAAAGTAGTTAAGGTCTTCCGAAATCAGTTATTATGCATGTAAGTAAAAATTTATGCTTTGCGCAAATTGATAAAGCAAGTTTGGACATTAGTATGGCGATCGTCAATAATGCAGTGCAGAAAATTTAGCTGTTCCAACGATTTGGTCATGTTGAAAGGTTATCCAAAATTTTGTTGTACCATCCTCTGAGAAAATCTGATTCATTCAATATATGGAATTTAGCAGGGTTTGAAATTCAAAGATCTCTTGCGATCGAGGTTGACAAGATATCCTATCTAGAACGACGCAATAGCACCTCGAAGATATGGATCCCATCTGTCTACACGTAGAGAAAAAAAACATGGTTGCAGAGTGGTTAAAAAAACATATTATGGTCCCTGCAATGGCAACAAACAAACTTTTGTTGTTTTTAAAAAAACTTTTTTCACGATTGATAATATTTTGTTTCTATTTAACAATAAAGTGTTTACCTCCCTTGAAACTTCAAATATGGTTGATTTTAACAATATAATGTTTAAGTAAAATTAAACTACAACCATACACTTAAACATATTATGGTTATCTTAACCATATTATTATCACGGTAACCATATTATGGTTAAATTCATCTATCCAAAAGCTATAACCATATTATGGTTGCCTCCAAACAAGTTACGGTTAATATTTAATAACAATAATATGTTCGAAATTATAATATTTTAAAACATTGTATGATTAATTTTTAATATAAAATAATATGTTTGAAAAGCAACACCATTCTGGTCGCTTGCATTTTACTTGGTTTGCTTAAAATTCTCATTCTTTTCAATTTAATTGTTGATTAAAACACATAAATTAACGTAGAAAAAACTAGTAGAACAGAAAAATGGTAATATGAAGGTCGTCCCAGGCTGGAATATGAACCAAAGGGGATTTTTTACAAAAGTGGAACGTAACACCAATCAAGAATATAAAATTAAATAAAATTATAATTTGACACTTTACAAACAAATTGAAAAAATAGATTAACCATAATATGATTAGCATTCACCATATTATTGTTAATCCTGACCATAATATGGTTACTTTTCTTAAAATTCTAGGAAATTTTTTACCATATTATGGTTATTTTTGAACATAATATGTTTAGTGTGTACCATTATTACGGTTAAAATGGCTAAAATATGGTTAATTTTTACCATATTATGGTTGATTTAGGGAAACATTTTGTTGATTTAAAACATACTGTGGTCATATTTAAACATAATATGGTAACCTGCATACATAAACATTGTTAAAAACCAACCATAGTATGTTGCTCTTAGAATATGGTTGATTAGTACCCAAAATCGTGGGAAGGCTGATCTTAAAAATTCGGCTTCAGAGGCTGATTACTAAGTTCTTGTTGAAAAATACAACACTGCTACTAGATCTCTCTAAGTGCGTTTACTGTTCATCAAATACTGCTTAATATTTTCCGTATCTTTATGTCGCCTTAAAAACCCGTTGATGCATTAGCAAACTGTTTTTTAGCGGTTCCTCAATCGGAGTGGGAAAATTGATTCCAGCACATAAAAGTGATCGTCATGGAAACTACATTGAAAAACTATAAAACCCTTTTAAAAGCCATCCTTTTATAAAAAGGCTCTAAATTTTAATTGAAACCCTCGTTATTTTTTGTTCTAAAGAAAAATATAATTTAAAAATAAATTGCTTACGCAATCATTTAATTGAAATCCTATGAAGCTTATTCCAATTATTTACTTAATAAAAATAACCACAAAACATATTTCACAATATTTTCTTATTATTAAATACACATTTGACACGCTGACTTATTTCTTGTAGTTGTTACCACAGACCTAAAAAATTATTTTATTTTGTTTCTTAAAAAAAAAAAAAAATTATTTCTTAACATTTGCTTTTATAATGTTCTGTATTAAACTACCTTTTAATCCTCCTTGTCCATTTGCATTTAAAAATATATAAATTTTTTGAATTAAAAATAATCCTTAAAAACAACAATCAACCTAAAAGTCATCAGCAAAATATTAAATGAGAAAAACAGGAAAACATTATTTCCGCAACAACTGAATTTTATTTCCATTCATAGTTTCTACTAACCAACAGCAACGATGATAATAACGAAACGTGTATTTAGCAAAAGACAACAACAACATCGTTATTTTGGAGCAACTGACTTGTGCACACAGACTTCTCCGTCACAAAAGGAACATAATGTTTGTTCATTTTGAGTTCATGGGGGTTGAGGGCTTAAATTAAAAGTCATTAAAATCAAAAAGCACCTTAATAATACTATTGAAGTTTGTGTAGGGCAAAAACGGACATAAATGCCGTACAATTTTGAAAAAAACATTTTAACTGTGAGGACCATAATTGTTGGCAATTCTGTCGCACAATTAAGGCATTATGTGTATACATTTTACTGGGCAATGGATTTACATCCATTCACTGGGGCGGATTTACATCCGCCAACTTGGTTTATTTTTCGTTACAGGTAATCCATAGGTCGTTGGGGTACAGGAGGTTGAACTAAGTCAGGGGTAGGTGCAGGGTCATACTGACCAGCAGGGTTAATAGAGTAGTCAACAGAGTGGCGCTAGCAGATGAGAAGCGACAGAGAAGAGAAGTCGAAGAGCGTGCGATAACAGGCGATACAGCAGGCAGTGTGGTGAGAGTTTACCGCTAGCGGTTCAAACCAAAGTAGAAATGAAGCGGCTTCAAAGCAAATTTTATGTACTTACATGCAAGAATAAAAAGGGGTGTATTAGATAATGAAGCTCTCTTGGTTTTTGGACTTTAAAGTGAGACGTTGTAACAGAGCCGGTAAGAATAGAAAAATATACAATAAAGCGAAAACAATACACTGTGCTATTAATTAAGCAGGGGATTGGTAACACCAATTCCTTGATAGTGGAGAATAGGCACTGGTTTTACAACAAGTAAAGTGTGGAGGACATACATCCGACTTATCCAGACTGAGATTTATATCCAGTCTGGAAGGAGTGTAGAGCACTGAGTAAGGGCTAAGCGGTAGGATTTTCTGAGGTTACACCCAGAAATCAGAGGGATCCAGTGTAGTTTTGGATTTACATCCAAAGTGAACGAAGGGTAGGAGTTAGAGAGCAGGAGTGATAGGGCACTGGCTCTGGTTATAACTAAAGCTCCACGAGGCGGCAAGAGCTCCACGGAAACCTGGTGCAAACCGAAAACAACCTGAAGAAAATGTGTTAAAGTGAAAAGAATAATAATCAAATAAAACCTGAATCTAAATAAGCGTTTTCTTCCTCGCAAATAAATTTATGTAACTGACCCTGGACGCGACTGAGTGGCACCCCAGCTTCAAACCCGGAGTAACCGGAGGTACCTTACAAAATAAAAAAAAAATGTTATGTAAAATTTTCCAAAAATTTGGATTTCCAATTTTCCAAAATATTCCGTTTCTTAAAACTTGCTTTTTTTTTAAGGAAATTTAAAAAAAAAATGTAAATAAAACAAAAAATTTTAGAGAATTATCTAAATAGTTTTTATTATTATTGAAAGATCTTTGACATTTATTATGATAGACGGATTTATGACAATTATATGTTAAACAAAATATCGGTCAAATGTTTGCCACGGCTTTGGTGGCATACCAGCATCCAATGGTTCATATTTTCAATGACTCTGAGCATAATGAGATTTAATGTCGCTAATGTGCCAAATTATTTTATCCTTATTGACGTATACTTTTTCTTTTAAATATCCCCAAAGAAAGAAGTCCAACGGTGTTAAATCATCGTCCAATTAACATCCCTAGGACGTGAGATAACACGGCCATTGATTTTTTCGCGCAAAATATCCATTGTTTCGTTGGCTGTGTTGCAAGTGGCACCAGCCTGTTGGAACCACATATCGTCTAGGTCCAAATCGTCAATTTTTGGCCACATATCATCTTGCAATAGCGAAAACCTTTACAGTAACAGCTTGGCCCATTTCATTTTCGAAGAAGTACTTTGACGCCGCCAGCCAGAACGAACTAGGCGAGCTTGAACAGGTGTTTTCACATTTCGTACAGACCCGATTCGCTGATATTTGCATACAATTCTCCCGATTGTGGACACATTTGGTCGATTATGCTGCCTAGAAATGTCTCGAAGTGCACGAAATGTATTTTGCTTTTAACGCTCATTTTCTTAAAAGACTTCAACAATCTTAACGCGCCGCTCAATTGTATACCTCTCAATGGTCAAACACTGAAACAAAGAAATATCAAATTAAGTTGGGCAAAACCCTTGACGTTAAGGTGTGACTCACAATTAACATCGTACATTGTTGTTGGACTACTTTCTACGACTTTTTTTTAATATTTTGCTATTTAAAGTGAATTTAAAAAAAAATTAAAAATAATTTTTTAAAAAATTATTAATATATTTGTTTTTTAATTTATTTATAACAAATTTTCTAAAATTGGGTCTTTATAGAACGTTTTGCAAAACTTTGCTACTTGTTCGAAGTTTTCCAAAAATATTATATCTCTAGTAAAATGTGCTTCAAAGTTACCATTTTTACAATTTTCCAAAAATGTTCTATATATTTATTATACGTCTTATGAAATTTTCTCAAAGGTTGCTATTGGAAAATGGTTTTTCAGAATTATTAGCACACAACACCTTAAATTTCTCACTGCCTAAACATTCCCTTAATATTTAAAAAATAGCAGAAACAAAAGGAAATAAAAAATACAGTTCCCCTTACTTATTTTTCATTACTTTTATATAGAAATACTGCTGCACTATCTCTTTTATGAATTCTTTGTCATCTGTTGGACATTTTTTTTTTATAATTTTTTTAACATTTTTATTTTTGCATTGAACTTTTTAACACTTGCCAAATGCAGTTTGAGTGGTTTTTATTAAAAAAAAAAACCAAACAACTAAAGCAATAACTTCAATAATTATTTCATGTGTGTGTTTGTGTTCGGCAAGATATTGTTAAAAATAACAACAACATAAATTGAACGTTAAAAAAGTTAAACTTTTTCCCGTTATAACATTTTTTGTTTTTGGAATTTTGCAATGTTTTTATTGTTGCAGCTGCCGCCATATTCCCGCTGTTTGTTGTTTTTGCAACTGATATTGTCGTGTCTGTATCTACAGTTGTGAGTGTACAGAGTGGTGGTAAATGCTTTCGTGCGTTGTTCTTCTGATTTTTTTTTTCCTGAAACGTTTAAAATTTCCACACATTTTCATTAAAACAAACAACGATACAATATATACTCCGGCTTTTGTAAGGTTTCTGGTGTTGTGAAGTTTGCTGCTTTAGAGAAATTACAGTGGTGTGAATAAGTAAAATCTTCAAAAATATCAAAAATTTCAAAATTATTATATAAAAAAAAAGTTATTTATATCAATTTATTAATTGCCTTTATCATAATTTATTCATACTTTTTTCAACATTTTGCTTTCCTGTATTCGTTTAAGCTTTTTTCTACTTTTTTTTGTTTATTATTAAATTGTCTTTCAATTCCGATAAGTTTGCTCCAAAGCTGAAATTTATTTTTATAGTGTTTTCTTATAATTGTTTCGCTGGTTTATTTTACTTGTTGTATGAACCTGCACAGTGTTTCGATATATCGAAAATGATCTGATAACAATGACATAATAATGTGACATTTGATTGCGGTTGGATTTTAAATATGTATTAAAATATGCCAGCAAAAGTTTAAACATGACAAATTTCCATATGTTTTTAAAGTTACATAAATATTGCGTATTAACAATTATCAAGTATACGCTCAGTTTGCCCAAGACTAATGTCTATTAGAAGGTATACAAAAAATTGTTTTTTTAATTAAAAAAAATAATAATAATAAAGGCCTTACAAAATAACTGCTTGAGACTTAGACAAAAATAAGTGAATTTTTTATAACGTTTCCTTAAATAAAGCGTGTCATAGTAAGAGCTTCCTGAATTGCTCGAAAACAAATGACAGTTGGATTTGGCAAGCGTGGACTATAGGGCGGGTGAAAAAAAACTTCCCAACTACTTTTTCCAAAATAGTCTTTAACTGATCTTGCAATGCATGTCTGGACTCATATGCTGTGCGTTTTTGACGAATTCCTGCTTAGAGCATACAAATTGGGTTTGGTGCTTGTCCCCCCAGAGATCGTTTGACGCTCATAAGGGACCTTGCTGGTCTTACTAAACACAGAGCAAATTTCTTGGCTTTGATGTTAATTCTCTTAGTTGATACAATTTCCTGCGCTTCGGATTTTCAAAGTGGACTCATTTTTTAAACGGCAAAAAAAATTAGATGCAAAAATTATTTCTTTCTTTGGAGTTTGAGCCGCATTACAGACATGCAAAATCATCTTTTTTCATATCAGGGCTTTATGTCATCTGGTACCCAATTGCCTTGGCTTTCGATAAATTCTGATTCTTGCAAACGTCTTCGCTGTTTAAGTAGCTCATAATGATTTTGCTTGTCATTAGTTTTCATGCATTTTCTTCGAACTTTTTTTTTGGCTTATTTTGCGCGGTCTTTATTTTCTGTGTTCAAGTTGCCTCTTCTGAATTCTGCAAAATTACAAAAGCCACATATGAAATCCAAACACTGTTGCCTTGTGTTGTAGTTTTTATGATAAAAGGTGCTGAAGATGATGATGGGCATTCATGTATACGTTTATACTACAAAATATTCAATAGCTCTCTTCCACAAAGAAATTCGACACATTTTTACAAACATATAATACAAAATACTTTTTTCCATTGTTGTTTGATTCTTATACAGACATGTTGATTTGTGTTAGAATGTACAAAAGTATGTTTGTGTGTGTGTTTTTATAACAAAAACATACCATCACATATGTATATATGTATATTGTTGTTGCATGTCATGTTATCGTAAAGCAATTGGTGTTAATTATAGACGTCAGTTCGTGCATGTGTTTCCAAGTGGTAGTCAAGTATTTGAGCATTTTGTTGAAATTTAAGGAAAAACAACAAAAAATGACGTAAGAACATCTACACGCACATGTACATATGTACATGAATACATGGTAGCATTATGCACCAAAAAAAAAAAAAAGAAAATGGGAAATAGTAAAAAAAACTACTAACTGCAATCTTTTAAGGCAATTTGTTGTGCGGTTAAAGTGAGGTTTACTGTTTTAAAGGGAGTTTAGTTGCTGTTGTTTCTATGTTTTAAAAGCGGATATAAACATTTTGTTTAATGGTGCTTAGGAAGTTAAGACACAGAAAACAAAAAAAAAATATAAATGCAACAACATAAGTGGTTAGGAAATTTTCAATAACTTCCCTGTTTTTTCTGCAATACTTAGTTTTATAATAATTAAACAAAATTTAAAAGTTGCAAAGATTTTTTTTTTTAAAAATTTTTGTAAAATTATGGAGAAGTATGATGAAAAAAATCTGCGCAGAACAAAGAAGCAATGTTTTTAAATCTTTTTTTATTTAGATCATATTAAAATATATTCGTGATTAAAATTCGTCTAAGAAATTTACCAATTAGTTCACCGTTGTCTGTGATTTTTAGCGAGGAAAAAAACCCTTTGTAGTTTGATGTGAACATTCTGAGGATGCAAGTAAGTGTTTAGATCAGTTATGCCCGCATAATACCAAGTTAATATTTTGAGTAATAAAATCTGGGAATTTATTTCTCATGGTAAGTAACATTTATTATATAAATTTTAATATTAATCGAATGTGTATTCCAAGTAAAATTACAATTTAAACAGCTTTCATACTTTAATTGTCTTATTCCTTCAATATATTCCATTGCAAAATTGTTTATGTCGAAAAATGTTGGAGTGGGTACTGTGGGTACTTGGACTCCGTCTCCGGTACGAAAACCTCAACCACGACGCTTAACTCCGACTCCACAGCTGCAAGCAAGTATCAAAAACGGAGCGGACAAACGGCTCCTCTGCAAAATTGTATTAGCAGTATAAAGCAATATTTGCTCGTATGTTGCACACCACAACAGGGCCCTATATGAACACACAAATGTATATATAAAAAAAAATCATGTTAAAAAGAACTTACGGACACACATTTTATTCATTTTTAATAAAATTTTATTGCAAAATTAGTGCAGCAAAAGTTTAGCATACACCTGTATTCAGAAATTATCAGAAGTAAAAACTTTAAACTTCGGCAAAATGCCCACTGTGAAATACAAACTTGAATAACTAAAGGCGTCAGAATTATACAAAAAACCCTCCGCCTACACAAGGATATTTCAGGCTTAAGCCCTATACGGGATCTATAAATTATTAAATAATCTTTACAAAAACGGACGTCAGTGAAGAAATATTCGTCGCGGTTTAGGCCTACATATGTTAAATTATTGACCGACAATTAGAAAGCTTTAGGCTTTTATTTCTAGTCATATAAAAGTCAATTTGAACAAATATTTTCGTTAGGGGAATTTATATTGGATTCATGGAAAATTATCACAAAATTATGTAGAGTGCTTTTGGTATTAAAAAGATTAAATTAAAAAAAATTTCGATATGGTAGTAAAATTTTTTATAGCGCTTTATAGTTATAAGTTTATAAGTGGTATTATTTCTGGCCATATGTAGCTCAATTGGACCCAATTTTCCAAATATATTTCTATATTTTACGGTTTCTGGCGTATTTAAACAATTGCGCATTATATGGGGTCATTGTAAATTACGGGCCAATCTTCACGAAATTTGAGTGTGTGATTTCTAGTCCTAATAGTTAAGCTATGGCGTATCAAATTGTTTTGCAGTAGCGTCATAATTTACTGTTTTATTCGAACTAGACTCTTTTCCGAAAGCAGGCTTTACATGGGCCCTATGGTTAATTGAGAACCGATTTTCACGAAATTTAACAATATGATCTCTATCCAAAAAGAACGAATTTGCGCTAAAAAATTTATCAATCCGTGCATTATACCACCATTTATGTTAGTTTTTGTAACAAAATTATCAATTTAAATTTCAAAAGATTTTGTTATTCGTGCTTAATTCCCAGTTTTTATTATTGATAAAAACACTTGAAATTTATTGTTGATGGGATAAGCTGGGAATTTAGCACGAATAACAAAATCTTTTGAAATTTAAATTTTGTATTCCCAAAAATTGAAATTACTTTTTGAAAATTATCAATTTTTTTGAGTGGTGTTTCACATTTTCTTTTATCTTCACAGATTCTTATATCATTTCGTGCATTGTTCCACCATTTATGTTAGTTTTTGTATCATTTTTATTCATAGCTCTGATCCTACTGAACCGGTTTAGCTGGATTTAAATCCCAAACTGCTGAGGATAACTTTTTCGAAAGTTAGAGTGTTTCCAACAGACGGACAGACAGACGGACGAAATCGACTTAGAATTACACAAGGGTGCAGAATATTTATACTTTATGGAGTCTGAGATGACTAATAAAAAAGTTTCGCATGGAATGAAAAACTTATTATGTATGCCCTCATTAACCACTCGTGGTGGTGATACCCTCCAACAAACGCAAAACGTGAGAAGAAAAAATAATTAGGGATGGTATTTTTTTTATCAGATTTTTACTAACCAGCTGCCATCGACAGAGCATTCTTAGAAAATAGTTTATTACTATCGTAGTGATGTAGTCGCTGATGTGCCAACGGCTTTAAATTGCCGCCGACATCGACAACGACAAACATAATAGGGGTGAATGCAATAGTAAGTTTGCACTGACTTTCTGATTTCTTTATTATTTTTATTTTTAAGAAGTTGCGTTATTCTTCATACACTATAGCGGAGTTCAGTATTAGCATTGCGGAAGTGCAAATGCAAAATAGCGTAACTCTTTTGTTAAATCTAACAACAAAACACACAGAGGTTGCGTTAGATTTCATTAAATTGCAACGATATATTGCATTTGCTTTTCTGCAAGCCTAATACTGAACTCCGGTTATGTGTTTTTTCTTGCTAAGTGTACACCTATTTTGAAACAAGCGTAATCCATTTTCTCCCGTAAAAGCATTCAAGTAACTAATTGAAATTGTTGCCTCTTGCCGAAAGTGTTTAAATTTTTTTTTTTTGGAATTTTGTGTTGTGTATGTGAAAATATTTATGTTTCAGTTCGTTATCGCCGCACTGTAAACGAAGAAAGCTCTTATAGATCAGTAGTGAGAAACAAAAGAGTTTTCTCAACGCTAATTAAGATCAATAAAATGTAGATTAAATTAAGGTACAAAAATTAGCCCTTTAAAAAATGTACTGATATTTTGAAGAGTTACCATACATAGTTAAATCTCTTAAATTTATAACTTTCTTTCCTATTCATTATTTCTTTCTATTTCAATAAACCTTAAAAAATATCTCTCATATTACAAATAACTGTGTACTACGTATTTACAATTTGTTGCCACAACTATAAATTAAACTTATTTTTTAAACAAAAAAAAAAAAATAAAACCAAAACCCTAAATCTTTTTTAGAAAGAACAGGAGTATTCTAAATTACATAAAAGGCAAAAAAAAAGAAATTTATTTCTTGAAATAAAGAAGCCACAAATAACTTAACTTTACTTTCTTAAGCTCTATCGGTTACTTAATTGGTGTATATTTTAATCCCTTGCAGCATGTACCACAGAGGGTGAGTTTTGTTCATTTACTAAGATCCAATGCGCAAACAAAAAAAACTTTGAGGTTATGCAATTGCAATTGGAAACAGAAAAAATTGTAGTTTCATGCACACTTTTGTTTTTGTTCTGTAGAAGAATTAAGGCTGAAGAACTAAGAGAGTGAAAGGAAGAGAAGAGAGACCAAGTAATTCCAAGACTAGTAATTATTGTTTTCTATTACATTTTTAAATGTTGTTTAGGTATTGTCTTATCTTTTTTCTTCTTAGTTTTCCTTGTATTTTTTTTAACATTTTCTCTTCAAGACTCTTGAATAAAGAAATGTTTGAAATATGTGCTTCATCTGTAGCACACTTTAAGGGGCAATAATGGCAAAAAGAAAATGCTTGAATGATATAAAAAGAAAAAACTTGAAAATTTCATTTGGAATGTTAAGATATACATTGCATTTAATTATTTTCAATTTTCTATTTTCTTTTTTTTTTTTTTCTTAAGAAAAACCATACAGGACTCCATTTTGTCTGACTTGTGTTTTATTCACTTAATTATTTTTATTTTTGTTTTATGTCTTTACTGGCATTTCCATTGTGTTCTAAGTCTAATAAAAAGTGTTAATTGTTTGACAGTTTAACACTCAACACCAGGGGGTGAAGGAATTCAAAAAGTACAATTTTATGGTAAAAATTGCTGGAAACAACTTAAAGAGAAGGGAATTTTTAATGTATTTTTATTTTAAAAAATTTCTAGACAAAATTTAAAGGTAACATTTTTTAATATTAAAAAATATTATTTACAAAGTTATCGAAAATCCAGAAAGAATAAAATCTAAACATAATGTGAGGTACTTTTGAGCTACTCCCACAATATGTTATGCTTGTTGTTGTGATCTCAGGTCATCCTTAATCGCAAAACATTGTGAAGATCTCCCGAAATCTGTTAATTTTTGGTTTTAGCCGAATTTCAGGTATTGAATGCACCTGGTTTCGATTATTTTTATTAAAATATACAAATTTTTTAAAATTTTAGGCTTATTTTTTATTTTTTATTTATTTGTTTATTTATTTGTCTATGAAATATTATCCTTACAGACTTCTTTTTTGTTAAATACAAATTAATTTTACAAAATATACACAAATGTGAAATAAAAATTAAAAAAATTATGTGTTTAAATGTATCAATAATTTAGTTTTAATATCAGTGGGACTAGAAGAATAGTCAATAAATTTATAAAACTTGTTGAATTCAATACACATCCTTCATAACGGATCACTATTAGCATAATTAGCTCTTAAAAATTGAAATGATAACGGAACTAAATGACGTGATGGGCGTTGAGGAACATTAAACGTTATATTGGTGATTAGGTATCCAGAGCATACGTCGCCAGCAATTATTTTAAAAATAAACGAGATGTTCATCACAGTTCTACTGCTCTTTAGAGTTGGCAGCTTAATGAGGGCTAGCCTTGCAGAATAAGACGACATATACCATTGGTTAAAGTTCAACCCAAGCAGACAAAAATTCAAAAACGGTTTTTGAACTGAATCAATTTGGTCGGAATATTTATTCTATATAGGGTCCCATATTACAGATCCATACTCCAATACAGGTCGTACAAGGGAAGTATACAGACTTTTCGTAACATATGGATCCTTGAACTCTTTAGCCCAACGTTTTACAAAACCGATCATGCCCCTGCCTTTATTAGCTGTCATTGTTATATGTGCGATGAAATTTAGTTTTGAGTCAAGCTGAATTCCAAGATCTAAGAAATTATCCACCGACTCCAACTGATACCTTTCAAAAGAGTAGCATGTAGGTATTGGACTCTTCTAACAAATCGCATGTATTTACATTTTTTTAGATTAAGTTGCATAAGATTTACATTGCACCACGTGTAAAAAGAATTCAAGTCATTTTGAAGAAGTTGTTGTTCAGATATTTGACGATAGTTAAGAAAAACTTTCACGTCGTCCGCATACATCAGAATAGTGGGTGAATTAATCACCTCAGGTAGGTCATTAAAAAACAATGTAAAAAGAAGTGGCTCAAGATGGCTTCCCTGAGGTACACCAGACAGAACTTCTATGCTTCTAGAAATTGTGTTCTAAAAAGCAAATCGTTTGTGTTCTGTTGCTTAAAGCCCTTATGACCATGATAGAAATATAATATAATATAATTCCGATAAACTTCAAAAAATTATTTCTGTATTTGTATCATGCTTATGACACTACATTTTTTATTCATTAATTGATATAGAATTGATAGAAAGAAACAGTAAATGCTAGAAAGAGCAAACTATAAAAATTGTAAACAAAGTTTTTTATTTTTTTTTTCTCTTGTTATGGTTTTGTTTCAGGGATGGCGTTGAGAAATTTTAAAATTGTACCAACAACCTTTAAAAACTGTAGTTTTTTACCCTAATTGTACTAAAAGATTTTTTTAGTCGAAATTAATTTTATTTATGTTCCTAAAAAACACCACAAAAAGGTATTATTAGTCATAGTTTTAAAAGTATCAACAAAAAAGTACGATTGAAACAACTTAGCCATCCCTGTACTGTTAATTTTATTAAGTGTTGCCAAGTTTTTGTTTATGAGAAACCTAAAAACAAAAAGCGGTTAATCGCCGAATTTGCCCATAAACCGCTGAAGCAGCAACACTTTTAATATTTCAAGCTTCAAATGTCAATTTTAAGTTATACAATTTTACATTTTTTTTTGACATAACTTCATTTTTTATCGATAACTTTAGTAAACCTTTTGACAGTTTGCCATTTATCTTAATACAGCTGAACCCTTCGCACTTGGTTAATTTTACTATTACTTTATATTTGCACTGTTCACCAAAACTTGAACAATGCATTAAAAATGTAGTGTCATAAGGGCTTTTGGTATGAATATATCCATTTTATACTTATATCAGTAAAACCGAATAAATTCAGTTTAACTTTCAAAAGTCTATGGTTAACTTTATCAAAAGCCTTGGAAAATCGGTGTATATCACATCAGTTTGCAGTTGTTGAATAAATCCTCGATATATGACAGTTGTAAGATGAAGGAGATTAGTTGTATGTAGTAGAACATCTTTTCTGAAACCCATGCTGGTAAGGTGAAATCAAATCAAACAAATTTTGTTTATGATTTTTTTGATTAAGTAATTTGAAGACAGTGCCCATTGGGTTCATCAGTCCTGGTTTGTAAGATTAAGTAAAAAAAACGTGTTAGAGGTAAAGATATATAATAATGGCTACCAGTTAAAAGGAGCCAAATTTTGCACCACCATTAGTGTGGCCCATATTGGCCACTAAAAATTTCAAAACTAGTTTACTTATCTGTGTGCCCCTAATTTTTTATTAGTATTAGAACAAGTATCTGGACAAAGCTTGAAAATAATTTTCCTATTGGAAGAATGTGCTTTAAAATCAGTACAACTGGTTGAGAAGTAGTAAATTAGTTTATATCAGCGTTTAAAAACTGCAGTCAAAGTAGAAAAACTGACACTTCTTCGAATTCATCATTTAGAATTGGTTGCTTTTACTTATAATTCATTTAATGTAGGGATGTAGCGATACGCCTTTTTTGCCAATATGATACCGATACTCGAAAGGAATTTTCTATGATGCCGTTAGCGATACGAATATAAAATTTAATTTCAAGGTAAAACTTACAAAACTCAAATGGAGTTATTTTTTTATTTTTATTAATCAATATTTAAAATTGATATTAATAAGATTTTAAAATCCACGAATTTGATTAAAATTACCAAAAGTTAAATAACTTTTTAAAAGAAAAAATTTTAAAGAGTTTATTATTTATTAAAGTTATTATTAATAAGATTTTTGTTTTTGAAATAGTCTCGCAAATGCGACAGAACTCATTTCTGCGCCATGTTCCTAACTTTTGGGTACAACCTTTCATTCCCTCAGTAAAAAAGCGTAAATGCCTCTCTAGAAAACCTAAGCTATCTTAAGACTTATTCTTTAGCTAAGCCCCAGCGTAGCAAATTTTCTTATAAGCTTTTCACAAACGCTCCAGAGGTCAGTTCTTGTAGACATATCAGAAGTTTTACTAGGTGTAGGGGTGACCGTGTCTTCAACATTTTCGGAATTAAATTGATCAATAAGACGTTTTTTCAATCTATTGTCTTTGAAATTTTCGAGATTTATAAATGTTTTGTTAGTTATTTTTTAGTACTCTTCCTGACAAACCTGCTTCATAGTAAAGGAATGGCGTGGCACTTGAAAAACTTTCTTAGAGTTCGTTCATTTACTTTACTGAATCTCTGTATATCTTGTTGTCGATAGAACGCGTGGTATGGAACACAACCCAAGGTTAGGATAGGTTCCATTGGCAGAAGTGATCAAGCATAGCTCAAATGTGATAATTAATTAGTTTCCGTTGTGTTTTTGCCAGGTTACACCGTCTTCCATGGGTCCTATGTTATCTGGCTGCTAGTATTCCCATGCAGCCATCCGGTCGATTCAATAAAGCAGTGGACTCTGTTTAAACCAATATCAGAGAGACCAGTTTTGTCCCCAAAGGATCTTTGACCAAACATTTCAAGTCTTAAATCTCCGAATGCCGGAAAATTACAGAGATGTTCCGTTGACTCTTTTGCCTCCTCGTCACCGCAACTTCTACATAAGTCATTATAAGAGAGTCCCAGCCTATGGGCGTACCACCCAATGGGCCAGTGGACAGTTATAACCTAAAAAAGCTGCAACACTTTAAAAACCTTCAATAGTTTTTTAAGGAAGAAATAGAGAAACTGATGATAGTTATCATAATTTATGTTGATATTTCAGAAACATTAACACCAGTAAAAATGTACGAAAAAAACAAAAATACGGTTATAAATCTCACTGGTCAGTCCTAACAACCCCAGTGTGCAGTTTTAAAAAAGGCTTTTACTAAGTTTTTTGCTTGAATAAGAGCATAAGTTTCTGATTATAATTACCCATACTATCTGATTTGCAAATTAAAATTTTCGTTAGGATATTTACATTAAAACAACAATAAAAATAAAATCAAATTTGTTTATTTTTTCAATATAAATTTCTAAACGAAAATTTTTAAAATTTTTTTCAATAACATTTCGCAGATTTAAACTTTTTCTCGGTTTTATTTATAAATTACTTTATTTGTTAGCTTTTTAATTATCTAAACAGATTAAAATTATTAATTACATGTTTCTTAAACCCCTACTCACGCATGTCAACAACTTAATAAACTTTTTACTTTCAACTTCTTCTTAAGGAATCTACAAATTATTTCAACTTTCCGTTACCCTACCCCAGCGATTACTTATCTAATTGCCAATCTTCTATAGTGAAAAAAAACGCAAAGTATTGACTTACAAAAACACTACAACAATTTCCTAAACACTATTCAACACAACACAATACAACCAACCCGCAGTCATTAGAAAATTACCATAAATTTCCTGTTCTACAAAATGCAGTAAAACAAATAAAAAAAAACAAAATGATATTTTAAGAAAAATTAAAAACAGCATAAAATTAGTAAACATGCTACCAACAAAAAAAAAATGGCTCTATAAAATATAAACTGAAGCGAAATCCTTTTTTCCATAAAACAAATGCTTTTACCAAAAACACAACACACATGACCATTCAAACCAAATACCAACACTGACCAACTCAATAGGTAAATACCATAAATAAAAAGAAATATACACTCAAAAGAAAAATCAATCCATCCGTATATAGCACGGCGAGTAAGGATTTTCTTGATTCAAGTACAGAAAGATTGATTCAAGTACAGAAAGATTGATTCAAGTACGAATTTTCAATCGCAAAATATTTTTATTATCAATATTCAATCCCGATTTCGTAATTGAAATAATCCGAAAATGAAATTGATTTAAGTAAAACTATGATTGAATCAATCTCAAAATGCGCTTGATTCAATTATTATGAAGTTGATTTTATCCCGAATTCGTGCTTAAAAAAACCAAAAAAGGTATTAGAAAGAAACAATTGTTATGATTGATTTACTTACACATTGCAGCATGATAACACACTTTGGAAATCTTATGTACATATTTAACCAAAAATATAAACTAATGAGAAGCAAGAGTTCAAAATTACTATTTAACCCTTCGTGGTACGCATGAGTCTGGCCAGACTTTTTTAATGTGTTAGTAAATCGAAACATGCATAAGCCGGAGGGTTAGACACAACGAAAAGTTTTATCTTTTTTTTAGTTGATTTATGAATTTTATACTTCTTTCAAGTAATTCCGGGATTGATTTTCGAAAGTTATCCCCATTTGGATAATTTTGAGGACGTTTTAGTTTAAGTCGTTCTTGAATTTTTGAGTACGACTCGTTCTTAAAGTAATCATAAATAACTTGATTTATCCCGAGTGATTTTCTTTCTGTGTATTACTACTTAAATTTGTTTTGAAAATTCAAAAAACCAATAGCAATTTTTTGGTCAGAAAAAAAGTCTATGAGAGCAGGCACAAAATTGCACAACATTTTAGTATTTTAGCTTAAACTGTCAACCACCAATATTGCCACAGTGTAGTTTTCTATAAAACTGGTGGATGGTGGTAGCCAAAAAAAACTTAATTATTTTATGTTGAATATAAAATAGAAATTTCTGCAGCAAAAATAACAAATATGAAAAGTTTTCTTTGTACACAAATTGCACAGTGGGTTATCATGAATACTTTGGTACATATGTATGTTAAACTCTTTTTTTTTTTTGGTTTTTTTGTAGCAAATATTTGGCGAGCTTAAATTTAACTTAAAAGTGATACAAAACAAAACCACAATATACAAGTGACAATTATTCTGCATCAATTTTCACCATAAAAATAATCCAATGTAAAACAATAGAATTGAAGAAAATCAGATATTTTTGTTTAATTTAAATAAAACTTTTAGTAAAAAATTAAATTTTTTCCATATGAAAACTGGTAGCTTTGTTGATTCGACAAAATTTTAGTTAAATTAGCAACAAATTATTATATGAATAAAGATTTTATATATTAAAGATATTTTTTGAAAGGTGTTTGTTTTTTATTTAAAAATACTGTTTGTATAATTTACAAACAGATAAAATAAGGAACCGCATGGAACGACAATTTTTCAAATTTAAACTAATAACGAAGAAGTGCTTAGTGCATGAGGAATGCACCAAGATAATCATTGCAACATGTACTCACTTCAGATGCATTTATTTTTATTTGTTTAAGTTTGGTAACCCTAGAAAGCTAAACTTTGTTCTTTAACGTTTAAAGCTTAGCCTCACCTGTAAACTTACTTTTAAAAAAAATTAAAGTTTTTCTTATTATTCATATAAATTTTTCTGTTTAAAGCAGCTTATATTTAAACGGTGGCATATTTATGTAGTAAAACAACAAAAAATAGTTCATAAATTTGTTTATAAGTCAAGCTCACTAAAAAACACAGATCTAGTATTCTTTTACAAAGAGATGATTTAAAAAAATCGTTACCTGAAACACAAAAGGCCATATTTAACCAAAAATTAAAACTCGAATTTTGCATTGATTAAGATGTGCTGCATCTACAAAAAAGCCGACAGACAATTTTGGGAATCTTTCGAACAAATTTTGCGATTTTATTAGCAAAAAACAAAAGGCCCTAGCTACAAAAGATGATATGGTAAACGCTTAAAGGCATAATTAACAGTTTGCATAATATGCAACATTGTAAATTGTCAAAACAACTGGTAGGTTTTACAAAAAAAATGTAAGGAAATTAAATAATAAACAGTTAAAGGTTATTTATCCATTTGTTATTTTAAATAGTTTTTGCTTTTCCTGTAAAATTTTCAAAATGTTAGATAGGGCCTTTTGCGTTTTAGTTGACGATATATAAAGTAATATATCTAAGTACCAAAAAAAAAAAAAAACACGATAAAATACTGCCTTTGTTTGAAAGCTCTTGTTGTTACTTGCACACGATCGTATTGAAATATGTATTCATAAAAATAGCATTCGTTGCTCCACACAGGCGGGCTTAAGCTTTCCGGATTAAAAAAACTCAATTTTACCGATGGCTATCTGAATTTTATGTATACCTTAGAATATAGAAGCTTTATTTTTTGCTGAAAATATCAAAATATTTCTTGAGTTTTATTCATTCCTCAGAAAACAAAAGTTATTTCTTAAGTATCAAAGTAATTTTTTGGAATACAAAATTTTTAATTAACAAGTTCTTTGTTGTCGTGCTTTATTCCCAAATGTTATTCTTGATAACAAAACTGAAATGTATTGTAGGGAGATAAGCTAGTTTATACGCTCATTTCACTGGTTGCTTAGGCCTGATAATGAGGAAACATTCTCCCAAAATTTTTTAGAAAAGCAAAAGATACTAGCAAACAAACATTGATGGTGCATATGCAAGTGCACGGCTAAAAAAACTGAACTGGAAACTTGCTTTATTTTGATATTTTGCGAAAACAATAAACCTACTTACAAGAAAAGATAAGCTCACTGTTTATTGTTGGCATTATGTTGAAGCTTTGAAATCGTTGCAAAAAAAACTTTTGTGGTTTTTGCAATTCTCATTCAGTTTGAAGTTTTGTTTGCTAATATCTTTGGCTTTTCTAAAATTTTTTTGGGAGAATGTTGACTGATGATCATTCTTAGGAAAACAATTCGATATAAGTTGTTTGCTATTGTACTGCCATTTTGTATAATTGTTTACATCCGTTTACCGTATGGTAGCTTTATTTTTTCGGACAAATTATCCGAAATGGCTTAATCGCTCTGCAAAACACTTTAGTAAAAAAAAATTTGTTCGGAACTCATGGAAGACTTTATTATTAAAGTAGATTTGACTAAAAACGTTTGGTTATTTTTCTTTTTAAATTCCCTAAGCTTATTCCGCGAAGCTCTACGCTTGTCTGCAGGGGAAAGAAACCAGAATCTCTGGCGGGAATCCAACCCGCAACCCAGGCGCTGATAGACTAGCTTACTACCATCTAGCCTAACGGGGCACATACTTTAGGAAGGATTTAATCAAAAAAAATTTGGGAAAAAAACTTATATACACAAATTAACTTCTTAATATAAAAGTCTTACTGGGTATTTTACAAGCTGATACAAATCCAGTTGATATGGTTATATGAGTTAAGACGTGTCCCATTCAACATATAATTACACTGCTATTTGGGTACACCTGATTACTGACCACTCTATAAGTATATCTACATATAAAAATATTTACATGTATCGTATGCACACTATAAATAGTTATAGTTTGCATACATGATTAGAGAAATTGTTGTAATAAGTGATGCATTGATGTCCTAGAGCTGTAATTACAAGTCACCACCTCTAACGGTGGCAAACAATTATTTCATAAGCACTATTTTGCTCCAAAATACTCTTGCACACATACTCGACGTCACTTAAATAAATACGAGTACAAACAAACACACTTACACACATGCATACATGTGCAGCACAAATGTGGATACACTTTATTATAAATAAGGGATCCATTTTAGAATATTAAGAGGTTTTATAACGCAATTGAATGACGTTCAAAATGCAACATTTATATGCAGAGTATCATGATGGTTTTGTTTAAATATACACTTAAGTATGCAACGAACAGTTGACATTTTTATTAAGGTGACCGGGAATAAAATCACTTTAGGAAATTCTATTTGTATAATTAGCGTTAAGTTATTTTGTAGCTTAAAAAAGGAAAGAAATGTTTTAGTAGTTTAAATAGAGGAAATTAAATTTGTTATTGTTTAATTTGTAAAACAAAATCAAGTAAAAATTCTACAGTCAACCTCACAGTTTTATAATTCGTCGGGGTTTAAGGCGTATTAGGGTCTTTTCCAATTGTAAGCTTTATATGGGTGCTATGGTAAATTATGAGCCGATCGTTAAAAAGCTTTATGATTTATTTTCATTTTTTTTTTTAGTATGAGACAACACTCAGGGGATGCCCCCTACTAATGCAATGCATTGTGTTGGTATTAGGAAAATAGGCTATGAGGAGAACGAAAGAGGGAGTGTGTGTTTGTGGACATTTCATTTGAACTTTTCCAAATCGTAGCCGACTGGGAAGACTTCTTTTTTTTTTTTTTTTTTTTTTTTTTTTTAATTAATTCCCTAGCTTATCCCCGCGAAGCTGTACGCTTGTCTGCAGGAAAGAAACCAAAGTCTCTGGCAAGAATCGAACTCGCAACCCCGGGGCTGATAGACTAGCTCGCTATTAGCTAGCCTACCGGGGCACTATTCCACATAAGGCTAGTTCGACAAAGAAACGAATTTCCCTATAATGCGTTGTGCAATACATTGGAGAGTCGACAGCAAACGGATGAGATCTGCTGGAAAGGCGAGTACTACGGGCATTCACCTGCGTCTCAAGGATGAGTTCGCCCATTTCTTCTGAACACCTTCCGTTGTAATATTGATAGAAAAATGCCGCATAACCCACATTCCGACGATGCCCCAGAGAGTCAAAAAAGATGGATACCCTACTGACATTGATGATCTGCAAAGCACTCCTTTGCACCCGATGCATAAGCTTCAAGATAAACCTTAAAGCACCTGCCCAGATATGGAAGTTGTATTCCATATAAATATTGAAGAGATCAGACGGAGTGAAGTAGTTCTTGCACCGTTTAAGGAAACCAAGACACTTGAAAGACATGTTGGTGCCAACGAATATCACATTGAATTTTTATGCCCAGAACATCAAGAGTGTCTGATTCCTCAATAGCTATACCTCCCATGGATACAGATGAAATTGATTACACAAGGCGTCTGTGGGTCCACATGCAACATAGGGCCTTACGAGCAAAGCCATACTGTCTATCACACAAAAGTGAATTCGAGTCCAGATAATATACCAAGTGGTGATTGATCATGCTCCCCATGACCTTCGAAAGCGTAGAGGATATTGCAATTGGTCTGTAGTTTTCGGGTTTTGTAGCCTCGACCTTTTTTGGGATTGGCTGGACGTTGGCCACCTTCCAGCAAGAAGGACAAAAAAAAAAGAATTAACAGAAATAGTAAGTGCTATTCTCAGCTATGCCAATTCTTATATTTCCTTCACCAGGTTGCGAACAGAACAGAAAGTTTTATAAACAGAAAATTTTATAAATACCGTCTTTTAGATAAAAATAAATAAATCTATTTGGTACCACGCCCACTTTTCTAATCCCGCCCACATTTGTCGGTTGTATATTGATAACCAAGATGCCACGATATCTTACTTATAAACTTTGGATTTAGCCCATCTGACAATATATAGAAATCTGTAGTGTTTTTGTGCGGGACGTGCCATTTCCACTTCTCCTACCACCCATATTTTATGAGAGTTTGTGTATGGATAACCCAACTTTATGTACCAAATTTGGGTTGATTTTCGCTAAAGGTTCTTTAGGTATAAATATAACTTTTATTTTCCACGCCTACTTCTCCACTCCCGCCCACATTTTTCGCATAATGTCTTTTGATATCCAAAATGATGTACTTAATTTGAAAACTTTAGCTCTTGTCAGTCTAAAGATATACCAAAATGTATAATGTCTTTGTTCAGGAGGTGCCACGCTCAGTTCTACAAACTCGCCTTTATTTCAGGAAAGCTTGAGTATTGATAACACAGCTATATGTACCAAATTTGGTCAAACTTGCACATATTTTTACACATATTTTACCCCCCGTTTCCACATGGCAGTGCAAGTTGGAAAAATTTAATACACTCACACTTTTTCACTAAAATTCACACATTTTTTGTACTTTCATGCAATCGGCTGTTTCCTCGATTTTTCTTTGATAATACGTTAATACGCTGATTAGGCTGAATTTCAATAGGAAAATTTGTCGGATCATATGTTAAATTTATATTTTGTAATCTTCCGTAGAACCCAGAAAAGATAAAATATTGTAGGAATTACAAACAGATTGAAAATTTAGGTGTGGTGAAGGGTAAAAAATATATGATGAGGAAATTTTTTCGTTTAAAATATTTTTCTCTATGGCTTATGGGAAAAATTTAGAGGCAGTCGTGGTTTTCTGCTTATATCTCTGACATTTATAGAACGATCTCGCTGAGTTTTAACAGCAACCTTAACCGAAATGTATGCGACATTAGAAACTCTTGTCTCCGTCATTTCTGCGGTCCTCGGAAAACCAATTTCAACGAACACACGCACTGACGGGGATCGTTAAATGAAATTTACTACTCATAAGGACCTAGATTTTATATACTGTATACGGTCTAGAGTAATATTGCAGAAGTTTCAATCGGAATGGCAGTTAACCAGAGCATATCGATTGTCTTAGTAAGTTGTTCGTCTTTTTATAAAAATCCTTAAAAACGTATATCTAAGAGGCTTCTATTTGAGCCAGAAGCTTTGAGAGCGGTTGTTTAAATTCATTACCACAAATCCTTTTAATTTTTCTACTTTAAAATAACAATCCGCAATAAACTCTTAAAATATTCCCGTTATCCATTATATACCATTGTTTTTTGTATTAAAAAAACCACCGAAAATAATTTACGAAACGCACGCACATATTTTTCCTGGACATTTATAATTTCTACGCGTAATACATTTTAGCAAACATTTTAAAGAGCGCAAAAAAAATCACACGGCATAAAATTTATTAAAAAAAAAAAATTCAAATAAATTTTGCCGCATAAAACCATTTGCAATTATAATGAAAACATTTTAGAGAATTGAATTGTTTTACGAGAAACAGCTAAAAGAAATGCTCACGCACATGTGTGCGCGAATTTAATAAATTGAAAATTTGAATTTTAAATATTTACACAAGCACAAAGAACGGGGCCATAAATGCGACAGTGGTTCAGAAAAGTAAATTTTTTTTGAAAAATTTAGATTTAATAGTGCAACACACTGAATGTGCACTCCATTTTAGTTTCTTTTTCTTGAAATTACTAATAGCAACTAGGAGATACCCTTTTGGATTTAAGACGAAAATTGGCAAAAAAAAAAAATTACGGCAAAATGGTAATTTTTTGAAATATTTAATTTGAAATACACGAAAACCAAGTGTCTATCGGCTTACGAGAAAAAAACAAATGCTCAAAATCAAGTTTAAAGAAAAAATATTAATGCAGAGAATAATAAATTCGAGCCAAGCCAGTAAACACCAACGCGGGGTTTCGCTTGTTTCCATGCGTTCTATCCGAAATCAACATGAAATGCACATTTGATGACATTGAAAATCTTTCGGTGTATTTTAAAATAACCCAGTAGAAACTGTGCCTTAAAAGGTGCACGTTTTTGCTACGAAAATTTAAAATATTTAATTTCGATCGATATCGAATGCCGTAATTTGGCTCTGATTATGAGCTTAATGATTTTCTATTGTGTTTTCTCGCTTTGTTTTAACAAAACGGAACATGAAAATTGTTTTGTTGAAAAAGTGTGAATGCAAAAGGGAAAAAGCTTGCATGGATTACACAAGTTTTCTAAATTGTACAAAAAAAAATTGTTTTTAAACTTGGACTTTAATACATTTACGGACAATTTCACCCACTTCAGGTAAAACTAACTATTACTTTTACTTCAAGTTAACAATTAGTTTTTAACAGTAACAGTTAATTATAGCTGAACTTGGTGAAATTCTCCGCTAAAGTTATTAATTACAAGGTGTTTTAAGGATTAATCCCACTGTGGTGCAAACAATTAAGAAGGGCACTTGAAATTTTTTTTAATTTTTGGACCGATTTCGATTTGTAATTGATAGTGTGAATTATTATTCTTATTAACGCTTAATTTATCGAACCATTTCCAAGACGGGAAATCGTGTCTGTCTTAACGTGATTTATGAAAAAGGGATGTATGGTAGTTTTACGAGATCATGCATGACCTAAAAAGGCTTTTGGAATATAATTATGAATAATATTTTAGCCACGTTATAGCACTACTATTTAGATATTTTAAAGGAAGAAAAGTCGTATTGTATCATAGAAACTACCTTCATTTCAGATTCTTTCAAAACATTTCCCTAAATGTACCACATTTTTGTTAAGTTCTAATAACATCTATGCCACACATGGGACTTTTGCCAGTCAACCAAACTTCTGTTTATTTTACTCTACGTTGGCTTTTTTAAAAACAGAATATTTAATGGTATTTAATCAGCAACATTTAATAAAACTCGCTGGCATTTAATAGAAAAATGCGCGTGATTTATGGTAAATGTTTATAAAATATTAGAAAAAATAATTTAAAACAAAACGCACAGCAACTTTACCAGGCAAATAAAAACCATTTTAAAGTGGTTTTGATTATAATCGTGTCGTTTGTTGTTTTCAGGTGCAAAATACAACAAAAAAAAACTATTAATTTTTTTATGTTTATATTCTAAACAAAAGATACTTTATTTTGTTATTTGCCGTAATCAGATTGTGTAGTAAACACGAATAATTTGCTTTAGAATTGCAAGCCACATAAATATTCCTCTGCATTATAATAATTTGTTTCAAATTAATGATAATGATCGGTGCTAAATCCACTTTAGAAAGAGTTATTTGCTTTATATGGTCACTAAGCGTATGATTATTGTTAATTTGTTAATGGTTATGAAAATTATTGGGGAGCTTCTAAACTCTTTGGCTGATTTAAAAAAATTTTTAAAGTTTAATAGAGAGCGAATTAGGGATTCAAAATATATTCTTAAGTTACAATAATTTAAAACCAAATGAGCACCTGTTTGGTTAAAAGAAGAAAATTTCGATTTTTTTAACATTTAAAAACCACACATTCACAAACAAATGTTTTGGAAAAATGCTGTGTATAACGAAATTGATTCAGTCATGCGAACTTGTGGTGGAGAACAAATGATTATTTCATTAAGCGTATGGTTTAAAAATACAGAGAATATATGTATCGTTAAGTGCAGAAATTAAACTTCTTCTAAACATTAACGTTGAAATAATCAATTAAAGCAGTGTCGACAATAATAATATTAAATGCAAGTCTTATGTTCTCGTACAGGGAAGAACTGACTTCAATTTGCAGTTGTCTAAAGCCCTTATGACACTACATTTTTTATTCATTAATTGGTATAGAATTGTTAGAAAGAAACAGTAAATGCTAGAAAGAGCAAACTATAAAAAATGTAAACAAAGTTTTTTAGTTTTTTTTTTCTCTTGTTATGGGTTTGTTGCAGGAATGGCGTTGAGAAATTTTAAAATTCTACCAACAACCTTTAAAAACTGTAGTTTTTTTACCCTAATTGTACTAAAAGATTTTTTTAGTTGAAATTAATTGTATTTATGTTCTTAAAAAACACCACAAAAAGGTATTATAAATCTTAGTTTAAAAAGTATCAACAAAAAAGTACGATTGAAACAACTTAGCCATCCTTCTGTTAATTTTATTAAATGCTGCCAACTTTTTCTTTATGAGAAACCTAAAAATAAAAATCGGTAAATCGCTGAATTTGCCCATAAACCGCTGATTTAGCAACACTTTTAATATTTTTTTTTACATTTACATTTTTTTGACTTAACTTAATTTTTTATCGATAACTTAAGTAAATTTTTCTATTACTTTATATTTGCACTGTTTACCAAAACTTGAACAATGCATTAAAAATGTAGTGTCAGAAGGGCTTAAGATGACATTTTGTACACTGGTTTCATAGCAGTACTCTAATTAAGATTTTTAAGAAAATGATCAGGCTTAAGCAACCTGTGAAATGCGCTTAATAACTAGATTTTCCTCAACATTAAATTTCAGTGTATTTATTAAAAATAAAAAAATTGGAAATTTAGCACGTCATACAGAAATGTTTTTTGTAAATGTGAGTAGTTTCCTTTCTTTACTTAACAAAATTATGTATATTTGTTTTGTTTGTTAAATTGAAAATATACAAAATCTACAAGTTGAGTGTATTAAGCCAGGATACGATGTAAAGTGTTAAGCTCTTCACTTCTATAATATTCCCTGGAAAGGAAAAAAAGTGGGCAATTATATATTAATGCATTTGCTAGTCCCCACTTTGTTAGATAGTAAGTGGTTGTGCGGTTCCAAACTTTCTGATACTGCGGCCCAAATAAGAAAAAAATTACAAAATTGGCGGCCCCAATTAAGATAAACTATTGAATGGTGTTTTTTACATTTTTCAGTTCTATAGGAAACTTGGTATGATGCAAACAGTGTTTTTGATGGAACAGAAACTGTTTTTTAAATGTTTGTTTTTTTAATTAATCTTTTCCAGTCTTCTTTGAAAAAATCTATGGATTTATCAATTTATTTAAAATGCATAGTTTCAAGATGTCGCCTTAATTTAGTACTTGGTTTCATCCTCTCAGACAAACAGACAAAACTCTAACATGAATATCGCATTCATTTATTTTTCTCAAGAAGCGTTTTCGAGAAATACGCGAAACACAATTTTTTTGCAGTTCATAATACTGTTTGCCAAAAATCTAATTTTTTTAATTACATATATTGGACACTGTTACAAAGTAAAATGTTTCCTCTTTCAGCCAATATCTAAACTGTGTTTTTCGGACAAAAATTTACTGAGTTACATTACATGTCTTAAGATTGGAAAAACTTTATTTTTTCTACGTTTTTTTCAAAATTCAACATTTTCTGTCCTTCCTTTTTTTTCAATGTTTAACCCCATATCTTAAAGACAATTTTGCCAAACATATTTGTAACAAAATGGTTGTCATCGGGCAAAAAATAAAAAAGTTCCAATAATAATCCAAATTTAAATTTTTAGTAAAAAAATTTTTGTTTCTTGGTTTATTATTCTTTTTTGGTCACATATTTTATAATTTCCTCTTCGATGTATAATTTTATATTGCAATGACGTTTCACGAATTCGCATCCCACAGTATTTACCCATTAATGGCTGATCCCAATGCGCTGATAATGCTTTTGCATTACTGCAAGACCTCGGTGAAATCTTTCACCATGTTTGTCACAATAAAAGAAGTCTTAAAAGTGTTAAACAAAACGCATTTTCAATGACATGTGTGGCCTTGTAATTACAGGAAAGCCATTTAGACTTCAAAAAGTACCGATTTTCTTATTTATTTGGTATACACCTATGACATAAAAATCTTCCTTTTTTTAAATGATTTTGTTATGCGTGCTTAATCTTCCATCATATTTGGAATTAGGTGACTATCGTTTTGTCCACTTACTTCTATCTGAAAAGAATTCCATATATCTTGGAGCAATTGTGATAGTAAAAAACGCGTTTCTCTGTGTCCGAGACCTCTTTTGACAAGTTTAAGTCACGATGAAAGTGCGCTTTATGCCATGTTCGCACGGTGCTTTGGATTACTTCGCTCTCTGTTTTTATTACTTATTTGAATTACCATGTTCGTACGGCATTTTACTAAAATTAATGTTCAAACCTAACAGTTATCCTTAACACTGTTGTAGTAATTTCAACGTTAATTTTGCCTACGTGCATTAACTATCGAAAATCGACGGTGTAAAATACAGTACACTTTAATCCGTAGAAAAGAAATACGTATTAAAATTATGAAAATCATAGATATCTGTAGAAATTACGGACATTAAGCCTAGTCCTTCTACCCAAAGTAAAGTCTTTATATTTTCGAAGAAAGTGAAATTAGTTTTAATGTTATTTTGTAGCTTAAAATATTTACGAACATTTTAAGTGGTCATAAAAATACAATGTGCCCGGGATAACATCAACACCCTATTTCGTCAACATTCTTAAAAGTCAACACTTTTGTACTGGGGTCTAATCACCACATTCGAATAAACTATCGAATTTTTTTACATACGATAGACACGGACGTATCGAATGAAAACTCGAGAAATGTAATATCGAGTTACTCGATATCGATTGTTATTGTTTCAAATTAAATAAATTTCATTCGATATCGAGAGTCATGATACCAAAATAAAAAATTTCGATACATTTTGCTCGATATCGTATGCGGTGATTAGACCCTTGTACTCTAAAATGTCAGCCATCTTCCTTGCGGTTTAGGACGTTCACTACACGGAGGTACATACTGGCCACACATGTATCCGGTTATAAATACTAAGGTTAAGAAGAAGGAGAAGATACAAGTTTTTCACAACTATATTTTAATAAAAACACTTTATTCAAATATAAAGGGTAGTCTTGATGGTCATTATGATTGATCGTGAGCATACCACTTTTATTTTTTGTGCAAATATGCTATTTTTCTAAAAATTTGTTCTGGAAACACTAAAAACTTCTGGCAGCACTGTCAAAACCCTGCATTTGTTTACAATTACACACAAGCAAATTAATATGAATTTTTTCTTTTCAATTAATTTAAATTTTATTCTCTATTTTATATTAAAACCCACGAAAATGTTCAATTCATAAGTTTCCTTAAAAACAATATGGCGGCCAATATGTCAAATGATATTGTAGTGCATTTGTTTGCAACTGAGCAAATATGCACTACTAATTTTGCTCATGCATTTTAAGTGCAATCGAAGAATAAAAGAGCAAATTTCAAATACGTTTATTTTGTTGTTGTGTTGTGCAAATGAGTGCAGTTTTGCTCGCATTTGCATCGTTTGCACACTTTGCACTTCCCATCGGGATTTCCCTTATAATTTGTAAAAAATTTGAAAATGTTTCTACAGCTCGAGCGCCCTTATATGTATTTACAAAAATGCCCCATTACAATAGTGCCCTCTATCTTAAGTATCGAAGACTGTACAGCAAATATATAGTGACAGTTTCTGTAAAATCTGTTACACTCTTAATTTATTTAGAGGCATATAAACTGTAATTTACCCCGTAAAGCCAATTTGATGCTGTTTTATTTGATTATTTTAGTTTTCTTAAGTGCAAAACTTATTAACTTTCAGTTGCCCATTTTATACAAGTACTTTTGCCAAAAAATATTTAAACTCCTACAAAATATTTGAAATAAAATCTAAAGTTTTGCTTGAAAAGAAAAGAAACTTTAAACAATTCTTTTCTTCGTTTGCTTGAAAGTTTTTATATTTAGTTTTTTTTGCGTTAATTTTTTTTTTTTTTTTTTAGATTCAAATGCAGGTATAACGAGTTTAAATATAGTTGACTTCTGGTATCTTGTTTTTATATATTTCCTAGAGTTGTACTCTACACCATGAAAAAAAACTAAGTTAGAAGGATACATTTGACAGTGCTGAAGCATTGATACCTTCTATCAAAAATCTAAACGAATATATTTATTTGCAACCTTTTTTTTATATATTTTAGAAAAAACCTTGTATAAATATTTTCTCCTGCTTAGTGAATAAGAAAAAAATAAGACTCTTAAAAAGCGCTTAGAGATGCATATTAAATTTTAAAACATATAAAACTTTTTTTGTATAACATTTTGCAACAGTGACCGAAATTTTCCTGAATGGGTCTTTCAAGAAAGCAATGACGAATGATAGATATGGATAGCACTTGAAATTAACGTTTCTTTATTGTTTGCTAAAGTGTGTAACTCATAAAAATACTGGGAAGCCCAAATAAGACCTACCAATGTCGTTATTGGTGGTCTCTAGGAACAAGTCCTTGCACAATTTGCAATTTTTAAGGATACATATAGAAGTATGTCACAGAATTTGATTGGAAGTTTTTTTTTGACTTGTTTTAGTTTTATGCGTTTTATGTTTTCTAGAGAACCTAAACTCGTTTTCATTTTCCCTTTCGTACGAATTTGGTTTCTGTCATACACCTAATAAAATCCAACTTTCATTTTATTACCTGGAATATTGTTTTGCAAACGTCAAATTGGTCGGAACGGCATCAAGTTTCGATTTTTCGATGAGTACCTTTTCTTCCTGGACGGTCACTCACTGAAGTCCGTTGCTCAAAGCTATTAAATTTCTAATCAAGATGACTTTGAGAGCTGATTTTGATTTTAAATATTGACGATATTTTCGCTGCGGGATGCCTACTGAAAAATATGATCTTTTTACCGCGTTGTTTCCACAAAATGAGTTACAACCTGCAAAAGAAAGAAAAAAATTTGATATTACAAATTATTTATTTAACACTGGTAGGTATTACTTATTTGGCCCACCCTGTATTTGCTCTAAAACCACTTTTGTACTGATTTTACAATCGCTTGCTTTTTATGTGTCGATGGAAGTTCTTTTTAAAAAATTCAGAAATGTCTATTGATTTTCTCTGAGCAAATTTGGAATCTTCAAAATTTAAGCAGGAGCCTGCTAAACGATTGCCTTTTCTCCAAATTTATAAACTAAAATTTGTTTCCGATAATCATTTTCTGATATCCGCTTTCTGAAAAAAGTAGAATGGCCAACCACCATACTAAAAGCTTTCTGCTGAAATTAAAGCTTTTGTTCACTTATCATTGCAAGTTGAACTCACTTTTTGGCTTATAACGTGCTTAAACCAGCAAATCTATAAATCAGTTAACATATAAAACATCTCAAAACTCGCAAAATTGGGCGATTAAACTGCCAATACCATATAAATTTGACAAGATTTATCGCAATGATGCCACATTTTATTTTTGAACTACATATAATATATTGTGCACTGATTACCACCTGTTGAGTTTAAGCTACACATAAATTTAAGCTAAGTTCAACGAAAACATCGTTAAAACATTCTCTGACATAAAAGGCATTAGTAAGTTTAAAAATCTTTTGTCAAAACTAAAAGTTTTTGTCAAGATGTGCTGTATTGTGTGCAGGAATAGTGAAAAAGAAAATTTGTATTATTTATTTTCTTAATTATTTTATAAATGTTTCATAGGGCATTAAATATTCGGTACAACTGAATGCACAACAATTTTTTATTATATAATTCTTATTTTCTAGGTGCATGTATTGCCATTCGTTTCTTCAATACGATTACATACATTTTTCTGTAAACTGTGTGAAAATCTTGAAGTTCTTGTCTAAGTTTATCTAAAAGTTATTATTATTGCTGCATTGAACTCATTGTATTACATATAAAAAAGAAGTTAAAAGAAGCTAAAAAAAGCAGCAGAAATGAAGAAAACAAAAGAAATTTGCTATAAAAAATTTAAGTTTGAACAAAAACCAAAGGAAAAAAATGAAACAATACCAAGGGATATAAATATACAACAGCTCTAAAACCAATCAAAAGCTCATAGTAACTATCATTTACCCAAAAGAATTAAGGGGGTAACACTACAACTACCACAACTTCCACAAGTACCAGTACCTTTTATTACTGAAAAAAACAGCTTCAATACAGAAACAAAATGTTAAACAATGGGGAAAAGTTTGGAGAAAATGTTGTAGAAAAACCCCGATAAGTTTCCCTTGTTTTGCTAGTTTTTTTTTATTTTCACTATTATTTTATGTTTCAACATTTTAACTTTTCTATTATTTTTAGAGATGAAAAGCAAATAGTATTCGTTAGTAAATAACTAAAGGGCTGTCTGTTAAGGAGTACAAGAACGTTGCAAAAATATTTGGTTTAATTCAACTTATTTGTTCAGTGTTGTGGAAAGTACAACAATTTGGTTAGAAAAAAAATTTACAAAAATAACACAAAATGCATGATGTAAAGCAAATAATATAAAAATCAACTTAATTAAAAATTGAAATCCCCCCAAAAAGGTGGTTATTAGTGAAGAGTTTTAGAAAATTAGCTACTTATTTTAAATACACTGCGGTGGAAAGAAATAATGTTTTTATTTTAAAAATCTCATTAAAGAATATTAAGAATGTTTAAAAAACTCTGAATTTATACATTTTTTGTATCTGCCAAATTATTGGTTTGACGTAACAACTGATTTTGACGTTTAATGCTAGGAGTACATCTGGGACGAAATATACGCCGCCACAAATATAAAATATAGAATTTAAAATAAATTTACAAGGCAAATTGCAATAAAAATAGTTTTTAGTTGTGTTCACTGTTGCCAAAAATTTTTCCTAATAAATCTCAAAAATTTGACAAAAAATCTAAAAATAATTGGAAAAATCTGCAAAAAAAAATCTGTGAAATTAAAATACTTTATTTTGGGGTTGATATTGTTTTTATATCCGAATCATACAACAAACTTAAACTAAAGCTGATATTTAAATTTTTTTGTATAAAAAAAAAGAAAATATATATAAAAATTATTTAAAATTTTTACATAAAACAAAAAATATATAAAATAATTTTATACATTTATTTTTTGTAAATTTCAGAGGTCAAATCTCACATCGTAATTTTTGCAAACGAAAAATTAGCAAAATTGCAGAAAAATCTGTACTTCTGGCAACATTGATTGTGTTTTTGCTAATGTTTTATTTTTTAGTGTTATTTTTTAATATGGCCACACTATTTCGCACAAGCAGCCAAGACGAATTCCCTAGAAGGTGGGGTCAAGTCAACATATGGTGTTTTTTTCGGTGGTCGACTTGTCAAAGTTTATTTACGAACTAGTGTTTCATGTAATCAAACTTTTTTTTACTAGCAATAGTTTTTACAAAGGAAGCGAAAAAATTAATTTGTGGTCTGCTGGTAAATTAAACGTAAGCTTGCCAAACAAATGAAAAGGTAAAAAAATTGAAAGCAATCTCGGGGCCAAAGTGAGACTTTATTGCTAATTGAAAGGAATTGAAAGGCGAATCTAAACCAAAGTGGCACGCTTTTTCTAGCTTTCAAAAATTGTCATGCTCATACAATTTGTATGAAGCATCCCTAAAAAGCGCGGCGTCAACGGTTTGCAGTTGGAAAATTGTTAATTAATAATGGAAATTTATCAATTTTCTTATTATGTGGGTTTTATTAAACAAGAAAGTTAACACTGTTCTTGGCACAAAGTTGGCGATCTTGTCTAGGATATGGCTAATTAGCGTAAAAGCTTAGTGAAAGAAAACGTGCCGCCTTCCACTCTTGTTTAGGTACGGCTGTTAGCTATTCATAGTTATTGTGCTCTATAGTATAAAGTTTATTTGAAAGTTACTCAGAGAAGGAAAAATCCGTTGCGTAGGCTCAAATTTGTCGTTCGTAGCCATTTTCTAAAGCAAATTGAGGCGAATCTACCTGCTATTAATTTGACTTGGAATATTCTAAAAATTTATTGTTTTTTCCTTTCTACACAAACAAATATCGCCTTCTAAAAAGGTGCATGTATAAAATATATTTCCAGCCATGTAAAATGTTATTTGATATTTGACGAGAACAAAACACAAGATCTGAAAAAGTGAAATGCCCTGACAAAAATTGTTCTTCATAATTATAGTTAATTTGTTAACGCTTTTTTCATTATATTCTGACATTATCTTTTTTTACCGATTTAGCGTTAACAAATTAATTTTTAAGTTTGTTTCCAATATTGAAATTTTTCGCGAATTTTAACCATGTTCGCGATAGAAGAGATTTTTACTGCAAGTTTTATGATTTTGTAGAGCTTTAATGATTTTTAATAAATATTAGACTTTGCTATCACCCCGCTGCAGCCAAAAAAAGCTGTCAGCAAATTTTTGCGAATTTCCGCTAATTAAGTAATTTTTAACGAATTTTTGCCATTCCTAATCGTCTCAGGGACTCTTAATCAATTTTATAGGTTCTTTAAAATATTAAAAAATTTCGCGAATGTTCGCTATTTTTTCCAACTGTTCAGAATTTTCGCAATGTTTGCCTAGCTTTGCTGCTCTCTGAGGCAATCGTTGCCGTTATAAAAAAACCTTTTTTTAAGGGTACTAACAACACTCTTGATTTATTCGGGGCGAAAAGTGCAATGCCTTATGCCACAAGTAAGGGCGAATGTTTTAAAATAAAACGTACTTCCATTTAAGAGAACAAAACATTTTTTTAAAAACTAACACAAATTTCATTTTTTAAATAAAATATCACATTTTTTGTAGAAAAGTAAACACAATTAGTTTTAAAAAACGGCGATAAACATAAAAAATCTCTCTTAATAAATGCACAACTGAACAGAGCAAATTTACGAGGCAAAATTTATTAGTTTGTGTACAGCTGTAAAAACTTCGCCTACAAAATAGAGTGTTAAGTAATCAGAAAAAGTTAAAAGCACTTCTTACAGTTCTACTGAAAGCACGAATTAATTTTACAAGTGATATTCCAAAATGATCGCATTAAAAAGTAAGTCATTAAGGGTCCTCATGATGTCGCTTAAAATTGCCATTTGTGCAAATGCGCAAACTTACGAGTCTTGTTTCATGAAGCCCCTTTTTTACTTCTGTGTAATTTTAAACAATTAATGCCAGTTTGTAAGAAACGTCAATACAAAAATAAATTAAAAATTAAAATTCAAAAATATAAAAATTTGTGTTTAAATTTGTGATTAATATGTATGAGAAATTTGCTTTTAAAAATGCTCAAAGAAAGCCAAAAGACCAATTTACTGAAATTATTGCTAGAATTTATTGTTTGTGATTTATAGACACTTGGATTTTTCATTGAAAACGACGTTAAAATCATTAAAAGATCTGTTTGTATACATAAATGCACAATTGAACAGCGCAAGTTTACGAGACAAAATTGTTGGGCAAATTTACCAAGTTTGTGTAAATGAATTCTCATACAATTTTTGACAGTTCATATACGAGGGCGTAAAAATGCACAGTTTGCACAGATTACGAGACTTATAAACGATATCATGAGGACCCATATCATTTTTTTTTTTTACCTACATACATACATCAAGAAATAAGTTGTTATAGAAGTTGTTATAAAATCAGTTATAGAAGAAAGCTACTAAATAATGAGAGAGAGAGAAAAAGTAAGCGAAGTTTTGACTGGGAGTTTAAAGGATTTTCATAAAATGTTTGCCATTTCATTTGCGAGGGCGCAGTTTGCACAGATTGCGAGACTTTTAAGCAATTGCGGCATATGTATTTATAGGTATTTGTAGGTGTCAATTATTTGTAGCAAATTTATAAAAATGCCTTTAAATTAAAGTCATTTAAAAATAAAACTGAAAAAATCTTTTTAGCTTGATATTCGCATATTTAAGAAAGCAGAGTTCCGTTTAAACAGGAGCATTAGGATTTTTTTTAAATAATAAAAGCTTTTTTTTAACCCATAAAATTTTTAGATATTTTAATTATTAATTTTAGTAAAATATTTTCCGGGTGTCTGGTGGAGAATATTCCCATTAAGATCCGTTAATTTTTGAAATATAACTGCTACAATATTTAAAGCTTTAAAATTGAGACAAAGCTTTTCTTTTGTCAACGTTGAAACCATTTAATATTTTTAAAATTTCAAAGTTTCTGGAAAAATGGTTTAAAAAACATTGGTCATTTAAAACATGAGAGAAAGCTTTTTTAAATTTACACAAGCTTTTAGGATAAATAAAACCAAAAGCTTTTAAAATTAACATAAGCTTTTAGGGTAAAGAAGTAAGAGTGCTATATTCGGATATGCCGATTCTTTATACATTAACCATGCTCAAGTTTTCGCTTGCTCGATTGTGAGGACGCAAATATTTAGCTGTTGTGGTCGTAAACAATGACTTTAATCAGAAAGTCACTGGTTCATTTTTAATTCTTTAAAATCAGACAAATTAAGGAAGTAGAAAAATAAAGCGAATTTTAGCGCGTTTGTTTTGAGATCTTATATTTTGGAATCGAAACTGATGTAATTAAAGCTTTAAACGGTCTTAAGAGTTTTCCAATTTTCAAAAAGTTTTTTTTTAAATCAAATATCTTCCATAAATTTTTAACTGTTTTGCTAAAAATATTTCCTTTAAAAAATTCCTATGTCTAAACTTTAAATAGTGTAAAGTACCTACGCTTAAAAATTTCTAATAAATTTAAAAAAAAAATGTTTGTCCTTTTTAGCAGAACGTGACAACAAGTCTTATTTACTTTGCTTTAAAGCAAAACTTAAAACTAAAATAAATACTTTGTTTATATTTTAGCAGCAACAAAATAAATAATGAATAAAACATAATTTTTGTACGTCCATTAACAAACAACAAAGATCTTTTGTATCAACCTCTTGGTTGCTTTATTTTAAAAAAAATGGAAAAACTGCAGCGGAAATAATTTTAATGAAAAAATTATTTTTATTTACTTAGATTTTGTTCCGCTTTAGAAATAAACAATAAAATTGTAGTTCATTATATTTTATTTAATAATGTTTTCTACTTTTTTTTAAGTATTTAGTCTACAAAAGAAAACAAAATCCAATTACTTAAATATTTGCAGTTTTCTGGAGCGTTTTTTTTTTTTTTTTTTTGATAATGGAAAATCTTAATTGAAAGAAATAAAAACTTTTAAGAAAATACCATTTGTTAAGAGAAATAATAGGAACAAAATATAGTTAATTTTTCCAAAAAGTTGTTTCTATTATGTAGATATGTTTTGAAAAAATTCCCAAAAATTCCCACTAAATTCTCCTAACACAGGCTGTTAAAAAAAATATGTCATAAATATTTTTTTGTATTTCATTTCATATCATTTAATTACCCTGCAGCGAAATTCGTAACTAGTACGGTTTTGAACCAGTTTATTGCTAGTTGTTAAGAGTACAAGAAGACGTTTATTGAAATAAGAACAACAACACCAAAAAAGTAGATAAAAACGATTAAAACGAATCAAAAACAACACTACAGGAAGAAACACATAGACTTTTGTTTGGTCTCAGTGTTGATTAATTATTTTCATGTTAAAAAAATAAAATAATCCATTAAAAAGGAGGAAAAATTCCCGATTTCTATATGTTCAAATTATTTAGTTTAATACATCAAATTTCCTAATTAGAATGATGGCGAGAGCAATAGCGAGCCATTCTGCTGGTGTCTTTTAACTGAGAGTTTTTCAGTAAAGTAAAGGTGGAGACAACTTACACAAATCAATTATAATGTGGCTCATGTTATTTATAATCACAGTTTGTTTATATTAGCTTAGACAATATAGTAACAACTATTGAGTAACAACATAAATATGAGAATTTCAATCAATAAGCTTTTACCTGACTTGCATATTTAGTTTATCGGTAAAGTGGTAAAGTTTATAACGTTTTTGGCGCGGTGCGTAGATATTAAAAATTAGTATATTAAAAAAAAACGTTTTTTATTGTTAAATAATGTTAATAAAATTACGATTTTTGTTTTAAAATTAAGTAAATTATTAAAGAAATATTAGAGAAGTAATTTTGATTCGGATTGATTGTGCGTAAATCGCGCGTTTACATGTTGATTTAACTTGAAAGCAAAAGCAAACAAAAGTAATTTGTGATATCTTGTACTTTAGGGATTTTTTGGTAGCAGTAAAAATAAAAATAGCTCATCCCATCAACAATAAATTTCAGTGTTTTTATCAAGAATAAAAATTGGGAATTAAGCACTGTTAATAATAAATGTATAAACTGTTAAAAAATGTTGCTCTAGCCAAACGTTTTGCAAAAGCAAACAACTCTTTAAGAAAACTATTGGTTACGTGTATTACGTCAAATATATAATAGGTGGGAGCAGAGGAATTTAATAAATTTGAGATATTCTCAAAAATTGATTTAAAATAAGTTTCAAATTTGTTTGTGTCTAAGCATGTCTATATGAATCAGTAGACTTTAACCATATTTTTGAAAAGTTGCAAACAAATCCTCTTAGTCTGTGAAATAATAATAAAGTTGGCCTTAAATGTTTTTTTTTTAAAGTGTAGTCATCATTTGGATTTCGTATGCGCATTAAAATAAATATTTAAAGTAAACTAAATTATTAAACACGTACATTTCTTTAGAGAATAACTTTTACTTTTGCTCGAAAAAATAAAAATCAAAATATTATTGTTATTATTGTTCAAAAAAATTTTAAACAAAACATAACTGTTAGTTTTGTTCAAAAAAAATAAAAATCATTAAGTAACTCTTTGTTTTTTTAATAAAATAAAAGTAAAAAATAACTGTTTTCATCTGACTTTTATGAAAAGAGGAATAACTGTTCCGGTCCCTGAATAAAACTGATAAATTTTTCTACATCGTTGATTACGCCGGTATGTTGTGGTTTTAAGCATGAAGATATGCTAGAACTACTTAAGAGTTTTCCATTAATTTTTGGCAGTATATTTAAGTAAAGTATTATTTGCAGTATCTTAAGAACAACTTGAAACAGAGTCAAGTTTTAATTGGCGCACATTTATGTCAAGCTTGTGGTCTAATTAAAGGTGATTTATAAGTCGTGAAGTTGAAGAACCTTTGCAACTTATCATTTTAGTGCCCTTTAAGCACCAATGTCTTTTGAATCAGTTCGTAATATCACCAGAGATGACATCTTTATAAAAAATGTATATAATATTTAGAATACTGTCCGATTTCTAATTATTTTTAAAGCATTTTTTGTAGTATTTTGAAGTGTTTTTGGTTTTTGTTACAAGAACACACGCTTACATTACTCATAATGCTTTTTTAACTTTTGTTGTATTCGGCGTAAAGAATTCTTTTATTAATCTTAGCCTCATAAGCTCATGAATGTTAATGGGTCCACAATAGCATATGGGTCCCAACACAGTAACACTCTTAACAATGTGTCTCATTTAAATTGGTTATTTTTGCTTATCTCCCGAATAATTTTGAATTTTGTTGGTGGTAGCACCGGTATTATTATATTTTTAACTTCAATAACAAAGTTCTTTTAGTGCATTTTATTAAAGTGGTGCATAAAAAACGTGCATACTTATTGTCATTAAATTTTAAATTCATGTTGTCTTGTTCGTGCAACAACAACAAATTAACCCATAATGAACAAAACAGTTTAGTACGTAATTTTTGGTTTTGCGTTTTCTTTTAATGGCTTAATAACCTTAATTTAAAAGCGAATTTTTAAAATTCTTGCATATTCATACACCACTAAATCTAATTACCTGTTATTGTCAAGTGTAAAAGAGGCATTTGAAATAAAGCACAGCTGAAAAATCTTATTTCTTTAAGAACGAAAAGGGTGTTAATTAGATTTCAGTTAATTAAAACTGTTTTAAATTCTAGCATAATTTAACCATAATTTTTTGGTTTAAACTTTCAAACTCATCCATCTTGCCAATAATTAAACAATTCATTGTTTTTAAGGGAACTTTTTATTTCTTAGTTGTTAAACGCGCACAATAACGTTGGTGTTATTTTCATTTAACCCCTGTTTTTTTTGCCACTCACTATAATTTACAGTGCTTAACTCCTTATAACTGTTAATTGCTTTAAAATAGTTTGACAATAAAAATTTACGAGCTTTTAAAATACTCTACCATTCGATTCTGGCTTTTTATGGCATTTTACTTTGGCACAATACCCCACCGAACAATTTAAGCCAACAAAATTGTAAAAAAGAAAGAATCATTGTAAAATTCAACTTTTTTGTATGATTTCATTTTGGTTGGATTTTCTTCTTTTTTCAAAGAAGCTCTATCCCAATTAGGCTTGCCAGTAGTGGGATTCTGTAACTTTTAACAATAACAACAGTTGTTATAGTTGTCAACCTGTTTTGTTGTTTGCACTAACGATTATGTGATTCTGTAAATTGTTGTTAACGGCATAGATAAAAATTAACGTCAAGTGGCATCACTGTCAAAAAAATGGCAAAATAACGAAAAACACAAAGAGGAATAAAAAAAAACAAATAAAATTATTAAAATTAAACAGAATTTTTTTTAGTGTTCTATTTTACTATTGAATTAAATTCAAATTATTTATTTCTTTAAACTTAATTTGGATTAAAAACCATAAATAGTTCAACAAAATAACCACAATTCTAACTAATTTTTTTTATTTTTTTGACATTTAACAATAAATAAACACAAACAGCTGACTTAACGATAACAAGTGTTGTTTAAAATGTTACAGAATAGCAAGATCGTTAATGTGCTTGTTAAATTTATTAACAATGACAACTATTGTTTAAATTAATTACAGAATCGCACTACAGGCTCAAATTTGCAAAATTCTTGACATTCACTAAAAAACAATATTGAAAAACAGTATTGAAAGTAATAATTGACAATAGAAAACTAATTAAATTAATCTTGTTTAAAATCAACACAATTATAAAAACCAGTCTAAAGCAAACAAATTGCAGCGAATAAATTCACTATTTGCACCAAAAATTCCTGGACGCTGCTGTTTTGAGTTATGTTTTTACGTTTTACACTAGTCTGCAGCAAAAATTGTTTTTAAAATATATTGAATATGAATTCTAGTCCGTTTTAAGTTTTTTTCTAACAGGCCTAGGTTAAAGGATTTGTCCGATTTTGGTCAAACCAGTGGGCAATTCCATATGTGACTGACTCTACATTTGACACAATTTGCATTTTGTTTAGTTTTGTCTAATACTACGATTAGTAATATTTTTTTAAGTATCAATTAAAACATGGCTATGCAGCAGTTTCAACAAATATCCAATAGAGAAGAAATGGCAACCAACGATATTTTGAAATATCATTTATTTAGTAAAATGTAAACGTGACTGACTCTACATGCAAAAGGAAGTCGTTTTCGAGAGTCTTTTAAACTTCTATAATCTTCGTCTGCACTTTCGTAATAACTTTAATTTGTGATTTTATCGAAAGTCCAGGAATCAAACTATTATAAAATGCTGAAATAAAAGCGGTAAGTTATTGAGAAAAATATTTATTAGTAAAATAAATTGTGACTGGCACTACAGCCCAAAACGGGACTGGCACCACACTCACTTTGTGTAGTATAAAAGTCAGTATTTTTACTTGAAACGTTTAAATTGAAATCACTTCGCATAAAATATGAACTCTAATTTTATTTAAAAGATACAAAATTGTAATTAATGAACCCGTTAAAATGCTATTTTCGAATCACTAATAATAAGTTAGAAGCCAAAATTGAAACTAAAATAATTCAATACAAACCCTTTTTAGAAATAAGAAATATAAAAGTTTCAAAAACTTAAAAAATTTATTTATTTTTTTATTTCTAATTTTAAAAAAAAAAATAAAATTTTTAAAAAAAATATCAAATTTTTAAAAAAAATATCAAATTTTTAAAAAAATATATAACATTTTTTAAAAAAATATCAAAAATTATTGTATCTATAAAAACTTTAAAGTATCATAATATTGCAACCATACTTAAGTAATTTTACTACCAAAATCAGATATTAATGTTTTCCATTTATGGAAGACTTTTGCGTGGAAATGCCCAGTGCTTAAAAAAAACTGAACATTATTTAGCCTACGGCTTACATACACAGAAACGATATATATTTCTTTAAAGTTTGTGTATTAATACACAACCATTAATAGCGTTCATAACTATTTTCAAGAAAATAACGAAGAATATAGTGTTCTGTTCCTTGTTATAAATCAGAAAAATTGTAGTGGTTCTTTAGACATACATGATATTTTAATGCTCTATATATATATATGTGTTCCTCTAACTCCCATTGGAGCATAGGGCGCTCTATAGTGTTTCCTTTATTTTTTATTAATTAACAACAAAATTTTAGCAACGCCACTCAATAGTATTGTTGTTGTTGCTTGGCAATTTTCCCGGCCACAGCACAAATATGTGTGTGCATTTACATGTTTTCTTTTTGTTAACATTTTTCGTTTTTTTAATTCGTATTTTGTTTTTGTAAAAATGTTTTGTTTTCTTTGCCAGCCAAAAGGGCTCCAGGCACAACTAAAACGAAAGAATATTAATCTGCTGAACCGAACACAATGAAGTTTTTGTAGTAAAAAAACAGAATGAAATAAAATGTTCTCATATTTTTGATGAGTAATATAAGTAAAATATTGTTTTTGTGTTCGAAGATCATAAACAGAGAAACGTTTTTTTAAGGCATAACTACTCAGACGCATTTACCCCCTTATGCAAATAAAGTTAAAGTTCACATTAGTTTACCAATACACTAAGCCCATACAATTTTGCTGAGGCTAATGTGGTGGTTAACTAATCTGTACTCTAACTTTTTTTGCATAAGGCGCTGAGCGTTTAAATTTTCAAATATCTACCGAACAGAACACTAAAGAACAGTATATAATGTTTATTTTCGAAAACTGGTCAAGTTTTTTCATGCAATTTTAGTACTATTGTTTTCAAAAATTCATAAAATAATTACAACGACAAAAATGTTAAATTTTTATCATAAATCTGCCAGATATACAGCGAATAAAATCAGCCATATATCATTAAAATCGGTGCACAAATGTTAATTTTATTCGTTATTCAATAAAATGGGCATAACTTATATTACGCCCGAAATAAGGCGGTTATGCTCATACATTTCATCATAACTTCCGAACGTTTTGTCTGATTTGGATAAAATTGCCAACAGATGTTTGAAAATAAAATTCCCTTTAAGTACTATTTTTAACAGTTTCGGAAATATTAAGAAAATAATGGCGAAAATTTTTTAAAAGCAAAATGAATGATATTTTATGTATTCAAAATTTCATTAGAAAAATTATAAAGGCAATTCTTTAACTATAATATTTTATCAGAAAGCTGGGTGTGTTACAAATAAAATAAGCCACAAATCATTTAAATCGGTAGACAAATGCTTATTTCATTCAGGTGATAGAATTACTAAATCAGTGAAAAATTTTGGACTTACTACGCCGAAGTTAATCAAAATCACAGAAAAAAGTTCTCTCTCCCAGGGTTTTTTCCCGAAAACACAGAAATGCATACAATTATTGATTCGGTTGCAGTATTCCAGTATTGTCAACTTATAAATGTTGAATAACGGAAACGTAGTTTTGGTATATTTTTAAACAAATACACTAAAACAAAACGATGAACTATTTATTTGCTTTTCACACAGCTTTATTTATGGAAAACTGTAAAAAAAAAATTTTATAAATAAAAATGCACTGAAAATTCTTTTATATCAACAAAAATCAAGCCCGTCTGGCAAGCCTAATTCTAATAGAACAAGTAACAGTTATAAGTAGTCGAATTTTTAATGACTTTTGGCTTTGAGTTTTCATTGAAAATAGCTATTTCATTTTAGTTTTTTCCCTCTTTGAGCATTAAGTAGAATCATTAAGTCGCGTTTTTCTAATGGTTTTTGGATTTGTTTTCACGTTTTCCTTAATTTGCTAATGTGTTAACAACAGTGTGAAACAAAATGAAATAAGCAAGGTTTATTCATACTAAACCAGCAATTAAAATACCACAAAGCGGAAGTAAAAAACGTTTTTTTGGTTAAACAATTTTTCCCTTTTTACATTTATTTTTTTTATAACTAAAAGACACTTATGTGTGCCGGTGTAAATGAAGTAGATTGAGTAAGTGTGTGTGTGAGTGAATGGATTTTTTAATTTTAATTAGTTGAGGTGTAACATTAAAAGTAGTTAGCGCTAGTTATAGAACCGCAATATAACAAAATCTGTGATAATAATTTTAAGTTGTGCTTTACTGTTATTTGTTAAATGTTTTTGTGCAATTTAATTTTATTAAAAATCTGATGTTTTTAATGTAAAATAATATATAATTTTTACGACCCTTGAAAATGTCACCAAAAAAGTGACGAAACGTCGGGTGAAATGTAATAAATTTGTTTTTATTTACATTAACTTCATTAGGTTTTATTAGCTTAAAAGGAAATATAACTGAAAAATAATAATTAATTGGCAAACAAAAAATAAATACGAATGAACAGTTCGGATACAGTTTTTATTTAACTTATTTATTATTTATAATACGAGCAGCAACAACGTCCTTGGAAGTATCACAAACAATACAAATTCGATATTTTTCATCGACGATTATATGTTTTCTCGTTTGTAAAAAATCTACGAATGGAATTTTGAAATCAGCAAAACTAAAGTTGGGAAATGTAAATCGCAGACCCGACCTAAAACATTTTTAATATATAAAATGTTTTTGAAAAATCAATCGTTGAAATTAATTTTATAAGTATAACTTTAAATGGGATTTTCTTAAAGTACTTTTTACAAAGTTGGTGGTTATCTTAAGAAAGTACATCTTAAAGATGAAGAAACCAGTAATTGAGGAATAAAAATGTAGAAGTTTTATTTTAGTTTCATTGTGGTTAATATTAACTATAAATTAGTTATTACTGTTCAAGTGTTCAATGCTACGATCCAATTTAATACTTTGGCTGTATCGCTTGAATCGCATCTCAAGTTTTCTATTAGCTGTTGTATTTAGCAAGTACTTTAAAAGCTTAACAACTTAAATTTCATTAAAATTCTAGCTTAGTCAAATGCTTGCTGCATATTGAACCATGCTAAGCAGAATTATATGTATAAAACTTTTTACCTGACTTAATTGTGCGTTTAAAGATTGTTTATATGTTAACTGAAATATGCAAAGATTTGTTGGCTTAAACACATTTTAACTTTCATTGATTAATTTGGCATATAAATATGACCTATTTTTTACGTAAAAGTTTGTATGAAGTGCTACGTATCTTTTTTAAAAAATGATTGAATTATACTCACAATTTATTTAAATTTTCTTCTTCGTATTTCTTTAAAAAGCGAAAATTATCTCATGCAATTTGCTCTTCAATCTGTTGCGATTGTAACGTCATACCTAACAAGGTTTCTCTAAAGCTTAAAAAGCAAACAAAAAATTAAATAAAAACTGCATTTTTCAAAATAAAAAAAAACTCCTTCTTATTAAAACAGAAACTAAAAAATATGCTGTATATGACACATAAAAATATTTAATTTTCTTTTTTAATTCCACTGAGTCAACTGTACGTTTTTGTTTTCAATAAGTTTTTTATTAGAATTTATATATTTTTCAAATTTTGGCTCTAATTCAAAACTAAAATACAGCCTGGGCTGAACTTTTACCTATGCTTTGTGTGAATGTGATGGTGTGTCCTTGTTTTTATGATTGTTCAACACCATATGTTGCAAATACTTTTCAACAGGAGTTTGCCATGTTTTAGGAGGATGCCAAAAATAAAATCAAGTTTAAAATAAAACAGTAGACAGCAGAAACTAGAATTTCATTTTACCAATTGAAATTCGTAAAAGGATTAAGTGTTAACACAAGTTTTTTGAAATCCAAATGAAATATATTAAATTTTTATGGCAAAATAGTTGGTGGCCGGTACAGGGATGGAGGGGGTGGTCAAATACCTGGTTAAACGATGTTAGTTGTTAATATTTTTATAGCGTTTAGTAGCGACTTAAAATGTAAGCGAAACGAACTAAATTAAAGAGATTTTATAATCAAGTACTAACTGGTTTTTATTAAGATCTTTAAATGGATTGTAAAATATTTTTATTAAAAAAATAATATTTTTCTTTTAAGGGTTTAAGCGATAGAGGACAGTGCAAAGAGTTCTATATGTGTTAAGAAAAACTTTATTTGAGAAGTGTGGTCGTATGTAGGATTTTATAACATTTAAAGAAAGCTGTTATTTTAAAAGTTTTTTCTGCTTGTTAGTTTATTTTTTATGTTCAGTTCTTGATTAAGTACTAAATAAAAAATAAATAGTATGGAAATAATTTTTTACTACAGCACCAGAAAATATGGCTTAAGGCAAGAAAATTTGGCATGTTGTTGTCCAAGCCAAAAATTTCTTATTCTAAATATATGTTGCGCTTGGTGAAAGCAAAATGTTACTTAATTTAAGAAAATTTTTCCTAATATGAACGAAATGATTTCAAATGAAGAAATAATTTGGGATTTTCTGGTTTTATGAAACGAAATTGATTACTTTAAAAAAACGTAAATGTTAAGGGGAGGAAAACATTGCGGCCACTTCAATGCCCAGTAGAAACTTCGCCTACAAAATAATGTGTTGAGTAATCGGAAAAACATAAAAGCACTGATTGCAATTCTACTGAAAGAACCCATAAATTTTACAAGGGATGCCCCAAAATTAATGCATTAAAAAGTAAGTAATTATTTTTATACATACATATGTATATCCAGAAAAAAGCAGTTATAGAAGTAGTTCTTACTTAATGCCTGTTTGTTGAAAATAAAAACAAAATTTCAAAATTCATTTTTTTTCAAAAATAATAATTTAACTACGGGATTTTTTAAAAGTTCCAGTCTGTCAAACCAAACACTTCCGAACATGTCGTCTGTCGGTGTTCTTTGTTGAGTACAACTTTTCTTTTTTTACTTTTGCCTTGACTGCGACAGTTTTCATTTACTGAATCTGAAGTAAAGGCAACAGTTTGTGTTTGTCCAATGATAAATGAAGAAGTCGAAGTTGCAGCACAATCTTGTGACTTTTACTATCTCAGCTTCAGCTTTTTAAACACTGGTTCTTCAAATTACTAAAAATAGAGCGCTTTCGTAAAAATTTGGAAAGTAATGCTAAGACCGCTCGCAAACTTCGTAGAATTTTCAGATAAGAAATTGCAACTTATGTGACAAGCATTCTAAGAGTGTTCAAAGAAGTTGAAGGAACTGAGTCGGTTATGGACATTTAATGTAAAATATATTGAGCATTGCATTTAAGTTCAATGTTTTTTAAAAAAAGGATAAAAATTCTATAAAATAATTTATAAATAATTGCAGCCTACGGCAAACGATAACAACGATATTATGATAACCTACGATCTAAGATCTTTCAGATATGTTATGATTACTTTTAACCATAACATAATCACTTGGTATCATAATATGATTACTTCGAACCTTATTAAGATTAACATGATAACTCTTCTTAACTTAATATGCCTAACAGGATAAGAATATGATTAAGGTAAATATATTATGATGTCATATTACGAATATATTTCGTCACAATATGATTCAATAATATTCGTAATATGGTGGACTACAACCATGAGTCTTATAAAAGTATGTTGCTCTTAGAATATGTTTACCACAACCACGTTTTTTTTGCGTGTATAGGCCTATGCAGCCTAAGTATTTTCATTAGGCATTTTCGTCCTTGTGACAATTACAACATAACTATACAATTTCATTAGGCATTTTCGTCCTTGTGACAATTACAACATAACTATACAATTTCATTATGTTTTCTGTATATTGCGACCTTAATGTTCGCACATGGCTAACATGGGCAGCTAACCAGCCGGATGGACGGCGGGACATCGTCAGATCGATTAATAAAGTGATTTTATTATGATCGGTGTACTAGTTTATTGCTCTAAAACCAATAGTTCTACTTGCTAAGAACGAATAATACCATACACACCTATGGCGGTGGAATTCCTATCCACCTCCTAATCAATTAAAAAAATACTACTGTCTTTACATTAAAGTTATAAAAAAAATAAACTAACTGATTTCTAGCTAAGTAATGCAAATCATGTTGCATGGAATTTTAAGAAATCTATTAGAGAAATTAGAAAAGAACAAAATATCTATCGTATCGTAGTAATTAATGAAACTTGACAATATTTTCTAATTAATTCTAACTTTCATATCATGTGGCCACAATAAAAGCGTAAAGAACTATTAATTATGAATATGAAAAAATATGTCTAGCAGCACGAATACCTATCAATTAAATAAATAATATTTATTTTATCTATCAATAAATGGTTTTGTTATTAGACAAAGACAGTAGACAATAGTGAACAAAAAAAAAATATTTCTAATTATGTCTAATAATAACACCAGACATACAATGATTAGTTATAGATTGAGTTTTCTAAAAATATCGTGCACCGTATTATTCATATTTCATTAATCATTTTACTTTAACTAAAAGCTTTTAAAGGCTGAAAGAAAAAATAATATTGGGGTTTTTTTTAAATGTGTGTATGTATTTAAGAAGCTAAACCTTTTACGTTAAGACAAACTAATTTAATATCCTTGAAGTTTCCTTTATATTAAGTTTTGTTTACATGTACGTGTTCTATTATGAGTTCCTTTCGGTTCATGCACGCAAAGACATTTTTCTATATGGTCTGCTCTAACAAAGTTATTTTTTTTCGAAAATATAAAACATATTATGGTAAATGTAATTATATAATTGTCGCAGGTAACCATAATATAGTTAAATAAGTCCTCCATCAAAAAAATACAACTTTACTATGGTTACCTCTAAACTAAAAATTGTTTGGTTTCTCTGTTGAAACTGCATTTGTGTCGGTGCAATGAAATTTTGGTTTTGTAGCATTTACCTTATCTCTTTCTATTTCTTCGCTGCAATAAAAAATAAACAAAAACTGCTTGAACACTAAAAAAGGCACAATTTTCCATACGTTATTGTCTTTTTACAATCAACCTTAAATATTTCCCAGCAAATATTTCATAATATTTCCAAACTTAACATGTAGCAAAAAAAAAGCTATACAGTTTTAGTATTGCGCAATAGCGATGATGACGATGAAAATTGCCATTCTGTGTACTTCGTTGTTGGATTGCACTGGGAGCACTGAACTCCCCAAGTGTATACTACAGTTTACATTACCTTTTAAGTCACAGTAACTGTTACTATAAACATTATTGAGAGATGGATGACCAGTATGTTGTCAGTAGTACACAATATGTTACATATGCATATTATAGTTGTAATTTATTAATGGAGGACAAATTTAACCATAATTTGGTGTTCGGGGACAATAATATGGTTAAATTAACTATAATATGTTTGAACATTTTCGTTGAAAATAGTTTTGTTGGAGGTGATCATATTGAAAAATTTTTTTTCTCTGGGTGTAGTGGCCACAAAAGCCTTAACATTTTCTAGCAGCTATTGATTGACTTAATAAATTTATTCATTATGTTTTAAAAATGGTTAGAGAAAAATTATTAATTGCTTAGTTTGAGTAGGCGTTCAAGGTTGTTTCCTTTAATTGTTTCTAATGGTGTGAACAATTTATGGGTAATTTATTTTCAGACAAGAGAAAGTCAAGAGAAAATCATTGAATGGAATGATTTTTTAGTATATAACCTTCTCTGCCTTACAAATAATAAAGCTATCAAATATTTTCTCTACTAAAATTTTATTCTTATTAAACCAAACTAAACCTTTTGTTAGAGAGTTCAAATTTAATTTGATTTTTAATCTTAAGCAAACGTACGTCGTACTTACAAAGGTTTATGGAAAGGATGAAATTAATCAAAGAAATAATAAAAAATCTGTGCTCTCTCATAACAAAATAAAAGCTAACAACAAATTCAAGTTAAAAGAAAAATATTATGGCCCTTTTTTTCTCGAAATTATTGCTTACTTAAATTAGATTTTTTTCTTGGAAATTTAGCTTTGCTGTCATTTTTATAATTTGAAGCATTTCGTGTTGTGCATTTTCTCACTTGATCGATTTTTCTGATTTAAGCCATTTTTTTTTTAAATTTTATGTCTTTGCTAGTTTTTTGTTCATTTTTAATTAATAAACCCAGTGTTTAGTAATCAGAAAACAATAAAAGCACTACAAACAATTCTACTGAAAGAACCGATGAATTTTACAAGGGATGTCCCAAAATGAACGCATTCAAATGTAAGTCATTATTTTTTTAACTCTCACAATAGCCATTTTTCACTTTTATTTAATTTGAGATTGTGTTTTTTTTACAGATATGACAATATTTTAAATTTTACTCTGCATTTTTTATTTGTTTAAATATTTTAAGAAGAACCAGTTCGAATAGAATAATAAAAGAAATGCCAAAAATGCTAAACTAACACTGTTTTAAAAACCAATTTAGCAAACGTTACGTTACCCCCATGAAACTGTTTTGACTTCAAAGTACGACTTCGTTGAGCCGACAAATAACAGCCCATTCATTATTGTTAACGTTCGAGTTTATAAAATTAATTGGCATTTGTGCCTACAAGACTTAATAAATGTTTCGTTACCTCAAAGAACATTTCATTGACTTTAACATATATTTTATATGAAATATTTAATAAATGCATGTACATTGTGTCAATGAACAGTACTTAAATTTCCATACCTGTAGCCCGTTTCTGTATTTTTCGCATCGTAAAATTTTCCACATGAAACCAGTGAATCGGGACAGAAACAGTGCAAAATGAAACAAAAAATGATTTTTTTCACACAAGTGTTTCTGTATCTTTCCGTTGCGAGAATTATCTGTCATTTTAATAATCTTCCAGCAATTATTGGAAGGATGTGAGAAAAAGTGTTTCTGTAACAATATTTTGCGAAAAGTTTCTTACAAGAACTGTCTAAATAAGTCGCATTTGAAATTGGTGCGAGAAAAACAAAATATAGATATTTTAAATTTAAAATATGTTTATATACTATTTTTGTAATATAACTAAAAAATAAAAAACATTTTAATTATGAATGCGTAATTTAAATGATGAAAATAAATAAAACACCATTGTTATATTTTGTTAATTAAATTTTTTAAGCCTTTTCTTGTTTTGGTTTTATTCAGGGCTGGACAATTTAAAATTAATTATAAACAATATTTGGTCGATTTTTTATTACAACAAAATCAAACAATGACGTTGTCAAAGTTCATGGGTATTTTATACATACATATGTACATATAAATTGTCTTTTGTTCGAACTTAATGTTTTTTAATTTATATATATTTTATTAAGCTTGAGGTCTATTTTTTATAAAATTATTTATTTTCTTTGATACGATAACAATTTAAAATTGTTTTTTTTCCCTGAAGAAGTCTCACAAAGGCGTGACAAAATATCATATTAAAAATAAATTTTAACAAAAAATAAAATAAATATTTGTATAAAAACAAAAAGAAGTCAAGCTTAATAAAATAAACATACAAACTTATTTAAAATAGATATATACAAATACCAAGAAATTAAAAATTTTTAAATTAATTCCGCTTAGAGATAACAGTAAAATAAATATTTTTATTTTTTTTATTTTTGCGAAAAACCAAGGATTCATAGTGACGACGTTGTTTTAAATTTGTATCGTATGTGTCCAAATAGGATATAATTGAAATTTAAAAATATCGGTTCACAAATGGCTGAGATATGAGTGAAAAACACGCCTCCAATTTTTACCCATAAATCTATAATTTACCTATCCTTATAACTATTAACTTTACTTTTTCTTTTTCACCTGAAATATACGTAGTAAAATACCTGGTAGTTGAAATCGAAATTGCCGAAATTTGGGTTTGGCATAAAAGTGTACATATAAGCTAAGAATATCAAATATGTATGTATGTATATAAATTTGTTGTTGCTTTCTACAGAAATTCATATTGTCTTTTTAAATTTTCAATGCCACAAAATATGAAGTGTTTGAAATTTAAAAATTCGATATACATTTTTATAGAAAGCTACAATAAAGTTATAAAATATTGTTGATTTTGTTTTTGCTTTCGTTACTTTTTAGAAAAAATCAGTAAATCGGCACGTTTTCGGAGCAAAAATCGTTGAAATGAAGATAAATCGTCAAATCTGGCAGCCCTGTTTTTATTATATTTATTTCTCTTGTTGACGTTTCGCTTTCATTTGACATTTAATTCTGGAAATATTCCAGTTAAAACAGAATCTGTTTTGTCTGTTTTCGCATTTAAATACAGAAACACTTTTTTCTCGCAAATCGAGAAACGATGGAATTTTTTGTTTCACACTTCATGTGAAAAATTTTACGATGCGAGAAATACAAAAACGAGCTACTGGATAATTTATTTTTCATTATATTAACGAATAAATCGTTGAGCCAACGAAAACTATTTTAATAAACGTTGTTCGTTAATATTTTTTTTTTGGTTCAGTGTACTGTTTTGGGTTCAGTGTACTGTTTTATTTTTTTGAGTTTTTTTTATTTTTGACGATTTTTTGGCGGCACTCCTCATAGATTCCTTGATATTATAGTTGAGCTTAGCAATGAAGTGGAGAAGACGATACTTAATTTTCAAACATAAAAGAAACATTTTTCTATAGAGATTTTTTATCAGTTTTTTATTTCTCAATGGCACTTAAAGTGGAGTTACACATGAAGCGCGGCTTTCAACATCAAAGCGACTTTGAAATAGATTGTTCGTATGTGAGTGTGAAAGGTTTATCTTTATAGTAAAAGATGAAAAAAAACAAAAACCCAAAATGTATGTTTAACTTTCAAAAAGTGTTGTCGTTGTATCCCTTAGGATCTCTTGAAAATCTTGAATGGAAAAAATAATTGTTGCTTTTGGTGAATTTTTTTCTGCGGTAGTGTTTATTTAGGCTTTAAAATGCGAGATACATCAAATGATGTGAGTTTTGTTAATTTTATTTTTATTTTTCCGCATTGTTTTTATTTTATTTTTACTGGAATTTTTAAGGAGATTTTTTTTTTTGGTTGCTGAAAAGCGTACGAGTTTTATTTGGCCATTAAATGAGAATGTATGAATAGATGTTATTATGGCACAAATCCTCTTGATAATGTGTTGACGGTGGGTGGATTTAAAATTCGATTTGTAGCGCGAATCCTAAGAGATGCAGCAGACTAGACGCAGAAACAAATTATTCATTAACCCACTTACATAAAGCAATAATATATAGTTGCAACTAAGTATCATATTATTATTCATTAAGTCCAATATTTTAAGGATTCAGCTACAGAATTTTTGAACAAATTACCTGTTTACAGAAAATGTTTCTATATCCGGTCATATTTAAGCATATTTTTATCCTCCACCCAGTTCGCAAGGGTCGTAAAATCCTTCACTTAATTACAAAATGGTCTACTTCTATTTTTTACCATTAATATTCTTTTCTAATCAAGCTAAAACGTTATAATGATAAAAGGGCATATGAAAGAATGTCAAAAAAGCTTATAGTCTTAAAAGAACGTTTGTTGTTTTTTAATGTAGATAAGAAACACTTTAAAAATACTTTGTTAAATTTGGCAGTTCTAAAAGGAACAATAGTCCTTACGTTGAAACCTTTTAAAAAAGGTCACGATATTTAATTCACTCATTCACAGATTTCCACAAAAACGTTTGAATGTAAAAGACAATTGAGCTCTTCCAATCGAATTTCAATATTATACCCTTAAGCAATGTCCGATAAATGAGTGCTTAGGTTTGTTATTTCAACAATGTTAATCTTAGATCCAATAAAAAATATATATTTTTGGTCCTTATGAGTAGTAAAGTTGTTTTAAAGTTGTCCGTCTGTCCGTATCTGTGTGTATGTTAAAAGGTTTTCCAAAGATCCCAGAAACGGTGGGGTTGTTACATATCTATGTCACACATACTCCGCTTATGTTTACCATTGAAACTCAAACATAACGGTAAGCAACCGACTAAGATATTGGCGATAAACCAAGACTGCCTCTAATTCTCAGAGAGCCAGACAGATTAATAAGATTTGTAAATATTAACCCGTTAGATATACATACATATTTATTTCACTTTTGTTGTATTCCGCCCTTTGTTTATAGAAGAACATTCAATTAAAGGACATCAGCAGGATGCCCAATATGGTCTTCGTAATTTTTCTAGAATTTAATTTATTTAACTAAATAATTGTAACAAATAGAAAATGGGAATTATTGGTTCTTATTTAACTTTTTAAACATGAAAATATTCTATATTTGTCGTCTTATAGTGTGGTTATTGTGTCTACAGCAACATTTTTTAAACACACACACACGTACGCACGCATATTGGTTTTCGAAAGTTATCCCATTTAGGATTGTTTTAAGCAGTGTTCTGTTAAACAGAACATTATAATATATTCTCTCTTTTTCTATTATTTAGTGTTTGTGTAGAAGAATATAACCCTTAATACCATTCGTAACTATTTTCAAGAAAGAGCCGAACATTCTATAGTTTTCTGTTCGTGGTTAAAAAACAGAACAATTATAGTGATACTGTAGACAAATATTATAATCTTTAATGATTCTTTTTCCACATTGATAAAGAAATGAACAAACAAAAAATTGTAGCAACGACTGCAGCACGAAAAGCTTGTGTGTACACACTACATATGCTTTATTTTATGTTCAAAATTATTTTGCTGGCTTTTTGTTGTTTATCGTATGTGTATTTTGTGTTTTTTTTACCAGCCAAGAGGGCAAAACAGAAATGAACGAACATTAATTAGCTGAACTGAACACAATGAAGTTTGTGGTTAAAAAAAACCAAACGGAATTAAATGTTCATATCTATTGCTGTGTTGGATAAGAACAGTATTATCTTTGTGCTAGAAAGATGACAAACTGGGAACCGTTTTATTTTTTAATGATTTACTACACAAACACTATCAGCGTTTGTGTTTTCCACAATTCTACCGAACCGAACACTAAGGAGCGATATTTTCGAACACGGGTTTTAAGTACTTTAAAGTCTTATTCTTAATTAAATTTTTGAGTACGACTCGTACTAAAGTAAGTAGAAAAAACTTAAATTTAGTAAGGGTTTGTTCTTTCGGTGTAATTGCCATTTTTGAAACTCCAGGACATTGCCACCTTTTCACACTTACACTCATTTCCAAATGCATAAATACATGCATACATAAACTTTTATACAAAAAGGCAATTAGATAACATCTCAAACAAACATGATCATCAAACACAACATTTAATTCTTTTTTTTTACAAGACTTTAACTAACAAAAATAAATAAAAATGTAATGACACTGTTTTTATTCTTTTGTTTTCGAAAACCTTGTGTGGCTGCGTATGTGTGCGTACACGAATGTATGTATGTGAGCGCATGTTTGTGATTAGTTCGGAAAATATCTAATGGCATACAAAAAGCTCATGTAGGGATTTTATATTATACTTTGAAATCAAAATCTTTTAGGTGCAATCAGTTTGACAAAAAAAAAATATCAAATAAAATGAAACTCAATGGTCCAATCTACAAAGTAAAAATCTTATTATTCGAAATTTTACTTTTATAAAATAAAATTCATTTAGATTTACTTTACTAAAACGTTCCTGTTATGAACTAACGTTATTTTTAAAGATTAAAAAAGAATTTTTAGCCTAGTCCTTAAAGAGTAAAATAAAAAGTCTTTAGAAAGTTTAAATAAATTAATTTATTAGTCCTAAAAGTTGACGAAATAATTAATATTCATAAATGTGTTATTTATATCGCATTTTCCCCATTTTTTTAAACTTTTTTCTATCACATATCATTTGAAGCACGTGATGTTGAAAGCCTAACTAAAATATTATTTCTCTCAGGAAACTTATAGCAGAAGACAAACTTTACAGGAAATACAAAAATAAGTATTTATAGTCAAGAATATTGTCAATGACTCTATAGTGTCTGAGTGTATATAAAATTTGATATGAGTTTCTAGCATTACAAACTTTTTGTTTGGGATAAAATTGCTATTAAAGAGACTTGTACAAAAATATGCCGTATAGTTAAAAACAAAAGGAAATTTTGCACAAAATTGCTATTTGTATTTAATTCAGTGCAAAATTTTTATTTTTAGCAAACTTTCCATAGATACAAAATTTGTATAGGATATATTGCGCAAATGGCTATTTATAAAAAAATGTTGCCAAAAATTTGTTATTAAAAAATATTTTGCGCAAATGACAAACATCTTCCAAAAAATTGCGATTTAAAAAAATGCTTGCCAAAAATATGCTATGTATAAAAACTTGCGGGAATTTGCTATTTTTAGGAAATTTTGCCAAATTTATACTTTAATACTTTCCCCATTTGAAGAAAATGTATCGTTATTTTTTCTAAGTGATTAGAGGAAATCGAAAACTTAAAACGCGTTTATCTCGAAATGGATTTTTTTTGACTTATGCAGGTCTTGCAGCAAATGAGCGATATTTATAAAGCATATGTTTCAAAAACTTACTAATTAAAACATTTGCTCAAATTAGAAAATATTTTGCATTAAATTGCGATTGCACATTTTGTTTTGCTTACCAAACTTGACATAAATATAAAATTTTGTAGGAATTTTGTGCAGATTGATATTTATAAATTAAATATTTGGAGAAGATTTGCGATTATTGCAAAAAAAATTGCGACTTTGCTTAAATTTGCTATTGATAAAAATGTTGCGAAAATGAAATATTTTGCAACTCAGAGGGAACATATTCCATAAATTTCTTTTTATAAGAAACTTTCCAACAGTTAGCTACTAACGACCCCGTCCATACCATGAAACTTTTGTGGTGAAAACTTTTGAGTATTGCGTCAGTTTTTGGAGTTTGTTATTGAGTGGCAGAAGAGGAAGTAGGAGAAGAAGAAGAAAATCGATTGATGTTTTAAATACTTAAAATGCTGCAAAATAATAATATCAAAAGTAAGACCATAATTGCATAATCTTAATGCAGTCTAAGAGAAAAATGTAGCTTAAACTGAGCTTGATTCAAAAATTCGTAAGACGTCCTTGAAATTATCTGAAAATGAGATTGACTCTTTCATAAACACTAACACCCAGAGATCCCAGAGAGAGAATATCAATCAGGGGTGTGCTGGAAATCGCAAACGTAAACCGCAAGAATTTTAAACGTCGTTATTTAATAAGATTTCTGTAGTAAAAGAAATTTATGGTGTTTAATTCGATACAAAAAAAAAGAAGTTCTTTTATTAGTTATGTATTTAAATAAATAATTTTAACAAATAGAATTCGGGAATTTTTGTTTCTTATGTTTTTCTTCTTATAGTGTTGTTGTCGTTTCTACATAAAAAAAGACAATCGTTCTTATCCACTTTTGTAGTGTGGTTTTTGTTTCTACAACAAACTTTTACAAAAGCACGCGCATATATAATGCAATGGTTTTCGAAAGTAATCCTATTTTGGATTGTTTTAAGTACTTTTAGGTCTTGTACGTACTTAAATTTTTAAGAATGACTCCTACATTTTGCATTTGTAGCAACAAGTCTGTTTCTGTTGTTCCAAATTGTAAATTCATTGTTCAGGCAAACATAAAATAGTTGCTAAAATGTCATACTTGTTGCCCCAACGCAACTGCAAAAGTTGCATGCTCAACAGTTCAATTAAATTTGTCGCAAATTCAGAAAATGTTTTCTAAATAGTTTAATATACTTTTGTCGCAAATGCAAAAATTGTTAAGGTATGTAATATAAAAGCAAATGCTATTTTTAGTTTGGGAAAATTTAATTTTTATTTTTATTATTTTAAAACTAAAAAGTTCACTTTTTACTAGTTTTACACCGACAAAGTACTCAATACTGATCGCAGTAATAATGAAGCACGAATCATGTCATTGACAAATGTACATTTTTTACGACAACAGTAATGTTATTTGATTCCAAAAATAATTTTTTTTATGGGAACAAAAATTTTAATTTTCTGCAAATGCAAATCAATAACGTCAATAGAAAATTTCAATGTGCCGTTATTTCAGAGAAAACCCTTTAACGACATTGTATTGTATTGTATTGGCTGTACTAAGGGAAGTGTTTCGATAGTTTTTAGAACTTTGCAGTTTCTTGTAAATTGTTCTTAAGTTCAAAACTATATTTAACAAAAAAATTTAAACATATTATGGCTAATTACCCCATACTGTTGTCATCGGTGAAATTAGTACTCCATGAAGAAGGCACAACCATATTATGTTTGCCTTCGATCTTAAATTTGACAATAATTTGCTTATCACTAAAAATTTTTTGATTTAAATTAACAATCTGATAGAAACATGATATGGTTAAAAAACAGTCAAGCTAGTTAAATTGTTAAACATATTTTTATAACCACACATAGTGGCTGTGACCATATAAAAAAATTTTTTTCTCTGGTTGCTTATTTGAAAAAAATTTTAATTATTATTTTCTCTTTTTAATTGTTTACGTAAAGAAATTTCGAAAAAAAAAGAAATGCTATTTCCACCTGGTTGTAGAAGCTTCATTGCATATATGTATTGGTAGAATTAGCTTTTTTTAGAAAATTTTAAAAAAATAAAGAGTTATATAAGCGTTTCTGCCCAAGATCCTGTATTGCTTAACTGACATTTTTTTGCCCACTTGCAAGGCCACGCCGCCATATTTTTCAGCACATTTGTCTTGTTTCCAGTTGTTGCTCTTGTTTGTTTACTAAATCATGCTGTTCAATATTGTTGGTATTTTCTCCAGTCTTTTCCATTGGTATTTCTTCTAACAACCAATTTTTATTGATTTTTTATCTGTTTACCTCAGCACTTTGAATCATCTAACAAATACCAACCAACTAACCGACGTATGTATGTATAACTATGGAGTGACATGTCAGGTTATCTTTCAATGACTTACTTCCGGTTGTTGTTTTACCACATTTTCAATTCATGTTTAAGTCTAAAACATGAGTTTAAGAGTAAAATCCATATACACCTAACAACACAACATAAACAAAGAAACGTATTCGGTACTACCATCGAACGTGTGTAAGGTGGGGGGGGGGGGGGTTCATTGAGGTATTTAGTTAGAGAAACGTGTGTTGATTGTACATGATTTCATTTTTACGACATTTTGATGGATATGCTACATTAGTTTTTTTCCTGTTTAGTTTTCTACGTAAATAAGGCAGCAAACTGGGGGGTGGGTATTTTTGCTACTCCATTTTACGGAAATCCAACCATTTGTCTTTATGTCTTTTTTTCAAGAGTATGATATATACTTCTATGGCAAACTCAAGTATTGTTTGAATAAAAAACTTCATTTTTTGCAGGAAATCTTTCCTATTTTTATATTTTACGCTTTAAAAGTATAGATACAGAGCTCAATGTGGCCTAGAGTAGAAGCATGAGCAGTTTTCTGTTTACAGTTAGTTAGATTTCTAAATAAATAAGGTAAATATAAAATATAACTATTTTTTCAATATATAAATGCATACCCTGTAGACAGTCTCAGATCAAGTGTCTCCAAAGTTGCTGACATTGTCAACGAAAAGTCTATACTTGTGTCTGCCTTTGAGGAAAAAGAGAAATTTATGCTTCTTTTTTTATTATTTCAATTGTGTATTGAAAATACGTAATTACGCTGCAAGGAAAAAATATGTTTTTATATATAAATTAAAGGTGTTTAATTATATACGTATCTCACTGTTTTCCTCGAAAGGGGGTTAACTCAAAATTTAAAAATTTTAGTAGAGACAAAAAACTGTTTTCTCTTATTCTAAAAATGGGGATATAATTGATTTTTTTGTTTTTTTTTTTTGCAAAATACTAGAGAAATTAATCAAAGATTTTTACAGTGCTTAAATATGACAACTGTACATCGATTTTTTGCAAAAGTGAATATTGTAAAAAGTTGAGTTTACTCTCTTTAGAGGAACCAGTGCGATATGTAAGTATCTATATAAATAAAACAGGATGTGTGTATGTATCTGTGCAATATTCAGAATATTCAGGCGGGTGACACTGTGAAGTCTGATTTTTGATTTTCGGTCTGCGGGCGGAGGGGCGTGACATGAGAAAAAAAATACAGCTAAGGAATTAAAAATAAGTGAAATATACTGCAATCACCACCTACACGCAGAGAAAAACTTATTTTAATATGTTCACCTCCAACAAAATTATTTTTAAAGAAAATTTAGACCTTTTATGCTTATTTAACCATATTTTTGTGACCGACAACCATATTATGTTGAAATAAGTCATCCATCAAGAAGTCACAACCTTTAAACATGTTATGGTTAAATATGGCAATAATTTTTAAGGCAGTGTTCTCTAAATAACTACTAAATATTGGTCCTTAGTGTTCGGTTCGGTAGATTTGTGGAAACCGCAAACGCTAATAGTGTTTGTGTAGAAAATCATTGAGAAAAATAACGTTTACCTGTTAGTCATCTTTCGAACACAAAAATAAAACTGTTCTAATCCAACTCAAGAAAAGAAAAGAACATTTAATTCAGTTTGATTTTTTTTTAAATTCAGCTCATTTATGTTCGGCCCTTTTGGCTGGTAAAAAAAACAAAAAAGTTTTTACAAAAACCACATACACATACGAAAAAACAAAATGCCAGCAAAATAATTGTAAACAAACAAAACATATGTATACACGATACACATACAAATATCTTTATCAATGTAAAAAAAGAATCCTTATAGAGCATTAAAATATAATGTTTGTCTACAGTATCACTACAATTGATCTGTTTTTGAACGCAACACAGAACACTATATAATGTTCGGCTCTTTCTTGAAAATAGTTGCGAACGTTATTAAGGGTTGTGCCACTAAAAAATAGATATCGTTCTTGTGTGTGTATGAGAAGGACGCAAAATAATGTACTCTCTATTTTCGAACACTGTTTTAAATTAACAATAGTTTTTTCTCTTTTCCAAGAACAACATGTTTTAAGGCAACCAGTATATGGCTATGGCTAATTTAGCCATAATATGGTTGTTGGTAATAATAATATGATTAAAGAACACATAAAATGTTTAAAGTTTTCTTTTGAAAAGAGTTTTGTTGGAGGTGACGATCTTGAAACATGTTTTTTTTAATCAATGACAAGCAGATGCTAAACGTCTTTAGTACAAAGTATTGTATGAGGTGATATAAGACAGTAGTACTAGTGACTAAGTCAAAAGTGAGTCAGTACAGTATTATTATTACGACATTTCCATTAGGGTATAGACATATAAACATGCATATGTTGTTCATTGTACACGACTAATGGAAATGTGTAAAAAGTAACAGTAACAAGAAGAGAATCTTAAGGTAAAGAGTGGGAGTATAAAAACCATTGGGATTTGTAGTCCAAACGGAAATCAACAGTGACATGAATACAACACGTCACCCATTTTGACAACGCAACAATATTTTGTTCTTGCTTGTGTCTTTCAGTCTGATCACGACCTGTTCGTGTAAACATTTTTAATGATTTTTTCGTGTAGTTTTTTTTCTTTTTTATAAAAAAGTATATTTTGATATTTTAGAACATCCTATAATGATTATTTTCATTTAAGAAACTTTAGTAGAAAAATTAATGAATGAAAAAATGTGTTTTATAAAATTTTCATTGTTTTTGTTTTTCTTTAAATATGGTCTTGTCTTGGTAAAATGTTCTGTTATGATTTGATTTACTTCTTGTTTTTTAAACGCCAGTGCAAAAGTGACTCGTTTAACTAATATTTAAAGAAAAAACAAAATTTCAAAACTAGTTTTTGTCTTATATGTTAGTTAAACAGTTAACAGGCAGTTAAAGTTAAGTTTTACAAATCGAATGATATTTTTAACGAATTAAGCTAATTCATAATGCTTTTGATTGAGTTGATAGGCATTCCTTACATGTTGTTTTGAATCAATGGAAATCAAACTAGACATGATCACGTCTACTAAGGTATTAAAGGTAAGGTTGTGTTACCATGTTTCACCGTCTCCAAAGTTACCTGGCTGCTGATATTTTCAGTCAGCTTTCCAGTTGATTCAATGAATGAATTAATCCTGTTTAAGTCAATGTCACAGAACTAAGTTTTGTCCCTGGGGGTCCTTCGACCAAACATTGATGGGCACTGACAGAGAAGAAATTCCACCGCACTTCCTCTGTCTCGTCCCAGCAACTTCTACATAGGCCTATTTAAATGAGCCCTAACCTTTTGGGCGTGTTCCCCAATGAACCATTGGCTACTTTTTACCTCAATTAGGTTCCTGAGGTGAAGTCTGGACAGTCTTAATGCCCACCGTGCACTTTTTTATCTGTTCGCATGTTGTTTCTTCAATATCAGGCACGATAAACATAGAAATATACAAAAATGGCCTTTACCTTTATTAAAACAAAGTACTATTCGCTTATAGTTCACAACTATGGTTGCACAACTTTTGTGGACTTTAAGCGAATTGGGACTTTAACCGATTTTTTTGTAAGCCATTTTATGGCTTATAAGTAAACCCTAGTATAATCCACATTTTGGACTACATACAAATTATTTTCTTCTTCTTCTTTTTTAACAAAAGAAAAGTTTATTTAAAACATATGCAAATATTGATTTAGTTAAATAAATAGTTAAAACAAAAATCTTTTTCATTAAATTATTTAAATGCTTTTAAAGCTTACAATAAAAGCCTTAAGTATGAGTATCATTTTAACTCTTTAGATGAAGAAATCAAATACAACATAAATATAAATTTTATTCTCTACATGCCGTCTTCACCTGACAATTTTTTTTCACACCAAACGTCAAAGTCTATGTAGAAAACTCTTTAATTTTTGCTAGCGTTTTTTATATGAAGGTTAACATTTATTATGACAAAAAATTGTCAGGTGAAGAACCCATGTTATGAAATATAAATTGCGAAATTTGACATTTATAATAGTTGCTAGAAAGGAAAATAAAAACATGTTATCATTTAGCTTAGAAAAAAAATATAAAAAAAAACATAGTGGACTGTGGCGATCATTTTTGCACAAAGAATTATATAAGCATGCAAAGAAATATTGGCATTTAAGCGAAGACTGCAAGCGAAATGGACTCCGACTCCAAATGCTGAAATTTTTTAAGTGCGACTCCTACTCCTACTCCGACTCCGACTCCGACTCCTACTATAATCTTGATGCTAAATGTATATGAGACTCAGTGATGTTAACTTTTATTTTTTCATTACCGTACGGCCTTCTAAAAATTACAGTTTTTGAGAAGCAATTACCGTACGCAAACATTAATGTGCTGTTTCCAAATGACAGGCGATTGATTATGTAGCAAAATTTATCAGGGGTGTGTTGGAAATCGCAAACGGAAAAATTTGGAAGTTGTTTTTAATAAACTTTAAACCTTAATTTATAATTTTTGGTTTAAAATCCTGTTTAATAGGAAAATATTTGTTAAATATTTGTCATAAAATTCTTTTATTACAAAAATCTTATTTAAAAACGACTTTTAAAATTCTTGCGTTTTACGTTTGCGATTTCTAGCACACCCCTGTATATGAAAAGCACTCAGTCCATCGCCTGTCATTTGGAAACAGTACATAAGAGCAGTATTCATAAACCATTTATTTAAATTTTAAATGTGTTTTAAGAAGATAATTTTTATTTTGGAATTTTTTTTTAAATTTTTTATGCCGAAAAACTTTGGAGTTAGAGTCGCGAGTTTTTGTGGTTACTACGACTCCGACTCCGACTCCCTGCTTAGAACAAATAATTTGTATTAATTATCAAAAATCTGGAAGCGAATATGACAGTTTTGGCTTCAAGCCGGAATGGACTATACGCGAAAAGTACTATAGCACAGAGTTCTTTCATATTTCTGGCCCGATTTGTCATCATCCCACTTTGGCAACAAGGCCCTTTCATGGTATTCCAACAATAATGACAATTTCGTTTAACGGGAGGCAAATCCACCGAACTGTTTAGACCTTCGGCCTGTGGAAAGGTATTGGCTTTTGAAAAAAATGAATAAAAGAACACAGGAAATATATCCCTGGGTTTGTCTGATTTTAAGCGTAAGTTGACCACTTCGTCCAACGAGGTAACGGAAGCAACTATAAAATCTTAAATGGGAAGTTTTCCGGAGTTAATGGATACATTTTTAAATACCGAGTAACATACTAATATTCTAATGTTTAATGAATTTGTATAACACTTGAATAAATTTATGTATTTTTGAACATTTTTCTATTAAACGGCTTAAGTTTTATTTAACTTTAAGTACAATTATTAGTTTTTTCTTCCGCTTTATGTGTTTCACAAAAAACTTTTAGCCAGCTCTTCTGTTATGAAAACAAAATTTTGTTATTGCCAAAAAAGTACATGGCAAACGAACTAGATTTTAAGGAAGATTGCAAATCAAATCTGATAGATTCGGATGTCACTTTCTCTAAATGTCATATGAGAGCGCTATTTGCTGTTAAGCAAAATCAGTGACGCAACCATAAATCAGCTTCTTCTAACTTAAAAAAGATTTTTAGTTACCAAAGTTTAGGCACTGTCTTATATGTTTAAGAAACTCCCAATTGAATCGCCCTGACCACTTCTATATTTATTGAATTCCGAAAAGGAATCTAGATTTTTAAGACATTTTCAGTGTTCTAAGTTATACTTGTTCAGTTATTAATTCATTATAGCGGTTTTATTCGTAAATTATTTCTTTCGAATCGAATATGCGGTAATGACCTGACTTCTGATGCTAGTAACACTTTCCTGTTAGTGGAAAGCCCTTAAGAACGAAACTTGTTCACAACTTTAATCACAGCAAATGTTTCTTTCTTTAAAAATTGGGTTTCTTATCTGTTTCTTTATGAAATATCTTTTTTTAAGATAAACGTAACAGTAAAGTTTTACTGATTACTGATCATTGTTGCAGTAACCAGTAAAATTTGAAATTTTTAATGCATTAATGTTTTACTGCAGTTCCAACATGTATGTCCTTTATCTATTAAGATTTAATTTATCTTAATTGCAAGTTAATTTTGGAAAATTTAAATCCCTTCTTAAAAAACATTTATTTTATCTCTTAAGTATTTCAAATTGAAGCTTTCCTTTTATAAATAATTTTCTTTTTATGCATTTTATTCCAAAGGTTTTCAATTTATAAATTGATTAATTTTTTCAATCCATTCAAATTTAATGTGTTCTAGTTAGTTTTAAATAAAATATCGCTCTTAACTCTTTTATTTGTAGAAAAAATAGGATGATTTATTAGTATGTTGTCCTTTTTGTTATTTTCCCTTGAACGCTTCCATTTGCTGCCCTTAAGATCAGAAAATACCAAAAAATAACAAAAAATGAACAAAACGGGTTCGGCATAAATTGTCATTTGTTTTCATTCTTTTTTTTTGTGTATTTTGGAGTCCATGTTTGTTTAACCATTTTGGGATTGGTCTATGGAAAAATCATTCATAAGTTTTTTGAGCAGCAATTTTTCTTGTATCTTTTGGACTTGTTTTTTTTTTAATTTGTTTTCATTTGTTTCCCTTTTTTCGCCTCAATAGAGCCTCACTTGGGTTCCAGTCCTCTTTAAACGCATCATAAATGTACGTGAGACCATAAAATATTTTTTTTATTTAAACATTTTTTCATTTCATTTTTCATTACGATGATGTTTTGTTTCTTGGTGGGGAGAGGTTATTACTGCTGTTAAGCAGGTGGTATTGTTGGATGGTCAGGAGACTTGGTATCGTTGACAAAGTATTGTGCTTTAAAATGGGTTCTTTAAGATTAACATAATTTATTTGATATATGACCTGTAAAGGAATAGGTAGGTGTATCGATAATTTTTCTTTTTTTTTTTTAAATAAATTGAAAAATTTTGGGCTGTGATGGCACCACTTATAAGGGAACAACAATTTCTTTAAAGAAACTATTTTAGGCACATTAAAATTAAATAAATTATGAATGTAGTTATTACTTCAAATACTTCTGCCAAATATTATTTTTTAAGCAATCTAAATTTTATTCCTTCGCTTTAGTAGTACCACTTCAAAGTCTGCTTTGCTGCTTTTATTATTGCTTACCTCAATTTTTTTTTTTTGTTTTTTTTTTTAGTCACAAGCTGAAAAATGTTCTCGACAAAAGGGCAAAAATGAACACAAAATCAAATTTTCCGTAAATTGCCTGAAATCTATCAAACCATGACTCTCTATTGATTTAGATTGAACGTAAGAGAAAAAAAAATTTATCTGTATTGAATATTGACAAATAACTTCTAATAAAATTACGATATTTATGATGTTAATAATAAAAATATGAAAAGTTATGATGATGATTATCATGATAATGTTTTATTTAATATTAAAAAAGTTCAGAAAAGGCTCTCACTGCGATGAATAATTTTTTCTGTCTTATTAAACACGAAAAAGACTTTAACCAACTGGATAACAATGTAGACAATTTTATAGTTGGCTTTTTTTACTACTTTGATTTATTCACAATGGGGTTATAAAAACTTGTGTCATTTTATTTGATTTCATAGTTTTATGAGTTATAAGTAATAAATTTTGAATTATTGCTACTTAATACACGGCCCACCATAAATATTCCAACATCAGCTTGTTTTTCAGAAATGGCTTATAATTTTTTTATGATGAGTAAAAAAAAGGTGTGTAACACTTTCATCATGGTAATAAAATATTGAATGAGTTAAAAAAGTTTTGTCCATAAACATAAAATGTGGGAAATTTTACAAGCTGCACGTAAGGAAAAATACGTGTTCATATTGTAACCTAAAATGCAAAAAGGGCGTAACAACACTTTTTATTTTTTACAGGAAAAGCAAAAGACTTTACAAAATCAATAACAACAAGGTGTAATTGGCAATTGAATTACTTTAATAAGTTCGCCATTTTTTGATGGAAGGGATCTAAAATTCTTTGTAAACATGTTGTTCAATAAAACGAACAAAAAACAATCAACAAATCTATATCGAATTTTTTTGTTGTTACGCCCTTTTTCATTTTGGGCGACGTTATGATAACTTAACCATTTTTAATGGATAACTTTCATACATATTATTGTAAAGTTCAACAAAATTTTGGTCAACGCAACCATATTAAAGGGTTTATAAGGCAACAATTTTTAATGTCGCCTACGAAAATGCTATGGTTATATATAGTTATTAATATAGTGACGTGAAAGGCCTGATTCAATTAAAATATGGTTACGACAAAAAATAGTCACACCTATTTTGTTCCTATGAAATTTGTATTCCCTCGAAGGGAATAAATTAATCGTGAATCTTCCTTGAAAAATTTTTTTGCTATCAGTTTCATTGAATGTAAAAAAATAAGAAGAAGGATTAAAAAAATACAGCCTGTTCATCGATTTCGAACGTTAACGTTCGCACAGAAAATTACATTTAAAACAAAATTTTATGTAGTAAAATATTTTCCAAAATTCTGCAACCACATCTTTCGAAAGCTTCACCAATTTGCAGGAAATCGACCTGTTGTTTTGCATTTTGTTAAGCAATTTAATAGTTTGTGCTTAATTAACGGATCTTGTCCTTAATATTCGAATTAAACATTTTTCACGTTATTATTTTCCATTAAAGTACCTATAAAAAAATTTTTCATGGGAGTTTTTCATGATCCCAAATATGTGAATAGAGAAAAAATTATGAGGGAAAAATGATTCACGCTAGGGTTAAGTATGCTTAAAGGGAATAAAATACTTTGGAATTTTCTGGGACTATATTGAATGAATTGCTTTCTCTGGGTTTAGTTATTTTATATGTAAAAGTTGAAGAGTGAAGGCCCAACTAGATATGCTGACCGTGCATTTATTTCCGAACGAAAACTTAGTTCGTGTAACTTAGATTTATGCAAAAATTTCTTGCGCATATTTACATTAAAAACAAAAACAAATTTTTGGTTTTTTATTATTGTCTTCGATATGTGTGACCTTCTCCGAGAAAAGGGACCTCGTGTGTGAAAATGAAGTTTTGAGAAAAACGCATTTCACACCCTTTTAGGTACCAGAACTTTTCTCGGAGAAGGTCACATATAAGAAAGAAATGTTCTTGCCAACATCGTAGGCCAGGCAGTAAATGAAATCAGTTTTTATTTTGAAATAATTACCAACTAACGAAAAATTTAAATTATTTTAAAATCTTCTTATAACTTTGTTAAGTTTTTTAGTTATTCGACTTTTTGTATTATAATTTATATTAACTTATTTGTGACTCGTTATTCCTGAAGATGACATCCAAAGGATATCGAAATTTTTATGATTAAAAAGTTTAAAGAATCAAAAAAGACCTTGAGCTCGAAAAAATTATTTATTTTATCAATTATCTTTTTATAACAGTAAGATCTAAACGAATATACAATCCGTTAAAAGCAGACCAATTCTTAAGTCTAAATTTAAGAATAAGGAGTTCAGGGCCTTAACGATTGTATAACAGTTTTGTTGATCTGCTTTAACTACTGTCGACGCCAGGTGTGCCCGCTGTTGCCTTGTGTATTTCAGTCTATTACGTTTCTGGTGATTGCGGCTTAAAGTCTTCGCAGGGCATGCCTAATCCATCCACCATTTCCGTTTTCTGATTTCAGAATCAAGTGGTTTTTGTTCGTACTCGACACATAAACATTCGTTTGTGATGGTGTTAAGTCAGAAAGTGTTAACTTAAAAATTAATTAATAAAAAATTTAGAAAAGTTTTCTTTTGAAAAAAAAAGTTTAGTATTTTAAAAATTGTCTTTTATTTCATTAAATTTTAAAATTAATTTATAATTCAGTTGATGAAGTGTGTGGCCAAGCATCAATTCAGCGGCCTAATTCTGGCAATCGTAATCGAGAACTTTTTCGATTCGAAAGCAATTTAATTTCAGGCGATACTGAACGAATCGGAATTATTTTTCAGTATTGCGAAACTGAAATTAATCACTTTACAACAATGAAAAAATAATTCCGATTCGTTCAGTATTGACTGAAATAATTAGATATTAAATTGCTTTCGAATCGAGAAAGTACTCGATCACGACTGCCAGAATCAGGCTCCAGTTGAAAGACTCTGTTGACAATTGAATTGAAACATGTATGGGGCGCATAAGATGCGGCAGAGTTGACGGTTAATTAATTTTTGTACAACATTGATATCGCATTTATTAGGGCAGCTATTAATGTTGTTCATTTTGGTGCACTTAGTGACATGGGGGGTGGGAGACTTCCATGGTTACATGGTTAAGTTGACTATAAGCTTGCCTAGCCTTGTTTATGAAGTTTCTAACGTCCTCCCTCTGGTCACCACTTTTTGATATTATGATGCCCAAGTAGCGGAAGCATTAAACGTGTTTTATCTGTTGTTTTAGTAGTGTAAACTGTCACGTATTTTTTGTCTTGATTCTTATGGACTTGGTTTTGAGAATTTTAATTCTGAGACCACAAATTGTTGCTCCGGCTTTCTTGTTGTGAAATTTTAACTGCATAATGTCAAATATATTTAACAGTAAGCAGATGTCGTCTACATACTCTAAATCTCCAAGGCGGCCCTTTAGGCGCTAGTAGTTTTATTGAGTATAAATATTGGTACCTGTAATTGAAAAAAGAAAACTTTAAAAAATTTCTCATTTTGATTTTTTAACTTAATTCATATCTATACGAATGTATAATTCTTTAAAAGTATTACAATTATAAAAATGTTAATATGTGATGATGCTGTAAAAAAGACTTAAAAATCAATAAATGATGTCAAAGAAAACACAAAATATATTCATTTAAATTCTTTATATATTATTTATGTGGTTAACAATGCATGTACATATGTATGTTAAAAAGCTTTTTTTTTTTTTTTTTTAAAGATATCCTTATCAAGGCATCACTGAGGTTATTCAAAAATTCTAAACATGTACAATCTGTTAACAAAAAGTCCACACATAATCAAACAAAACTATACTGAAAACACAAAAAAAAAAACTTCAAATATTTCAAACATTTACAAAACTATTTTATATGTATAATATATAACATATCCCAGCGGTAAATATTGCAAGGACCGCAAGCGGCAGGCGTTTTTGAAGACCTCTATACGCCTTTCTAAAAGATTCGCTTTGCATAATATTTTGCCTTCAGAAGTATGCCTTCTAAAAGGTATACATTTTTTTTTAGAAATACCTTCTAAAATATTCAGTTCACATTCGCTACTCCCTTCTATAAGAAGGCTAAAACGACGTTGATCGGTTTTATTTACTTTTTATTTTTAGTGACCTTTCTTACTCGCTACTTTAAGAAGGGATCTAAGATGACATTAAAGGCAGTGTGGAAGGGCTTGCTTCCAATGACAACCTTTGTAAAAGATAAATAGGTATGGAATGTGGCGGGAAGGTCTTGTGACTGCTAAATAAGTCCTTCTATTAGGCCTCTTTACTCATTCTAGTTACATTCAGTAAAAAATATACTATAAAAAAAGTTGTGTAATACATACATACATTTTGCAACTTAAAATTTTTAAAATATTAAATAATAAAAAAACCGACTTTTATTCAAACAATATGTCTAAAGTGACCATTGACCAATAATGGGCAAAAAATGAGATCTAGAGAACAAAAACCTAAAATTGCACAGAAAATTGATATGAAATTGAGAATAAAATAAAACTAAATTTAACCACAAAAATGACATGACAACTGTCATTATCAATAGAGTTTTTCTGTTTATATACTAGAAAGTTTCTGAACAATAAAGTCGTAGTCGAACAAAAAGGACTTTCAAACAAATGAACACATACTCTTACATATTTTCGTATTTATAAAAAGACAGCGATAACAATTCTATTAACACATACAAATGCCTGAGTTAATGGAAAAACGTTTGTTTGTTTGTGCCTATTGTGCATGAATAAATGTTTTTGCGTCTGCCATGATGACTGTTTGTGTGTGTGTGTGTGTGTGTGTGTGTCTAATAAAAAGAGAAGGTTGGTTGGCTGGTTGACTGACTGTCTCTCTGAAACTGTCGTTGTTTGTTTGGTTTCTTTGTCTGTGTTTCAATTTGTTTTTTTGATTCTTTGACATTTGTTTAAAATTGTTAAGGATTTGCAAATGGTTTAATCGTTCGTTTTATCTTTTTGTTTAGTTTTGTTATTTATTAAAACAACTAAACGTTAATGGTTGCTTGTGTTCAGTTTTATTGTTGAATCATTTCAATCCTGAAAGGTGTGGAAACAAAACAGTTTATACTTAAAAGGGAAATGCAAAATAAAAATTTTTAAACTAATTTTTAGAAAAGCAAGTACAATTTAATTTTATAAAACAAAATGTGGAACACTTAAGCGAGATATTTCCATTGATTTTGGGTTCTACAGCCAATTTTTAGGTTTGATTTGAAATCACGTTTATATTAAAAACCGTTTAAAATACAAAATTCTTTAAAACCGTTTTATATACAAAATTCTGGTTTTAACCAAACATATTAATTAATCTCGTATATTTAAATTCAATGTTATTCCCCATTGTGTATGGCTGAGCAAGGTGGGTTCAATATCACAACGATACAACAACAACAGCCAAAGTAATAACAATTCTCTGTTTTTTGAGACCACCTTGTAAATAATTACACATTTTTATAATATTTTTCTTTGTACTTAGTGGCGCTACCATACATTTTTCTTAATTAAATAAGACTTTTTAAAATAAAGCGGGAAAAATTCAACTATATTTAAATTCTACACTCATAAAATTATTACACATAGAAAAAAAATCGCCATGTTAATTTAACATGGCGAAATGTTGATTATGATTCACGGTAAATTTCTGCAAAAGTATGGCCATTATTTAAATTTTTCATTATTTTATATTAATTTTAAATTAAAAATATTAAAATAACCCTAAATCACGTTTATTTAGTATTATTCACTGTTAAAATAACATTGTTCAATATTGAATCCATAAAAACCTGTTTAATATTAAAATCAAAGGTTTATCTTGTTAAATTAACATGCATACATGCTTAAATATGTAAATTTTTTTGTTATTTTCATGTTTAAAATATGTTACAAAAAGAAGACAATTCCCGTATTCTTTTAATTAAAATTATTTAGTTAAATAGTACATAAAGTATTCAAAGTAGAATGATGACGAAAGCCATATCTGGTCATTCGACTGATGGTTCTGTTAGTTAACAAAGGAGAATACAAAATAAGTGTAACATGTGTAACAGGGCAAGTTGAAATTTGATTCTACATGAAATTGACGTTGTTTCAACTTGAAATAACTTTCATTCAACGTGATTCGGATTGTTATTTCAATATAAATGACATGTTCCTCTAACTTTACTGCAATGTTAAATTAACATGAATTATAGTTATTTTAAGAGAAAAAAATGTTGTTCGCAAGTTATTGTAAAATCATGTTAAATTAACATGAAGTAACAATGAAGCAAAATCACTACCGAAAACGGTTAAATCAACCTTATTTTGGACGATTTTACATTGATTTTTTTCTGTGTGTACAGTTACTGTTTGTGGGTTATTTAATTCGTTTTTCGTACTTTTAGAATTATTAAAAAAAATTATTTTTATATTACGAATAACTTTATTTTTTAACATTTAACCAAAAATAAAGTTTTTCCGCTCTTGTTTTTTGATATTTTTAGTTAGGCTTGAATTCATCAAATTTAATTTTCATTTAATTATTTTAACTGAATTTTTACAACTTAGGATTTTATTAAAATGTATTGATAATTTTCTTGGCTGAGCTGGGGTTCGAACCTGGTTTGAATTTACAAGTTTCAAGAATCACCACATTCTTTCATCAGAATTCTTTGCATTCTAACCACTGCGGTTCCTGCCAGCCAATATTCAAACATCAATCTTAAACCAGTGGTACTGGTGGTTCAAAATGTGCTGTAATTATAATATTAAATTTATTCACATATTGCTTCCTTTCTTCGGTTTTTTCGTATTCTTTGTCTTGAAAACCTGAATACATTTGCTTATTATGTTTATTGTCCACTTTCGTCGACATTTAATTTGTGCAACTTGAAGTACAAATGAAACATTAGAGCTTGTGCCATAACTATTTTTAAGAGCAATTTGATTTTTAGTTAACCTATTAATTTTAATTTTGATATTTTTAGTTAGGCTTGAGTTAATTAAATTTAATTTTCATTAAATTATTTTTATTGAAGAAAGGAATTTTTACAACTTGGAATTTTATTAAAATTTATTGATAATTTTTTTTTTGGCGCTGGGCCTCGAAACTGGGTTGAATTTACATGTTTCAAGAATTCTTTCATCAGAATTCTTTGATTTTTAACCTCTGCACTGCTGCAGTGCCTGTCAGCCTTATATTTTATTGTTATCGGTTAAAATATTTTCTTTAAAAGTAACAACTATTAAATTTTACGGAAATATGCTGTTTAATAAATAAAAAATTTAAAAATTAATGTCAAATTAATTTATTTCACATCAAATATAAATGATCCGTTTTTTAAATGAATATTAAGTTGCTTAAAATTAATTTTCTTTTGAATTGAACTATATAGATGAAAAATATAGATTAAAATACTATCCTAAAAATTGGATATTAAATTCTTTAAGAATTTTTTTTCCAACGTCCTTTCCTTAGTATCGCCCTTGCAACCCTTTATTCTTCCAGCTCCAAAATGTCTCACTATTCAATTTATCGTTGCTTGTGTAGTTTCTAACATAATCAAGGTTACTTGTAACTAAAAATGAATTCCCTTTATTCTTTGCAGAGCTTACAGTAGATACTTTACAAAAATCGATTTTCCTCTAATCCCATAGTTTATGACCAAAAATATTTCTACTTGTTGACTTCTTAACAAAAACTACCAAACCAAGCAAAAAGAAGAAAAAAAAAACAAAGTGTATAAAAATAATAACAATGCCCAAGCAACTTGGTTTTGAACAATAGCAGCAACACAAAGTGAAGGAAATCTAAAACAACAAAGTGTAAAAGAAAGTATTTGTTGTTATTAAACAAAAGTAGAAGGCAAAGCAAATAATAATAAAAATAAAAACTATATTCACACTACAAAATTCTAATTTAGCCCTTTAACGTTACGTTATTCATGCACATAGTAGTTAGATAGATGAAGAAGTACTTGTACTTTTAGTCATACTGGGTTATTGCAACATTGTTAGTTTATCGTTTGCCCCTGGAGACATTTTATAACTATTGCCAAACAATTTTAGTCCACTTAAAACAAAAAAGTGCCTAAAGGCCAAAATGACTACCAAAACAAGAAAATATTTCTTAGTTTTTTTTTGTTTCGATTGTAATAAAAACTGAGAATATAGTCGTTTTTTGTTGGAATTAATACACTGAGGGAAACTTTTAACAGTGAATTAAAATGAAAAACATAAAAAAAAGAAATAAACCTTTATTGATATAAAAAACAAATGCTTGAAATGGCAATTTTTGGTTGAACAGTGAATTTATAGAAAAGAGTAAATCTAAAAAAAATATATAAAAACAGTAAATTGAAAAAAAAATAAACTATGTAAATGGTCCGCCAAATAACTTTTTTTTTTTAAATATCTTTTTTTATTTGAAAGTACAATCCTTCCGGTTAATAATGGAAAATAATTTCATTCAAATGGCTGCAGCGGCTGGCCATGCAGTAGCCTACACGATCGGTCCAATTTTTAAGCACATTATCGATTGTATGCAGCTGTATTTCACCAATGGGTTCACGAATATTGTCATTTAAAGCGTCAATTGTCTCTGGCTTGTCGGCGTAACACTTACCTTTGCCGGCACCCCACAAATAATAGTCCAACGGTGTCAAATCGCAGCTCCGAAGTGGTCAAATGACATCAGCTCTGCGGCTGATAATACGATCTTCAAAAACAGGGCGCAAAACTTCGAGTGTAGCTTCGGCTGTGTGGCACGTAGTGCCGTCCTGTTGAAACCAAATGTTGCCAATATTCTCCTCTTCAATTTTTGTGAACAAAACTTCGTTCAACATGGCCCGATAACGATCGCCATTGACTGTAACGGCCACTCCTTGCTCATTTTCGAAGAAAAATGGCCCAATTATGCCTCTCTACCAATTTTGCTTGTTTACATACCCGCCAATATCAAAATGAGCTTCATCTGAAAAGATGCTTTTTTTTTTGGCAAAATCGGACCCGTTATATGCTAGAAAAACAATTGATTTACACGTCGCACACAGGGACCAAAGGCATTGATTTAACGGATTAATTAAAAAAAAAGATCACGTACCGTGAAAACTAAAAGTTAAAGTGCATAAAATGTTGCATCAGTAGGTAAAAAAATAAATGTCATATATATAACGGTGCTTCTGTAGTCACGCGTTGAAATTAAACATTTTAACAAAAAATTTAAAAAAAAAAAGGAAAAAAGCTAAAAATTTTTTGTAAATAAACCCGATTTACAGAAAGTGAAATCAAAAATTAATTATTATAACCATTCAAATGTGCAGCTTAAATTTGAAAAAAAAAATTATATGTGGAAGTCATTTTATTTTTAAAGTTTATATGGCAAATGCAAAAAAAAGATTATTTTCTCAATTTAGGTAGACATAAAGTTATTAATTATGGTTAATTTAATAGAGATTTAAACTTTATATAAAAGGTGTGCATCGGTGCGCCTTATAAGCTTTGTGCGAACTAGTAGGAATACGCGTTGAGTTTACGAACAAAAACCGCTTCACGACTTCTGCTAAAGTTTTTATTGCTGTTGTTGTCTTTGTTTTATGTGTTTTTATTAGAGATGTGCAAATGTCGTGATTTCTTATGTGAGTCACACATGAGTCACGCGTGACTGTGACTAATTTTATATATAATAATTTATATATTTTGTTGTTTTGTATATTTCAATGCAATTTATTTAAATTTTGCAGGAACAAGCTCGAGCCTGTTTTTTTTCAGTCGCAAAAGCTTGTATGGTATTTTAAAAAATTGCAATTGTACTAAAAAAGCACTGGGAATTCAGAGGGCAACTATCAAGTTTTCAATAATACTGGCTGACTTCATAAACGCAGTATTGCAATGCAAAACTAAATGGAAAACTGCACAACAATTCTGTAGACAATGCTTTGAGTTCATAATAGCATGATAACTGCATACACTGCATAACGGTTGCGAAATTTGTGCATTGTTTTTATTTGTAATGCGTTTTTATCGCATTTGTTTTTTGTGATGCTTTCCAATACTTCGTTTATGAAATCAGCCACTTTTATAATAAGAAGTATTTAAAACAGAACTGATGAAACATAATACGTATGTGAAGTCATTTATTGCAGAGAATTTAGCAGGAGTGTACGTGAATAAAAAATCAATTTATTTTATTATTAATAATAATATTTTTGTACAGGGGGAACCCGCTTCCTCCCTCTCATACCTCCAAAGTTTTGTTAGAACATGAAGTTTGTTCTAAGAGTTACGCACATCAAATTTAGTGTGCCTCACTACTATAGCTAAGGAGCTGTAAATTAATCCTCGAATTAGGGCTTTTGGCCCCAGTGTGCGTCGTTAGAACGTAAATTTTCAAAAACACGTTCCCTTTACTCTCATAACAATTTTGTCGTTAACTTTTTTTTAACATTAGGGTGTTTTGTTTTGTAATTTCATTTATACCGGCTTTTTTATTCTTAATAAAAGTGTCATGAAGGTTCATAGCTGTTCTCGACAGTCCATTGAATGTATGTATCTTCATGTTTAACCCTTGGCAATGTGTTAATAGGAACTAAAATTTAATCATCATCGCTATCGTTATCCTGTTGAATTTCTTCATTTCGCCATTCTTTGAAGACTTCTTTCGCCAGATTATTTTGGTCATCTACACCTTAGCGTTTTTTAATTAATTTTGAGAGCAGCCATCCATCACTTTCCGAAAAGGTCGTCTTCATTAAACTTTTTATGAAATCCCAGATCTTTTTATTTAAACTTCGTACTCCTTAATGGAATGTGAACTTTTCTTTGGCATAAAACCACTTACACAGCGAATCTTAAAATTTTTTTTTTTTTACTTTCCAGTTACTATTCTGCAGCGGTTTAAGTAATCAATAATTGCTATGAATTTCATTTATTTTGAACTTATTTTTAAAGACTATTTGGCAGTTGTAAAAAAATAAACAAAGAATAGTCTTTAAAGTAAAACTTAAATTAGCATGTTCTTAAAAAAAACCAGTTGTTCGTAACATCAAATATCAAAAAATTTTCTCATTCGTACAATAGAAGAACGCCAATGTAAAAAACTGTCTTTTGGTACTTTTGTATAATATTTCCTATAAATAGCAAATTTGTATAACTTTCCGTTAAAAGATAAAAATTTCGAAAAATTTCGCATAAATAAAAATTTTTGTGCTCTTATTGCTACAAATAGTAAATTCTTAGCAAAATTTTTGTAAATTGCAATTTTTTTGAAAAATATGCTTTAAATAGAAATTTTTAGCTCTACATGCCATAAATAGCAATTTTTTTCTTAATAAGATGAAATGATTTTTTTGTTCTTGAATGTTATAAATTGAAATTTTCTGCTAAGCATTTTAGTCAAGGTTCTTAAAAAATGAATTAAAGCTAACTTTTGCAAATTTTTGCTATAAAAACCAAACATTTTGCTAAATATCTAATTTTTGTTACTCAATGTACTCAAAATGTAAAAATTTGTGTAAAATTTAAATGATTTTGTTATTCGTGCTAAATTCCCAATTTTTATTTTTGATAAAAACACTGAAAGTTATTGTTGATGCGATAAGTTATTCCTTTGCGCATTTCACTGGTTGCTTAGGCCAGATCATCAGGAAACTTCATCCATAAAGATTTAAGAAACACTAAAGATATTAAACCAAATAAGCGTATAAGAATTATAGCAACAGTTCTACTTGTAACAATATCAAAGTTAAAACAAAATTGTGTAAAATTATTTATTCCTTTCCCTCAGTGTCTTAAAGATTTTTCCATTATTTACTTTTCATTTCATTATTTGCTTTGTTTTTTTATATACTGCTTGTCTTGGCCTTGTTTTGTGAAAACTTTCTGTTAACAAAAGAGATAAAAAGTAGCAAAAAAAAAAATTTAACAATTTTGTACCAGAAAATTACAAAAAAAGAAAAAAAAACAAGCTTGTTAAGGTGTTATGGCCAACAACTGTATTCTATTGCTTGTTGTATTTTTAATAATTCAAAACCTTCTTTTTCCTCCTTCGCTGGTGTTTATTCTTTAAAGAGATTTTGCCTTGTTAGGCAACAAAGTTTTCCATGTTCTGCTTTAAAGATGAAAGTTTCCTTTTTTATTTGCTGCGTTCGCTTTGATTTAATTTTATTCGAGACTTAAAACTATAAGCTGTCATATGGCACAGAAGCTTTTCTGGAATTTTGGAAAATAGAATTTAAAATCAGAAATGGAAAGTTTTTTTTTAAAGTGGTCCCTTCAACTTTTTTACCTTTTAGGCGGTGGGGAAGAGACACAGCATAAGCCGTGAAATAATAAAAGTTAAAAAAATTTAAAGGGATTGAAAATTGTTTAAATTAAGATAAAGAACGGTGATGAAAATTAAAAGGGGCAGTCAATTGAAGCCAATTCGAGAATTATTGTTTCAGGTTATACAACTTTTTTAAATGTAAAACAATCATGCTTAGTGCCACTTTGAGTTTTCAACAGAGTTATTTAAATTTTTCAAACTTTGAGAGATAGAAATAAAAATAATCTAAGAAAATGTCTTAAATGTTATTTGAGTTTAAAACCAAGACTTTCAGGATGCCTTAAATTTTAAACTTCGCCATTTGGTTAAAACATTTTCGCTCTTTATCGTCTTTATCGTCCTATGTAGGGGTTTAGCGATCTTCTAATCGGATTAGTCCGGCCAATATCTCTTAATCGAGTGTGTCTTTCAACTATTTTCACAATTACAAACATATCTCTGCATATTGCCATAAAAAAACCTTAGTAACTAAAATAACAACAAAAGGTTATAAAAAATAGTTACAAATTATTTTCCCTGTCACATTATGTGTGATGATTATGTTATAAATAATTTATGACAAAGAAAACGATTTTTTTTAACACCATAAAAAATAATCAAATTTTTTTCCAACTAAATATTTTTTACTACAAATATTATTTAAAACTCCTGTATTTATTTATTTTTTTTAACTACGAACATATAAAAATATAAACTAAAATATACAAACATGACAAAAAAAATTATATACTGTCATTCATTTAAATGAGTACATGGTGCTAAAAGACTGAAGGGCTGAACAGCAACCAGTAACAAACATTTTAAAATTCTTCGAATACATTTGGTCTTTTAATACCCTTCACTACAGTTGGACAGGCTACATATACATACATATATATATATATTTGTCAATCCTTTTGCTATTTCTACAATATTGATTTTAGACCCAAAACTTCCAATTCGAGATAATCGCAGTCGAAGTTTTTAATTTGCTCTAAAAACGGAGAAAATATTAAATATATAAAGATATATTTCATACACAATATTAAGAAAAACCAAGCGTACAATTCTACATCTTTAACCCCAAAATTTCGTATTTGAACTATGTCGTTAAATTAGCAAATTGAGCGATATATATCCTGGGAAGGATACAACGATGTCTGCCTGGACGTCTGTCCGTGTGTGTGTTGAATTGGGTTTTTCGAACTAGGTTAGTTTAAATTTTTATCACATAAAAGTCTGAAAGAGATTTACTTTTCATATTGGATTACTAGTTATGAAAAATTAACAAAACGGTTTATAAATCATACAGTTACTACTCTCTATATAAGATTTATTCGATATACAAATAAAAATAAGCATAAGGGCCCATTACTTTACATTTTGTCCATAAAATTATGCTTCCGGAATAAGGATTTTGACAGGATAGCGTCCATATCATTTAAGTTAGATAATTTATTGGTGAAGTGTATATTAGATTCGGCATAGCCGAATATACCACTTTCACTCGTTTTTGCTGGTGTTGCCTAGAATTTCATTAGGAACATTTATCAAACTGCATGATGATGAGTAGCATGATTTTTTTTTCTTTTTTTGTTAAATAAATGTATAACTACTCTGCAAAATGCAACAAGAATGTAACTAAAAACATCAGCAAAAAAGTGAATTAATATTGCAAAACTTCTCTTAAAAAATAACACTGTTTTCAAAACTGTTCTGAAATGTTGTTTTTGTTTAATATTATTTTGTGTTGAGCTTCAAAACGTTTTGATGACATCTAACTAGTTAATGTTTTATTTGGATGTATTCATATAAAAGTAGGAGAGATAAACAGTAAGCACAATATATGAAAACAAATTTTTAAGGAAATTTTGCTTTTTTTAAGGATATAAATTTGCTATTTAGTGTAAATATTTACACAATTTGCTATTTATAGTAAATTTTAACAAAATTTGCTATTATTAGAAAATTTTCTATTTATAGGAAATTTTCACAAAATTTTCTAATATCAAAATAATTTTCGTGGGAATACAAAATTTAATTTAAATGATTTTGTTATTCGTGATTAATTTCCCATGTAAGGAGAGATGAACTCACTGTTTAATGTTGATGATTTTGTTTAAACTTTGATATTGTTACAAGTAGACCTGTTGCTTATAATTCTTATACGCTTAACAGTTTTATTTGGTTTAATATCTTTAGTTTTTCTAAAATCTTTATGGATGAAGTTTCCTGATGATCTGGCGTAAGCAACCAGTGAAATGCGCATAGGAATAGCTTATCCCATCAACAATAAATTTCAGTGTTTTTATCAAAAATAAAAATTGGGGAATTAGGCACGAATAACAAAATCATTTAAATTTTCTATTTATAGTAAATTCTCACAAAATTTGCTATTTAAAGGAAATTTTTACAAAATTTGCATATTTTAGTTTTTGCCAAAAACGTGATATTTCTTGAAATTTTTGTTTTACTTTGGTTTTAAAGAAAGTTGTTTTAGAATTGTAAAGATCTTCAGCTGTTTATGGATATTTTCATTTGCTGTTTTTTATAATAATTTTGACGACTTACTAATTGTTCTACGTTTAGTTTATAGTTTTAAAAAACATGACAACATGACAAAAAAACAACAGTACAGTGTAAATGACAAGGTAGTTGATGAGTTTGTTTCCAGGGTGCGCACTCCAAAAACTGAAGTACATATCAGTTAGATAATATAAGTTTTAGAAAACGGATGTAACAAATGATTTTGAGTTTCTAAAAAAACGATTCAACATGTTTGAATGTGTCGAAACATGTTTATAAGTCGAATGTATTTTGTGCTGAGTTCTATAATTATTTCTTTGATTATTTCTCAGTAAGGCCCGTTCTCACAACTTACCGAAAGCTAAAAGTAGACTTTAACAGGCCTCATAAAAAGTGTTCCATTATTAAAACTTTGCTTAGAACTAAAGTAAGCTATAAAGTAAATTAAGGTAAATCCTACCTGGTAGGTTAAAGTTAAGTTGTAATAATAGAACACTTTTGATACGGCCGATAAAATCCTACCTTTAGCTATCGGTAAGTTGTAAAATCGGGCCTAAGACTATTAAATTTTTTCGGTTAGACGAACTTTTATTCAAAAACAAAAGTTTGTTTAAAAATCTTCAAAGGTGTAGGGGTAAATAAAAGTCGACATTTTTAACTTTTATATTACTGGCAATATTTTTAGACCGTCACCAACAGCATTTGTATACATACAACCCTACCCACTCCCCCATTCCTGTCTTGACAGTTTAGTGAGAAAACAGTGTCATTTATTTAATTTTTGTTGACAGTTTTGTTGTGCTGTTGAATGAGGTAAAAAATGAAAAATTCTAATCTTGAAAAACAAAAAAATTAAAACAAAATCAAAACTATTTTGTGTTTTATTCACATAGTTAAATGTAATTTGTTGCAAAGTTTTATTATTTTGTGAAATTTATTTAAGGAATCCTGTAAAATGAGAATTCTAAATATTACTTATCATTTTGAATTCTTGTTTTTACATTAAAGTAAAAGGAAAAATAGTTCTTCATAGTAAATATCATAAAATATTTTCTAAATATTTCTAACTCTAGTTTCCAGATAATTGCAATAGAGAAATGTAATTTTGAGATAATTTGTTTATTTAGAAATTTCCGTTAGATTTAGTTTTTCAAAGCATCTTTTAAATGATAGTTTCAAATTTTGCTTAAGTATTTCTAAAGTTATTTTTAAAAGGTAATTTCAAACTCGGTATAATTAAAACTTTTCTCCCTTTTGAAGTTATTTAACTTTGTGTTAAATATTTGTATTGAATGGTTTATTAATATTCGGAGATTAATAAAACTTAAATTAATATGTTTTTATGTGTTTGAGTCTGAAAAAACAAATACTTTTCCAAAAACTTCCGTTGTTTCTCTTCTGCTTCTAAAAAGTAAATATAATTTATTTATTATTTACTAAATGCAATTTACTTTTTTGTTCAGAGAATAATTCATTAATATGTAAAACATAATATACAAATAATGACGAATTTCTGCAAACAAATTGTTCAGTTTAACAAGTAAAAGTGTTATTTAGTGTTGTCTTTGATTGTTTTTTGTATGGCGAAAATATTCTTTAAAATTTAAGGACATGATAACTTTAATAAAATCTAGAAAATTGTACAAAGCCGTATAGAATAGTCTAGCGACAAAACGAAAGCTAGATACAATCGAGCGGCAAATTGTAAAAAATTTAGTAGAGCCAATTGGTTTTGCTTTGTAATCAACAACGAAAGAAAGGATTATTCCTTATTTACAGACATATTGGGATCTCTAGGGGAAAGGGAACTAACACCAAACTTGTCAGGCGACGGTTCTAAAGTTGTAGGGACCGGTTATAGTTCTAACATGAAGGAGACTTGTCACTTTAACATGGGTATGACCTAGGAGGGGGTTAATTGGCATCTTTTTGACACTTTGTAACAAGTAAGGCGACACCTTAAATTACGGTTAAAATAATGTCAGTCGCGATATTGTCCCGAGTGAACCATGTATATATGATTGATTCCCTTCAAATAAAGTATAAAGAATCAGCATAAAGAATCAGCCACTGCCCGCACAAAATACTGCCAAATGACTAATATTGTGTCAATTATCTTTCCTCTGGAGTAACTTCACTTTAAATACCTTATCACCAGTTAACCGATTTGTCTTGTTTTCACCTACCACAATTCGATCCTTTTTATTATAATATTATGTTCACTAGTGAACATTCCAGAAGGATGGACCATATAAAAATAATTTTGTAGATTTTAACCGACTAGTATTTTATGAAAATGCTTTTTTAAGGCTTTTAAGCTAAAGAGACTGCAACAAGGAACTTTGCGAATTAATGAGCGGTTTTCACAATACAAGTGATTGATTGTATCAAAAGTTTTTTTGATTGCTTTTCATACAAATTTTTCTACACGTTCAAACACTTGAACAAGAGAAATGCATAGTTCAATGTTTATCAAAAATTTTACAATTTGTTTTCGATATTAAATAAGCTTTTCATTTAATTGAGAATATCTATTAAATTACAAAATTAATTTTAACTTTGATTTTACGTTAAACTAGAAATAATCAATGTAGTTACTTACAATACTGTTTAGTCTTATGAATTTTGCAGAATTTGTAAAACAAAATTTTATTCCAGTTCAATGCACATATTTGTAACATCAATTCACCTTTGAAGATATTTAACTAATTCAAAGTTCAAAACAATCAGAAAGTATAAAGATTCATAAAAGAGCCACTATCAGTAGGTTTGGGTTTTCATTAAATTAAAATTAAGTTTTGTTATTAAATATTTTTTTATTTTCCTAAAACTTAACAGGGTTATTTACAAAGACTTAATGTTTATGGCAATCCAGAAGCTTTATCTATAACATGTATACCACTACCCAAGAATACGGTAAGTTTAAAAGATAATTGTAAAATATCGATTGATTCAAAACCTAAAATATTTGCATAATGAAAATAAAATTTTATTTAAATTATTTTTACTATTGCAACAATGAACTTGTACCATTCAATTATTATTATTAAAAAAAAAATTTTAAATTTTTTGTTCATTTTTAATTAAAAACATTGTAAATATCCATCATGGTGAAATTGGAAAAGGAGAGCGAAGAAATAGTAATAATTGTGGCTTTAATATTTGCGAAAGTGTTGCTGTATTTAAGTTTATATGTATATGTATATTTCTGTGAATATGAGTAATGAAGCGCATGTATGTATGTGAAAACTAACCACGATATTAATAATTCAAAAGACAATGAATACAACGATATGTATATACTTACGTAGCCAAACCACCAGAGATGCCATATTTTGGTAATTAACAAAAGAAATGTTGTAATTAAAAAACAAACAAAAAATATTTAACTAGAGCAACCAGTACAGGAATTTATAATTTGGGAAAAGACATTGAAAGGAAAAAGGGGTATTGCATAAGGAAAAAACTTTTCAAAAGAATTTAAGAAGCTAAAACAAATTTTCTTTTTAAAATTACCATAAACATTTCCAATAAAAATAAGTAAAATATTTTACAACTACTAACTACTTGATTATCTTATCACTATGAAATATCCCATATATATCATTATTAACAGACATTAAAACCATTATCATGGCCGCAACATACTTTTCATGCAGAGATTTTTTGTGTAGTGTTTTTTTTTTTTTTTTTTTTTTATTTTAGCATTTATGTATACAAAAAAAGTATATATATTTTTTAATATTAATTAAAAAGTAATACTAAAAATGAGCATGAAATTGCAATGAAATTTTTTTTTTATTTTTCTTTTAATTCATGCAAATATGTCAAACTACTCTTAATTGGAATAAGGTCAGTTTACAAAATCATTTTTATGCCAATTTCTCTTATTTTCCTTTTTACCTATTTTGTTGTTTCTTTAAAAAATTTATTTCAAGTTCAAGATTAAAAAATATTGGTTTCTGTTAAGATGCAACTAAAGGCTTAAGTATGCCTAAAATTAAATTAAACAAGCAAGTTTTTGTCAAATTTCACTTTTTGACGCCATATCATTTTTTGAACTGGTTTTATATTCTCTGCACAAATAACACAGTTTTGAGCACCACAATCCAATAACAAAGACTCAAATAAGTCTGTACGAAATAGCATCCCAAGCTTGTCACGTAACAGTTCTTAAGTTGTAGGGACCGTTTCTAGTTCTAGCACTTTATATTAAAGGGACTAATCACTTTAACGTGGTGATGTCATACAAGGGGGTAAATGAGCACCTTTTTGACACTTTTTAACATGTTAAATTACCGAAATAGGCACATTAAATTTTAGCTTAAATTAATGCATGTAGCAAATATATTGTCCCGTTTGAACCATTTTACTATAATAGGGCCCTTCATATAAAGTAATAGAACTAAATATAATCAGCACTACCCGCATAAAATACAGTTAAAGGACAAGTACTTTGTCAAATGACTTTCTTCTGGAGTAACAACTCGTTAAACACATTATCACCAGTAAAATGATATGTTCACTGGCCACAGAATACGTGCCTAAAAGCCAATTGACAAAACCTACCCGCAGGTATAAGTCCTGAGCTACTTAATTAATTGACAGATCTGTTTTTTTCTCGTTAATAATTAATTGTTTTTTTTTTTGGCATTCAAAGGCGGAAAATTTAAAAATGGATTGTGTGATTTCGATTTGAAGTCATGAAATAAATACGATAAAAAATTGTATACATTTTTTGTAATCATTAATTTACAAAAAATTGCAATCAAATTTGATCTTATTCGTTCTCTTAAATGAAACTCCTTCTTCTGGAAATAACGGTCACTCTCTGATAGTCTTGAATTAGCAACAATGTAAATTGGTGTGTACAACGCTACATTCCAAGTATTTACAATTTCGTTGAAAATTCATTACAGTTTTCATGGAGCCTCAGAATATTTAATTTTTTGTAGGAGAATACGAATATTTAAAGATGGTTAAATAAAGCGCAATTTTTTAAAAGTTTACAACTAAACATTAAGCCAGAAGAAGTTAAAATTTTGCCATTGATCTTTTTGTAAAATTGTTCGCTGAATCCGAATATGAGTTCAGAATGGTAAAAAGTAGAACAGTTTTCGAGGTATTCTAAAATAACTGTTATTTTTAAAAAAGATAATGTCGCTTAAGTGCAAATATCTCCAAAAATATTGCACAAGTTATGTATTTCTTTTTTTTCATGATTTATAAATTTTCTAAATTACTGGGTCTGATAAAGTACAAACATCATAACTGGAAAATCTGTGCCCATCTGAAACTTGTTGCCATGGTGACTGCTTTGCAACAAGGCTACACAAAATTTTAATCCCAAGAAAAACTTTGATAACTAATATGCATGTGGCGGTGCAATTAAACTGAATAGGCAAAATAAAATAAAGTAATTTGTTTTTATTTTTGTTTTTTCTTTAACCAGTTGAAGTTGTACTACATTTAGAGTTGGCAAAAAATCAACAAATCGTAGTCGGGACTGTAAGAAAAGATAAACTAACTGTTTATTGTTGTTGCTTTTGTTTAAGTTTTGATACTGTAACAGGTAAAACTGAGGTGTATAATTCTTATTCGATTAACAGTTTTATTTGTATAATATGTTTAGCCTTTCTAAATGCGCATAGGAATAGCTTATCCGATCGGCAAGACAAAAGACGAGTAGAGGTTTTAAAGAATTTCAAAATCGAAAGACCTGTTTGCTTTAAAAAAAAAAGTTGTTGGAAAGTTTTGCCTACCCCGCCTTACAATCCAGTTCCACTACCAAGTATTTTTGTCAATGCAGAATACGTTTCACTTTATAACAGGGTATTTTTAAATAAACTTGATTTGATTATATTTTATTTTTTAAATTAAGCTCTAGGTCTTTTAATATTTAATTATTTGTTTTCGATATTTCGCTAACCTTTGGTTAGCATCTTCAGGAAATTTTATTTTATTAATAAATTAAACAAGGTCTAATAAAAGCTAAATATAAACTTGATTTGTTTTAAATTAAAATTTCACAAATATTCCTCGCGCTCATGCGATTTCTCTGTTGAAATTTTTCATAACACCAACCTGGATTTTTCGATGCCCTAATTCGAAAATTTTGCCATGTGCTGTTAATTCTGCTCATATGACAAATTTTGATCTTATAAAATGCTTAACCTTACAATGGCGATAGTTTCAGTTTCAAGGCCCAGGACGATCATGAAATTGTGTTTTTATTTTGTCTTGCTTTTCTATGTTAAATATTCGATAAGTTGGACGAAAAATGTTAACAATTTCGCGAAATAATGTTGTTGAAGATTTTAATTATTTGTGATTATGTATGTATACGATCCTTGAATATATCATAAAAATATGGAAACTTTGACCATCTACTTTTGCACATCCAATTAGTAACTAGATAAATTTAGAATTTAGCCAATTCGGTCTATTTTATTGTATCTCATTAGATATTTTTTAACTAAAACAGCCTAACAATTTTGTAAGCAACATTAAATTCACTTGACACGTCTACTGTCATATTATATTTATTTTATTTTTTTACAAACAAGAACATAACAATCAGATCATCTACTGTACACATGAGTGTTGGCAGTATTGTGCCCATATAAACCCACCTCCGCTACACTTTCACTGTTTATATTTAGTATGTGTATGTTTGTTTGTATGACTCCCTCTTCTACAATACTTTCAATTTATAGTAATAATTGTATAAAAATGCCTTTTATGGATATGGATGAATGAACTGAAAGAAGATAGTGGAGGGAAAAAACAAAGCAACATGGATAAGAAAAAAAAAACAACAATAAGAGCAACAAAATGAGGACGTTTACTGATGAGGATGTTGATGCTGTTATAAACAATTTATATCCTTTTAACTTTACCACTTATTTTTATTTGTTTTTATATTTTTTGCTAGTTTTTTTCTTAACATCCCCTTTTATTTCAACAATCATTAGTAGTTGTAAAAAGTTAGGGAAGAGAATGAAATATATAAAATAATGTCCTGTTTTTCCTGGTATTTTAACAAATAAAAAAATAATAATAAGTGAAAAAACAAACACTCAGGTATCAGTATTATTCGGGTGATTTATTATTTATTTTACTTTGCGAATAAAGCATGAATTTTATCCAATTCATATGGGTAAAAATGGGCAATCGTTGCTATATTATGGGCCTTTTTTAAGAAGATCTGAAATAAAGTGATTTATTTTTGCAAAAAAGGTTATTGCCGTCTGTAATGTAGCTAGTGGCAATACTTAAACAACAAACAGTTAACCCTGCGATGGCCGCTTTAATTTTTAGCACGGCTTCGGGAATTTTTTCAAGATTCCATGACTTCATATTTGAAGTGTTAGGAAGCGATTTAATAAGGTTTCACATATATCTCATATATTTTCTCAATTTTTGTAAGGATTTAAGAATTTTACTACGTAGATAACCGACAAGGTACCTGGAAAAAGAACATCATAAACTCTGTAAAATACATTTGTTCAAAAAAAAAACTAATAACAAATTACACTGTGTCACCAATTTTCAACAAAGTCGTGACCAAATGAATCTGACACCAAATATTTATGTAAAATTGTCAATTGAATCCGAATGTGAAGTCAGAATGGTAGAACAGTTTTCGAGATATTCCGAAATAACCGTTATTGGCGGTTATTAAAAAGTGATTTCATAAGTGATAATCAAAGATAATCAAATTAATAATACAACTACAGGTCATCATAAAGCGACAACCATATTGTAATTGTCTCTGGATATGTTATGTTTGATTATAACAATAATTTGGTAACCACTGATAATTCTGCGAACTGAAATTAACAAAAATATTCCTGGTTTCTTATGTATGAGCAATATGTTATGGTTGATATTCACATTAAAGTTGTAGCTTCTTGTTTTAACTTAACCATAATATCGCACACCAAACGCGTAAATTGACTTTTATTAAATCTAAAATTTTACCTCTCCATATTATAATGAACCAATGGGTTCAGATTTTTCAGCTGAAAGACGATCTTAGAAAAATAAAGTGCGCAATTTACCAGCTTTGCGCTAGTGTTTGTGCATTAGTGGTTAAAATAACTAAATTATTAATAAATAATTTAATTATCAGATCCGTCTATCATTAAGTTTGAGTCAAAAAAAAATGTTCTAAAATATTGTTGGCTATGAAAACAAAAATTAAAGTTAAAATTTGGGTACCTCCAAATAAGTAACTCATTACTATGGAAAAAGTAATGTAAGTTCAATGTATAGTTTGCTTCAGAAACAGTGGTTCCTGTATTGTCCCGGTATTTTCAATAAAGAATAGTGAATTATTTTTAAGTGTATTTCCCGCTGGACATATGGCCCCTAATTTAACCGTCTGCCCCACTTTTCTCTCACTTTCCCTTCCAATTGTTGCTCTTTAACCACCGCTCGTTTTCTCAGTTAAAACAAACGTAGGTGTTTCCAAACGTTCTATTTTTGTAGCTGTCTATTGGATGAATTTGTGTACATGTTTATGTTTTGCTTTGTAAGTGTTGCTGAGTGTGTGTGTAAATGATTGTATTTGTTCTAATTTATTGCTACAGACATGAAAAGGGATGTTGGTTGTTGAAGCTTAAGTATTTACGTAAATATTTACGAACAAAAGAAACTAGAATTGAAATAAAAGTGTCTTGTAAAAGCAATTTTGTTAAGTGTATTACATTAGGACAGTTTTGCTTAGTTAAAATACAAAAAAAAAAAAAATACTTAAAAAAATGTTTTTTTTATATTTTTAGTCAGGCTTGAGTTCATCAAATTTAATTTTCATTAAATTATTTTTACTGAAGGAAGGAATTTTACAACTTGGAATTTGATTAAAGTCTATTGATACACTCACAATATTCTGTACGTAAAATTAACTGAATTTGTAATATAAAATAAATGAAAATTTAGTTAAAACCCAGTCTACTTATTTTTAATTTATTTTTAACGCAAAGTTATTTTAATTTTTACTGTTGTTTAATAATTTCAGTAATTTTCGTTTACTCCACAAAAGAGTCGAATTTCTAAAAAACACCAGGGGTCTAATCACCGCATACAATATCGAGCAAAATTGATCGAAATTATTTATTTTGGTATCATGAATCTCGATATAGAATTAAATTTATAGAATTTGAAATAATAGCATTCGAAATCGAGTAACTCGACATTACATTTCTCGAGTTTTCATTCGATACGTCAGTGTCTATCGTATGCAAAAACATTCGATAGTTTATTCGATACGATAGTATCGAATGCGGTGATTACACCCCTGACAGAAATTATTGTTTACTTACCCTGTTACACACGCTTGTTTTACTTTTGTTGTACTCACCTCGTTTGTTTACAGAAGAACTCACAATCATAAGATGCCAGCAACATAACCGATATGGTTTCGCAATTATTTTACTTTTAAAATTTGATGTATTTAACTATATCATTTTAACAAATAGAAAATGGGAATTTGTTACATAAAACAAGCACATCTTTTTTTAGAGATAAGTAAAAACTAATTTTTGGTAGTTAAATTACAAAAATTAACTGAATATTCCTTTGTTTTTATGGAATATGTAGTTAATTTTTTGACAGTTAATTAATTTCAAAATTACTGGATATTCCCTTGTTTTTTTACGGAATATTCAGTTAATTTATATAAAATAACTGAAAATTCATTTGTTTTTACGGAATTCGCGGTTGAATTTTTGACAGTTAAAATTAAATTAACTTTTCGTTACTTAAAATTACATTTTTATTTAATTTTACATAAAGAAGAATTTAACTTAATCAATGGACAATATTAACTGCAACTGAAAATCCGTATTAATATGCACTTAGTTGTTTAAATAACTGTAAGAATCAGTTAAAAACAAATATGCTTGGAATTTTAAATGTTTAATTATTTAAAAATGACAGAAAAATTCTTAAATAAACTACAGTCCGTTACTGAAATAATATTGTGAGTGTAATTGTCTTGGCTTAGCTGGGGCTCGAACCTGGGTAGAATTTACATATTTCAAGAATCACCACATTCTTTCATCAGAATTCTTTGAGTTCTATCCTCTGCATCATTGCGGTGCCTGTCAGCCAACAGGCAAATATCAATCTTTAACCAGTGGTACTGGTGGTTAGAAATTTGCTGTTATTATCATTATCATATGTTGCTTCCAGGGCTGTGGAGTCGGAGTTGAAAAGTCGGAGTTGATGTTTTTGTGCCGGAGTCGGAGTCGTAGTACCCACAAAAACTCGCGACTCCGACTCCAAAGTTTTTCGGCATAAAAAATTTAAAAAAAATTCCAAAATAAAAATTATCTTCTTAAAACAAATTTAAAATTTAAATAAATGGTTTATGAATACTGCTCTTATGTGCTGTTTCCAAATGACAGGCGATGGACTGAGTGCTTTTCATATACAGGGGTGTGCTGGAAATCGCAAACGTAAAACGCAAGAATTTTAAAAGTCGTTTTTAAATAAGATTTTTGTAATAAAAGAATTTTGTGACAAATATTTAACAAATATCTTCCTATTAAACAGGATTTTAAACCAAAAATTATAAGAATTAGGTTTAAAGTTTATTAAAAACAACTTCCAAATTCTTGTGTTTGCGATTTCCAGCACACCCCTGATAAATTTTGCTACATAATCAATCGCCTGTCATTTGGAAACAGCACATTAATGTTTGCGTACGGTAATTAATTCTCAAAAACGGTAATGAAAAAATAAAAGTTAACATCACTGAGTCTCATAAAAATTTAGCATCAAGATTATAGTAGGAGTCGGAGTAGGAACCGGAGCTGGAGTCGGAGTCGCACTTAAAAAATTTCAGCATTTGGAGTCGGAGTTAGTTTTCGGACGACTCCAGAGCCCTGGTTGCTTCCTTTCCTCTGTTTATTCGTATTCTTTCTGTCAGGACTTTAAAACATTTTAATAATGTAATACATTTAAAGCTCTTAAGAAAATACAAAAACAAAAATTAAAATTTTTTTTATACTTAAAATAACATTACCCTGCCATATATTAAATATATTAGAAAAGCACTAACAATATATCACTTAATAAACTCATACACATTTAATTTTCATTTCTCTCTTCTTATGTTTTTATGTCACTTCTAAGTGTTAAAAATGTGTTTGGCGTTTTTTTCTAACATCATAAAAAAATAATAAAAAATGAAACAGTAGTGACCATAACGACAACGCAGACCATGCTGTGTATTAATAATGTTGGTGATGAAAATTAACTATGATCATGTAGCATACATAAAACGTCAAATGGGTTTTTATTTAACGTTCTCATAATGGTGTTTCATATTACTTACACACTCTCACTCTCATTTACAATTTTCATATTACACATTACAATGTTTTTTTTTTTGCTCTTAGACCTGGCACTTGTAGTTTTTGTAATCTTTTTCACATGTCAAGTATCTGAAAATGTTTTGAATGTCAAACGTACACACTCCTACACTTACCTGTCAATTGCTTTACAAAGTAAAGTGCTCGTCATCGCATTTTTCTAAGTAATTTTTTTGGCAATGGAGTTCTACTTGATATCCAACAAGACAGAATTTATTTAGAATCTAAAGCTGTTATTTTTTTATTTAAATGTTTTTTCTTTTAGTAAATTTATATTAATTTATATTTTATATTTATTTTTTTATTAGACATTTTATTTTCTTATATTTTTTACTTTTTTTAATTTTTAGGAAGTTCCTTTTGATTATAATGACATTGATGTTGATGTAGGTGGTTCTGGCCTGGTATGTTTTATTATTTCATTTTAATTTTTGCCTTTTTTTTTGTTTTGTTTAATTTTTTATTTTAATTTTTCTTTCGTGGAAATCTTTATTAAATTAGTTTCCTACTGATGATGCTTCCGGTGACATTTTTGACTGGGATGGTGTAAGTAGAATAATTGTTTTTGTTATTATAGTTTTTTGTTTATAAATATTTTTTATTATTTATTTTATATACGGACGTTTTGATAAGGTAGAATTTGTCTCGCAAATAATTATAACAAGTCAGCTACACATATTATTATAAAAGGTTCGTCCAACGCATATCCAAACGCACGATGTTAATAAAACAAAAAGTTTTCAGAGAATTATCTTAATTTTTTGATCTATGACAACTATGTGTAAAAAATATCGGCCAAATGTGGCATATAATTAAGAGATATAATTAAGCTTCAATGTTGTTAATGTGAAGAGCAATCTCATCCAATCATTTAGCTCTTGAATTACTCTTGGCTTATTGACGTACACTTTGTCTTTTAAATATCCACAAAGAAAGAAGTCTAACGGTGTCAAATCACAAATCGCGCTAAAGAGCCATTGTTTCGTTGGCTATGTGGTAAGTGGCACTATCCTGTTGGAACCACACATCCTCCAGGTTCATATCCTCAATTTCTGGCCACAGGAAGTCCGTTATCATCTCGCAATAGCGAACACCATTCACGGTTAATGCCACACCAAACAGTCTATCTATGCGTGGATGCGGGTGTTTTCACATTTCCCACATACCCGGCTTGCTGAAATTTTCGAACAACTGTGGACACTTTTGGTCGATTATGCTGATCAAAAAGATCACGAAGTGTATGAAATGCATTTTGAACGCCCATGTTCGTAAAATGCTTCAACAATTTTAACACGCTGCTCAATTGTGTACCTCTAAATCAGGGGTTTCCATTTCTTTGCACAATTGTGCATACCACTACAAACACATATTTTTATGCTCTTCAATTCAGTCGTCGGTGTGACTTCGACAAGTGTACATGTTTAGCGGATGCTATATTATTTTGTTTCAGCTTACACTCAAAAATATTGTGCGGTCAAAAATGCTTTTGGTAACATCCAATGCCTTGCGTTCAATATTAAGAGTCTAAATTTTAAAACTTAAATGCAGAGTAATATAACATTTCTATTTAATTTTAACATAATTTAAATTGTTGAAAATATTTAACAGCAAAGCTAGCGTAAATTTTATTTAGTAACTTTTTTAACAATAACATTTACTGCAACGTGTAAGCTAACGATATGTGTTTTGTTTGTGAAAAAAATTCTTTGATACCTGTAAAAGGGTCCCTTTTGCTTTCTTTAAAAAGACGTACCTAAATGCAGAAATTATTAAGAAATAAAATAGCCAAAAGAATTTGTTGGTATTTTGCTTGTAAAAATATTTTGGTTTCTGTAGCAATCGCGTCGGTGGGTTTTTTCTTTCTTTGAAAACACTTTTCTTAAGTATGTAAGTAGAAATATTTAAAAAACAAGTAAAAAGGTCTTGTTTTGCTACAATTTATGTGTAAATAACATCTACACATAAAAGCAAATGTTACAGTAGGTAAAATGTTTGGGTAAGAAGATGTGTTTTATTGATGTATTAATGAAACTTTATTGTTTCGCACTATTTTTATTGCTTACTTTTTTATGCTACAATTATTTGACCGAGCCCAAAGAGTTAAGGCTCAGTAAGTCTTTACTTTCTGTTCTGCTACGAACCAGCTGATTTGTTTTTGTTATTAAAAAACCTGTGAAATTGATTAGTTGTTCTGTTCTGTTGCGGTTCAGTTTGATAAAATCAAAAACTTGTAAAGTAATTGTAAGTGACCGCAAAATAAATAATAAAAAATACATTAATTAAATTTTATTTCTTCAAATTTATGTGCATAAAAGTTATTGAAATAAAACAATGGATGGTGCAAAACTAATAAATTTGTCATAAATGGCTAATAAGTTGCTACAGAAAAAGTAACTTTTACAATTTTGAAACAGAACGGCAACGGAACAGAACAGAAACAGAAAGTAAAGACTAATTCTGCCTTTAACCTTACTAATTAATGGTAACTATTTAACGTCACTTTGACCTGTTATAATGACTTTATACATTTTTGCAGGCAAACTCATGTGCGCATTTGGTATTTTCTAAAAAGTTATGATATACCATTAGATAGAAGTATAGTTTGAAGTATGAGCAACCCAACACCGTGAATACAATTTCTATATTACTTACCACTATGAATACCCTAACTGCTTACTAAAATAACTTTTTCACTTTATAATTCTCATGTAATTTATTTTATTTTTGAATAAATACACCAGGAAAATTCATTTCCATGCACAATTGTGTATACCACAGAATACACAGAACTGTAAAAAGTGACGTGTGAAAAAGGCCCAAATCAGTTGCGAGGGCAGCTTTCGAAGAAAGAGAAAGAAAATGTTTTTTGGTAGGAAAGTGGCAATGTGTAAAAACAGGCCGCTACTATCAACACGAATTGCGTAATCAAAACAAAAAATGCAAAAAGGGCAGCTTTCTTAGAAAGAGACAAAACAAAAGGCATAATCGTCCGTCTCGTGTCAGTTCTGTATATTCTGTGGTGTATACCACTACTAATATTTGTATACTTTTTGTTTCAGGTTAATATTGTGCGGTCAAAAACGCTTTAGGTAACATCCAATGCCTTATATGCTATGCAACATTTTAGGAAGAAACGGAATTTGTTATTAAACGACATTGCGATCGTTTTCATAATAATATAAATTATTTAAATGATAGGGAAAGAGAAGACCTGTTTTATAAAAATAAAACAATTTTTTTTAGATAAATTGAAAAAATGGTTATTAGAAGAGGAAATTAATGAACCAGCGCTGCCAGAAGTAAGATTTTACCTTATTTTTTAAGATTTTTTAACCGAAAAAAGATTTTAAGATTTTTTCCCCAAAAACAAGATTTTTTGTTTTGTCTAGACGAAGGTTAGGTTCAATTAAAAAAACCTTCTTTGTTCCCATTTAAAAAATTTTAAACTAAATTATACAATTTAGTATAATAAAATAAATTTTTTGTTATGTTTATTTTATGTATTAAATAAAATATGAATTGTTTTTATTATTTATAATAAGAAAAAAACTACTTTTTTCCAAAAATAAGATTTTTTCTTCAAAAATAAGATTTTTTTTGGTCAAATTAAGATGTTTTGCTGAAAATTTCTGGCAGCCCTGTAATGAACCAAAATCAGTTCCCAAACTGAAAAAGGAGATTTCAAGTTTAGTAATTTTGGAAATGGTTAAGAAAGGATGACCATTGTGGGATGGTGTTTTTATCAAGCAATTGCTGAAGAAAATTTGGGAAAGGCCTAATTAATACTAAATTTATAGAGTCTCTTCCCCTGTCCAGTCAAACGGTAGGCCGTCGTACTGTTCAATTAGGAACTTGTGTAGAATCTGCAATTATGGAAAAAGTAGTTAAAGTTAGAATTTTTTTCAATTTGTTTTGACGAAAGCACTGACATAAATGATCTGTGTGAACTTGTAATTTGTATTCGATGCGTAGACAGGAATACACTATTTTTTAGTCAATGTTTACTTTAGAATCATTTTATGGAAATGTAACTGGCACGTTGTTGTATGATGTTGTCAGAGAAAAGCTTCTTTCCATTGTAGACATAAACAAATTTGCTGGAGTCTGCACAGATGGAGCCAATGTAATGTTGGGCAAATATAATGGACTTATAGGCCAATTAAAAAAACACGAATTTGCAGTTCATAATTTTCGCTGCATACTTCATCAGACCGCTCTTGCATCGAAATTCATAAATGATACCCCAGCTATGAAGACAGCAGAGGATATAATAAATAAAATTCGAGGCGGACATCAAGCGCTTACCCACCGAAAATTTGTAACCTTTTTAAAAAACAAAAATGGTGTGAATTGTGACCTGAAAATGTTTACAGAAGTTCGGTGGCTAAGTCGCGGTAATTTCCTGAATGGACTTTATGATTTAAGAGAAGAAGTTCTTCAGTTTCTAGACACTGAGAAAATAGAAAAAGTTTTAGTCCAGTGTTTAAAAGACAATAATTTTATTTTAGACTTAGCTTTTTTGGCAGATACGACAAGTATGTTAAATGAACTTAATTTGGAATTGCAAGGAAAGGAACAAGATAAATGCGACTTGTCGAGAATCATTCACAATTTTAAAACAAAACTTTTTCTAATTTTTTCCCAAATTAAAAGTGATGATTTTTCCAAAAACTTCACTTGTTTACAGAAATCTCGAAATCGACAAAAGATATGAATATGCCGAAATATTTGAAACACTTTTCAATGATTTTCAAGACAGGTTTCATGATTTTGTAATTTTACAACCGCTTTTAGATCTTTTCGAAACCCCTTTTCGTTGCGATGTAAGCAACTACGAATTTGATATTCGATCAGAACTAATCATACTACGAAGCGAAGTAAATGCCCCAGACGAAAGCAACGTAATAAATTAAGTTCATCTCATTTGCAAAGCATTCTACTATTACGAAACTGCCATAAAAGTATAAATTTAGAAGATTTTATTTTATGAATTGTATAACACAAGGGAAAAAATGTGTAGCAGTTCTTTACCAATTCAATGTCGCTGATTTAAAAACTGCACTTTTTTTTCTATCAGCTGTGATTTGCGTGCAATATTTATTTTTTATGAATTTTTAAAACATAAAAATCTTTAATTTTTTACAATTGTTTGATAAGATATTTGAAACTGATTTAGAGTCAAAAAGCTTCCGAATAAAAAAAGTGTAGTTTTAAAATCCGCGAAATTGAATTGGTAAAGAATTGCAACAAATTTTTTATCAACACAAAAAATTTTAAATTTTGTACCTTTGTGTTATACAACTTATAAAATATATTACTAACATTTTATTTCGGCTGTAAATAAATGCATTCTCTCAATTTGCTTACTCTCTGGTACTCACTAATACACAACCAAAACAATTTTGGAAATCCCTGCTCTAAATGGTTGTATTTGTCAAATACTGACACAAAAAAAAATGTCAATTTAAGTTGGGCAAGAAACTTGAGGGTAAGGGGTGCCTTAACACCGTGCATTATGGTTAGACTACCCTTCATTGCAATTAAGGAAATTTACTTTAGAAAATAGAAAAGATAAAATACGATAACTCTTCTAGAAATATTTCAATATTTTCAAGAAATTAATCTTTTAACCTTTGCTCTTCTCTGATAACTTTCTTAAATTAGTTTCAGTTAAAAGGAAATTTTAACTCACTGAACAAATTCTTTAGTTCTTAAAAATATCATAAAAAGAAAATTTGTTTATCGCCTATAAACATATGGAGTCCTTTTTGCGATTATATCGTAAACAACATCATTAAAACTATAAGATACTAACGGAAATAATGTCTCGAGATGTTTTAAAAATTAATAAATATATGCATTATATGATGCCAAATGTAGCGCTGCACTACTTAAGGAAAAAACAGCCCTCTCTTGTAAAATTTGTCCCTTACGATATAATCGCAAATTGTGCTCGATATGTGCAGTACCACCCGGATGGGTATCGGTAAACGATGTACATAAAAACCTTTGGTAAAGCGAATGTTAAACTTTTCTTAAAAACTGATGATCGTTTACAGTCCGGCATCTTTTATTCTTTGTTTTGTATTTTCATGTCTAGATCTAGCTATTCAAAGATATGCAGATTTTGTCTCAAGGTAAACTAACCTGAAATATATATCCAATATGGCTTATAACATGATTTGTTTCAAAAAGGTTTTAGCTTATAATTTTTATGTAATAAAACAATATTTGTCCAATTCACAAGTTCGTATTACCCTGCAGATAACGAGACTAGTCATGTAAAGACATGTAAAGAGTAATCCATAAAAGAGTAGGAGCACTCCAAGGGAAAAACAGATTTGCAGTAATCTTCACTGGAGTTTGCTATCTTTATTTCAATCGGTACTTTAAGGCCATTGTGTTAATCTGGATAACGGATTTTTTGGTATTTTCAAATTTACACATCACAAGAATTCAACAAGGTTAGTAGGTAGGTTTATGAACAAATGGAGATTACAACTCCTAATAAAAAGCGAAGTTTATTTAGCGATGCCCTTCTGTCCAACTGTGTGTGTGTGTTGGTTAAAATGGATTTTCCGAAGGCCCCAGTTGTTAAATATTTATATCCCATATAATACGGAATAGTTTGCATGCTATTGAAATTTCTCCAGATTGGTTTATAAGAGGCTTAGAGATGGGCATTAAGTATATAAATGAACTTAATCTGTCCATTATTTCACTTGACCTCAATGCAAGTGTCCCACCGAATTCAACGGTAGGTACGATGATAGGGCCCATACAACACAAGCTAGGTTTATAAAAATTTGCAAAATCGACTTATTATTTCGACTAGTACCCATAATATGTTTCCGGAATAAGGATCTTGACACGATAGCGCTTATGCCATACTTAGTAAGGAACGATTGGTCTTTCAGTACTACAGTAAAGCGTATACAAAGATTCGGCACAGACAGTTATAGCGCTTACTTTTTTTCAGAAATTTTGAAGTTGTGGCCTTTTAAATTCGTTTTGGGCTTTTTAATTGTGTAGTTAATTTTTTGGTAAATAAAGTATTTATTTTTCTTTTGTGTACTGTAAATTTATAAAATAATTTTTATTTTATACTGACATTTTCAGTGTGGTTGCCTCTTGTGTGCTCTTTTCAAAAATGAGCAAATGTGAATTTAAAAAGAAAACATTAAAACTTTTCACACACTAAGAATTTGTATGGAAGGAAGGCATTAGGGTCACTCAAAATCTTCAGTACATACAAATATTATACTCGGATAAAATTATCGAAGTTTTGGTGGTTGTTACCCGTTCACAATCTCGTGTTTTTTTAATGACATGTTTTGTTTTAAAACTTCAATTTTTAATAAATTTTTCCCAAAGCATTTTACACAAATATATACTGGATTTTCCGTAAAATGCTTTGGGTTCACAAGACCGTGTTTTTAAATGAATAGTTTTGTGATAAACATTTTTTTTAATACAATTTCTCAGTGCAACATTTCGAGAAAACTAAAAAGTCTTTTGTTTTTGTATTTTACATCGAAAAATCGAAAATTCGAAAAATTTAACTAATCGACGATTTCTTCACTATAGTTATAAGTTATAACTTATTAATTTATGAACGTTTGTTTTAAATTCGTTTTTCATGTCATATAAAAATAAAATTATATGAAAAACTATATTTCAATATGAATTGATATTTCACAGGAGGTTTCACAGGAGTTTCATTTTTGAATTGGGTTTTTTTAAACATTTTTATAAAAATATTAGAACGAAGTAGTGTGAACTGTACATTACAAAGAGCGCCTTTTTTGTGTTTAATATATACCAAATGCAATTTATATATTTGGGAACAGTTAATAAGTTGGGTTCTTTCAAATGTGTTAAATTCCCATTTCGTACTAATAGAATTATTTTCATTTAATTATCGCAAGTCCTTAATAAGTTCAAGTTCAAGATGGATTTAAAACATGTGCATGTGTTTACTAACCGCACCCGAGTGTGGGAGTAATCAGCATAACCAGGTAGCAATTTGAGTAAAAACCCCAGCAAGATTATATGCTTTCCTTACTGCACTCTTTTCTGGAAATATTCTAGCGGCTTCTGTTAAGTAGTAACAGCTCCGAGGGATGCTTAGCCTTAAGGACAAACCCTCCAATAAGTGTAATTTTCAGGATCTCCCTTCCCGCGTTCCCCGAAAGTATATTTTCAATGAAAAAGCGAAGCTCCTGCAAAGACAATTGTTCTGGAAGACAGAAAAACTTTCCCACAAGCAGCTACTAACGGTTGCCTCAATCAAAAGTCAGTCTGGTGCCAACTCACAGTCTTTCGTGGCAACAGAAAGGATATCCGATCAGTCGATCTGTCAATTTTGCCGTGTTTTAGGTATTGACTGCATCTGATTTCTCCGGTGGCAGCAACACTTAAACGTGAAAAAGCAATAAGATGATCCCTTCAAACCCCCAGGGACTTTTGGTATCTGTTATCACGCGACAGCGTTTGGGAGCAAGACGTTATGATGACTGCCACAGCAACGTTGACGAAAATAAGGAGGAAGACGTGGGACACCATCTTTTGAACTGCCCTGCATTGGCGAGATGGCGACTGGCCTAAATCGGCTACTTTCGATGGATTTTGCGATACCGCTGGTATTGAAGTGGAGAACATTTTTAAATTCGTGTTGATTCTAAATTGGGAGTTCAGTTTAGTATAAGCCATTGAGTAGGCAACTTTTCGCCCAAGAAGGCCTCAACCAATAATCACCGGGCGCCACTCACTACCGTGGTGCCAGGTATAATCTCTGATCAGCCGTGGACGCAAGAGAAAGTAAATATATTTTGAGATCTGTCAATTTTGGATTTTTACCAACGATGTAATACCAAAATGCGAAATATCCTAAAGACGATGCCTACAAACCCCTGGAGGATTAAGAAAACTTAAGATGAGAAATAACTTTCTATTCAGCTGTTTAAATCGAGTGAACATTTATTTTCTTAATACCAACTTTATTGTGTACATACTTTATGCCAATGTGTACTCTACATGTATACATGTGTTGTTTTTTTTTTTTATTAAAAAAAAATATTGAAAAAAGAAAACAAACAACCCTGTAAGTGGTGACATGTTTTTTTGACATGTTTCTTTTCTTTCGAACCAACTTGTTAAAGAAACAAGTAAAATATGTTTGATTTTCTTAAGCTCTTTTTTATATGTTTTTTCCATAAACTTACTTTTATGTTGTAAGTCTTTGTTAGTTTGTTTTTTATTGTAAATACTTGTAAATAAAAGTGATTAAATATTTTTTATTTTTATTTTGACAAAATAAACTAAAAGACATTTAAGAAAAGAACTTTAAGAAATATAGATTAAAACATTTAGTTTAATAAAACCAGCAGGTTTTCTATTGTTATTCTGTCCTATGTGTTCTTGGCAGTCGTAAACAATTAAGAAAATGACACGACTGTTAATGTGGGTGTTTAATTTTAAATACATAACAAAAGGGAAGGAGCGTGAGGGAGATTGGGAGCAATTGTTAAATATGTAAAAGCTGTGTCAAACACTATTTGATTTAACGGATGTTTAAAAGAAATATACTTCCGGTTTTTTAAACATGATTTGTTATTTGTCTTTATGAATTTTAAATTAAACTATTTTTCACTGAAAATAGTAAAAAATTTAAGGAAGATAGTGCATTTGATTGGAAAATTTATTAACATTTTTTAAATTCTATAGAAATTTTGGATTGTTTTTACTTCACAACTAGAACACATGTTAATTAAAATAACATTTGCTTCTTTTTCTCTCTCCTAAATCAGTGTTTTTAAGTGCCATTTAGATTTTATAAAAACTTGAAAATAAAACTAAACGATTAAACTAAAATAGTATTTTCGAACAACATTAGTTTACCATAGCATAAAATATGTTCTCATTTTTTAATTTGGCAATACCATTTATCAAAATGGCTGTAATTGAAAATAAAAATATAAAATTCTTTTTATAGCAGAATTACTCAATTGTTTTGTAGTCATCACAGTCTTTTTTTAACACAAATACATTTAAATGAAAGTTTTTTTTACAATATCTATAAACACCAGCAGTTTTAAAAGTTTCAATTTACCCATTTTGAAAAATCACTTTTGTTTGTCTTTTTGCCACATCCAAATGTAAATACGCAAAAGTTTTGCGTGTGCGTTGTGGTCCAAAGGACCATAATTATGATTTTGACACTGTTAAGAAGAAGATAATAATTGTTAATGCAATTGCTAAAAACACAAGTCAGACTGTAAAGCAGGACATACACTACTCCAACAAGTAATGTTGAATCATGCTCGAAACATATACCATACAATCATACTGAATTCATTGCTTAAACATTTTTTTTTGTACGAATTAGTTGTTGAAACTTGCATACTAGTTTCAACAACTTATTCGTACTTTTTTTTTGACATTATTTTAAAAATAGAAATTAAAGAACAATCGTGATTTTTATTGAAGAATGGCACAGGTTGTATGAAAAAGTGTTTAGTACAATTTCCTAATAATATGTTATTGGAACAAATTGTTTTTTTTTAACAAATAATGTTTTTTTTAATGCATTGTTCTCTGATGTTAACTCTGTAAAAACTCTTCTAATTCGAGCTAATTCACAAACCATTAACAGGTACCAATTAGTAAAGTATCGAACAGCGTTTAAAAAACTGCAGTCAAAGTAGAAAACTGTATTTCTTTCACTACTGTATTTGTCATTGGCCAATACAAAACTTATGCCTTTTTTTAGGGCCTTAAATAATGAGAAGTATATTTAAGGCCCTAATTATGTAACAGCAACGCAACGTCAAAGAATTACATTAAAAGCAAAAATAAAGTCATCAATATTTTGCAATTTTGTTGTTGCTTTCTAAAGAAAATCACATTGCTTCATAACTAGAGGCGTTGAAAATTTTAAAAAGGTATATGCATTTCTGAAGAAAGCAATAACAAAATTACAAAATATTTATGACTTTGTTTTTGCTTTGAATTTTATACTTTGGCGTTTTATTGCGCTTTACGCAATAAGGGCCTAAATGTAAACAGTCGCTGTCAAACCAAACACAAAAGCGAAAAGTTGTACACAAATTTTCGTTTTTTGTTCGAAAGTTTTTCGTTTCGAATTAACATAAATAACAAAATGAGAAGATATACATAAAATATAACCGGGGTTTTTTTTTTGTTGCATGAGAACTTTCGATAAAAATAACTATAGCTAGACAGCTGAGATGACATTTCTGTTGCATAAGGTTTGGGAATCGTTTAACGCTAGAACAAATCTTTCAAGCTGTGAAAATTTACGATCAACAAATAAAATCTATTCACGAAATTCATTGAGCACTTCCATCATTTTACAAAGCCGATTTCTAGTCAAATGCTTACGACAAAAGCAAAAATTACATACTCCAATAAAATTGACAGTTTGGTGCGGATCGTGTAGATCGTGTGGATCGTGAAGATCTTTTGAAATGAGCAAGAAACCGTTACGGTGAATGGTGACTGCTATCAAGCCATGCTGACTGAACTTTTGTTCCCAAAACTTAATCAGCTAAACATCAACGAAATTTTGTTCCATTAAGACAGTGTTACTTGCTATACAGCGGGCATAACAATCGTCTTACTGCAAAATTATTTCCAGAAGTGGTCCACTTCACGTTCATGCGGTTTAACGCCTCTGGATTACTTTTTATGCCACTATGGTTAAATCATTGGTTTATGCCGACAAACCAGCAACTTTTAAAGCAATGATGGCCAATATGCAAACGACCATTGACGTCATACGGCCAGATTTATTGGAAAAAGTAGTTGAAAATTAGACTAATAGAATGGACGGACCATTTAACTCGTAACCTTTGCGCGAAATTATCGTATGTTACAAAAACCAAATTTTACAGGACAGCCATTTTTCTACTTTTCTCTGCGTTCGCTTGCAATATCAAAATGAAAATATACATTGAATTTTTGCAGAAACAAAGTGGAATTCGCCTACAATATTTTGTCAGGTGACGTCTCTTTGAATGTAGAACAAGATTGCATCAAATACTCAATTTCAAAAAAATTGGCATATACGATAATTTCGTGCAAAGGGGTCGATATGCCGGAAATCATATTTAAAAAACAAGCAAGAGTGCTTTTGATCGGATGTGCCGAATCTTTGATACCCTTCACCGACAGTACGAATATTTCAAGAGTTGGGTCTATATGGTATCTATATATTATTATTTAATCTTTATAAAAACGTAAGTCAGCAATAAAATTGGTAATAAGTGCTTTGCGGGAGTAGGGTTTATATGGGGCATATAGTAAATTATGGACCGATCTACAGGAAATTGTATACTACGATTTCAAGTCCTTTTTAACTGTGACGTACTAAATTTAGTTATGATAGCGTTGTTTTTTACGGATTAAGGCGCACTAAACTGTTTTCCGAGAGTAGGACTTATATGGGGCCTGGGGTTTATCATGGACCGATCTTCACGAAATTTAACAGTTTCATTTAGAGAATGTTTTTTTTGCAAAATTGTTTACCATTCCGTGCATTATTCCACCATTTAGTTTTTATAACAAAATTATCAATTTTTAGGGTTGTGGTTCCACATTTGGATTGATAGCACTGATTCGAATGAACCGATTTTGCTGGATTTCAATCCCAAGCTGCTAGGATAACTACAAGCATTTTGACACCAAGTTTGTTCTTTGTTCATTTAAGTTTTTCGAAAGTGAGCGTGTTTATAACAGACGGACAGACAGGCGGGCTTGGCTAAATCGACTTAGAATTACTCAAAGAGCCAGAATATATATACTTTATGGGGTCTTAGATGTAAAATAAAAAAAATTCCCCGCATTCTTAGTATACCCTCATTTACCACTAATGGTCGTGGAGGGCATAATAAACGCCATAAAATTATCTATCAGATTATAATAACACAAAATTTCAGTCCAACAACAACCACATTTCTGTTTTGTATTATCATTTAAATTATCATGGAGCTAAAAACACACCGTATACCTTATGCTAGAAACACAACTGGGACTAACGACGAATTTCGCCCAACATGGCGAATTTTTTTAGCAAAAGTTCGCTGAGTAAATTCGTCAGTTGAAGCACAATATCGACGAATAACTAACATCTTTTTTTTATTGAAAAGGTTGTTTGCTATTCGTGAAACAGGGTGAGAAATAGTGTGACCATATTAAAAAAAAAATACTTAAAAAATAAATAATCAAAAATTTGTTTTTGTTTCAAATGTTTTTGTGCGAAAGAAAGCGCCATCGTGAAATTCGCAGTTATTGTGGTGACTTATGGTAGTTTGATGTATTTATTGATAAGTAAAATACTTGTTACCATTTCCAGAATTATGAAGTTTTAAAAGGGAGTGAGATAAAAAAAACCTCAGCTTTCAAAAAATTTTAAATGTGCAAATAAGTACGTTTTTTTCGGCAGCTCCTTAACTGATTGGTTCAGTTCAGCTCTGAGCCCTCCATATGCTCAAATAACTCTTTTCTTAATCTTAAACTTATAACACTGTTTGGTTTTGCTGGATCCATGATTGCCCATGGTCTTCAAAAAGGGTACACACTCGAAATGTTATCTGCAAATATTGTGTTGTAGGGCATCATTTGGTCGCAGTTGATCGATTATACGTTTTTAAATGTTGTCAGTAGTGTTGGCGATTTATTAAGATTTTGGCGTTTTCATAAATTTACACTGATATTCTTTGTAAAGATGTTTTACTTCCCTGGTTTCCTGACAGTTTTCTAGAAATTTCAATTAAATATCGTTGTTAAGGCTATAATTTCTCGTAATATGTAAAAAAAAAAAAAAAATAAAAAAAATATAGCACATTTCCTTGTTTCCATATTTAATGATGGCTAAGTTTTTAAGTGTTAATTTTACTTTTTTCATTGCTTTTATATATCCAATCACTAGAGCCTCTTTCTTCTTTATTTTCACTCTCTACACTTTGCTTTAAACAAGTGTGTTATACTCTCAAATGATAGTTTTGTGGCATTTTGTATTATGTGAAATATTGCTGTAGTAAAACCATTGTTGCTGTCATTTGAGGATTTACCGACTTTTTGCATAAGTGATTTTATTGGCATTTTGAGTTTATTGCCAGACACACAAACCCTCGCCCCTGCATTCACCTATACACAGACAAGTATTTGTGAACGTGTACAATGAAAATAGTTTCGTTATTGTTTTATGTTTAACTGCTTTTTTGCATTTTAGTTTTTATATTTATTTATATGATTTTTTGTTGTTGTTATTTATTTTATTTATACATATTATTGATTGGTGGTTACACTGTGAGTACTTTAACTTGTCCAAGTTTTATAATGGATATTTCTAGTACTTTGAAAAACAAAACTTTTTATGAGCATTGATACATACATACATATACAGCATATAATATATGCATATTGTTATTGATGTTATTGTGCAGTAAATATTAAAATAAAATATTTTGTTTTATTTATTTTTATGCCAAGTTATTGACCTCTGGTTGTTGTAATTGAAATTGTGAAACCTGAAACACTTCATTCAGTGTTTAGTTGACCATTTGGGAAATAAATAAAAATAAAAGTTTTCAACTTTCACGTTATTTTAAAAGGTTAAAGTTTAAAACAGGAAATATAAATTTTTAAGTGATTGTGACATCAATTTAGTTAAACATGTTTAAATCAATAATATTGGTTGTTAAATAATTACACACTTATTTGGAAAAAATCTATGATATTGTTTTCCTTTTTAAAATGAAAATTAATTGGAAATTTTTATATTAAAATGTTCACTTTATATTTTACTAAAACACTTTTACCAATTTATAATAATTTTAAAACTATTTTCAATTTCGCTTCTTTTACAGGCCACAAGCATTTACGATGGCAGTGGTATGCCGCCAACTCAGTCACAATACCCACATGAAAGATGTAAGTACTATGAAAAATATTTTGTATTTTAAAAATGAAACCAATACGGTTTTTCGCTGGCATAAATTACAAACAAAGCAAATAAGTTTCATGCTATATTTAACTATACAGTCGATCGAACTTTTAATGAAAAATTGTTTTTTTGTTTTAAAAAGTTTATTTACGCAAGTTGAATTTTGTTTCGGAAATATATTAGGGGAACGGCGAATGTTCGGTTTTGCATTTGGCAAATATTCACCTTTTTTTCTATTTACACGCGTTTTTTGAAATCTATGCGAATGTTTAAAGCAAATATCTAATGATGGCCTTAACATCTGAAAGCTTTTTAAGAAAATTATTGGTTACAAACGTGAAAACACCAATATGCTTATAAGCAGGCATAAATCGCAAATTAAAGCTAATTACTTTTTCTATTCTCAAAGTACATTGTAACGAGTGTTCGACGAATGAATATTTGTTCTATAAAAACTTTTATAGAGCCAAATTTTTTATTAAATTACACTGGTTCAGCAAATTTTAAATTTTTGCTATATTCTCAAAATTAAGATGTTTTCTAAGGTAAATTGGGGCGGGCGGCTAAACACGAATATGGCACTTTTTTATTTGTCTCAAGAAGCGTTTACGAGATATTCGCGAAAATAAAGTTTTTTGGAGTTATATTAGATATTTCCAAAAATCTCAAGAACTGTTTATCTGAATTGTATAAAATTTAAACTGTTTAATAAATATGTTTTTACTCTTTCAGCACCTAACTATAGTTTGTTGATCGAGAACAAGCTCACAGTGTTACAGGTCTCTAGATTTTTATTATTTATTTTTAATATGAAACATTTCAGTCTCTCTATTAAGGCGCACAAAACTCTTTTCAGAATTGAGGTTTTAAGAATTATGGAACGATGTACACTAAATTTGATTTCTAGTCATATGAAACAAATAAGTGCAAAACCTTATATCAGTTCGTGAATTTTGCCACTTTTTTAAATGACAGTGAACTCGTTTCTTTAAAAAACACATATTCGAAAAATTGCAGATAGCACTATTTGAATATAAGCTCACGATATTTTTAATGGTGTCTTCGATGAATATAAAAAAAGTTTCAAATGGAATGACAAATTAAGTATACCCTTGTAGCGCAGGGTATAAAAACAAAGAAAATATTATAATTAAAAAAATTATCAAGAATTCAGAAGAAATAGCAGCACCTGCAGAAGGTGGAACTTTGTCCAATATTCAACATCAGCACAAACGCATATTGCTCTAACCAGCTTTAAAAGTGTAGCAACACAGAAATACCAAATTTCTCATCATTCCATAAGCCTTAAGTTCTGTTTAGGCAAAATTATCTACGAAAATTAATATACGTTTGTATCTAGATAGATCTGTAATGCATTAGTGAAATTTATATTTATATATGTAGAAGGATAGCATTTATAACGATTATGGGTTTTGGCTATGATTTGAATTTGTAAACACACACAAGGAATACAAATTATATGATATTGTACTCACACATTCAAATATTAATGCATAAGGTTATGCTTGTGATGACCACAATCTCATTTTTTAGCACGTGTGCTTAGAGGTTAAATTATAAGTTACTTTTATTTTTATTTTTATAGCCAATCTACTGATTCTTTGCATATAGAATAAGTGTTGCTTGTACGGGATTTCCCGGGTCAAAAAATCCGGGGATACCGCACATTTTTTGAAAAAACCCTGAGAAATTTCTGTGGGAACTCCTAGGATTTTTTATCAATAAGTTATATCGAATAATAAATGAAAATTCAATCCGAAAAGTAAGGCAATATTTATTGTATGATGTTCGGAAATTTCTAACTACTGAAAGAAGTGGAGTAAAAATGTTCACCATTTAAACTTTTTTAAGACCAATTTTTATTTATTAAAAAAAAAACAAAAAAAAAATTGCTTTGACCTGCTTGAAAAAATGTAAGGATTTTAGGTACATAAAAGATTTTTCGGATAAGATTCGATTAGAAATTCAGCTACCTAAACAAGAGCGGCAAGCATTTTTATACCCTTCATCTCAAAACTTTTTTAATAATCATCTAAGGCCCCATAACGTATATATCGTCCCCTCAATATAACAATAGCGTATAATTTTTTTGGGGTTTTGAGAAAATCGTGTTAAAAGTTTTTGTCAAATCGGATGTCTATTAAAACCTCAATATCTCGGTAAATAAAAATTCTTCATATTGGATTTTTCGACGTATACATAATACCGTTTCTTGTCTTTAAATTGACCATTTTTTTTATTCTACTTATCCTTTAAGACCATCCATATGTCATGCAAAGTGCAAGTCCTCCATATAGGCTATTTTATTTTTTATGGAATTCGTACGATGAATCTGATACACTATTTTATTTTGTGTGGTATACGCTGTTTTATGCAATAATTTTACGGTATTTTTATTAAAATATTTGATCTCAAAAATATTAATTTGTATCATTATAAAACAGTGATTAATTCATAGTTTTCTTAATTCAGTGGCATATATTCATTGCTTTTCAATTTGGGTTATTAAAAACAAAAAATTATGACAAATAACGGTATACATTGCGTAAATCAAAAATAACTAGAAGTTCATTCGTCTTCTTTCTCTTCCTTTGCTTTATCTGTCTCATCTAAACAATTTCGCTTCTTTCCACCTTGTAAGTTATAAAAAAATTACTGCGATCCACGACGAATTACATTTTTCTTGCACAAATTTTGGAGATCATGCAGCTTTCGATGGTCAGAATGACACTATTTCTCAAACATTAGTGTATATATATATTATAAGCTTATAAGTTTTCATAAATTGAATTTTTTTTCTACAGACTAAAATGGAGTATAATGCGTATACACTAGGGTGGGTCACTGATGTATGAGAAAAAATAAAAGTTCTCGAATCATATTCTAATAGCAATATTTTTTTGTATAACGTTAAAACAAATAAAAATTGCAACAAAAAAAAGTTCAAAAAAGTGACATCTTGAGCCCGCGCATGAGCTCCTAAGAATTAAGAATATTTGAAACAAGTCAATTTTTTAAATTTTAATATTTTATTTACTATCAATTATTATTAATTAAAACTAAAAATATTTTGAAATAAACTTGAAAAAAATAAAAATTCGGTTCCTATACAACATAAAACAATAAAATCCTTTTTGGTCACAAAATCTTGTTTACTGTCAAATCAGGGCATCTCTCGTCTTGATTCAAGTTTCGTCTATATTAAACCATCGCTTGACTTTTTTAGCGCAAAGAGTCATGAATGCTTCTGACACTGTTTTCACGAACCTAAAAGTCGTTAAAATACAGTAATATGCTTTTCTGCAATACAATGCTATTGTTGCTATATTCAAAATTTAATTTGAAGGTCAATGCGCGGGCTCTTACACTATAAATAAATTAATAATGTTTTACAGGGATCTAATGCAGACAAAAATACAAAATAGTTACGCTGTTAGAAGTCGATAAGATAAAAAATATTTTTTTGACCCAGCCTAGTATACACTATTATTCTTTTAACAATTTTGGAGTGGCAATTTGAAGTAAAATAGCGCATATGAGCTTACACACTTATTGAAGGAAAATTTTGAACAAGAAATTATACACTATTTTTTCCAACGACACTTTTTGGAAATTTTGACGTGTCTTAAAATTTATGTACTTTTGACTTTTGACGAAATTTTGACCAGACATAAAATCAATGACGGAGATTCTAAATATTAAATATGCAATAAAAAAATAATAGCGTATGAGCACATACGCTGGGGACGTTATATTCGACGTCCTTGAGTAATTCCAGGTCGATTTAGCCATGTCCGTATGTTGATATCACACTCAATTTCTAACGACTCAAAGAAAAAAAAATATTTTGTTGTCGAATTGTTTCTAGTTCCCGTAAAGGCTAGTTAACACTGTCACACCAGTCTTACGTATGAGTTTTGTTGCGCCTCACATAGGGGTTTTTTGCCAATCTAGCCGGACATTAGGCAAAAAGTTAAATTTAAGAAATGTAAAAATTTAAGTACGCAGCTCGACAGACTTTTGCTTGAGATTTGTGGTTTTGGGACACTGTTGAAGTCAGGAAAGTTGTGTAAATTGCATGCGTATTCATTGACTTTTAACGGTTTTGAGAGGTTTACAATATATTTTTTATGGGTAAACGAATAAAGATTTAGCATAATTTTTTTTCTGTGAAAGACTATATTTACAGTTAATAACAAACATTTTTAGAAAATTTTATTCAAAATTTTTATGATAAAAAAATTCGTTCGAAATTAAAAAAAAACAATTTTTTTGTTCACTTTTTGTAAACACAAATAAAAGGTTTTTGAAAGAGAATTTAATTGCATTCTTAATAATATTATTCATCACGATAATATTTAAAATCCCTACTTTTAATTTAAAAAAATTTATTGAAATTAATTGTAATACAACTAAATTTTCAAGCTTGAGGTCTTTTTTTTATTTTATATAAAAAACTTTAACGTTTATTTTTAACCAATATTTCGGCACTTCTTTGAGTGCCTTCTTCAGGGTTCTTTTTTAACAAAAAATGAACAATTTTTTTAAAATAAAACAAATTTAACAAAAATTGACAAACTTATGAAAATTTTTTGGAATTAAATAAAAAATATTTTTCAATACAAACTTGATCTATTACAATATACAAAAATTTTTTACCTTAAGTTTCTGTTTTTATAAATTAAATGTCTATAATTTTGTGCTACATTCTCAGTGCCAGACTTAAAATTAATTCTCGACATTATCGGTACATTTATGATTTGTAACATTTCTAACATAAATCTACGTTTATAATTATTTTCTGTGTTTAAAACAGTTGAATTTTCAAAATCTGGATAATGGTTTAGATTAGCACAATGGGATGATAAAGCTGTTTTTTGTGATGAAATATGTCTATATTTTTGATCTGACTTATGTCCTGCTATCCTAGTCTTTAGTTTATTTTTTGTTGTACCTATATATACCATATTACACTGTCCACTATCATTACCCTTACAAGGTATTTTATAAACAATATTTGACATTTCCATCTTCTTTATTTTGTCTTACATTTTAGTAAATAGTTTACCTACTGTGTTAAAAGATTTATGAGCTATTTTATATATTTTACTATCATATATATTTGATTTTTCTAATCTTTCTGAAAATTTTGGTATATATGTTACAGATTTATAAATTCTCTGTTCTGTTATACTATTTCGGTTATATATTCTACAATTATTATACTGTATTAATAAATCTGATATTAATTGTTTAGGAAAGCTATTATCTGTTAAAATGTTTGAAATCTTTCTCTTATTATCTCTATGAAATTCTGAATCACTTATCCTTAGAACTCTTTCTATAAAATTTTTAGCTGTATTAATTATTATTCTCCTCGGATGTTTCGAGAAAAAATTAATAATTCTACCAGAAGATGTTGGCTTTTGATACCAATCTGTTAATATCCTATTCCCTCTTCTTATTATCAATGTGTCCAAATATGAAAGTCTTGAATTAGATTCCCTTTCAATTGTAAATTTAATGTCCGAATGAAATGAGTTAAAAATATCCAACATTTGCCCTATTCCTGATTCCTGAATTATGCAAAATAAATCATCAACATACTTTATCAATATCCTCGGTTTTATAATTAATTTTTCAACACATATATCTAATAATTTTTCCATAACTATATCTGCTACAATTGGAGAAGCTGGTGAGCCCATAGGAAGGCCTTTCATTTGACTATATACATGATTATTCATTTGAAAATATCTACTATCTATTATACAAAATTTAAGAATACGTAAGAATAAATCCTTTTCCATATTCGTATGTTCCCTTATTATATTCCATTTTTCCTTTACTATATTCATAGCTAAGTCTACTGGTACACTTGGAAACAATGAAACTACATCAAGAGAAATTAACTTCTCATTATTATCCAATACAATATTCTTAATTCTATCCTTAAATTGAAGTGAATCCCTAACATTGTATTTTGAATTTTCTGTAATTTTCCTAAGAATCCCTGTTATATATTTACATAGTTCATATGATGGAGAATTTATCATTGAACATATTGGTCTCAATGGAAAATCGATTTTATGAATTTTTGGAACACCGTATAACCTAGGTGCCATTGCTGTATTTGTTTTAAGTTTATTCCTTTCTGTGCTTGTAATTATTTCATTATTAAAAAGTTCTTGAACTAAATTATTATTTGCCTTTTCTAGTTTACTAGTAGGGTCCTTATCTAATCTCCTATAATTTGAATTATCCTTTACTATATCATTAATTCTTGCCTCATAATCGACTCTATTCATTGCCACCGTTGTATTCCCTTTGTCCGCATTTAATATAATAATGTCCCTATTAGATCTCAAAAATCCATCTGTTTCCTTTACTTTGTCCAATATAAACTTATCCCTATTAGTTAGTCTCATTTTATTAATGTGATTATCTATATTTGTGGTCAGTTTTGTTCTGGCTATTTCCTGTTCCTCTTTTTCCCTAAGTGTCTGTACTAAATCCTCTCCTTCAGTTATAATTTTCAAAACTGGAAAACGTTTTCTTTCCATTGGTAGCATGTGTTTACGACCTAATGAGAAACCCCATTGTGCCTCCATTGGTATATTTATGTTAGATTTGTTAACAAACCATTTATTATTAAATTTTATACCTATTTTCCTTTTCTGTAAATTAACAAGCTCTTGAAATTTATTTCTATGCCTAAATTTGATCTTCTCATTTAAATTATTAGCTAACTTATCTTCATATTGTTTGAATCTTGCATATTCCACCTCATCAAAATAATTCTGTAGCTGTCCTTCTATTATCGAACATTCCTTTTTTGCTTCCTTCAGTTGCTCATGTTTGTACCTTTTTCTTATATTTAGAATTTTGTTTTGTAATTCTTGAACATAATTTGACGTTTTTTGTCGGTATGACGGTAAATGACCATTTTCATAAAAAAGATAAGAAACGTTTTTAGTAGCATTTTTTATAAATTTTGGAATTATACCTGCATTACGGCAACGAATCAAAAAAGCTTGAAAATTTAGTTGTATTACATATAATAATAAAGGTCGAATAAAATACATATAATATTGAAATTAATTATTATATCTAAGACAAATAATACCTGTATAAACAAAGGAATTTGCGAAACAGTTAGTAACGCTTTTTAACCACCTGTGCAGCCAGAATTCGTCTTTTTGAGAGCAAATTACACCTGTCGTATAAACTCACAGTAAAAAAGTGCAAATTAAAATCGGATGAGGACAAAACTATTGTTAAAGATAAGGAAAAAACTATCCATTAAAAATTTTGAAGTGAATTAGGGCTAATAGTGGGTGTACCGAAGACTGGATTTGGAAACAGCAACGATGGTAACACAAGCAGTAGATTTTTTCCAATCCTGAATTAGCTGCTGAAATAACTGGATTGCATTTGATTTATCTATTATATCCCTGGCATACTATGACATCTTCAATGCACAAGACTTTAATACATGGCGCAACTGTAATTAGCGAAGCATTGTTGTCTATCGGGCTATTATTAGAAAAAGCGTCTGAGGCAAGAAATAAATATTTTCGGCTAAACAGGCAGAATTTTTCTAGAAAGTTTTCGAGGGTTCAGTGTAACAAAGATATTATAAATAGACTTCTGCTCAGTTCTCTACTGATTATTAGCATAAGACACTCTTCAATAAAAGTCATTACCCATTAAGATAGAAGCAGTTTCTGTTATGCTTCCACCTGTACTTGGCTCTGAAGAGAATTCAGATTCGGAAGACGACTTTAAAGAAACAAAGGAAGAAGAATCATGGCACTCATCATCTTCTTAGTGCAAAAGAGAATTTGTTTTAAATAAATTATTGTTGTTATTTTAAATAAAATTTATTGTTACAATTATAAAAAAGTTATAATTTCGAATAAATAATTATTTTCGGATAAATTTAATACTATGAAATCCATAAAAGTCACATAAAAGCTTAAAAATGAATATTTTGTGGAAATTAGGCAAAAATAAATTTTTTTTTTGGCAGCGTCGGTCCGGGGGTGGGTTTAAAGCGATACATCCCCCTGCCCATAAAAGGTCAAAACTTTAATTCTTATGGTATTAAAGTGTACGTGATATATTTCTTTTGATATTTACATTTTTTTTAAATATTAATTTATGTAACCGCCCACAAAAGGCGGTCGGGACGAAAGGTGTAATTTTACGCTCTTCTGGGTCCAATTTTAGCAAAAAAACTCTAATACAACTTTAATTTTTCATAGGTTGGATTAATTCTTTAAGGGGTAACTTTTCCTCCTTGATCCGATTTTATTTATTTTTGAGGACCAGAACACATATTTCTGCCAAGTTTCATCGATCTAGGGGCACTTAAAAACTTTTAAAACTCAATACAAACTAAAACAAAAAGTAATGTCCAGGTAGATTGGCAGAGTGATAGTAAGCAATTTTGTAATAAAATAAGTCTTTACTCTCTAATTTAGGTAGCTCAGTAAAGAAAACACTAACTTGGTTCAAAGAAAATGATTTTTTTTTAAAGGAACTACAAGTTTTGAGGAAGTCGTGAGAAAACTGAAAGTGTCCAGAGATTAGAAAATGTTCTTTTCAATAAAGCCAAACATCGATAGAAAGAAATCAAAGAAAAGATAAACTCACTATTTATTGTTGGTGCTTTGTTTAAGATTTGATAATGTTACGGGTACAAATTTTAGTGTTTATAATTCTTATTCGCTTTAGAGTTTTATTTGTATAATATTTTTAGCTTTTCTAAAATATTTGGAAAAACGTTTCCTGATGATCTGGCCTAAGCAACCAGTAAACTGCACATATAAACTAGCTTTCCCTCATTAATAAATTTCAGCGTATTTATCAGAAATAAAAATTGGGATTTTAACAAAATCTTGCTTAAAACGATTTATAAACGATCTTATAAAATTTAGGCTGCCAAACGATTCTGTACATGGCTATTCTGTACATGGCTATTCTTTTGTAATAGTGTGTAATAATTTTAACATTTTTGTTTTATGTCAATGCTGTTGTCTTTGCATATAAAAAACTGAAATTTTTACTAACAGTTAGCGTATTTAAAAACTAATTGTGTAGATCTCATGTATTTTTTGTGAATGGAAATGGAATTCAGTTATACATTGCACGGTTTCATATTAAACGAGAATTCCCGAAAAATACAGTTAAATTTAGCCACGCTTTCCCGGGAAATGCAAAAGTTCGGGAAATGAAAAACTCTATAAAAAATCCTAAATAATCGTAGTATGTATATTTCCCACTACTGATATTTACCAGCCCTTATTAACATGTACAAAATGTTAATATTTTCACTGTGAACGGCTAAACAAATTTCTATAAAACCCGCATATAGGACATTACAAATTGCACAAAAAAATTTTGTTCTTTTGCATACACTTACAACAAAACATGCAAACTGCAATGGTTATATGATGGTATGAGTGTGTTTTTTTTACATTTAAGTGTAAAGAGGGATGACACTTTTTGATGTTGCAAACTAAACCCTTTGAAAAGTATTTTCCAATAAAATTTGCTTAGTCTTTGCGGAGTTCAAAAAGGGAATTCATTTAAACATTCTTATCGATTGTGTTTAAAAAATATGTAATCATTTTTTGGTTTAGAAAAATAAAATACTATTTAGGTAACTCAAAAAGTGTTCTATTGTGTCATATTGCTTGTATATGCTATAATTTTATAAATGTGTCATTCACAGAAAAATATAGCAATTACAAACAATGACACAATAGAAAACTTTGTAATTTGCCTAATTTTATTGTACGCGGTTAATTTGTTAAAAAAAAAATCAATAAAAGCATAGATTACGAGTTTTTATTGAAGTTTTTCATGGGCAAACTAAGAAAATTCCAAATTTCGACACTGAAAAAACAAACTAATCCATCCGTTCTTAAATAAAGTCGAAGCGGTGTCAATAGTACGATAAGTACGGATTTCTTTAAATCATGTACATACACAGAAAGAAAAACACTCGGGATAAATCAAGTTTTTTGGGATTACTTTAAGTACGAGTCGTACTCAAAAATTCAAGTACGAATAACACTTAAACGTACTCAAAACAATCCTAAATGGGATTACTTTTGAAAATTAATTTCTTTTCAAAGTTTTTTTTTTTTAAATTTGAACTCATGCTACTCATTTAGTTTATATTTTTGGTTGAATATGTACATAAGATTTCTAAAATAAAAACCATATCGGGCATGATGTTGGTGTTTTATCGTACGGGTAAGTAAATCAATCATTATCATTTTTTCTTTGTAATTTCTTTTTTTTTTTTGTTTTTTTCAATCATGAATTCAGGATAAAATCAACTTAATATTACTTGAATCAAGCTCATTTTGAGATTGATTCAATCTTAGTTTTACTTAAATCAATCTCATTTTCGGATTATTTGAGGTACGAGTTCGGATTAACACAATTTTATAATTTTTGAATGAAGTGCATTTTGAGATTGATTCAATTTTAGTTTTACTTAAATCAATCTCATTTTCGGATTATTTCAAGTACGAAAACGGGATTGAATATGGATAATTTAAGTATTTTGGGATTAAATATCCGTACTTGAATCAATCTTTCTGTACTTGATTCAAGAAAATCCGTACTCACCGTACTATTAATACCGCTTCGGATTGATTTGAGTACGGATGGATTGATTTTTTTTTTGAGTGTAAGTCCGAATTTCCACAATGCAAGTCTTATTGATAAACTTATCACATTTTCTTCTTTGAATCAGCTTCGGCGTTTTAACGAGTCAAGTCTTATTACACAGTACAACAGCCAATCTGGGGGGTGAGAAATTCCAAGTCAGGGTGACGGTACTAAGTCAGTATAGTAAGACCCTCAAAGGGTTTGGCGTTCGTATGTAAATTTTTTCCTTATCTTGATGTTTTTTTGTTTAACATAACTCGAGAACCACTTGTCCGATTTTGCTAAAACAAACTGAAAAAATTTAGAATTACAATTTCTTTAATCCGTTCATATAACGTTTTTCTTATATTCAACAGTTTTGCCGGTAAAAATAAATTTGTGGAGAAAAAAAAATATATTTTTGCCTAAAATTTTAATTTTTTTTCCATAGTGTACTTTTAGGCAAACAAATATTTTTGCTTGATTTAAGAATTTCTAAGACGGTTTAATCTCGATTCATACGCGAAATAATCCGAAAGTGAGGTTAGATAGATTCTAACCTAAACACATACCCCACAGAACCAGAGAGAATATTATTTTTTTTTCTTACTCGTTACCTCTGTTTATTTCACTTTTGTTGTATTTCGTTTTTTGTTTACAGACGAATTCTCAATTATAAGACACCAGCAGCATGCGCGATATGGTTTCCTTAACCATTCTGCTTTGAAAATTTGATTCATTTAACTTAATAATTTTAACAAATAGAATATGGGAAATATTGCTTCTTACTTTTTAAACATGAAAATATTCTATATTTTTCTTCATGTAGTGTTGTTGTTGTTTCGCATATTGGTTTTTGAACACTACCACATTTAGGATTAATTTAGGTACTTTAAAATGTTATTCATACTTAAATTTCTTACTACGATTCATACTAAGTAAGTAAAAAACATACATATAGTACGAGTTTTTTCTCTCTGTGCATGTAAGTTTAGCGCAACGGTTATGGAAAAATTCAAATAGAACAATTTGTTCCGCAATAAACTCTAACTAAAATTCTTACAATACTAAATGACAATTAATTAGTGTGCCATAAAATAAAACAACTGATTGTTTGGAAAATGTACTGCCTTAAAAGCTTTAAATCATAAGAGACCATTTTTGCCGCATTTACAAACAGAATTGTATGAATTATGTTTTATTGTCAGTAATTTTCTTAGATAATAACCTTGACAATAACAAAACATATTGGTAACACCTTTCATTCTAGAGGTTTTTAAAAAACAAGCATTAATTGAGGACATTCAAATTGTTATGGGGAGATATAAAGAAAAGAATAATAGACTTTGAATTGTTATTGTCATGTTATGCTAAAGTAGTTCATTAGATAATAGAAAAAGTATTGAAAAAACAAAGTAATAATTTAAAACTAAAAGGCAGAATTTGTTGACAGTAAATAACTTTTAGAATGGGTTTTCATTGCTTGTTTTCGGAACCTAAGATGACTTGAACAAAAACAAAAAACGATTCTTTTTAATTGTCAAAAATTTACTACCATATATACAAAGCAAAAGGAAAAAACGTGTATGTGTGGCATACCATAAACGTATACATGCACATGTAAGCAACATGTAAACACCTTTTGACAACTAAAAAGAACATAAACAATGATCATCAGGCTTCTTGCGCAGACCTTTTCAATGGGCCTTGGAAATATTAACGACAAATATCAGTAAAAATATAAGAACGTCAAATTGAAAATTTTTTAAAATTAATAAAAAATATAAAAAAAATTTGCTTGTAATAAATTAATTTAAACAAAACATGAATGAAAACGTGAAAATATTGATTATATTTCTAAACAAATATGTTAGTTTATAATCTTTTTATGCATAAGCAAAAAGTTCGAGGTGCCTGAGCCACTCTAGCACAATATTAAGCTCTTACTTTTTATACCCACACTACTGTACGTGAAGAGGATAAGTCCCTGCTATCATTTGGTAGATCTTTTTTTTCGGAAATCATCGGCATGAGTCTTTTTTGAGTACTTTTGGTGATTAAAAACTTATTAATCACTTGCACGCTTAAAAATCGAGACAAAAATGACTAGCGCTTATGATTTGAAGGTGTTTGATTTAAAATTCAGCAACAAAAACTATTAAAAATGAGTCGTAAGTGCATAAATACTAATAAAAAGAATGAATCATATATGACTATTCAAGAAGAGTAGCGGGTGAGGTACCATTTTCTCCCGACAAAAGTATCATTTATGATCAGAAAATGAGCGCATATTCTAGTATTTTGATCGCGCTGAAGAATTTTAAGTGACTACTAACTACTTATTTTTCAACCTATTTGTAATTAATTAATAGTATAGTCGGTTTATAATAAATTATTTAAATTTGAAATAATTTTTGTCATAAAAAATATATGTTCCTATCAACAAACATGCATATTTTTATAAGAAATAATTATTTATGAACATTTTGCATTAAATTTCTTTAAATGATAATTTATAATAGTGCTGAAATAAATACGCTACATAATTTCTAGTACATAAACACATTTGAATCGTTTTTATTTTTAATTATTTTAAAAAATTTGTATATATTTTTTTCATTTGACTTCATGACATGCTTGTTTTACTTATTTTGCTTTTATTTGTGTTTTACGTGTGCCTCTATGCAATATGTTTGGTTGATATCTGCATGTGAATTAAACCAATTTGTAGTCATTTGAAAATTAGTTAACTAATAGTTAGTGTTTTCTGCAACTGACTATTTAATTTACTACAGGGTAGTTTTAATCATGTTTTTGCGGGTTTTATACAAAAATCAATAATTTTAACTTACTTAAGCAAAAGTGTTCATTAATACCTTGTTTTTATGTAAAAAAATCAGCATTATATCTCAAACTGAACCAAAGTTGTAGCGAAATATATTTTATTAAATCTGTATAAAACAGTTCTTATAATTTCGAGCCCGTGAAATCTTACTGAAGGATTAGGACGCGTTATCATTGACAGAAGTATATTTGTATGATGTACAAAGTAAACTTCGCCTTACAGATATTTTTATGTAAATCGTTTGCCAATACCCATCAGTTTTTTTTAAGAAAATTTCGTCAGACAAATTATTTTCCAGTTTTTTTAAAGAAAACAATCAGCCCAATTATGAATACAAATTCCCTGAGATTTTTTTTCCTTTTCCCACATTAACAATTGAATTTACATAGGAAAAATGTGAGAAGAGAGAAAACTCCCGGGAAATTGTTATTAATAATTGGGCTAAATTTGTTCAGTGAGTAAGAATTTCCTTTTAACTGTAGCAAATTAAAGAAAGAAAATAAAGAAATGAAACCGAAATAGTAACCCGGGTGAATACTGGTAAGGCCAAAGATATACAATGGTAATTGTCGAATCCAAAGTTCGTACTTAAAAACATAGCGGCTTCCGTGTATGGACTGCAGTTAACCAGATACTAGAAAGTTGCATAAGCTTTAACGCTGAATGTCACTTAGTTTGCAGAAGATGCAAGAATTAAGAAACATTCAAGAAGAGTGGGCTTAACTTTGGGGCGTGGGATAAAAATGAGTACATTAAAAGCAAGAAGTACAAAGTTTTAGAAGGGCTTTCTTGCCACTTGAAAACAAATTGGACATTAGGGTGGTGTCAGATTAAAATGACACCAAAGGCAAAAATGAAGCCATAGGCGTGCCATGAATAAAGATATGCAATATGTTATGATCGGATGGAAAGGGTGGTATGGAATCCCTTTCAACTAACTGATCTTTAATTCTAGGGGGTGACTGGCTCAACTTTTTCTTTCGAACCACCTTAATGACTATATTACAAAAAAAAAAGAAGCGATATGTTCATGTGCAACGAAGTTAACGTAACGATGTCCTTCTGTATATCTGAAGAATGGAAAGATCAGTAGTTTCCAATTTAGGTACAATAAAGAACGAAAGCAAAGTTTCTTAACTTTCTTAACGGTAGTTATAAGAAATATTGTTCTTTTCGCACCATGGTGGCGGTTATATAAGAGACAGCATAGCCGAATATAGCACTTTTACTTGTTTTATGGTGTTTTCTTTTCTATAAAAAAAAATGTGCCTTTTTTTAAAAAAAATGCAATTTGGTGTCTGTTTCTTCAAAATGTTGCTCCCGAAAAGCATGAGTTTTTTAGAATAAAACAAACCCTTTTCGGGAGCAAAATTTTTAAGAAAAAGACACAAAATTTTTTTTTTTAAAAAAAGGCAAATTTTTTTTGTAGAAAAGAAAACACCATTAGTTCTAAGTTTATTCTTTTAGAATTCCTAACACTTTTTTCTTATTTCTTAATTTTTGTTTTTTTATATATTTTCTTTTTAGCATATCGTACTATTAAAGGCGAGAAAGGTGAACGAGGCGCTAAAGGTCCTGCGGGTGATAGTATACGTGGGCCTCCTGGACCACCAGGACCTCCTGGTCCCAAAGGTGAATCTGGTTCATTTCCTCCCTTTATTGATTTCGCGAGTAATCCAGAGGCGGTAAGTTCTATTAATAAAGTATATATTTTTTTGTTGCTTTAACATTTTAACTTAAGAAATTTTAAAATCGTAACAAATTTCAAATCCATATTCCAGCAAAATTTTTCAAAAAATTAGTGAAATCTGTTCTATAAACAGTTTTTAATCAAAAGAAAAGAAACATGAAATTTGTAATTACACTTAATGAATACATGCAAGTTTTACTGAAGTTTTCAAACAATAAAAACAAATGGAAAAACTTAAGATTTGAATACAGATTTTATAACTTTCAAAAGTGTAAATTTTCGGCTTTTTTCGATTGGTATATGAATTTAACAGAGTTTTGAAATTTCAACAGAATTTTTCGGAGCTTGGCGTATGTCGCTAATTAAAAGAATTTTTCGATTTTGTTTCATGTAGTAGAGTTTAATAATTGCTATTGTGCACTTTTGTATTGTGGAATCTAAATTGATTTAAATGTTTCGTTTGTGTAAAAACTACATAAATAAAGGGTTGTCCAACCAAAGCGCATGATGTTAATTGTAAATAAAACAAAAAGTTCTCTGAAAATTATCTTAATATTTTTTATTAAAATAGAAGAATATATGACAGTTATGTGTAAAACAAAATATCGGTCAAATGCTCGCCACGGCTTCGGTGTCATATTTCTATTCGATTGTGGATATTTTTAATTACTTTGAGACATAATTTAGGTTCAATGTCGTTAATGTTCCGAATTTTTTGATCCGTTAGCTCTTGAATTGTTCTCGGCTTATTGACGTGCACTCTAAATATTCCCAAAAAAAGAAATATAACAGTGTTAACTCACATGTTGGCGTCAGCTAATTAACATCGCCACGGCACCATTCTGTTAGAACCACACATCATCGCGGTCCACATCAAGATGTCCCTTATCATCTCGCGATAGCGAACACCATTCATGGCAACTGAGGGTGACGGCTCTTCTGCCACACTATCGCAGCCAACAGCAATCTTTTCAGTAAAACGAACTGGGCGAGCATGCACAGGTGTCTTCACATCTATTACAGACCCGGTTTACTGAAATTTGCCCACAATTCTCTTGATTATGAACACATTTGGTCGATTATGCGGACCAAAAAATCATAAAAAGCAAACGCTGCTCAATTGTGTACCTCTCCATGTTTGGATTTGTCTAACACTGAAACAAAGAAATGTCAAATTTAGTTGGACAGAAAATTTGACGTTAAGGTGGGACTCACAATAAACAGCCTTTTTTATAAATTTTTCTTCCTTTAAATTTGTTTTTTAAATTTACTTTATTTTTGAAATTGAAAAACTTTAGCAACTTATTTATTTTTTTATAACTTAAAGATCTGTTTAACTTTTTCTTGACTTCCGATTTTGACTTTAGAGGTTCTATTAGATTTTTAACTGATTCATCAATGTTTGGTTGGTAATATTTAGTGGTGCCTACCACAGCCACACATAAAATGCTGGCCATCAAACTTCATTTAAAAGTTGCTGTAATAACAAATAAATTTTGATTTTTTTTTCAGAAAATATTAAATTATTTGTCGAATAAAAAAAATTCAATAGAAATATTTAAAAATACATATTCTGCCAGGCCCATAATGTCGACATTGTATATTGAAAACACCCTGAAGGAAACCTGTGTGCAAGTGTCTCCAAGTCACCAGTTTTGTCGACTATTTGGGTGACATTGTCAACGAGTGTCTACACTACACTATATTTGCCTTTAAAACGAAAAAATGTTTATCAACAACAATTGAGAAGTATAATTCCTATAAAATTTGAAGAAACAGTAAAAAAAAGATTGTTATGAATTTATATTCGTACCAAAAAAAAAAAAAAAAAAGTTTTATTAAAATGTACTAAGGATTCTCTGGTTCCAATGTCTTCATATGTTCCCAAAAGCACTAGTTAGTCAATAGCACCAACGTCAGTAGTAGATTTTCAATGAAACGCACATGTTAAATGTCTGTAGTAAATAACATTGTCTTGGGTATAATAGATCACTAGAACTGTCACAATATTCCGTACGTAAAATTAACTTAATTTGTAATATAAAATAAATCAAAATTCAGTTAAACACCGGTCTACTTATTTTTCTTTTATTTTTAACGAAAAGTTCTATTAATTTTTACTGACATAAATTCAACCCCATGTTCCGTAAAAACAAATAAATTTTCAGTTATTTGATATAAATTGACTATCAAAAAGTTAACTGAATATTCCGTAAAATCAAATAAATATTCAGTTATTTTGTAAAATTAAGTAATTTTCGTTTACTCCACAAAAGAGCCAAATTTCTAAAAAAAAAAACACCAGACAGACACTTGTCCACTTGTTTTTCTAATGAGAGAGAGAACATTATTGTGTACTTACCCTGTAACACGCGCTTGTTTAACTTTTGTTGTACTGTCCTCGTTTGTTTACAGAACAACTCACAATCATAAGATGCCAGCAGCATAACCGATATGGTTTCGCAATTATTTCACTTTAAAAATTTGATGCATTTAACTAATCATTTTAACAAATAAAAATTGGGAATTTGTTACACAAAACAAGCACATCGTTTTTTAAAGAAAAGTATAATATTATTTTTTGGTAGTTAATTTATATAAAATAACTGAAAATTCATTTGTTTTTATTGAATTCGCTGTTGAATTTTTGACCTGTAAAAATCAAATGAACTTTTCCTTATTTTAAATTACATTTTCATTTAATTTTTTTATTTTTCGAATTTATTCTATAAGATAAATTTCAGTTATGTGTTTTTATAAAGCTATTTTGTAATAGTCCTATTCCTTCAATTTTTCAGAAATGACTTTATACACTACCAGACTATTATATTGTATTTTCTTGTTACATTTTACCTTAGCTTTCCTTTGGAAAGCAATGAGGTATATTGTATGTACAGAAAAATTAACAATTATTAGACACCAGCAGAATGCAATATAATATAAAAGTAACCTTCGGAAGGAAATAATTCCCAGTTTCTATTTTCATTTAATTTTATATAAAGAAGAATTTAACTTAATCAACGGACAATATCAACTGCAACTGAAAATCCGTATTCATATGCACTTAGTTTTTTCAAAAACAGTGAGAATTAGTTAAAAATAAATTTGCTTGGAATTTTAAATGTTTGTTTATTTAAAAATGACTGAACGGAATACTTCTTAAATAAATTACAGTCAGTAACTGAAATAATATTGTGAGTGTACTGGTGACTGACTGTGTCAATAGTGAATCAGTACAAACAGATTCACTAGTGACATTTCCTGCAGGGAAATAATAAAAAATTAAAATTTGTTTTTGTTTTTAGTATAAATGTACGAAAGAAATGTTCTTGTCGACATTGTGGGCCAAGCAGATAGTTTTTAATAAATATAAATAAATTCGAAGAAAACTTGGTTACCAAAAATACCTAAATTTACAGAAAATGGCAAAAAAAAAATAAACACATTAAATACAATACCAAAACAAAAATAATCCATTAAACATTTTCTAACATTGAAACTTTAAATTGAAGTCAATTGTTACATTAGAAAAAACGTAAATTAAATATTTTAGCATATAAGAAATTACATCATGGATAAATTCGATCTTGTTTTGTTCATCTCATAGGAATCATTTGTGCCTACACTTATAAAGTTATTACAGTAACTGATTGTGGGTCATTAAATTCGTTTTCCGTACTGTTAAAATTTTATAAAAATATAGTTTTTTTTACGAATAATTTTATATCTCAACATTTGTGTTTGTTATTCAAAAAACAAACTACCAAAAAATAATGTTTTTCCGTATTTATTTTGTTATGTAGTTTGATTTTTTGTCGGTTAAAATATATTTTTTAAAAGTAAAAACTATTCAATTTTACGGAATATGCTGTTTAAAAAATAAAAAAAATTAAAAATGAATGTAAAAATCATTTGTTTTAAATGAAATGTAAATGATCCGTTTTTTAAATGAATTTTAAGTTGTTTACAATGAAACTTCGTTTGAATTTAACTAGATATTTTTTTGAGTGTATTAGTTTTAAATATTTTGAAGGTAAATCATAAACATGACGACATTTACCCAACCTTTTGAGTCCAAATATAGAATAAAAAAAACAAGTAAAAAAAGTATTGGCATTCAAGCCCGACTATATGATACCCTACATCACAGAAGATTTGGGGATTTGGGACCCATGGGCAATCATGGACACCGGCCTTAACAAAATTATGTTATGAGGTTAAAATTCATGTAAAATTTCTTTGTGCGAAATATTATTTACATATTTTCATCGAAATATTTAGTATTTTAGGATGGGGGTTTATATGGGACGTATGGCTACGTTTGGACCTACCAGGGCAACATTTTGTCAAGACATACTTGCTATTGTAAAAGTCATCATCGCCAACTTGTATGTTAATACGGATCCACGAAAAGCCCCCCCCCCCAATGAAATAACACCCAAACGAGAAATGAAATATTCCCCAAATTGTTTTCATACATTTTTGGGTGTTATTTCATATGAAATTTTTTGGGCCCTTTACATTTTTTTTGGGAATTATTTCATTCCTCATTTGGGGTTTTCAAATTATGAAATAATCTCCAATGAAATAACACCCAACAAATTTTTAAAATTCGGGGCTTGTTTCATAGCGTGTATAATTTGGGTGTTATTTCATTTTTTATTCGAGGGTTATTTAATTTTTAAAGCTGTTGGTTTTTGGGGGTTATCCTTGGTTAAACTGACTCTTTTATGAATTTTGGGCATAATTTCATTTTTGTTGCTGATGGGGTTTATTTCATTGGGGTTATTTTATTTTCATCATTTTATATTTCGTTTTCGCTTTGGTGTTCATTTCATTTATTTTTCGATGTTATTTCATTCACTGTTTTTGGGTGTTATTTCCTATTTTTTGGGATTTATTTCATTGGGGGTTATTTCTGGGCGTTATTTCATTGGGGGGCTTTTCGTGGAGCCGTTAATACATATTTACCATCATTTATAGGGAAGTTATGTCATCAAAAGCTTCTTTCAGGAAAATTTTGTAAGATGATTTTGATTGCAAAAAAAAAATTAGTTAGGACAAAAGAAAATCTAAATACAAACATAATAAGATGGTTTATAAGCTCTCAAAATACATGTAAAAGGCGGGAGTCAGCTAATTGAATATATCTGTACGGCAAATAAAATCAAATGAAATCAGTTTTATTTTCATGCCAAATTGCTTTAAAAAATTATAGGTCTAGCATGAAAAATGCTAAATTGGCAACACTGATTAGAAGTCTCTTAATATGGTGCGCTCTCTTTCTACGTATACGTATACCCGTTTTATTGATTTAAAATAATCATGCGTTCATGAATTTTCAGTATGTTAGTTTAAATTAAAATAAAAAGTCAATTTAATCACCTGTTAATGCAAAGCGGTAATGATATCGCATGCAAAAAAAAAAAATATCAGAAATGCAATAATTTCATGAAAGCTTTCACAATCTCTTAATTGACGCCTTAACCCTTTAGCCACAGAAGGTCATCAATAAAAGCCGTTTTCTGCAACATTCGAATTTTTACATTTTAGGACTCCAAAGCTTTATTATTCAGTACTAAATAAGTTATCAAATGGAACCAGTTTGAACGCGCAAATTGAATTCGTTTGGTAGAATTAAACGTTACTTTAGAGTTTTCCAATCGTCTTGGAAATTTTAATGATAAGTATTTATAATGTTTACTTTAATAATTTGTTCTTACTTAAGGAATGGTTAAGGGAAAAAATATAAACAAAATTTTTACGTATTTTTCGCTATATAAATTTGCTTTATAATTTCATCTGCTGGCTGGTAAAAATCAAAACATAAAACTTAAAAGATGACATCATCGGCGGAATGCCGGAATGGCTACAGGAGCTGGGGGCAATGAGCAGGATGCCGCGTTGCTGGGTGCCGGGATATTCAGGGGTTCCGTGTAATGTAAGTGCTGATGAGCTGGCCAGGGTTAGTTCAAACGCCCTGATGATGGGTCCCGAGCCCTTTTGTGGGCTCAGCTGGCCATCGGTCCAGACCCTTTTAGGAGAATGGGCTCAAAGGGAAGATAAGGAATACTGGGTATCGCTTCCGGAAATGCGTCATGCAATCGAATTGATCTCTCTCGGAAACGTAATGATGACGAAGGGTCTCAGCAGACGGGATCTGCAACTGTCGGCGGCTTATTTGACTGGTCACTACACGATCAAATAACACCTTTGTCGAATGGGCCTCGCGGAAGATCAGGAATACAGATTGTGTCTTGATGAAGGCAAGTCTGCGAAGCCCGGTACTGGCATGGGCCAAAAGGAGATACTTGGGGCACGTCACAATCGGTGCGTCCTGAGTTGGTGCAATATCGTCAAAAGACCTGGTGGGGTTTCTTTGGGAAGCAGTGAGTCTTTTGGCCATCTTAAGGCGAGTGGGTACAAAAGACCTAAGTTGGTCGCGGTACCATCGCTATAAGGGGAAAATCTCCCCGCTTTTTCATAAAAAAAAGATATTAAAAACAAGAGATAGCGGTAAGCGAAAAAATAAAGATTCATTCACTGAGCAGTCAAGAAATCACTTATTTGATGAACACAATTGATTATAATGATGACAGCATCGAAAACCCTAACAAGGGATGAACTAAAAGCGGAAGATAGTGGAATGCTTAGATATGTTACATTCTGTTTCAAAAAATGCTCGTCTATGTATAGTTGACCAGATGTGCTTCACCAATGTGTTTCATCACTAAGTAATCGGCCAGACTTGGAATTTTTGTTGCTGCAATTTTTAAAAATTCTGCTTTAAAATTGCATAAGTGTCCAGATTATGAAATTTTAGTTTTGCAATTTTGTATTATCAATTATTGCCAAATTATAGTTTTAACTTTATGGAGAAATAATTGCAAATAAAATAAATTTATATTTGTATTTAAATATAATTTTTTTTCCTTAAACCACTAAGACCGTCTTCAGGCGGTCTTTTATCTTTTATGTCTGCTGCTGTCCAGGAGCATTTTTTTAGCAAATGGACATCAAATTCGAGTTTTTCAACCCAAAAATGTCCTAGAACCAAAATTCATGTAATAATATAATACGTATTTAAGTAAATTTCTTGTTGAAAATAGTTTTTAAGATGAGTGTTTTTCATAGAAATTTTCTATGCGAGCGTTAACGTTCGAAATTTTCGAACATGCAGTTAGTTTCTGGATTAAATTTTTTCTTTATTTAAAACACCCAACAAAATATGATTTAATTTAAGTTTTTTTTAACAACTATTGAACACAACACAACTAAAATAACAATAATAATTACGAACTAATTGTAAATCAAATAAAATGAGATTTACAAAAATATTTTTATATAGTTAGTTTCCTATTTGTAAATCATAAATGAATTACAAAATGCTTAAATTACCATCTTTTTGTATAATAAACGCACACACATTCCCAGGCAAATTAAACAAAAATTTTAATCTAGAAAATTGATTTACATATTTTATAATTTACAAAACAAATAGAAAAAGTTAATTTTCAATTATAAATGAAAATACATAACATTATCTAAAAGAGAACACATAAGCACTTGCACACACACAACCAAACAATTGTGTATGTGTGTACTTATATGCATGTGATTTTTTTCATAAATATCCCTGTAGTTCATGTGGCTGTCTCCGAGCTGGTTATAATACCAGCCCCTTTATGGCACAACCAGTCCGAATGCTAGCCATATGACTGGCCAGTTTAACAAGGAGATGTCCTACTAGGGGGTTAATTGTCACCAAGAGGCCACAAAAAGAAAGTTCATAAGCCTGTTATTCTTGGCTTGCCCTAAACTGTCTCCTTATACCAAGCATAAATCTGTCCCAAGAAGGTTAGTTAATAACACTGGTTTACAGCCAAAAAATACCAAGAACTCCACATGACTAGATAAGTTAATTGGGACCTCCCGAACACGAAAAACGCTGTAATTTTTTTTCCTATGTACCGTTATTTTGAATAACGGTACTTTTGTGTTTTTCGATGTATGGTCCCACTCAAACCCTTGTGGAGCCCAACCGAAAAATCCGATCGAAATAAATCGCACCTCGTTGGAAAGGTAATTGAATGCCTTTTTCGTCGATATGCTAAAAATTTCTATCTGATAAGAAATGGATGAGTAATGGCTCCTCAAGTTCAAAATTTGTCTATTTTTTACGTTTTTTTCAAAATTTTTAATTTTTATTTCGTTTTTTTTTTCTACGTTATAGTAAATATCTGGAATGTTTTATTTTTTAACCAAATAGTATATTTCATTACCAACGTTTTCAGCGTATATTAAAAAAATTGGATAAAAAATAAAGTTTTTATTAAGGATTTTGTGGAACGACAATATTTTCATATTCATTGCTCACACACGAAAATTTAAATTTCAAATGATAACGGCCTTTTTGATATATCTAAATGTTTTCACTCAACGCTTACCAATGGCATTGAATTTTTGCAGTAGTGTATCGATCTTTCCAAAAAGTTGTGAACGATGTCCCATGCCTCCAAATGAGCTGGACCTAAACACTCATTAAATGCTTGGTCACCGTACAGAGCCCGAATTTGAGGTCCATCAAATACCTCTGCTTCAATTTTGCGCACTGTGGTTCTCGGAAATTTTTGTTTAAGGTAATTCATGGCAAGACTGTCTTTTGGCAACTTTTTCACAATATTTGTAAATAACCCAAGCTTAATAGGAGGCATGTGAAGCATTCCAGGACATCGCTCATACCATTTCATATCAGATAGAAATTTATAGCATATCGACGAAAAACTCATTCAATTACATTTCCAACGAGGTGCCATTTATTTCGATCGGACTTTTCGGTTGGGCTCCACAAGGGTTTGAGTGGGACCACACATCGAAAAACACAAAAGTACCGTTATCTAAAAAACGGTACTTAGGAAAACAAATTACAGCGTTTTTCGTGTTCAGGAGGTCCCAATTAACTTATCTAGGCATGTGGAGTTCTTGGTATTTTTCCAAATTAAAAATTTATATAGCAGTGTAAGCTGTGCCTACAAAATATTTCCCTTACTCTATAGTTCATGTGGCTGTTTCCGAGGTGATTATAATACCAGTCAGAATGCTAGCCATATGACTGGCCACTCTAACATGGGGTTGTCCTACGAGGGGGTTGTTTTACGACAGGGTAAATTGCCACCAAGAGGCCACAAAAGACGGTTCATAAACCTGTTCTTCTTGACCTACCCTTAACTGTCTCCTTATACCTTCCATACCACTCCCTTAAAAACCCCCAAATCATTCCCTATTAGTTCCGAAATTAAAAAAAACCTATCTGGACAACGTATAAAATGATTTATTTACCTATGAATTTTCTATCAACTTGTTTGGTCAGGGTGAAAATTACGGCATTCGATATCGATCAAAATTTTAATTTACATTTTTTTTTCGATTGATATCGAATGCCGTAATTTGCAACCAGTACTTAAAACCCATGAATCAAAAAAAGAAATATTGCGCACTCAGCCGTACAAAAAAATGTCTACTGCGCATCTACTACATCATCAACTAAATATGAGTCTTTGTTGTAAAAAAATGTAAGACACACACAAAAGCACATACACAAAGTCTATTTCTTCGTCACACACAAAAATAACGGACCTGCGCAATCTTGTTTCTTTGATTCATGCTTAAAACCCAACTGAAGCGCAGACAACTGTTTCCAAAAAACTCCCTTGTTGTTTTTGTTCTTTAAGACCCCTTTCACACAACAAAGTCTGTACAAAATTGTTTTTCCTTACCCCGACCTTACCGCTGGCATCTACAAACCAAGAGTTGCGCAAGAGACTTGCGCAAGTAACTTGCCGAGTGTGAAAGGGGTCTAAGAAAACGGTATTTTCCTCGTGTTTTTTTCTTGCATGTCTTCTTTTGACTCGCACATTCTTTTTCAATTTGTTTTCGCTTTAGGTTAAAAATATTTGCATTTAACTATTGTACTGTTGTTGCTGCGTTTCTGATTGTATTGCCATACGTTCTGTTTCTCTCTCTCATAAAATGAACGAAATGCTCAATGATCGACATTTTTTACTATTCACCATCTGCGACACAAAAAGACAGCAAAGTGACAGTAAAATTTTCCACAGTTTTAGAACCAGTCTTCAGAGAATAGACTCAATGTGAATAGTTTTAAAACCAGTCTACAGTGTTTATTATTGCCACTTTTGGGGTAAATTGCCACGAAAAAACTACAGGGATGTTTGTTAAATATTTCAACAGTAGAAAAGTATAGAGGCGAACTATTTTAATATAATTATTTATTCGATAAATTAATGCAATCAATATATTTTCCGATTGCAGTTTTACTCTTTTTATGCATTCCCTCCTTCAACACTTGTGTTTGTTTCCGCTTGGTGAAACTAAATTTATATTAAATTTGCTTATTGTATTAGTGATAGGGTGATTAAATGCAACAACACTAGAAGCAACTACAATATATCTGTCTAAACAAATTTCATTTTTAAGCTGAAAGAAAAAAAATTAAAAAAAAACTATTATTGAAAATTTAACGAAATAAAAACAAATATAATAAAACCAAAACCACATCCGTTTAATTTAAACATACTTTATTAAATGTACCGCTATTTACACACAACAACATTCATACACTCTCTAAAACATATGCTTACTAAAGCCCGTGTATGTATGTGTTTAGATTGTTGTTTGCTCGTACGTTCATTTGTTTATGGGGATAATTGTATGGCCAGGTATTCCAGCGGGTGCATTGTTAGTACTAGTTAGAGAAAAGTGTTGGTAATTTATAGAGCTTATACGATTTTTCCTTTACTCTATACCTGCACTATGGGAAGAAGTTTGGACTTTTGGGTAAAAATCAAAGAAACATAAATTAGAAAATATAGGATTGTTGGGTTCAGAATAAGTGGCAGGGACTTTTGTTTCAGGGTTGCAATTTAAAATATTTAAAAATATCTTATATTTCCGATAATTCTAGAGCTGAGATCAAATCTGTTTGTTCGCTAAGTTTAAATTTAAGTTTTATTATTTGTCACCTTAAACGACGAAATATGACGGGTACAAAGATATTAAAATACAATAGACAAATGTGAATTATGTACTTCAACGTTAATAGATTGTATGTTGGATAATGCACTAATTTCTTCAACTTTATCCAAAAACGTTGAACGTTTAATTCAAAATTTTAAATTCCACAAAACTGTAAACATATAAATATAACAAACTCATAGTGCTCCTGTATAAAACAGTTTATTACATTATATGAGATTTATGTATTTATGTACTTTTGTGTTTGTAAATTTATAAACACATGTATTGTTGACGCGTTTAGACAGACGTATGGCCGGAAGCAAATACCTGATTTCCCCAGATAACAATGTGTAAGAACTAACGGATTTGCACTAACGTTATTTATACATATGTATGTATGGATGTATATGCGAGATTTAGTATTTATTCATACACATACATATGCTTTAGGTTTTTTCAATGTTATTTTTCTGTCGCCAACTATGATGCTAAAATAGCGGTATTTGCAACAGCCAAAAACAACATCAACCGTTACAACAAACACTCACACATCACTTTAAAATTATTGTTTGTTATTTATTTATAGATGAGTGTGTATTTGTAAAAGTTGCTGTATATTCTATGTGCAACATATACAAACAAATGCATTAAACTAAACATTGTTGAAGTCTACAGTTGAAGAGCGAATGTTTGCTTTAAAAAATAAATAGAAAAATACTTCAACAAACATTTTTTTGCTTTGCTGTGCGAGTAGTTAGTTGTTGCAGGCTGTTGTTTTTACTACTGTTGTGTTCTATAAATACGTACAAATAATGCTTAACTAGCAAGACACACACACACACATATGAGTTTTTAGTAGATGAATTGTTAATATTACAAATACACTTGCATGAAATAGATTTATACATATGTTTTTGTACTTGTATGTATTTATATTCACTGTAATATGTTAGGATTATAGAGCAATTTATTTAAGTGGGCTTAGGGACACATACTATACACACACAAACACACACGCACTAAATGATTCAAGTGTAGTTAGTACTCTTACGATATGTTGCTACTTATACCATTACAAGTGCTACTACATATTTATATATATTTGTTTTTGTACGTGTGAGTTTTATAACAGTGTTTAGGTCAGCATTTATTTATTTAGTTTTTTTTTTATTTTATTTGCTGTTTGTTTTATAAGGAGATTTGCGTAATTTGGTAACGAAATTGATAATAACTCGTACTTAAGGATAAAAAAGTACTTTTTTAAAAATTTACTAAATAAAACTGTCATTTAAAATATACTTTCCAAAAGTTTTTTTTTTAAAGGGATACGACAAGAGTTATGCTAGGAACACAATCAAGTCGTTCGTCGTTTGAACGCACGACATATCGCTATAAATTTTTCGAAAACGCTTCACATGTTTTGTTTTGGAAAATAATATTGAAAAATTCCAAATTTATTCAAATTATTGTTTGTTTTTTTCAAACCAAAAATAATTAAATTTTATATGTTGAATTTTCTATGACAGAACGGTCGTAACCGGCGCACAGTTGCTGAAAATTGTATTTCATTGGCCAAAAGCTCAATTTTTGTTTTTCACCGATTTCCAGAATCTTAATTTTATTAAATATTAAACATATTAAATTTAAGGTTATTAAACACAATTTTTTTTAAACTCAGAAAATAGTGATTTTTTTTATATTTAATCCGATAGATATTATTATTATTGCTCAAAAACTATCATCGATAATGACCTGCTAGCTATTTGCTGGGTTGGTAGATGTTAAGACATATTTTTAAACTACTGCTTTAGTAAAATAGAACCTTTGCGGATCAAAAGGCATTAGGAAGGTAATACCACGAAGGGAAAGTTGAAAGTCTTTTCTTTAACCCTGTATATACTCTTGTACCCAGTTGGACCCGTCTGTTTAACACTTTTTTAATTTTAATGAAATTACCCCCAAAAATTTTTTTTATTCCGCAAAAATGATTGCATAAGTAACAGAAATCATGTGCTATTGCCTTCAAAAAATTTTTATGATATAGGGAATATTGATAGTGATCGAAAAGAATACAGGTAGTACAAACAAAAATCGTTATCCGTTATACTACGTTCGCATTAGTGTATTTTATAGCAGATTAAAGAGCTTAAACACGCGTTTACGCTTATATATATTGTGAATCCCACCTTAGAAGGGATTTTTAAATTTGTTTTGGTCTTTTTATATTAGCTGGCTCTTATAATATTCTATGACCCTATAACTATACAATGCGTTGTTATGTTTGTGTCAGGTATTTTATAACATATAAATGAAAGGATTTTAAGTTTTTGAATTCTTTTTATTCCACCTGTATTTGGTATGAAAAAAAGTATGAAAGGGTAAAAATTAAGTGACATTCAGATGCAAACTCAGTGGATATTATATATCTGAGCAATAACAACGTTTTTCATAAAACATGGATACCTTCAGCTATAAAGACAAAAACGATGAAGATGTTAAAAATTACACTCGAGAAAAAAGGAAACTTATATTCATAAAGCACTGAAATACAATTGGACTTAGAAAATTATTATCTGCTTTCATTAAACATTTAAAACAGCGACACAGGAAATTTGATTAGAAAGATCTAAGACAGACATTGTATTAGGAAAAAAATACAATTAAAAGTTTTTTTTTCATCCACATATATGTATGTGAAATGTTTTAATAAATAAGAAATATAGAATTCAGCGGATTTATTTTGCTAATAATTACAAATTTTAAAGCAAAAAATAATAGATTCTTTTGTAGTAATAGCAAGATTTTAGATAATATTTCTAAACTTTTTTAGGTGTAATCAAATTTGACAGCAAAAAATTATTAATTTTTCAGTAATAATAGGTCTGTCTGGGTACTTTTCCAGTAGCAAATAGTCAGTAAATTTTTTTTGGGAGAATAAGACCAATTTTACATTATCGGCTGAAAATATATTAAAAAGTACGCAGACAGTATCCAGTGAAATCTTGCAAGAAAACAGCTGATCAGTGTGTAAACAATTGAAATTACAAACGTGAGCCAAGATAGCGTCGAATTTGGGAATTTAAAACCCGGGAAAACGAACTACCCAAATTATGGTGATTTACAGAATTTAAAAATGTAAAATAACTAATATTTTTAATGAAAATAGAAAAATATACTTTTAGGAACACAATAAGCGATGCGTGCAAAAAATCGATCGGTATGTTTCCGAGATATTTGGGTGCATCCAAAATGGTCAGTAAAAAGCGTTGCTGATTTATCCCATGGAACAGAGGCTTTTGCACGTTATAAACTGTATATATTCTGAAAGTAAATCGTTTCATTCAAACAGTAAATAAAAACAGCTGTTCAAACTAGTTGCAAAATCTTGCAAGCGGAAATTTCTCCAGTAACATTTTGCAAGTTCTTTTACTTCCAACTGTCAAAAAATTCTCTTTTTGGCTCTCTCGGTGCAAGAGATTTGGGGTACGCAGACAACATTTTGCAAGATTTTGCACAAAATTATGCAAAATATGAGTACGCAGACAGACCTAATAGCAACATTTTCAGTTGATTTTACTTTTAAATTAAATTTTTTTTTACATTTTTTATTAAAATTTAATTTATGTGATTAAAAAAATAAAAAAACCCATATTTCAAGCTAAAGTTTAATAAATCTAAAGTTCTACTTTGCTCTTAGATTCCCCGATAACTACTCAACCGATTTTAATGAAGTAGAGAAAAGTTTAAGAAACTATCTTTCGATTTCACTTAAATATCTTCTTCGTTTTAAAAGTTTCAGAATTTTGGCCAATGTAAAACGGTTTTTAGCCACGGTGCGGCGTATGATATAGAATAAGATCTATGTCGCCTACGACTTAGATACGCTTCTAAGTTTACGGCAGCTATTGTGTGCTTTTGTATAAAATATTACTCGTTTTAATTTGACAACGTATGAACGTCGTACGATACTACGTTCATACGGCGCAATTGTGTTCATACGGTGAAAATTCTCTTCAATTCAGTTACCTGTGAATTAAAAAGACCAAGGAAACACATATCTTAAGGCAAAATTACTTTGTACGTTCTGTTCTTTTATGAATCAGCTGTTTTGTTTCTGTTCAGTTGAAAGTATGCATATGTTTTTTGTTTTTCCCTTTTTCGTTCTGTTCTGTTGCGGACAAATCTGCTGAAAATAGAACTCAACGTTAAGGTACGGCCAAAGTGCATATGTATGAGTTTGTTGTGGTTTGAAAAAGTTGTAATTTTTTGCTGAAAGCTAGAGAAAAATGTTTTTATGAATAATTTTTTTAAAAGTAATGTATTTTTGAAATACACTTTTATTTTTGTTTTTAATTTTTACGAAAAGTTTTTTCACAATTTCAATGTTTTTCTGTTTAAAAGCAGGTAAATCATGTTAAAGAAAAAGTAATTACAAAGTATTTGCTTCAGAAAAGAACGGCTGCCGAAAGTTAAAACTAATGAGGCCTTTACTAAAACAGTCACAGAGTTGGGGGTTTTGAATGCTGAGTTTATCTCCCGTCTTGTTTAGTCGATTTGTATGTTTTTTATGTTTCATTACTTCTTTAAAATAATTTTTTTTTATATGTTGGACGGTACCTTTTTCATGGAAATTTGTTTTCCATCACTAGTTGTGAAGGGTATGAAAGTTTTTGAGTATCTTCTTAGACTGTACAAAGCATATACGCTTTGACCACTACAAAAACATATGCCACTACCACTACCATAAAATAAAACTTGCCAATACAAAAAAATACTGGTTTCGCTATTCATAGTTTAGTCATCATATTGCCATTAATAGGATTGCGATAGTTAATGATCGATGTCGACCCATTATCGTTCCGAATTATTAAATTTGCATTAAAATGGCATCGTTTTGTTTGCGCATATTTTGTTGAAAATGGATATTAAGGCATATTTTGGTTTTAAATGCATTTTTTAACATTTTTGAGTAATAAATTTTTTAAATTTCCATTTTATCAAAAAAAGCTTTTTAAAAAATTTTAAAATAAATAAATAAATTTTATTGATTTCGACAAAGGCTCATTCTATTTTTGACCGATGCGGCACCATACGTGGCTAAGGCTGCCAATGGGCTTAAACTATTTTATACAAAACTGTTACATGTTAATTGCTTGGCACGTGTTACTCCGAGTTGCAGAGAAAATTAGAAGAAAATTCGATAATACTGATAAAATGGTTTCAAACGGGAAAAAATAGTTTTAGAGTCTTATTCGCGAGTTGCAATTTTTAATGAAATGTATCCCTTGGTATCCTTACCACCGCAGCTAGTAACAACCCTGTAATGCCTAAAAATTAAAATTTGATAATTGACCTTAAATCGAATTAAATCACTTGCAATCATTACATTTTAAATATTTTCAAAATAAAAAAATATTAATAGCATCTAAATTGATACAAACTATATTTTTGCAATTAAAAAAATATATAAAAATATATTGTATTATTTTGTAGTTTTTCCTTTTATCTGGTGAATACAATAAACACATTGACATTTTTTTAAAATTAAATTTGAAAAATCAGGCATTTAAGTGTTAACAAGATGGGGGAATCTTTATCAATTCAAGACTTTTATTACAGAATTTGTTGCTCTCAATGCTTGTGCATTAAAAAAGTAGAAGAAATTTTAAATTTAATTAAGATTAAAATTCAATAAGCATTTGTATTTTCCAACCACGAATATATTGGTGAAACAATGACTAAATTTAAGGTATTAAGTCAGCTCAAATTAGTTAATTGAGCAGAAAGTAAAATAAACAATATGGAAGGAAGAATTGACCAACAAAAAAGAAAAAATCAAAAAGCATTGCAAAAAAATTTAGGTTTAAAAAAAATAAAACAATTTTTGATCTGTACCTACTAACAGTGTAGTTTTTTTGATGCTGAAACGTGAGGAGCTATTACTCCTTTATTCTAGTTAATGTAAATTTTAATGTGAGTAATAATTTTTGTGTCGATCAACATTACATTGTTTTTATGTTCACTGTATTGTTAGTATATTTTATAATATTTAATCTGTTTGATATGGAGTATATTAAAAAACAACAACAATTTAAAAAATATATATTTTTCAAACGTTTTTTAGGGAGTCAAAAAATGTTCATCAATAAGATTAAGTTTTATAGTACTTCATTCCCAATTCTTACTATTGATAAACTGAAATTTAATGTTGATATGATAAGGTATTCCAATGCGCATTCCACAAGTTGCTTAAGCCATATCAGCAGTAAACTTCATTTAAAGATTTTAGAAAAGCTAAAGATTTTATTCAAATAAAACTGTTAAGCGAATAGGAATTATAAACACTCAATGGTCTTACACGTAATAATATCAAAGTATAAACAAAACACCAACAGCAAACAGTGAGTTTATCTATTCTCACAATCCCATACAATTAGAGTTGACAAAAAATTAACCAGTTGCAGTCGGGATTTAAAGAAAAAATAAACTTTTTGTCTATCTTTCCGAAAATAAATACACTTGTTTTTTTTCTACAGTATTTTTTTTGTTTTTTTTTTTGAACTATGTGTTTCTTTAAGGTTATAAAAAAATAAAAATGAAGAAAGTTTACCCAAAAAAGAAGTACGAGATAAAATAATTATAGTTTTATTAGTTTTTATTATTTGTATACAAAAATAATGTGGGTGGAAATAAATATAATCAACATAATAAAATTCAATTATTGACAATTGCAAAAAAGTCAATTCAGTGTAAAAAGCTGGAAGAAAACGTAAGACTACTTCAGAAAAAAAGATATAACAAATCAACGCTAACAACCAGACGACTATGAGCTTACAAATCCTTGAAAAAAACACTTATTGCTTAAAATTTATTTTTTAGAAAATTTGCAAAACTTAACTTCAATGGTCTCAAGAGAAGCAAAAATATGTTTTTATCGATGAATACAAATTTTTATTTACACTGTTCGAATGGCAGGTGCCTGGTGTGCACACCAAAAGGTGAAAGTTCTAATCCTAGATAAGCAAAACGTTCTGTTAAACATTATGATGGCAACGTTATGGCCTGAGAGTATTTTTGCGGGCAAGTAGTATATAAAATCGATAAAATTATGAGTTGAGAGGACTAAAGTTTGTCAGGCGTAATATTGAAATACGCATCTTGGCTCTATCAGCACGATAACGATGAATATACAGAAGTGGTCAAAACGTTTGCAACAATCCTTATTTTTATGACAATATTTTAATAAAAATAAAATTTTAAATTTTTCGATATCTATGGTGTTTTCTTTTCTACAAATAATGTCACATTTTATTTAAAAAAATGCAATTTGGTGTTTGTTTCTGAAAAAGGATTTGCTCTCTAAAAGAGCAGCGTATTTTATTAAAACAAAATCAGCCTTAAATGTCATAAATCATTGCACTTTACCGCCTGGATAAAAAGAGATTGTAAAGAGATGGCTTCTGTTTATATATGGGGCTACCAGACGAAGTTGGGAAAAATCGCCTCTTATTAGGACAGTAAAAATTTTATGTTTTAATAGTTATTTTTTCTATTATTTTATAGTAAAAACAAAAGAAAGCATTACATTGTTAATGGTAGGTTGTCAGCAGTATAAAATTTAAATGAATTCGGTGTTATAAAATTAGTTTTGGATAAAAAACGTCAAATCAAGAAATCGTAAAAACTTGGTGTTAATCAATCGGCAATCTGGCAAAGGTTTTTTTCTTGTTAACATATTTTATGAGAAACGAACTAAAGAGATTGGAATTTCGTCATTCATTTTGTTCATTTATTTATTTATTTAAATCAATCTATTAACAAATTAAGGGGTATGTATGATTTGACGAACACACTTTTTGATTTATGTACATATTTTTTTATATATTGAAGAACAAACTTTTTGTAAGCTGTTAAAAACAGGGCTACCCAATTTTGTGTTTTATTCTCGTCAAATAAAAAATTGCAGTATTACATGTTCGGCAAGACATTTTATACATGCACCTTTTAGAATGTGGTATTTTTTTGTAGAAAAGAAAACACCATAAGTTTTAATCGGCTTAAAAGAAATAAAAATGTTGGTGGCAAATTGTATCCAAGTTTTGGGTTTGGAATCAGAACAATTAGTTCAATGGCTAAGTAACGACAATGTATAACAACCTTTTTAAAACATTTATATTTTTGTTAAAAAAGAACTAACATAAATTGATGAGAGAATGCACCGCTTCTCATTAAATTTGCATAAATTCGTTTTATATGACTGGATATCATACTAGTAAATATTTTATTTTTAAAAATATTGGTTCATAATACAAAGGGACGAAGCTGTAATATCAGATATACAAACATGATAGTCTGCAATTAACATACCCCCATACATATGTGCGCGATCCAATTATAGGAGTTTTGAAATATCTCCGAAAATCTGCTCAAGATTTTACTTATTTCAATTTTGTTTTGTTTGATATTGAAAACAATACAAATTGGCTTTTTAGCTATGCTGGTACTTATGCAAATGGTTCCAAAAAAAAACTTAATTAACTACATATTGAATCTAATGTTGTTGTGTTGATTTTAATGAGCCCTTAATCTTATTCCCGCAAATGCATTAAATTTATATACAAAAGGGATCTGTTAACAGTTTATTATTGTTCTCGAACGTATGAATAATAGTTAATATTTAGATGTTACTCATACGCACAGATTAATGTTATACACACAGAAAAAATTCTCCAAAATGTCTCACCAATTAAAGCATTAATCAAAAATAAAATCGCTTTTAATTCAAAACTTAATCAAGTGAATTTAATGTTTAATTGATACTATTAATTTGTTTACTGGGGCAAATTTAATAAATTTTTTAATTAATATCACAAATTTTTTAATTGATATCAATTTTTATTTTATATGTGCAGGATGGTGCAGAATGAGCTATATGGCTTAAATTCTTTAAAACTTGTTTGTTTTTGCGATTAAGTATTACTATTTATTTTAATACAGTATATTATTACGGAATTTTGTTTGATAGGCTCTAAAAAATGATAGTGACCATTTCCTTCTCGCACAGACGTCCATTACTTTTCGAAAAATTTGGGGTGAAATGTCCACGGTTTTATTTAAAATGTCGGTTTTTAGTTCAGGGATGTTTGTAGCCTCTTTTTTCTGTCTGGAGCTGTTAAATTTCATTAACGTAAAGGCCAATTAAAATCGCTCGTTTGTGAACAGCTGGCCTAAAAAAAATCTTCTAACATCATCCGATATGAACAACCGTTGACAGTGATTAAAATAACGCTATAATTTTTAATGAAATATGGGCTTATTATTCTTGCGAATGATACACCGCATCAAGCCGTGAAATTTAATATACGCAGAAAAAATATGCTTGGGCATGGTTACGGCAACCACACTATGTTTACTGTAGTATTATATTGCTGTCGTAGACAAACAATATTTATTTTTATTTAATATCAGCAATATAATAGTATCTGTAAATATTTCATGTTTATCGCATTTATAAATTTGAGTATTGCTAACTGAAAAATAATCATTTTTCTAACAACTAAATAATGATAACTTTGACAACTATTACATGATAACTTTCTTAACGTGTGCTCATAATATGTTTAAGATGCAATCAAAATATCTTTACTCTAATAATATTTTGTTGTCGGCATTTGTAAAATAATTTTTCATCAATTGTGTCGTTTTTTCAAATAACCCTATCGAATTACACAGAGCAACAAAATGCGGGACATCACCGGCAGCCTTAACACTTTAAACGCGAAATGAAACTAGACTATTGGTAGAGCAAATCTACCAAAGGGTTTTGAAAAGTTACCTCGGGTTCCCGAAATATCGGCTCCTAAAATTTTTAATATTTTGAAAAGGCGTTTGGTATAAGTCAAAAATATATACTTAATGTACTTCTGAGCTAAAGTACTATTTCAGATGTCTTCAGTGGAATTAAATGGCGATTCTTTTCTTAGAAAATTGTAACCCTCTAACACTCATTTTGTCCTTTTTTTACCTTCACTCAATAGTATATTTAAACGGTACTTTTTTATTGCCTTTATTCATAATAATACCACACAAAGATTGTGAATAACTTAAAAGAAAGTTCATGTAGTAGAACGTAGGGCATCAACGAATCTGCTCCATTCATGACGGTTATTGGCGAAGGATTTTAATTGACTCCATTATTTATTTGTTCGGCAGTCTTTTACTACACAGAGAAAACAGATTCGTGATCACAACCGAATTTGGCGCCAATCGAATTTCGTCGGTAGCACGTACTATCACACAATTCGGTTACAATTACTGAAAACTTCGTTGCTTAGCATAATATTTTTGATAGCAACATTTGAATTTTTGTTAGCTGTTAGAATGATTATTAGAAACAAAATTGTGCTTATAGCCGAATATTTGATAGTTACAACTGAATTTACACACAATTGGTGTTCATAACAAGAGATTTGATTGTCGTTATCAATATATTTTTTTAACCGGTTGCATAAACCTTTTTCGCGATATATTCGATAGAAAATCAAAATAATTTCAATAAACTCCATTTTTTTAAAGTAAATTTATTTTTTAGTATTTTTATTTATAGTTTTTACATTATTTAATTTTATTCAAACATAAAAAACGAAGACATGTCGTTTCACTGCAAGCTCTTTTTAACAATGACATGGCCCATACTTGCATTAAATTGGAACAGCCCAGGATCAAAATGAATCAAGTAGTTCAATATAATTTACAGGGCATACAAAAATAATACATATGTACTTGTTTATGTACATACTTATAAGAAATATTGGCATACCGCACAGTAGATCTCTTGGTGAAAGAAAGAGAAAAATTATATAACGTATGGAAGACCGGAAACACTGGGCTAACTGGAAGCCAGATAAGAACGGACGCCCGGTTAGCACTACTAAATCCATGGCAAGTGTAATGGGATACTCGTGGAGAAGGTAGGTGGGCCTTTCGGTTAATCCCTTAGTGCCGGTTCACACAAGTCAAGTTTGACTCGTCAAGTCTTGAGTTTTTAGGAGAGAGGGGAAAAGAAATTGCATTCTCTTTTCCCTTCTCTCCTAAAAACTCAAGACTTGACTTGACTTGTGTGAACCGGCACTTATATTCGCCGCTGAATAGAGAGAAAACATGGAAGCATGAGTTATTTTACTACGCAGATGATGACCGATCATGGTAGTTTCAACAGCTATTATAGATTTAAAACTTACAAACACTGTGACGAATGCGGTGGTAAAGAAGATAATGCTGAACACAATCTCTTCCATTGTCCAAGATGGGATCATGAGAGACTTGAACTAAACGACATACACCATGTGGTTTTTTCTCCTGAAATCGTGGTCGTGGAAATTGTGTGAAACCTTTGTCTGCCGCATAATGAGAGAAAAATGCCGCAGAGTTCCAAACCCCTAATCTCGTTGGTAGACGGGAGTCTAGGATTAGGACAACTATGTGATGAAGACGTGTACCAACACATAACCAACCACCCTGATAGAATGCTACAGTGGTACCGGGGTGGATTGGAGAAGATATCGTGTGGCCACTAGATGATAGCACGTAGTGATAGCACGTCCATTAAAAAAAGTACTTTTAAGAATACGTAAATTACTTACCTCTATTTATTAAGTTTTTGTACATTTTCCGTTTTTGGCCGCAAAGATATTTTTTAAATATAAAATTAAAAATTATTTTAATTTATCAAATGTTTTGACAGAAAATTTATTAAGCAATTGGGGCTTTTAACTATTTGTTGGTTGTGAATTTCGAATAATTACATTTTCATTTCTTGTACTCGAATTGACTCTATTCCAACATTTAATAATTAGCTGCAATAAATGAATTAACATTTATATTACAAAATTTATTGACGAGAGCAAATATTTAATTGCAATCACCAATATTCAGTATTGCGCTGTATTAAATTCGGTTGTGATTCTAACCATTTGTACTAATTTTTAGAACTAAATTTAATTAGTTATCATAACTAATAAAAGAATTTAAGGAATCATATTTCAGTTAGAATAACGTTTTAATAATCAAGAGAATTAAAAATCAGTTAGAACTATACATTTTTAATAGTTGCAATAATAAATTATGTTAGTTGATCAATATTTTATTACTGCAACCGTTTCCCAACTAATTTGTTTTCTGTGTGTAGGGTTCGTTGCCAGGGGTTAAGAGGGCGGCTGGGTCTGCGTTGACCTTGGGGATTCCATTCTTAGGCGGCTCTTGCGATATCATTTCCTTCGGAGTATATGGCATATCCACGTCCATTTACTCTTCAGTATCCCCGTTGGCCAGAAAATTTTGTGTATTTGTCGTAGGCATGGTACCCCGGGTTGTGCAACCGTATAATAGAATCGACATGACACTTCAGTTGAAAATACGTTTTTTTGTTTTTCTGGATACGTGGTTAGATCCCCATATCTTGTGTATACCGTGGAACGATACTCTAGCTTGTTTATTCTGTTTCCGCTTAATCGTGCAATGTATGTTAAACGGATTTTCGAAATTCCGGGCACGATTTTTGGGTCTTAGAAGACCCATTACGAAATTTAATGCAAAAAATATTCTTCGAACATTTAACACTCTAAAGTACCGTTTTAGTATACTTTTGTGTGGTAGTTAAAAAAAGGACAAAAATTACACCCCAAAATTAATTATAATGATAAACAGGATAAGAATATGGTTAAGGGAAAAATATTATGATGTTATATGACGAATATATTTGGTCATAATATGATTCAATCATAATCGTAATATGGTGACTACAATCATGAATCTTATCAAAATATGTTTCTCTTAGAATATGTTTGACACAACCATGTTTTATCTTTGCGTGTGGGTGTAAATGTCGCTGATGAACAGCTCTTGGTTTTTCCGTTGGCCAAATTATTTTTCTTCTTTATTTATTGGTGACGTTGTGGGTTCAATCTGCTCATAGTCTACCCACTGTAAAAAGCATATAATAACAGCTGTTTCTTTCTTCTTGAAATAAAAGTAGCTTTTCCAGAGTCAACTAATGGGAAGTATTTTGAGTTGTCCCCATGTTGAATTTATATCACTTCTCTTGCATGGGGGAACAGGCATTGCATTAAATTTTTGTAAGCGAAGGTTGTAATACAACATTCGCTGAAGATAAGATTGCAGAACTTAACGTCATGCCTGTTCACCCTAGCAAAAGATTCATAAGAAGAATCCCTTAATGCATGTTTATGTGTCTTTTTCTTTAGAAGTTTCTTTTCATTTTTTATCAAAGGTTCGTTAGAGCCATCCGTAGCATACCCTCCTGTTTTATATGTCTTTTTGTAGTTTATTTTGGTTTATTTCGAACACAAAACTTATTTTGTAGTTTTTTTTTTTTTTGTTGATATTTTTTTACATTATCACGTGTACATTAGCAGCAAATACATCGTAGATTACACCCAATTTATAGAGGATTTATAAAAGCAAATTACCGCTGCTTAATAGGGATATATTTGTATTTAGTATCGAACGGTAAGAAGGGCAGGTATTTACAACTTGAAACCAAAATCCCACATATATTTATACTTTCGTTGTTTGTTGGGATTACGCTTGTTGGCAGCAACAGCTACAGCAACAGCAACAAAAAACACGACAACGTACATATTTATTTATAATTATTAATGAATTGATGTTTAGAAAACGATTTCAGTTTGTCTTTTTTCGCCGATAATTATAATAGATGCCACATCATGCAGTTTTACAACAAGCATGACATGAATAAATGAAAATGGTTTTTTTTCTAATTTACAGGGAGGGCGAGGAAGAGAATCAATAGCGTAGTTAGTTGTATCAATTAGTGTGTGTATAAATTTAGAACTTAATTTTGCATTTTGTTTCTGTTTAAATTTATAGCACCAAAAATAATTGAAAAAAAAAATAAGTTATTTGGTTTTGGTCAAAATTCTTAATTACTTTTAGAAAATTAATTGCATTTTTCAAGCAAAATTTTAAATGAGTTTTCAATAATTTATTTTTAATGATTATTTATTTTTTTAATGTTTAGCTTAATTACATTGTCCATTAATGGTGGTCGAAATAGAACTTCCGTTTCCATGGTATGAAATTCGATACATGTTTTTGCCTGTGTCTAGCAAAATGTGAAATTTTTCTCTTTTTTTTATTTTTAATGAAATTAAAAAAAAAAACAATAATGTATCATGTCTAAACTTGCTTTATCAAACTTTTTTTTTTTTGTTTTTTGCAAAAAGGTCTAAACAAATAGAGTAAAATAGTAAACAGTAGTGTGGCATACTAATTGAAGTTAAAAAACATTAAGTGGTTTACGATGTTTTAACTTGTCTGCTCGTTTTTTTTAAAAAACTTCAAATTGATATTATTGTTTCGAAATTTTTTTTGCTAATGTATGTATATGTATAATGTTGTATGGTTTTTATGCACAGAGATAAATACAGACAAATAGAAAATAAAAATTTTTTGAAACTGATCTATGGACATATTTGCTAAATTTTGTTAGCGAATATTTAGCAAAAAAGTGATGAAATAAAGTTTGATGTCCTTGTATCGCTACTTATATAAGATTTGTAGTTTTCCTAGAAATAATAGGCCGGCCAGATGATAAAGTGCATCGTTTTGAGATATTTTCGGTAACAAAATATTTTCTGTATTTATTATTCCAAGGGGCCATTTATAAGGATGCTCTCTGAAATAGTCGATATGATCCTTTTTCGATGACAAACTTATCTTTATTTATGGACAATATTTGAGCAGACTTGTGTTGCTGTACTAAACATTTAAAAAAAAAATATTTCCAAACTCTTAGGTTTCAGACATTGTTCTTTTTTCTATGTATACTATATTTTGAAAAAATTAATACTCGAAGGGAAACAATCAGAGGGTATTTAAAACGTACCGGCTGGTTTTTTTTTACATTAAAGTTAAAATCAGCATAAAAAATTCGAATTATTCGTTGATCGAAAATAAGCAATTTGTAATTATTCGAACAGTTATTTGCCTAGAATTAATTGGTTCATCGAACAACGACAATCGTTTGAATACACAATGTTTGTATCCGAGAACTGCAAAAACCACTTTTTTCTTGATTTACTCATATGCTTAAATTTACACAAATTCTATGCCTGCAAAGCAAATATCAACGTTGCTAATACCCAGCTAACATTTGGCCGATTATTTTTTGTAAAAATCACCCAAATGATTCTTTCAAGATCAGTTTTGATGAATAAAAACTGATTTATCACTTGAGTGATTGAAAAAGGATTCATATATTATGCATTTATATGTTAAAATAAGGATTTTTAAATATTTTGAATATTTGTTTTTGCCAAATGAAAAAATAAAAATAGAAACCCATAAGAAGCTTGGCTAAAAAAGAAGCACAAAAATTATTAATTAATGAACATAAATGTTAGTGTGAATTGTTTTTTCTCTTCTTTGCGAAAAAAACGATAACTTTTGTTTGGCTTAAAATAAAGCAAAAATTTTCGAAGAAAAAATAAAAATTATTGTCATGTTTATTTGAAAAATTATAAGAAATTTAATCAAAAACAATATAGTTTACGATTGCAAAATTAGACTAAAACGACTCAATAGTGATTATAAAAACTACCATTAAATTGATCAAAATGGATTCAGAAAATTGTATCACAAATGATTCTTTCAGGTGATTCATCGGTAGGGTACCATTTTCACGCAACAAGTGTATTAGGTTATGATACAAAATGTTAGCTGGGTATCGTCTCTTAAATATTTTATTTGTGCATATGTGAGTTTGATGATTAAACGTGCTTTGTTTGCATTCCTTGATGCGCACGCCATAACACAATTGATCAGTTTTTGTATTTGTATACAGCGTTACGGTTGTATATTTTAAAAAAGGGGCACTTGTTTTAAAACGTATTTTGTTCAATTTATTTAATGTTCAAGTAATATTTTATAAATGGTAAAAAAAAATAACAGAAAACATTATGTAGATAATAACAATATTCAGCAAAAACCAAGTCAGAAGCAATATTTTTTTGATGTCGTTTTAATTGACTTTAGCGTACCAAATACAAATCTGTTCACAGATTTGTGGGCTAAACCAATATATTGACCGAAATAAGGCGGTTATGCTTATTCGTTTTATCATAACTTGTAGTAGCAACAACGGTAACGCTGCTTCTAAAATGTTTTTGTATGTGTACCTATGCGTGTTTGTGTTTTATTAAAATTTTTTTCCGAATCCGGCATATGAAAATACTAATACGTACTTAATAGTAACAAAGCCGTTCTCTGGTATGAATAAAAAAAAGGATTATGGCTTAAGCAATCCATGTCAGAAAACGACAACTGCAGTAATTTCTTCGAAAGTTGTGTTTTTTACCGTAACCTTAGCAGTGACACAGTTTTTGGCTTAGTCCGTTACAGAACTGAATAAAGTTACATTTTGCGGAGAATTTCGCCCTTGTTTTGACATATCTTATATTTCAGGATTTGGTTCGGTTCAGCTGTGAGCCGTGCATATTTAATTTAGCATTAAATTATCTCTTAGGGCAGTAGTTGTGCAAAAAGTTTTATTCCACAGAGCTTTTTGTATGGTCACTAGAGGAAACTGTTAATATGCAATTGCATGCTTTTTTCTTTTACCACCAATAAAAGTAAAAACTAAGGCCCATATTCGTAGTCCAAACAATGTAAATTCTCATTTAAGACCGGCTTTAAATACATTTATTTTTTGAATTTAAACATCGATTTGTAAGTTCATATTTTCATAATTCAAACGATTTAACCTTTTTAAAGCATACTGTGGGAAAAGGTTTCCTGTTGATCTGCAACCAGTGAAATGCGCATAAGAACTAGTTTTTCCCTCAACAATAAATTTCAGTGTATTTTTTAAAAATTCACTCACTTGATAATTTAGCAAGAAATACCCACATAACCATAGAAGTATATGGTTAAATAAAACACAATATGTTTAAAATTTTCTTTAAAAATAGTTTTGTTGGAGGTAAATATATTTAAACATGATTTTTCTCTGGGTAAGTAGAAACAACAATCGATTGACTATTTCATGTCGTTCAAGTTGTTTTTGACAGAATTTTCGAGATGCAGTAGAATTTTGCAGCGAATAGATTTATGCAAAGTGTTTTTTCTTTTTTTTTTAACTGTTAACAAAATGTTTGTTGTAGCATAAAATATTTTTTGAAGACGCTAAATTGTCCCATAATTTTCTTATTGAAACAAAGCGAGTTTTTCGACAAAATAAGAGTATGAACGAAAATATTAACATTATGCAATTAACGGCGCAACTTTTGCATGCAAAACTTTTTTTGTTTCTTAGAGTTGTACGCAAGCGAACGGGGTTGATAAATTTGGGTTAGGTTAAAAAAAACTTACAAATCTTTGGTCAGGGACCATTTTGGTCCACTTTGTATTTTTTATACGTAACTAAAAATTATACTATTTTCGCAGACTTTTGAAATAATTTATAAACGATTCCCCAAATCCTCTCCAGTTTGTTATTATCTGTTCATTTTCTCCAGGAGGATTGAAAATCGGCTAAATTTATACAGCAGTGTTATTGTTGAAATTCTAAATGAAAGTGACTCAGATATTTGAACTTCTTCCACATTAGATGAAAATATTGAAAGGCAATGTGGTTTTGAATAGATTGGAGTTTTAGCAGATAATATTATATCAGTACCACCAGGTACACGTTATGCGCTGTCCAGATGCCGTTTTGTCTAATTTTCTGCTACTTCCCCTCCGAGAGTAAAAAAAATAATCACTGAAAATACGAATAAATACAGTGAACTAATGTACACAAAAATCTGAGTGCTTTTCATAAAAATTTTACTACATGTTCTATCACTTGTGTTGTAAAAACAGCAAATAAATGTGAAAGCAAATGGAAAGAATTAGAAAAAATCTTGTGGGCATCTGTTAATTGATATATACAATATTTTTGATCTTGTGTAACGTAAAGTGAAAATCATAACAATTTTGTATTGCAGAGGCAAAAACGAAAACAGGCAAGGTTTGTTTGATACATGTTTTGGTCTTGCAATATTCCGGTCCATTATGAGCAAGTTCTATCCGTTGTGATGATGTTTTCAACAGAAGACAACAAAGAGTAGCGACAAGTTTGCTCCTATTATCGAATTATGGTACAATTGGGAAGCTCTTCTTCCAGTATTTTATAACAATCATGATAAGTTACTACAGCAAAAAAAAAAAAAAAAATTATTCGATGGCCAAATATTGTCTTTTATATACAGAAATTGATTATTCGTGGGCTGCAAACTATATAAATCGCCGAAGCCTGAGCTTTACGTCCGCTAGCTATGTGTCTATTATAAGAAAACAACGTGTTAAAAAGGACAGTAAGACCAAAACTATTGACTCAACACCAAGCTTCGTCATCAAAGTGTATACCATCTACAAGCAGTGAAATAAAAAAATTTGCTCCTAGGAAAAGGGGAATTTACAATTGCTGTAAATCCAAATGTGATGCCAAATGCACTATAAGCAATTGATTTGCATGCAATTGAATCGGAAAACAAAACAATTTGTGCATCTTGCATCAGGCTTAAGTTCATCAAATTTAATTTTCATTAAATTATTTTTATGAAGAAAGGAATTTTACAACATGAAAATTAATTAAAATTGTTATTGATAATCATTCATTCTTGACTGACCTGAGATTCGAACCCAGGCGGCTGGTTACCATGACATGTTTCGATCGCAACCTCTCGATCTCCTCAGATGGATTTGCCGTCTTACACTCGCAGCCATCGACGACTGCTGACGTCAATAGTCAAACATCAATCCTTAAACCAAATTGTATTTTAACCTTTGGTAGATCGAAATTTGCTTTTTTGAATGATTATCCATTTTAATTGATTTAACATGTTTTTCCTAACTTCTGTTTTTTCCGTACTTATTTTTTGTTTTTTCATTTTGTCTTTCTTTTTCTTGTTGACCTTTAAATATAAAAAATAAAAATAAATTTGACCAAAATGGTCCAAACCTAACAGCAGGGTTAACGTTGTCAACTTTTGTGATGAAGAACACGCGCCATTTTCATAAAAATATTTTAAATTTAATAGAGGTTTAAAAAACAAACTAAAGCGAAGTTCGACCGTATTTTTTATTTTTTAATTTTACAAACAATCCAAAATAAAAAAATTTAAGTTTCAAACATGAATGATAAAAGTTATATTTTTAAAAGAGTAAATTGTTATAGAAGGGAAAAGGGTAAATATCCGGTAAATAGAATAAGAATTGGTGAATACCCTGGTATCTACCCAAAGGGTGGGTATAAACGTTTTGTACAACATTTGATACAAATTTATTTATAAATTTAATCAATTTTAACTTCACTAATAACCACATACATTCTTCACAAATTTTAGTTCATTATACTCCGGTTTATTTCTGTTTTATTGCAATTTAAACAACGTTTTCGATATTTAATGACTTTTTTAAAAAAACGAAAAGTAATTTAAAATGAAATAAATTTTATTGACAGTTAATGATTGCCATATTCATTCGTATTTTATAAATACCCAAATAAATTCCCAAAAAAGGAATGATTCCGGTATTAACCCAGACAGCAGGTAAATACCCGGGAAAATCCCACCTATATAAATTATTCTTAAAAAATCTTAATTTTTTAAGAAATCCACTTTCTAAAAAATAGTAAATTTTCGAAAAACTATATTGAGCCCTAACCGCGAAAATAACGTAAGCGCCAAAAATCAAATTTTACAGGAGAGAGTTTTTTTTATTTTATTGCATATACATTTTGTATGAAATTTGTCGCTTACGATTAAATTGTTATTGCTATAAAATCGTAACGGTGCCTTATGTGACCATGACATTTTAGGAGATGATGCAAGTGTTGCAAATAAAGTCATTTAGTAAAAAAAACGAAAATTTAAAAAGATGTCGCTTACGTTATTTTCGCGGTTAGGGCTCGATATGTTTTAAAAAAAAGTTCGCTATTCATGAAGTACATTTTTAAATAATAAATAAATAAACTTAATTCACAATTTTTATTCTTGATAAAAACACTAAAAATTGCGCATTTCACTGGTTGCTTAGGCCAGATCGTCAGGAAACATTTTCACAAAATTATATAGAAAAGCCAAAGATATTAGCAAATAAAACTGCAGAATGAATAAGAATTGCAACCACACTCAAATAGACTTATTTGCAATGATATCAAAACTTAAACAAAATACCAACAATAAACAGTGTGGTTATCTTTTCTGACATTCCCCACTTCAATAAATACAATGTGCTCGAAATTTAATTTTTTTTTTTAGACAATCTGGCCACTTGTCGTTCTACCTTAATTCGAGTACGCTGAATCCAGTGGTGCTAGCCGTTTTTTTTAGGTTAGCTCTTATTTTAGAGATATTCCGTTATTTGGAAAATGGAGGAGGTTGCACATCATATGTTCGCGTAACTCAAAAACGCTTTAGCTTATTGACAAAATTAAAAAAACCGAAATTCCACCATAAAATTTCCTAGATAATGGATGAGCACCACTGGATTCAGCGTACCCGAATTGGGTTAAAACGGTAGGTGCCCAGCTTGTCTGTTTTTTCAACTAGCAAAGTGATATTAATTATAGAGACTATTTTAAATCTGAATACTATATCAATAATTGTATATACATACATATGCTTTGGTAAAATAGTAGAATATTACATATAAAAAAGTTCTGATTGCCACTGTTTTTTATTCGTATATGGGCAAATGCTAGAAACAGTCCACGAACCAAACATTTTTCAAATTAATTTTATTTTAATTAAATTTAAGACTAGATGTTTAATTTAATTTTTATATTAAAAAACATGTAGTACTTCCAAGTTGGAATTCGCAATATAAAAGCACGTCTGTTATGAGCAGGTGTATAGGGGGATATCTTGCTTGTCTCCCTTACACAACTGCTTACCAATAGGCTCCATTTTTTGCTGGGCGGTCTTTATTGTATTTAAATATTTTTGTGTGGTTTTTTTTCAAATTGCTATTAAATTTAACAATAAAATAAATTTGAATAAAAGAAATGTTTAATCAATTAATTCCTTTAACGATTGCAAATTTTAATTATATTTTTATGTTATATTTTTTATATTTCAATTACAGAAATACACTGGCAAATGTACATGCAATGCGTCTGATATCCTAGAAGCAATCAAAGACAACGAAATTTTACGAGAAACATTAAGAGGTCCACCAGGACTGGCGGGTAAAGAAGGAAAAACAGGAGCTCCGGGACGTACGGTAAGTGCAACATATACAAAAAATAAATAAATTTTCTATGAAGTTTCTTGTATTCTAAAACATTTAATACACATATTAACGAACTACTATTATTAAGTATTTACTTTATATTTTTTAACTAAGAATTCTTGTATAAGATTTTAACTTGCATTTTATATTTTTTCATGAAACTTACAAAAAAACCCCCTCCCTCCGATTTTTACTGTTTCAGACGAATACAATAATAGAGGTAAAAATTTAAAATGAATTTTAATTGGCCTTGAACTAACAACTAACTGTTGTAACTAAAAAATTCTGAATTGCTTCCACTATTCTTAAATAAAAAACATAATAATACACATTTGAATGAAACCTTGTTAACCCTTAAACGCCTGATTATCCAAATTTAATTTATCAAAATAAAAATGGCCCATAATTATAGTCAAACACTAAAGTCGGTTCTTTTTAGAAACCAATTTAAAATAAATACAAACATTCTTTTAATTTCATTGCTACAATAGTCGAAATTAAAGTATGTTTTAAATTTAACCGACTATAACTTGGTGTTACCTCAAATGTTATAATTTTTAAACACAACATGCAACAAAATATAAGCAAGTGGGAACTCTAAGTGCCGACATTGAAAATTAAAATACATATAAATAAAACACTGCATAACTTGTAGCGTTGAAAATTTTTAACACGCAAAATGAATTTATGTAGAAAGCAACCACAAAATTACAAAATATTTTGGCTTTGTTTTTACTTTCAATGTAATTTTTGGCATTGCGTTTTACACAATTATGGCCTATGCATACTTATGTATTTTGTGTTTCTTTCCATAAAAGTTTTCCTTCAAATCATTAATAATTGCCAAATATCGGCCAATATCTTGTAACATTAACATTTTAAACTTTTTGCAAGTACTTTTTTATTTGGCGAAAACAGCTGATGCTGTTGTTAAATGACTTAAAAACAACTTCAGCTGATTTTAAAATTAACATCGGTTTTAACGTGTAAAGTATACTTTTGCTTGTCTATAGTAGATCAATAGCATATTTTTAATTAAAGTTTATCTTAGAATTCTTAAAGTATGTTTTATTTATGGCTATAGTTATGGGCTTATGTGTTTATTTTATTCACCAGTTAAAAGGAAAAATAATAAAAAAACAAATTAAATTTTTTATACTTTTAGTTGCAAAGCAAGCAAGGAAAAATATTAATACTATTAATATTTGTTTTTTTTTAATAATAAATATTAAAAAATTTAATGAGTGCAAGACACAATTCCATTTAAAGCCCGCTATCAAACTTGAAAATTCAGTCATTTAAGGGTAACTAATAAAATAATTTTTTTTTGAAATAATGCAACTAAATTTCAATTAAGGATTTAAACAAAAATGTATTACTAATAACTGAATGAACTAATGGAACTAAAATTAATTTATATTAATAAAATTTCTAAATAATAATATTACTTAATTTTACAGACAAAAAAGCTTTAAAAGATTTAAAAGGTTTTTTATTTTACATATTAAAACAGTAACTATATTGTGATTGAATTGGTTCTTAACGTGATAACCACATTCATATTGCTTCTGCCGATAAACATGAACTTACATTAATTTTTGCCACAGCCATTTATATGCTTGAATTTAACTAAAAACTTTTTGTTTTTACCACATTTTCTTAAGGGTACTTTGCACTATCCACAAGTCTTACGTATTTTAAAAAAATTACACTCTGTCATGATAAGTTTTTATTGGTTTTTGTAAATTTTCAATCAAAAACTAGTTCAGAGATGCAGTTTAATCAAAATGCGTAAAAGATGGCGCATAGTGTAAAGTAATAGAGTTGACAAATAAAAAAAAAATCGGGTTTTCGCTTTTCAAAGTCTGGGATCACACTATGTAAAGTTTTCTTTCAGAAAGTCTGAGTTTATTGGTGAGAGGGGAAGATAACATGCTTTTCTTTTCTCCTCTCTCACCCATAAACTCAGACTTTCTGAAAGAAAACTTTCATAGTGTGAACCCAGACTAACTAAAATAATTTCAAATAATCGGTTTTTTAATGATTTATTATTCAATAAAAAAGAAAAATAGAACAAGCAATTTGTACGTACATATCTGTGGCATTTTGACAAAACATCATAAGTCGAGATAAGATAGCAAAAAAAGTTTTAAGTGAATAAATAATTTTTACTAAATAATCAAATAAACCGAAATTAAAGAAAAATTTCGTTTTTAATACAAAATTATAAAATCGTAAACAAAAATGTTTTGTGAAGGAAAATTCGTATAAATAACAGCTTATTTTTCAAATTTTTAAATTTGCCTTAAGATGTTTTGTCAAAAGGCCACAGATACGTACTTCAGAACTAAAATGTATAATATGTGTTAGGTATATTACCACATAAAATGTAAGTAAGATGTTAATAGAGATCAGTTTAATAAAATAAAAAATTATTTGTTTTTATACACACACCACAATAGTGGAGGGGGCATTATGCGTTTGCTCTGATTTGTGTAACACTTTAACACTAAACAAATAAATTGGTCCTAGGCCCACCTCTTAGTATTCCGATCGTCTGGTTGCCTGTCTATGTTAAGTCAGGTCGCAAATTTAATAAAATTTAATACATATGCACATTTCAATTGTCACAAGGACGAATAATATTGAAAATGGTGACTTGTTTCCGGAATAGTCTTTGTACCCATAAGCACCTTATTATGTTGGTAATAAGATTAAAGTTGACTCAAAAATATTTTGTTGCAACATAAATCGTCGCAAATGATTTGGGGGCAATCGATTTCTCAGCCAAGTTTTTATAGAGGACAATACTGAAAAATCGTTGAGATTGGGTAAATTGTCAGTAATAACATGTAAAGCAGATCTAATTTGGAAGATATTTTAGAAAATGTATCTCTGTATTCAAAATCCTCTTTTAAGTCACTACTGTTTTTGACCTTTTAGCTGGGTTTAGAATTTTTTTAAGGTAGCATTAAGCGGTTCTTCTATTACGGTTTAGAACTCAACTTAAGTTTAGTTAAAAATTTGCAGTTTTTCTATTATGGTTTACAACACTTTTTTAGTGCGGTTTAAAAACCCATCAACAATTAACAACTCATCACTAGCAGTTGTTTTAATATCAACTCAACTGAGTTGAGTTGTACACCAGAAACTAAAGTTAAAGTCAGAACTGGCGATTAACTCATACTGCTGGCAAGTACAAAAAGGTCTGTGTGTTAGAATTCTTCTGCAAGTTCAATAGCTTGATACTGCAATGAATATGTTATCTATGGTGCCAACAATTAAAATACTATTGTGAATAACGAAAGTGTTTACTAAAAAATGTCATCGAATGCAAGATAAAAGTCGATAATTCGAGACCAAAAACCTGATTTCTCGAATACTTCGAAAACCGGCCTTTTTAAAAAACCGGTTTTAAATAAACGAAAAAATTTAAGAAATCAATTTTCCAAATACTTCGGAAATCGGTTTTGACAACTCTAATAAAGTATCCTTTAGCACAATTTTATTTATTTACCCTTTTTTATTTACTGCATGCAAATATGCCAGGTATTTTTATTTCTGTTTAGTTTAAACGTTTGTGGCAATCTTAAAAAATCTTTGGACAATCATAATATGGTTATGTTGGAACCATTAAAAACTTAGTTAATCAAAATACGGCTTGCGTAACAATAATATGGTTGCATAAACCGTAATATACATAACAATTTTCTAAAAAAAAGATAGATATCCTTGATCTTATGCTCCAGACATTTAAACATTCAATAACGAGAGCAATAATTTAAGGCAAAGTCTTAACCCATTAATACATATCCAAAGATCAGCTCGTAATATTTTACCTAAATTTGAAAAAGAAAAATTTTACCTCTTCCGTCACCTGTGATTGGACATGGGTATTTAAATACACAACACGCTTTGGTGTGATAAATTTTTTGATGCAATAAATTTTTGTGAGTATAGAAAATATTTGAACGTGTAAAATTTCATTAACTTGTATTGCGCTCTGGCAAACAACCTAAATAAGTTGCATGGTTGCAGAAATCAAGCTGAAAATCAGTATAATGGTTTAGATTAGCACAATGAGTTGATAAAAGGCTGTTTTTTGTGATAAAATATTCCTATATTTTTGATCTGACTTTTGTCCTTTTGTCCTGCTAACCTAGTTTTCAGTTTTTTTTGTTGTTGTACCAACTAGAGGTCTGCAAGAATAAATAAAAAGCAATTTCAACGCACTCATTTGTTTTTTAATTACAATGTGTCGATCACCCAATGATAACGAAACAAATAAAAAAATAACCAGAGACAAAACAATAAAAACTCATTCTATTCAGTCAACTCAAGTCAAATGAGTAAATTATTCAAATACCTATAATTTGAATGTAAAATATGTGTACCTACACATTATGTATGTATGTGTAAGCTTAACTTTTATAAATAAAAGAAGCCACAAGCTTACACACATATTATGGCAAGGTATTCAAATAAATGTACTATTCACATTCAATAATTCAAAAATTATTTGAATATTTTTTGTAAACTTGCTCTCTCTAACGGGTCATTCCAATGTTTTGTTATTTATGAATGCCTCTCATATTCATTTACAATAAACCAGTTTTTTATTCAATTCATTCATTCTTATTTTTGTATATGGTTTACTCTCTTCTTATCTTTTTAAATGTTTTATAATTGAATAAATGTTGTGCACTTTGGGTACAGGCAAACAAGTGAGTTATTCAAAGCAGACCTCTAGTACCAACACACATTGCCCATTAACATTTCCCCTCCAAGGTATTTTATAAACTTTATTCGATATTTACAACTGATTAATTTTTTCTTTCAAATTAGTGAACAATCTACCTATAGTATTATAAGATTAATGCACAATTTTAATCTTTTCCGTATCATAAATATTAGATTTTTCGAATCTCTCGGAAAATTATGGTACATAATATCGTTTTTTAAATTTTTGGTTTCGTATTACCGTTGGAGTTATTTATTCTATTGTTATAATATTGTATTTATAAATAAGATATAATTTCCTTTGGACAACTATTTTCTCTTAATGCTCTAAAAATTTTCTTCTTATTATTCCTATGGAAACAAGAATCGCTTTTTTTTAATACCCTACACTCAAAAGATAAATCAATACATCTCAATACACCTCAAATACTCAAGTCAATCGGGAGCGGTATTATGACTACGGTGAGTACGGACTTTCTTGAATCAAGTACAGAAAGATTGATTCAAGTATGGATTTTCAATCGCAAAGCACTTCAATTTCGTGCTTGAAATAATATGAAAATGAGATTGATTTAAGTAAAACTAAGATTGAATCAATCTCAAAACGCGCTTGATTCAAGAATTCTAAGGTTGATTTTATCCTGAATACGTGCTAAAAAAAACCAAAAAAGAAATTAGAAAGAAAAAATTATTATGATTGATTAACTACCCGTATTACACCTTACAGAATGATAAAATACCAACTTCATGCCCGATATGGTTTTTACTTTAGAAATCTTATGTAAATATAAACTAAATGAGAAGCTAGAGTTCAAATTTACTTTTTAATCCTTCTTGGTACACATGAGTCTAGTCAGACCTTTTTTCAAACATGCGTAAGCCGGAGGGTTAAACACAACGAAAAGTTTTATCTTTTTTTCACTTGATTTAAGAATTTTATACTTATTTCAAGAAATTCCGGGATGGATTTTCGAAAGTTATTTAATTTATGATTGTTTTGAGTACGTCTTAGTGTTAGTCGTACTTGAATTTTTGAGTACGACTTGTGCTTAAATTAATCATAAAAAACTTGATTTATCCCGAGTGTTTTTCTTTCTGTGTATCCATTAAATTTCTAGCCGTGTTAATTATAATGCTTTTAGGATAAAAAAGAGACATCAAGCTTAATTAAATAATAATAAAAATTTCTGTTTTTTGATAATTTCTATTAAAAAAGTCTTTTACTGTGTGTTTCCCACCACGTAACTTAAATTTCAATACGAAACCAAAAAGCTTTTGCTCATCACATGAGCTTTCACTGTCATGTAAATGAACATTTTATATGACAAATATTATTGATAAAAATCTAGACCAAGGTGAATTTACATCTTATCTTGCTACGTAAGCAACAGCTGATTACTAACCTTGTGTCAAAATGATATACCGTGTTCATATCGAGCCCTAACCGCGAAAATAGTGTAAGCGACATAAATTTCAGTTTTCGTTTTTTTTAATAAATGACTTTATTGGCAACACTTGCATCATCTTCTAAAATGTCATGGTCACATAAGGTACCGTTACGATTTTATAGCAAGAACAATTTTACTGTAAGCGACAAATTTCATACAAAATGTATATGAAATAAAATAAAAAAGCTCTCTCCTGTAAAATTTGATTTTTGGCGCTTACACTATTTTCGCGGTTAGGGCTCGATATGGTTCTGGGGGATATTTACTAAATTTTAATCATTTTCGGTTAAAATTATAAAATTAAAATTTTTATATATTATTAAATTTTAAACAAACAATTTTTAATTAAAAACAAAATGAAATATTTGTTTAAATTGTTTACTACAGTGTTGGTTTATTTTTGACACAACGTTAAATTATTTTACAGTGTTGTAAACGTTTTCAAAAAAAAAAACCAAATTGTATGAATTCGCCTTGATTTAGACAGGCTAAAATAAAATAGAAGTGTGACTGAAACATACATTTGATGTAATTTTTCTTTTAATTTATTTTATTTAACCTTTCTTTGATGGTAAATGCATTTTAAAAATTTATTAAGGCTAAACCATCCCAAGAAACGGAGAGTTAGTTAAAAATATAAAAGTGATTAAATTATAAGACCGTGAGAAAACTTAATTTTCGCGATCAGGATGCTTAAATTACACGACAATTATGATATTTGGGTGCTTCTAAGCATGCTGTATAATGTTGTTGTTGTCTTAGCAGCGAGACATGAATACCAGGTGTTGCTACGTTGACGATCGTTGGTCGGTGTTGGTTGAAACCTGACGCGTTGCGGTGCGTAGAACGTATTGTCGTGGGAACGTGATGTATAAAGTAATAGGAGTCCACGTGGAATTAAGTTCCTTAAACACGCGTGTTGAGAAATTTATAAATGTTGCTGTTGGTCAATACCAAATCAACATTGACTAAAAAACTGTTTGCAAAAACTGTCCTTCATTCATGTTAGTTTTATAAATTCATAGAAATTCGTTCTTCATATTATTTTTAAATTGTAATTTTTAGTTTATCAAAAATTCATTCTCTTGTTTGTAAATTCTTCCAACTGTATTTTATATGGATTTGTATTTTTCTGCACATTTGTATTCGTATAAGAATATTTATGTCCAATTCTCTTGTTGTGTATTTTGTCAAGCTGAAGACAGCATAAATATAGTCATACAAAATACTCTTATAAAATGTAATTTATGTCAAAACATAGTTGTAGTAGGAAAAGGATATATATAAAGCAAAGGATAATAATAATGGTAAATGCGTAAGTTACTATTTATAATGTAGATGCATGTGTTGTATTATGTAAGATATTTTTTTATTTACATACATGAAATCTGCTTTAACATTTAAATGTATTGTGCATACGGAAGTAAATTCTTTAAATGTTAAATGTGGGGCATTACTTAAGAGAGTTGTAAATAAAAGATGTAGCACAGCAAATTAAATAAAAAAATAACTTTTTTAAAAGGTAATTTAAAAAAAAAGTGAATCAGGGTTTTAAATAAAACTGTAAACTTTAAGAAACCAAGATCTAGAAATCTGGTGTGAAAAAGTCTACACGCAGAGAAATAACTTTGCGTATTTTAAAGGGAAATTTTCCAAACATATTATGACTAGGTTTCAATTTAGCCCAGCTCACATTGTGGAACCATGTGTCACTGCCTAACAAAAGTTATTTATTTCATGGCCGCTGGCATCATTCTCACCCCACCGGTAGTTTCAGTAATGGTGGGAATGCTTTTTAAATCCGTTTCAGAAAGACAAGTTTTGTTTCCAACGGTTCTCGAACCACTTAGTTTGAATCTTAAGTCCACGAATGCCGGAAAGTAAAATAGCTTGTTGATTCTTATTTTTCGTCATTGCATGCTGAGCGTGTTTCCCAGTAGGCCAATGACCAGCTGTAGACGAAATTAGATTCCTAAGGTAAAGCGTTAACAGTTTTAACGCTCGTTGAGTTCTCTACCTATCTAAAAGGTGCCAAAGTTTTCTGGTTTCCCGACAAGTGGTTTCATCGACCTCTCTTACACTACCGATGAGATGAAGTTGATGTGCGATTAATCACTTATTAAACTTTTATGATGCAAGGTGGTGCCTGTAAGCACTAATTAGTCACTTGTATAGTTTCATATAGTACACCCTTTGCCCATTAGCCCATATAAGGTAAACAATTTAATGTCTGCCTGTTACTTAATGTCAACATAAATTTATTAGACCGATAAACCGTCTGTTAACAATTTTGGGTTTCTCAATATACCGACAAAAACATGGTTTTAAGCTGGCAACGCCTCTCAAAATACATGTAAAAGTTGGGAGTCAGCTGATTGAATTTATCTGTACGGCAAATAAAAGGAAAATAAATAATCGGCAGATGAGTGCTGGTTAGCTTTGCGACAGAATAGAAGCAAATGAGACATTGAGAAAACCAAATTTCTTTAATGTGCAGTTTTCCTTGTTAATCGCGTAATGAGAAAACGGCCATAACCATGTTATGATGGTCCTCCATGAGACAACAGTATAATGGTTGCCTCTAATAATGTTACAGTTATTATGGTTGCTTATGATTATCATCCTCATGAGGCCCGGGTTGGCCCTTCACCGCCTCAGCAAAGTGTGTTTATTTTATCATTATATCGAATGGGCCAACCATCAAAATTTACAAATGATCAGTAAAGGCAACAAAACTGTTTTTATTTTTAATATTAACAATGAAAGTTGAAAATAGTTATGACATTGTAAAGAAATGTGAGTAAAAAGTATACAAGGGTTATTGCTTTTGTTTCCTTTTTAGGGATTATCGTAAAATAGCAAGTTTTTCGAGTTGTTCCACTTTATGTTAAATATATTGATATATATATATAGTGGTGTCATTTCATAAATTTAGAAACAAAACGAAATATAACAGTACAATAAACGAACCTTTAAAAACTTAAAAGAGACAGCACGAAATAGAACATGATCAAAGTAAACCGATGTGACATAAAGACCACCATAACTTAAAATATTTCTCTTTAGTTGAAACAAAACTGATAAGAATTCAGCTTAAATTTTGGACTAACTCAAAATATTTCTCTTCAGTTGAATCTGGAGAAGCTACTCTTAAATTTAAAAAAGAATGATAAAATTGTATTTTTTGGCAAAAGTCGCTACTCTTTTTATTTTATTATGTTACATTTTTACAGTGGGTAGATATGACATGACCACTTTACATCGATTTCTTGCAAAAACTGCAAATTGAAAAATTTTGATTTGATTCTCTTTAGAATAACCAGTGCCATATATTGTCACCAAAGTTCATTATTGATCGAAAGTATGTTAACTATCTGACTACTTCAAAGTCATACATGTCAAAGGTCGTATGGGCAGTATCTTTTTTTCCAACTTTTACTTCCAGTTCCGTTGAAATTAGAAATCCGATCAAAAGAATATAAGTAGTCAACACATTTAAAAGTTAATGGTTGCCAGCCTAAATAAAGTGTAACTAATAAAAGAAAACACTACATTTTTGAACTTTAGACAACTGAATTTTTTTTTCTCTGAGTGCATTAATATCTTCTTTATTTTCATTTTAATAAAAATTCCTTAAATTTTTACATTTTTATAACATAAACGAATTTTTTTTTGTAACTGTTTATGTTGAAATTTTGTTAAGAAGACAGTGTCCTTTTTCCTTTCCGTATTTAAAAAAAATATGTTGAAATTTTTCAAATGCATAGTTCTCATGTTATCTCAATTTTTAAGAAGCAAACACACCACCACAAGAGCTTTTATAATCGTTCATGGGAAAAATGCACTGACTGACGTAAATTCAGGCATATGAATATCAACGTGTTACGGTTACGTTTTTTGTACTGATACCAAAACACAATGGAACAGGAAAAACTTAAATTTAAATAAGCAATATTTTTTTTAGTAGATTGATATGTAAACAAAACAAGTAAAACTAGATTTAGCAGGAGTAAATCGAATATATAATTTTTTAAACAGATCTCAGCAGAAATCCTTTGAAATTTTTTTTGATTTTTATTTAACCAACAAAAATGTTGACAACTATTTAAAATATTGGTTTCAAGTTTTCATAATTTTGTATGAAATATTTAACGCTCTTTAATGTTGTCGTTTTTTTTGCATTTTTTTATTTGATCGTAAGCAACACTTCTTTATGTGAAATATAGGAACAACAACACAAAACACATACAATCTATTTTTGGACGCTTTAAAAAAGTACAACAAGAATAAAGTGATAAAATAGTGCGACGAGGCTTGTAGTATAAACAACAAAAACAATAGCAGGTAAAAAAAGGTTTCACTCTTTTTAAACAACAACAACATTATAAGAAACAAAATACATTTTTGGTTGGTTTCAAAGTTGGTAAAAAATAATGAAAAACAAAATCCCGTATTGAATTTTTTAAAACTGTTTAGTCAAATACTTAAATACAAAATAGAATGGTGACGAAAAACATATCGAGTCGGTCTGCTTCCGTGTTTTGGTAACATTTCTTCTTGTTTAGCCAAGGAAAGGATACAGCAACAACGAGTGATGATGAAAAACATTGTGTGTATAAACAAGATTTCGTTCAAAAATTATTCCAACATTATGTCCTTCAGTTATTGCTTGGGAGCGCGCCATTCCTTGTGCAGAAACTTTTTGTTTGATTCAGCAAAATTATTTGTTTGAAATTTATATTAATTTCAGTAAATTTTTTGTTTGATTCCGTAAATTATTTGTTTGAAAATATCAGTTTTTTTCAAAAAACAAAATGAAAATAAATTGTTTGAATATGCAAATTTGTTTAAAGGACCGATTTCAGACAAAAAATGTTTTTATTCTACAAATTTTTTGTTTGAATTGGAAAAATAATTTTTTTCTGTGTTTAGAGTCCAGAATAACAGCACGTTCAAGTTTTTAATACAGCTTTTTGCTTCAATATTATGTTTTTCCAAATAAAAGATGTTTAACATTTTCCCAAAATATCTAAATTTTAGCCCATTGTGTTGTATATACTCGCATTAATATGTATTTGCGTGTGCTTGTTTTTTTTATCTACATGCCGAAATGTCAAGCAGGAGAATTTATTCAAAAAATACTTATCGTAAAAAAGAAGTTTTTCTTTTTTTTTTATAAATAAGTTAAAAAAAATATTAAAAGAGAAATTTTTTCTATACCTTAGAGGGGAACGAATTGTGCATAAATGAAAGCATAGTTGTTGTGGTTGTTGGTAAATTCTTTTACATACAGATTTCTCAGCTGCAACGCATGCATACTTTAGTGCAACTGTAAAAGGGGGTAACCAGTTTTTGCAGCAGTCGCATGATAAATAAGCTACATCTACTATTAAATTGTTAAGTTTAGAAGTGAAGTGCACATTTACTTAAATAAATATAAAAAATTGGAGAATTGTTCTTTTATGATATTTTTAAATCTGAGCGAAAACAAATGAAACATAAGAAATTTAAGGGAACTTTAGAGAGTGAAGAGTGTTAAACGAATATGGAGATATTTATTAAACAAACTACATTAAGGGTGGTCTAACCAAAACGCACGATGTTAATTTTAAATAAAACAAAACGTTTTAAGAGAATAATATTTTTTAATGTTATCAAAGTAGTTTGTGGGAATACAAAATTTTTAATAAATAAGATTTTGATTGTCGTGCTGAATTCCCAAATTCGATCATTGATAAAAACACCGAAATTTGTTGTTGGAGGATAAGCTAGTTTCTATAAGCAAATAAAACTGCAGAGTGAATGAGAATTGCAAACATATCAAATATATCAAAGCTTAAGCAAAATACCAACAATTAACAGTGAGTTTATATTTTCTTACATTCTCCAATACATTATTATGATAGAAGGATCTATGGCAATTATGTGTGAGATAAAATATCGGCAAAATGCTCGCCACGGCTTCGGTGGCATACCTCTATCCAATGGTCCATATTTTCAATGATTTCAATATCGTAAATGCGATAAATTATCTTATCCTTTGGCTTTTGAATTATTATTGACTTATTGACGCATACTTTTTCTTTAAAATATCGCTAAAGACAGAGTTAAAACGGTGTTAAATAGCATGAACGTGGCGTGGGGTCCAATTATCATCGCCACGACATGAGATAACACGGCCATTGAATTTCTTATGCAAAAGAGCCATTGTTTCGTTGGGTGTGTGGCAAGTGGTTGCCTCCTGTTGGAACCATATATCGCCCAGGCTCATATCCTCAATTTGTGACCAATAGAAGTTCTTTGTCATCTCGTAACTGCTTGGTCGACCTCATTTTCGAAGAGAGCACCAAACAGTCACTTTTTGTGGATGCATCCTACAGACGCGGTTAGCTGAAATTTGCTTACAATTCTCCCGAAAAATTACGAAGTGAACGAAATGCATTTTGATTTAAACGCCCATCTTCGTAAAAGGTTTTAACAATCTTAACAAGCTTCTTAATTGTGTACCTCTCAATGGTTGGATTTTCCTAACACGGGAACAAAGAATTGCCAAATTAAGTATGGCAAATAATTTCCTAAGCCTTAAGCGAAGGTTGAATCCTTTTCAGTAACTACCCAGTACAAAATTGAGCTTCAAACGAAGCAGGTTTGTAAGGAAGGAAATCTAAGAGTTTCGCTTACCATCTCGCTTACGGAAGGCATGAATTTTATATGGTGAGTCCCCACATTGAAGCAATACATTTTTGACATAAAAAGTGCTTTATTTGAATACTATTTTACAGTTATTTTTAAGTATTCTCCCTTACAAACCTGCTTCGTTGTAAGGGAATGCCGTAGCAATTGAAATGTTGTTTTTTATAAAACTTGTTTAGACTTCGTTCATTTACTTTACTGCATCTCTGTATGTCTTATTGCATTAGTGCTTCGCAAAATGATAAAATTTTTTGTTGGGTAGCTGTGAGTCTGTTCTATAGACTGTAAATCCTTTCGAACAAAAACTTTGACTTTTTGGAGATGCATCCAATGAAATGTGCATTAATGACATAACAACTAAAACATTCGCGGAGTTCTGTGTAAACAAAGCTCTTTCATAAAATCTGTGCATTTTAATGTTGGATTTAACAATTTTCCATTTGCATCAAACAATGTACCCTGCAATTTTATTTAATGAAACCTTATTAACTTAATAATCACAATAGCAAAAGTTGGTTTTGTAACCAATTTAAGGATTTCTATTGAAATTAAAGAAAAAAAATGTGTGGATCCTAAATAGGAACATCATAACCTGCATTAATTCTGTTCTTTTTTCTGTTCTGTTTTTTTTTGTATTTCCTCCAACAGATGTTTATTTAAGTTTTATGATTAAATTTTGTATTTATTTATTTTATTTTTTTTTTTTATTTGTGTCATTTATTTTTTGTTTTAAACCAGCCGCTAGTGGAAAGAAGTCTAATGCAATATATTAAGCGTAAAACGGTTGGTAACTAAATTTCTGGGTATTATTTATTAATATTTTCAGTTTTATTTATTTTCTTGCGTTTTCATTGGTCAACATTAAACCATAATCTTTACAAATTCCCCTCTATAAATCAAACTTAAAATTAAGTAAAAAAAAAAAACCTAAAACACTTCATCTTAGTCTTCTTGTTCATCTGCTTGAAAGTAAAATATTTGAGGCGAACCATAAGTATTCCGCTAAATACATTCGCAACCATTCTAAAGATAAACGCAAAGAAAACAACAAGATAAAACTGGAAAAAAAACACTTCAAAATGATAAGTGTGGAAACACTGTGCTAACAAAAAGCATAAAAGAAAACGGAAAAAAACAAGAGCATAGAAAAAAAATTATAAATATTTGAAATAAAATATGGTTTATGTGTTCATAATCCCAAGACATTAAAATAAGCATAAGGCGTTGTTATTGCTTTACTAAGTAGATATTTACTTATATAAAACGATGAATTTCAAATGTTAAGTTGAAGATTATTAATAAAGTAAAATATATTACAAAATAAATAATTGATACAAATGCATGCCATAAAATTTAAACTTAAATAAACTATTTCCTAGAACTTTAAATACATTGACTTAAATCAAATACGTAAATTTCCTTTTACTTTAAGCTACTTTGTGTTTTTATATTTATTAGGGCCACCAGCAATTTTAATTGAAATTATATTTGCTTTTATGGCAAAATACTATTTATCTAGGTATCACCCTAATGTTCGTTTATAATCACACACTTAGTTTTCATTATACAGGCTAATGAAATATGGCGAAATGTCGGAATTTCCGGTATGGCCACCATCACTTCTAATCCCGTTTTACTTATAGCAATTAATTAAATCCGATAAGTAAAAGAAAAACATACATTTTTACTATGGAGTTTTATTCAAACTTTTGTGCGCTAAAGAACGCACACAAATTGTTAACTAGCAAACGAACGCTTGTAAGCGAATTTGTATATGGGGAGTTTCATATTTAATGCAATAATAACTGTGTAATTAAATTTTAAAGGTTAGGAGTTGATAGTTTATAACTTTAACAAATTTAATATTTACAATTAGAATTAGAACTCAAAGTGTATTTATAAATTTCGATTTAGTTAGAAGCGATATTGCTTCGATCGATCCCACTGTAAGGCCAAAATCGCTGGGTGGCTGAATCTAACGTAGAAGGCTGATTTTTCAGCTCTGTGGGAAAGCTCGGCATTTCCCTAGGTGGTGTTTCTTCCTTAAATATGCATGCTGCTGGCATTTTTTCAACACTGGCGGGGATAACATAGCTTTAGCCTGAATGTACACTCAACATTGCTTCATGTGTGTGATGGTGGCTAACACCCACGAGGGCGTTTGAAAAACGTATGGCTTGTCAACCAGTGTTAAGATCCACCATGAGATCATTCAAAGCCATATCAACTTCTGTAATCCAATTTCCACCCAGATAAATTTTTATATATCATAAGATTCACAAACGGTACGAATATAAAATTTAGTTTAAATCAGTTGTCGAAAATAAACAGAACGTTATTTAGAGTTCGGCTCACACACCCAGGAAAGATTTTTTTTATTGTTTGTGTAGACGAACACAACCCTTAATAATGTTCGAAACTATTTTCAATAAAGAGCCGTACATTATATAGTGTTTTGTTCTTCGTTAAAAAACAGAACATTAGAAGTGATACTGTAGACAAAAATTATATTTTAATGTTCTATAATGTTTCTTCTTTCACATTAATAAAGAAATGAACAAACAAAAAATTTTTTGCAATGACCTCAGACCAACAGCTTGTGTGTGTAAAATTATTTTGCTGGCTTTTTTTTCGTATGCATATTTTGTTTTTGTAAAAACTGTTTGTTTTTTTTACCAGTCAAAAGGGCGCTACGCACAACAGAAACGAACAAACATTAATGAGCTGAACCGAACACAATGAAGTTTGTTGTTAAAATACTGAACAGAATTAAATGTTCTTATATTTAACAAGGTTTCGTTCAAATGTGCTAAGTTCCCATTTCATACTATTGAAAAAACTGAAATTTATTATTAAAGGGATAAGCTATTCCTATGCGCATTTCATTGGTTGCTTAGGCCAGATCGTCAGGAATCTTCATCCAAAGATTTTAGAAAAGCTAACGATATTATACAAATAAAACTGTTAAGCGAATAAGAATTAAAAACCTCAGTTTTACTTGCAACAATATTTTGTTTAGTTAAATAAGGACAGTGTTATTTTTGTGTTCGAAAGATGCCAAACAGGGAAACATTATTTTTTTTTAATGATTTACTACACAAACACTATTAGCGTTTGTGTTTTCCACAATTCTAACGAAACTAACACTAAGCAGCGATATTTAATGCTAATTTTCGAACACTGGTTTAAATACTTAAAATTCATCAGGATCCTTTGGTGTAGATAAGCCAAATTATTTCTATATCTGGAACAGATTTGTACAGGGTGGCGCAGGATGAGCTTTATAGCTTAAAAAATGTATAACTTTTTTATTTATGCGTTTTTTATTACTTTTATGTTTGTTAATACAGAATATTATTGGGGAACTTTTTTTAATTAGCTTTGAAAAATTTTGTCCCGTAAGTGATGGCTATTTTTTGCTTCGCACATACGTGCTCCTTTTCCCTTACTTTTCGCAAAATTTCAGGTGAATAGCCATGATTTTATTTTGAAATGTTTTTGGCTTATTCAATAAACTCATTCGTTCAAATATCCCCAAATAAAATTGTCAACTGTCCGGTAAACGTGGAGGTCAGCTAAAATCGCTTGTGCGTGAAATAATGCGTTCGCCTAATAAGTTTCTTACCAAAGCCATTGAGGCGCCTGAAGTATGTGCTAATGTACTCAAAATTCTCTCAAAAGTCGAATGTACTCAAAATTCTTTGCAGCGACCGCCGCTGTCCACAGTGTTAATCCAAGTTGTGTCGAACTTCTCCTTGTTGGTGTCGAGGGATTATGCTTTACGGTCTCCCGTGCACGTTCCATATTTTGAGCAGTATTTACGGTACGTGCTCTTCCGGTACCAGGAGGGGTTCCTAAAGGCTCATGTTGATGAAACTTTCCAACCAAATGGACATAACAAAATTACGACGATATGCAGTTTGTGTCAACAATGTCACCGACAACTATATTGTAGTTAAATTAGTCCTCCATCAAGAAGCCGTAACCATATTATGGTTGCCTATAAACATGTTATGGTTAAATATGAAAATAATTTGTTTTTAAAGAGGAACATGTTATGGTTGAAATTCAACCATGCTATTTTAAAATATTAAACATATTTTAGTTATAAATAACCAAAACTTGTTCAGAGGCAACCATAATATGATTGTGGCCTCTTGAAGTCTATTAACATGGCTTAATTAAACATAATATGCTTAAAGTTTCCATTAATAATAGTTTTGTTGGCGGTGACCATGTGTAAACATGTTTTTTCTCTGGGTATATAAATTAACAAAACAATCGTATCGTACTTATAAGTGTTATTGGACTTTTAAAACTTCTTGGTAATAGAAAGATTCCGTTTTAGTGTAACTGTACGTTTTTGGTGTTTAGAGCCAACCTAATTTTTAAGAATTTTGAGTGGGGTAGAACGAAATGGAAGTCAGACAGGGCAAGGCCAGTAAATTACTATAATAAAAAAATTACAGATACAGCTATAGTCTCTTTAATAGATAAGCTGTAGTTTGTGGAGCTCTTGATATGATATAAGCAGCTTGTCATACAGCACAAACTCAGGGCATTCAATATTTTGCGTTGACGTTGACATTGTTGGTTAAATATGCCGACTTGCGTTTTGATTTGCTTTAAAAGACAGATATTTGTTTCTTTTGATAAATTGAATTTTTTGAGGTTGGCATAATTTTGTATAAAGAAATGTATCAAACTCTTTAACTCCTCTTCCCAAACGATTTGTGTTTTTAACATCAAAATTACAACCGGAAGCGATCCCCATAAGTGTTTCGAATAAGAACATGGCAGCCATGACATAAGAAACCAGTGATATTTTGGACATTAATGAAATAAAATTTCTAACAATAAACACATTTTTATTAAAACACAAATCCATCTTCAATACGAGCATAAGCTTATTTGATGCGACGAAAGATGAGTACTGTATTTATCGGTGCCAGATGTCTATACTTTTTGTCAGTACCCTAGAGGGAAGCGAACTGATACCAAAGAAGTCTCGGGAAATGTCTTTGATCGATTCTAGTTCTAACACTTTATATGGATAAGACCTATCAATTTTACATGGGATTGGCATTGGAGGGGGTCGATTGACACCATTTGACCAGTCACACATCTATTCTCAATGAACGTGTTTAGTGTGAGATACAACAATGTCGTACTATTTCTATACAATGTACTATTATTTCAGTAAAACAAGTCCTAGAACTAAATGTAAGAACAAAATTTTAGAAAGTCCCAAAAAATTGTGTCACATCGCTGGTGAAGACTGTAATGTACTGTAATGCCTTTCCTTTTCTACCATTCTGCTCTTCTGTACCAGTTAAGTTATTGGTTCTAATTTCACTGCTCATGAGTTTTCTTTTTGTACTTGTTCTATTTTCACAAATCCCAGCTATAGTGGGGTTTTTTTGTCACCTGGTTTGGTTTTTGTATACCGTCAGTATTTGAGGGCTCAGGATTTGTCTTTAACAAATTTTATTTCCAATTTTTAACTGTTTTTCGACGAATTAAAACGCAATTACAAAATGATTTCTTGATTGACCATTTAAGTAAGAACACCCCTTTTTAACCACGTTCAAACAAAAGCATACACATTTTAGCTAAAAAACTATCAACTTTAACACCAACACTTTAACAACAAAACCATAACAATAAAAGCAACAAAAAACTAATAAAAATACTATAATCGGCAATGCCGAATCTCAAATTTTGTTTCGCCAACACCCTCTTTCGGAGCATATCGCTCCCATAAAGCTTCGCCATCTTTAACGATTTGTTTCAGCTGTTTTCGCTTCTTCCCATGTAAGATTAAGCTAACCATATTCTCGGGGTATCGATAAATTCCCACTTGTTATTTTTGCCTTCTGATAGAGTCGCTAAGTTGTTCCAGCTAAGAAGATGATTGGTCTGCTGTAGCGGGTCCTAGGAAACTGCGGCTGCCATCTGTCGTTGCCAAGAGTTTAGTGGTGAGGGACCTCACTTATCTTTTATTCATACCTTTTTACTTTTATGAGGGTTGCTTCTGCCTTAACTTTACAATGATTTTATCCCCTTTTCAAGGGGATGTGTTGGTCAGGTGGTTTTTCGGACTAATTGTGTTGTTTAGAGGACGGTTTAAGCCGTAGACTTTGTATGCGATCAGTGAAAAATTGTGAAACAACTTTTAGAAAATTTTAAAATTTTTAGAAAGGTTGGTCTACATTTGGGTCCATAGTTCTTTACCTAATAAAATTATTGTGATTGATGGTATTCCCAAACTGCTTAGAAAAACAACACATAAATTGAAGCTGAAATAATTTCTTTTTTTAAATCTTTTAAACATACGACCTTGACTTAATGGACTAAAAATTACTTAAGCACTAGGCATGACTTTATAGGATAAAAAGCTTCTGGTGTTACACCAGGAATAACAAACTTAATATGCCCTCATTCGCTACTTATGGCTAAAGATGGTATAATAAATACTACAATAAAACAAAAACAATATGGCAACACGCAATCATCAAGAAAACATGATTATTTCTTGTAGTTTTTCTCCTTTTTTTTATTGTTTATGTTTTATTGTGATAAATTTAAAGCAGAAAAACACAAGAAAAATGTGTTTCTCTTAATACTTTTTTTTAGATAAATTTGCTTGTCTTAAAGAAACATTTGTACCCTCCCATTGTTTGTATGTATATGTTTATGTTAGCAGTTGAAGTGATAAAAGTATTTGACAAGGAGTGTCAATGTAGTGTAAATTTTATGGCCCTAAAAATGCTTTTATTTTTTGTTTTATATTTTTCTAAGTTATTGCTGATAGTGTCTACCAAAAATTAAGTGGCCTTCATCTTCAACATTTAAGTTAAGAAAAGAGCAAAAAAGGGGCGTTAAATAAAATGAAATAAAAATAAATATAAAAAAGAAATTCACAACCACATAAAAATTACCCATAATTTATCTTTGTCTTTTAAACCATAAACACACCTTAGTTTAAGTTACAACAAAGCTATAACTCCTACTAAATACCATCACCACTTTACTTACTATTCCCAAAATATTTTTCTTTCTTACTGTTAAACTGCCAGGTTTTGACTTAACAGTAGGAACACAATTGCACCGTATGAACATGGACGAAGATACGTTATCCATTTTGTATTACATTTATACAAATGCACACAATAGGTGGGGCATACATAAAAGCGTATTTACGTCGTAAGTCAACTATGATATAATTGAATTTCGGACGCCGGTTGTGCCCGTATTATCATAAAAAAAAGAAAAATTCAAAATATTAAAAAAAATTAGTTTTGCGTCTCTAAATCAGGGTTCTAAAATAAATATTTTATACTGTTTTTTTAGTGCTCAGTACGGTAGAAATATGGAAAACACAAACACTGATATTATTTGTGTAGTAACCCTGCAAATAGTAGGACAAGTCCAAATACGTGTTTAAAATGTAGCCCACAAGGGACTACGACTTGTCCAAAAGTAACCCAAACGTATGGAAAAAACATAGTCTATTTAACGTTACGATGTCCTAGGGCAGGACCATATAACCCAGCTTTGGATTACAAAGGAGTAGTCTTAAAACTACTCCATTGTATACACAAGAGGATTAGTTTTAACTTCGTTTAAAAACAAAATCATGTCGTTAAATAACGAAGACATGTCGTCTCACTACAAACACTTTTTAACAATGTCATGGTCCATGCATGCATTACATCGGACCAGTCCATGGATCAGGTGGTCCAAATTGGATCAGGTGGTCCAATATTATTTGCAGGGAAGTTAAAACTAATCCTCTGGAGTATACCATAGAGTAGTCTCAAAACTAGTCCACTAGAGTATGTATGAACATGAAATACTTTTAAGACTACTCCGTTGTAATGCAAAACTTGGTTATATGGTCCACTCCTAGGACATCGTAATCTTAAATCGGCCACTTTTAAACCATAGATTTAGAGTACTATTGAAGTACTCCTACTCCTTAATGGACCAATCTTTACATGCATGTATGGACTAGTCTAGTTATCTGCAGGGAACTCAACAGGTTCAGCACATTAATGTTCATTTCAGTTGTGCTCTGCGCCCTTTTGGTTGGTAAAATTCATACGCGTCTTAACGAAAAAAAAAAAAAAAAAAAAAGACAGAAAGTCGTCTGTGGTCGTGCAAATTGCCAAGCAGCAACAAAAATACTAGTGAGAAGCGTTGCTAAAATGTTTTGTTTGCTCATTCATTCTTCAATGTAAAAAAAATACTAAAACATTAAAATATAATGTATGTCTACATAATCTCTACAATTGTTCTGTTTTAAAATGAAAACAGCATACTTCATAATGTTTTCTGCTTTCGGGAAAATAGTTATGAACGGATTGTGTGGAAATACACAAATACTAAAGAAAATAGATATTGTTTCTGGGATGGTGTACCTTACGCTAAATAATGTTCGGCATGTTTTCGAACACTGCTTTAAATTGAATACTTGAAAACAAAATTAAACGGAGAAAAAATTATGTTAATTTTCTAATATCATTTTCAAAAGAAAACATTTACGACGGAATTTGCCCACAGCGTGCTTTTAAAAATTACAGCATACGCTCTTACGACGTCCGACCCAATTGTGTTCCTACCTCAAGTCTTTTTATTCCTATATACTCGTTATGTATGTTTGCAAACTCTTTTCGGCTTTTTAATATTAATGCTAACAAATATTTAGTATTTTATTGTATTTCTATTTTATTAATTTTTCTGTCTTTTTATTTCTATCCTCCTTCTTTCATTTAGGGTGCTACTGGGGTGCCAGGTGAACGCGGTGCCCCCGGTCCTAAAGGTGACCGCGGCGAAAGGGGCGATCCTGGTCCTCGTGGTCCCGAAGGTCTACAAGGCAACAAAGGTGAGCCAGGTGTCGACGGTATGCCTGGCGTTATTGGTCCTTCTGGACCACCAGGTCCGCCTGGTTTGCCAGAGAATTACGATGTAAGTATTAAATTAAAGTTTTATTTCAAATTAATCTTTAATTTTTTCTTTATTTTTTTTAATATTCGTTTATATTTAAAGTGCATAATTTTCTTTTCAATATCTTTGAATTTAACTGAATTGAATTTTATAACAGTTGCCTACTTTTTTGAGTGCTAATTAATTAAAAATGCTTAAGGTTAGATTAGTGAGATTATTTTAATGTGAATATTAACAATGAATAGTTTCCAGAAAAATATAAACAAAAAAAATGTTGGCGGGCTAATGGGAGACCCTTATAGGAGTTTTTTCTTATACTTTGAACATGTACTATTTAACTAAATCATTTTAATTAAAAGAATACGGGAATTGTCTTCTTTTTATAACATATTTTAGGAATGAAAATAAAAAAATTAACATACTCTACTATGTATGCATGTTAATTTAACAAGATCAACTTTTGATTTTAATATAAAACAGGTTTTTTAATGGATTCAATATTGAATCCATATTTATTTAAATTTTAATATTTTTTTTTATTTATTTTAACAGTGAATAATATTAAATAAGCGTGATTTAGGATTATTTTAATATTTTTAATTTAAAATTAATATGAAATAATGATAAAATTAAATAAAGGGCATACTTTTGCAGAAATTTAACATGGTTCTCAATCAACATTTTTCCATGTTAATTTTACATTGGTATTTTTTTCTGTGTGCACTAGGGTGATCGATCGAATAGTATTCGACCGGTTTTAACCGGTTATTTTAGTTTTGCCCAAGTCGAATATTTTAAAATGTCCATTTTTCGAATATCGAATAATCCGGTTATTTTAGTAAAATTAACCGGTTACTTTATTAATGTGTAATTTATATAAGTTTTCCTTACTTTATTTATTTATTTTTTATTTATTTATTAATTGAATTGCTCCATACACAAGACTAAGAGTCTTATTTTGCAGCATGGAACTGAGAATATGTTAAACTTTAAATCATTAATTAATACGTAATTTAAGTATTTTTCTAATTAATACTGGGCAAACTTAAACTTTTTATAAAAAATGTCAAAACAAAATGAAACAAAACTCAAAAAAATATTATGAGCAATGTAAATACAAATCGCTTATATAAGCGTGTGTTCTTGTTACAAAACCAAAAACAATTTAAAGTACTACAAAAAAAAGTTCAGCTTAAAAAGTTATTAGCCATTTGACAATATTATAAATACTATATATGTATATCTTTATAAAGATGTCATCTCTGGTGATATTTCAAACTGACTTAAAAGAAAATTGTACTTAAACGACCCTAAAATGATAAGTTGCAAGGGTTCTTTAACGTCACGAGTTATTAATCACTTTTAATTAGTCTACAAGCTTGACACAAATATACGCCAAGTAAAACTTTACCCTGTTCCAAGTAGTTTTTAAGAGACTGCAAATAATACTTTACTAAAATATGCTGCCAATAATGAATGAAAAACTCTTAAGAAGTTCTAGCATATATTCATGCTTAAAACAAGAACATACCGGCGGAATCAACTTTATGGGAAAATTCATCAGTTTTATTTATTAAAACACAAAATTGAAGGAATCAAAAATGTCCTGCAAGGGTTTAAATTGTGTGATCGACGAATTGACAGATATTTCATACAAAAAGCATGTTCATATTACTATTGTTTCTGTAATGCTGAAACAAAAAAAATTTTAATATAAAAATAGGGCTGGAGTTTACTGCTTCATTTAGACATGCTTAGCCTGCAACAAATTAAAACTCATTTACAATAAATTGGGGAAAATATGTCAAATAATAAATTTAATTAATTCCTATATTTGTAAAACCAAAGTTTTTCAAAAATTCTAAAACGTAACCACTAGTATTCTTAAAGAATTGTTTGCTTTTGCAAAACGTTTGGCTAGAGCAAACATTATTTAAGGGTTTCTTAACTACAGTATACATTAATGCAATTATCATCTTAGACATAAAGTTTAGCAAATAACTAGAAATTATTTAATATAATGCTCAAGTTTAATCAATTTACTGGTAACGCTTTTTTTGATTTTATCGTCAAATATTTGTTAGGTCTCAACATACCTTACGTCATAAGGTTGGTTCCTTACCTTCGTGAATTGTTTTATTTTTATTCTAATTAACTTTTTATTACAAAAACTTATTTGATTTTTGTATATTTATGAATTCGAATTAAAACCGGTTAACCGGTTATTTTTAAAATGCTTAACCGAAAAACGGTTTTTTTAAAATAGCAACTATTCGGAATATTCGAAAACCGGTTATTGAAAAAAGTCGAATAATCGATCACCCTAGTGTGCACACTTGTCATAAAAATCGGGACCAAAAAGCAAACTAAATAACTATTTCCTTCAATTCAAATATTAATTTAGATTATAAGATGTGGTATTATCTTACAAAAAACACTTGTTTTCTATGTCTAGTAGTATAATTAGCTTGATTTGTGGTATTAAGACCATTTTAAATTTCAATAAATATTTACAAAAGAAGCGGTTATGCTTATTTGGTCAAATAATTAATAAGTAGCTTTAGTAAGCGTTTTATTATAAAAACCCTGATTTAATGATTTCATGCAACCAAATGCCAAAAATTTAAATAAAGTTGATGCTGGAATGCACTTATTATTATTAAATTTAGCACAAATTCGTTTTATAAAACTAAGCATAACACAAGCAAGTTTTAAGAAGATCGGTCTCTAATTTAACATAGGTAAACCCATACTCAACTCCCCTGCAGAAAATCTCTTTAATTCTTTAATCGAAACTAAAAATGTTAGTTTGGTAAAATAAAATCCAATAAAGTTTCATCTGATGAGAAATAAAATAAAAACATTTTATGAGGATCGGCCCATAAATTAGACTGGGTCCCGTATGCAGAGTGCTCCCATAATACACTTAAATATGCCTTAAACCGTAAATATTTACTAAACTCCTTCCGATTAATTTTATTCAAAATTCTATTCCCATAAAAATCAAATACCTCCACTTTATAAAGCTTATTTTTATTTTACTCATTTTAAAATTATTTTCCAAATCTGGCAAAAATTACTTAAACAAATTTATTATCCTACATGTCTAGCCTAAAACATGAAATTTCTATTCGTCTGTCTGTCTGTATTTTCTTATCGTGTTACAAATGTAATGACAAACTTTTATACACCCTCATTATCACTGGTAGTGAGTGTGAGAAGACATTAAAAATTAACCAAACAAATTCACTTATCTTCTTGCCATGATTTTATGACTGACCAAAAATAAAATAAAGCAAAAAAATCGGTTTTATACGTTATCCCCCATTTTTTGCCTTCTAATGGGTGTAAACAATAAAAAAAAAGTAGCACGAAAAAAAGAATTAAGATCGTTAAAACAAACGGCCATCGAGCCACACTATTACAAGTGTAGCGAATGGAGAAAAAATTAGAAAACGTGACTAAAATAGAAAAGTTAACGCACAACAGCTAAAAATTCTACATGCAAACAATCTCAAACACACTTGCACAATCATAAAGACTGGCTTGGCCGACTGAATGAATGACTGAAAGAAAGAAGTCCATTAAAAACCTCATGATGGCTAAAATAAACAATAAAATTAGCTGTACAAAGGCCTACTCGGCATCTATAATGTTCCATCTAGTATTTGTTTTCTGTTCTGGTTGGGTTTGCCTTTTCATGCCTGATTTTTTATTTTTTATTTTACTTTTTCCATCCTTTGCTTTTGCTTTCTTTCAGTTTTTATTAGTGTGTGTCTGTGTGTATATTATGGGCCACACAATTAACCTAAAAGGTTGATTATTAAAATAAAGAAAAACAAGAAGAAAACTTCAGAAAAACTTAAGCTAAAACAAAGTTTAACCCAAATAAATTTTGTTTTTCTTTCTGGGAGACAATAAAAAAATCATAAAAAATTTAAAGAGGTTTATATAAAAAAGCAGAGTAAAAAAGTTGGAACAAAAAAGTTTAAATGTGCATACTTATATTGGACAATAAGCAGCGCAGAAAACTAATATAACTAAAAATTAAAAAGTTTGTAAAAAATTAATACATTTCTTTTGCTCTCCTTTAAGTAAAAATAGTTTTGTGCCTAAAAATCCAACAATCTAAAACTCTCTAAACAACATTTGCAATTTATTGAATGTTGTTCTTAGATCCCGCCCTTAAAATATTTTGAATTTAAATTGTTCATGCTCGAATAATTTGAAGATCATTTTTTTCAGTAATCAGCTCCAAAAACAAAGGGCCAAAGAATTTGTCAACTATTTTATTACACAAAATAATAATAAACAGAGGCACAGAACATTTTTATTTTTAAAGAAAACACAATAAGGATCCTCATGATGTCGCTTAAAATTGCCATTTGTGCAAATGCGCAAACTTACGAGTCTTGTTTCATGAAGCCCCTTTTTTACTTTTGTGTAATTTTAAACAATTAATGTCAGTTTGTAAGAAACGTCAATACAAAAATAAATTAAAAATTTAAATTCAAAAATTTGTGTTTAAATTTGTGATTAATATGTATGAGAAATTTGCTTTTAAAAATGCTCAAAGAAAGCCAAAAGACCAATTTACTGAAATTATTGCTAGAATTTATTGTTTGTGATTTATAGACACTTGGATTTTTCATTGAAAACGAAGTTAAAATCATTAAAAGATCTGTTTGTATAAATGCACAATTGAACAGCGCAAGTTTACGAAACAAAATTGTTGGGCAAATTTACCAAGTTTGTGTAAATGAATTCTCATGCAATTTTTGACAGTTCATTTACGAGGGCGTAAAAATGCACAGTTTGCACAGATTACGAGACTTATAAACGATATCATGAGGACCCTTAATAAATTCAATGGAATGGCCAAAATTTTGGCACTATTAGTTTTATGTAACTTCATGTTTAAAAATAATTTCTCATATATGGCCACTGCGCCTAATGAACGCTATCCTGTTGGTCTAATTTTGCACCACTTTTTCAAGCATATGCCCGATCTTATTGCGACAATAACACAGTGCGACAGAAAAAAATAACTGGGTTGCGATAGCCTTTTTAGTAAGTCTTGTCGAGCACAACAAGACTCTGTCCTTGAAAGTTGCGAAACACCTCCAAAATCTCGAACTACGGGTAAAAAACTGGTTTTTCGTTCCTTTTGCACTCATATGCTAGTAGCTTTGTTGAAAGACTGCAGACTTGGAATGGCAGCGGACTTGGAAAGAACAAACTGAGACCTTTCGAAGATGTAAAAAAGATATTTAAGTAATATTGAGGTAACTATTCGTTTTTCTCCAGCAAACTCAATATTAAAAAAAAAATATCTCTTTTTTTTAACTTTGGAGATGTTTTTACACATTTTTTTATTTTTTATCATTTTGCGATGCACTAATGGTACATTAAAAAAATAAGCGCACAATAATGCTCTACGCAATAAGACATACAGAAATGCAGTAAAGTAAGTGAAAGAGCTCTTAACAACTTTTATAAAAAAATAACATTTCAATTTCCACGGCATTTCCTTACTACGAAGCAGGTTTGTAAGGGAAAATACTATAGCATAACTGTATCAAAACATTCATTGCACGCAGAGAAAAAATATGGTTGGGCATGGTTACGGCAACCACACTGTGTTTATTGTAACAATATATTGTTGTTGTACACAAATAATTGTTATTTTTATTAAATATCAGCAATATTATAGTTACTGTAAACATATTAATGTTTATCGCAATTATAAATTTGAGTATTGTTGACCGAAAAATAATTATTTTTCTAACAACTAAATTATGATAACTTTCAAAACATATTATATTACTCACAGCCATAACATGATATTTAATAGCCATAACATGATAACTTTATATACATTTATCATAATAAGTTTAAGATGCAATCAAAATATCGTTACTCTAATAATATTTTGGTATCGCCATTTGTAAAATAATTTTGTATCAGTTGTGTCGTGTTTTACATAAACATATCGAATTATTTGTTAGTGAGTGGCTTAATAATATAAAAATAACCATTAAAATAAACAAGAAATTAAAAAAAAATAAAGAAAAATATTAAAAAAGAAATAACAAAATAACCATTAAAATAAACAAGAAATTAAAAAAAAAATAAAGAAAAAACATTAAAAAAGGGTTGTAGTGTCACAAAATAAAATATCTTTGCTAAAAAATTTTAATAATCTTAAAGTGGTGGAAAAATTTGTGAAATATTGGTGCAAAATATTAACCATTACTAGTAAGTTTTGTGTTATTTTAGGAGAAAAATAATGAAAACTCCATAAAATAATTTATAAATAATTGCGACCTACGACAAAAAGATTACAGTAACTATATTATGTTTTTTATTTTATCATAAGTATTTTTTTCCAATAAAAATATTATGTTTAAAGTTGTATTATATTATGATGTAAAAAATGTATGTATAACAGTTCATATCACATTGCATCATAATATGATTACTTCTAAACTTATTATGATTGCCATGACAATAATATGATTACTTCTAAACTTATTATGATTGTCATGACAATAATATGATTACTTCTAAACTTATTATGATTGCCATGACAATAATATGATTACTTCTAAACTTATTATGATTGCCATGACAATAATATGATTACTTCTAAACTTATTATGATTGCCATGACAGTAATATTATAACTTCTTAACGTTTTATGATTAACAGGATAACAATATGATTAAGGGAAAAATATTATGATGTTATATTACGAACATATTTGGTCATAATATGATTTATTAACAATCGTAATATGGTGACTACAATCATGAATCTTATCATAACATGTTGCTCTTAGAATATGTTTACCACAACCATGTTTTTTCTTTGCGTGTGTGTAAAGCTGATCGTTACATCCAACAATTTGTATATGCGCTGAATAATGCGCTTTACGTGTCAAAAATGTATTGCTTCAAAGTGGGAACTCGCCATATAAAATTCATGTCTTCCGTAAGCGCAATGGTAAGCGAAACTTTTATGTTTTTCCCTTACAAACCTGCTTCGTTTGAAGCTCCATTTATTATTGGGAAGCGTGTTATTTATGAATTTATTATAAAAGCATGTTTATTTATTAAGGAGCATATAGGCGACATGTTTTTAACATCTGACCTGTCAACTTTGCAAGTCACGTGTAATTGTGCATGTCTGTCAAAATTGCTGTTTTACATAAGGCTTATAATATTCGGTCACAAACGTACATGTAATTTGCTTCTGACATTGTCTCTGTTTTTTCTTCGTATAGTTATTGCAGAAACCAAAGTAGTTCTCGGTTTCAAAATAGCGTGCGGCCTCCACAAAAATTTTTATTTGTGCCGTAAAAGAGTTCAGCCATCTTAAACATTTTTTCTTTAAATTCGAAGATTCCAATTTTGGATACAATAATGAAAGGTTTTTTATGTATGTATGTGTGTACATTATTTTTACTAAAAAGTAAAAAGAACATACATTTATCGGTATTGTAAAATAACAACCCCAGCCGGCTAATGATTCCGTCAATAGTGCACCGCCGCTGCCGGCTTCATTGCGGCATAGATTTCTAACAAAAAAAATTTTGTTTTTTCAAAACAACAGTGATGTCAGATGGTTTGTCAGAAGAAAATAGAGCAAGCTCTAATTTAATTTTTGGCAGATGACTTTGCGTCTGACTTTTACAGAAGCAAAGTTGAGAAGGTAACACACGACATGTATGTGGTTTGCAGTGGGAGTCGTGTACGGCCGCCTTTAGTAAAATGCTACTTTGGTTTAAAATATTCGTTTAAAAAATTAACCGAGTTATTAAACTTTCAATAAAAATTGCACAGAATAATTTATTTTTAAATTATTTAAATTATAACAAAAAATTACAGCCTGCTCATCGATTTCGAACGTTAACGACGTTAAATTGAAGTAATTTTTTCGGGATGCAATGGAGTCACATCAGGATTGTGCTCTCTCCAAAAATGACAATTCCGCTTGTTTTACACACCCGTTAAACCAGAAATGAGCCTCATCGCTGAAGATGATTTGGCGTTAAAATCTGGTTCAACTTCCAGTTGATTCATAATCCATTCCCCAAATAAACGACGCAATCGATGATCTGCTAATTTTAATATTTGCACCAGTTAAATCTTATATGAATCCAGGGTAAGATCTTTCCCCGAAAATGTCTAAATAGTGGAAAGGAGTTGAATCGATAAATTCAATTCCTCCACCATACTCATCTCTACAATGGCGATGGCTCGATTTGGATGAATATAATCCAAAAGAGTAAAAATCATACATTACATACATACAGGGAAGAATAAAAGGAAGAAGAGGCCTTGGCAAAAATAAGTTATCCTGGCTTAAAAATATAAAACATTGGTCAGGGTGAAGTTCCATTGGCCACCCACTTCTCATTGCTTGATGCCGCGAAATATTAAAAAATATATTAAGTAACATTTTGTTAAAATGAATTGTATGTAAACACCAACATCCAGTAATGGATATGCAAATAAGGAAAAACCAAAATTTATGTTGTTCAATTAATAAACACGCTTTGACCACGAGTATCTCAGATTATATTGACTTTTAGTCATATTCATAAATTTTTAAAAATATCGAAAAAGATTTAGGAATCTTTTTCAATCTGTCCGCTTTACATGTTCGCCAAAGACCTTAATTTAAGTAACTGTTATGGAAAATGAAAAACACTTTAATATTATTGTAAACTCCTTAAACTCTGACTATATAACCAACTACATAAACTCAGACTCACACATAGTACATATCTAAAACTCTTTGTATTCGTTATCTTAAAGGTACTGCCAGGCTAGGCTGATAGTGTTTAAAAGGAATAATATTTGACTTGATACTCAACCCTTTTCTGACACATTTAGCGTGCATGACACTTACATAAGCGAGTATTTGCACGATAGCAAAACGATAATGCCAACAAACATGAAGACGATGCAAAGTAGAAAAAGAAAAAAATAACCAAAAACGGAAACCATTCTTGTTTTTCTTGTACTTTCTATGTCTCCCCCTATTTTCGCGTTGCTCCTTTAAAGTAGAAATAGTAACAATGTTGTAAAAGTGTTACGTAAAAGCCAGAAAAAAAGTAAGAAATGTTTAGAAGACAAGGTATTATGTTGTTCTTGCAGACTTCTTCTTCCACTTGTGTGTTGCTCTTCTTCGCCTTTTACAAGTACAAGTATTAAGTTGAGTGAAAGGCCTCAAGCTTAATAATAAGACGACAGTTTGATGTGACTTGGTAAATGGTTAAAAAAAAATTAAATAAATGGAGAATATCACAACAGTGTCAGAAGCAGGAACAAACAAATGCACAGTACCTTTTGGTTAACATGTTACCAAACTGATAATGAGAATGGCCACGAAACGCACAGACAGAAACTGTATCTACTTACGACAGCCAGCACCACAACTAAAGAAAAAAAATATTAGAAAAAAATATTTAAGACCACCTTTAACAAGCGCAAACAGTGTTTTACTCTTACGAGAGACATTCGTGAAGTCATAAATGAAGCTTTTTTAAAACTGGCCTTGTTTTGGAGAAATGAAAAACTTATTATTCAAGAATTTTAATCTTAAATAAATTGATTAAAATAAACTAACTTTATTAAAAAATACTTAAATCAAAAAAAAGTGAATAAATCTACAACAAGTCAAAAAAATTCCAAAAATAGAACAATTCAAAAAGAGATAATCATTCGGGTATTTTAAGGATTAGAAAAGGCAACCCAAAATCTACACAGAAAAAAATTGTTAGTAGTTTTTTTTAATGAAAAAAATGGTTCAAAAAGTAAAAAAATCTAATTAATGTAATAATTGAATCAATCATTTTTTTTTTGTTGAAAGAAAATTAACATTATAATATTGATTTAGTTAACATTTTAGTTGTTTTGTTATAAATTTTTAAATAAATAAATAAATTACTAAATAAGAAAAAATTGTTTCGTTTAAAATAAAAAAAACCTAAAATTGTTGAATTGTTGTTGGAAATTGTCAAAATCAATCAACACATTGTTTGAAACGGCAAAGTTTTTTGATCATTTTTTAATTAAAATTAAAATTATCATTTATTGAAAAAGAAAAAATATTTAAAATTTAAAATTTTTACAATTTTTAGTAATCAATATAATAATTTTGGTAAAAGGTGCAAAATCAACAAATGGGTTGCTTTAATTTGTTCTGTGTAAGTGATAAAAAAATAATAAATTAATTAATTAATTAAATATGGACACTATTTTTAGAAAAAATAACAATAAAACAAAAACTTTTCTAAAATTTTCCACAATTTTCTTAATTAAATTGTTTGTAAATTGTCGTATTAACAATTTGTTTTAGTTGAAAAAATAAAAGAATTTCTGTCAAAAATGTTCAATACAAAATTAAAAGAGTCGATTTTTTTGTTTTACTGCTTGTTCGTCGATTTCGAACGCTAACGTTCGCATAGAAAATTTAATTTAAAACAAAGTTCGAAAATACAGTCAAATCCCGCGAAATCGTACCCCCATTAATCGTAATTCCCAAAAATTCGTAATAAACTATCGGTCCCTTGAAAAAATTTCGTTAATTCGTAAAAAGTCCATACATTTTGGTCCTCTCGCTTATTCGTAATTTTTTTTTTTTTCAAATAAAATCTTCTTTACTTCTTATAAATCGTAATTGTTTGCTAACTACCACTTATAATTCATAATGTTCACCACTTTTATTTTTTTTAGGTGGGTTTTTGCTTATGTGTGTGTTTATGTTATTAAGATCTTAAGATGTTTTTTATGATTTTTTTTCGTTTTAGTAAAAAAATTAAAAACCCCGGTAATTGATATTTATTTTATTATAAACCCGTTAAATCGAAACCCCGCTAAATAGAAAACCCCTATAATACGTAAGAAATGGCCGGTCCCTTGCGATTAAGAATTGTCGGGAGTTCACTGTATTTAAATAAAAAATTAATTAAAAATCGCCATATATCTTTTAAAATTAATGAGCAACAAAACATTTTGTTAAAATGACAAATTTTTAATTAATTGTTTGATTTTTTTATTTTATTTTTTTTAATTTCCTAAGCTAATCCTGCGAAGCTCTTCGCTTGTCTGCAGAAAAGAAAAAAAGTCTCTAGCGGGAATCGAACCCGCAACCCCGGCGCGGATAGACTTGCTCGCTACCAACTAGCCTACCGGGGCTGATTGCTAACAAATATTATATGTAATGTTACAAACCCATTGTTAAAAATAGTTGTTGAATGTGAACAATTTTAATTAACAAAAGTATTTTTTATATTTACAAAATCGGTTGTTTGTGCCTTTTTAATGAAAAAATTTCTTGTTTTGAGAAATATGGTATTCAGCATTACAATTGATTTGTCGTTATTTTTTCTGTGTAAAAGTAAAACAAAGTACTTAAAACCAAATAGAACCTAAACTTTAACAAATGTGTACCGGGTATTGAAAAAAAAAAATATCACCTTTTAAAGCATTATATGAAGAAGCCAGTTGACGTTATTTATACGAAAACAATTTAAGAAAAAATATGTCGGTAAATATAGGTGTGAGGCAAGGTTGTAAGATGACTCCATTGTTGCTTTACGTCGTATTAGATGATATGTGCCCCAATACCGCGTCGTGGTATTATATGAGGCATGCATGTACTCTGGAAGATCTTGACTACGCTGATGACATCTATATATTGCCTCACCGTTTTACGGGTATGCCAACGTAGCTAAAATCCGTTGTAAACTCAGCAGCAGCTGCGGGGCTCCGATTGTATGTGAAATAAAATTAAGTTTTTTGCTGGCCGTTCCGACGTGGACTTCGCAAACAGTATAAAGCTATAAGGCAAGCCTTCAGTCGCCTTTTCAACGTTTAGTTCAAAATACCAAAATATGGCCACGCAGGCAAACAAGAATGGCGAAAAATTGTGAAAAATGTAAAATAGAAAAACTTTTTAATTTATGTCGACAATACCGAAAGAAAGTACTCAAAAAAAATTAATAATATCGTTTATGTCCTAAATAGCGAAATAGAGTAAAATTAAAATCGAACGAGATTTTTATTTAAATTTTTTTAAAAATTACACTAGTTTTACCTGGTTTTAAGAGCTGTTTTGGTAACGTAAATTTATCCTTAAATTCTCTGGAAAGAAAAAAATTAAAAATGTCAAAAACAATAAAAAAAACCAAGCTAGAATATATAAAAAATCTTAATTTGGAAATGATTCAAAGTTGCAAATAGTAGTCACAAGTGCCAAAAAAAAATATTAAACCGCGCGAAACTAAAAATTTAGAACTAACAGCGCTGCAATAGGAATACTCACAAAAGCATAAAAAAATTATTCAAAACAAAATTAGAAAAAGAACCAATGTCAGAAAGCGATTTCAATAAATAAACGCCAATATAAAACGCCATAAGTTCAATTCAAGAAAAGAATTTAAAAAATATTCGTCAAAACTTAAAAAAAAACTTCAATTGTTAAAAACTCGCAAAATATGTTTTCCCCAAATCCAAATATCTTAAATCGTTTGCCCATTTTTAAAATCGCAAAAATCTGAAATATTTTATTATTATTTTTTATTACCTGACGTTGATCTTATTTAATTACTAGCTGACCCGGTCCACGTTGCTGGCCCTAAGCAAACATTAGTGTTGTATTACCACACGATTTAAATTGAGCATTTAACGAAATTTACGGCCTTTAATTAAAAATCCATGGAATACCTATCATAAAGTTTTTTTTACAGAATAATAATATTTAAGGCAAATTGGAAATTATATTAATTTATTACTTCATCTTAAGGCCAGCGCCTCCAGCTTCATCTTTCACAGCTTTCATTAGGGTGTCGTATGCCTATTTTTGTTGCCGATTCAACAGTGGAAATTTTGTTCGAACTGATTCCCTTAGACAAATCGATAGAGCCGTTTTCTGATTTTAGGTAAATCGAAAAAAGCGGGCGAGGCAAAATTTTCTTTCCGTAAAAACCTAATAGAAAAAGTGGGCGTAAAAGTAGGCGTGGTAAATTTTTCTTTCGATGAAAACGTAAAATGTATTAATACGAACATTTGAAAGAAAAATTTGTCAAATCGATGGAGCCGTTTTCTGGTTTTTTGTTATTCGAAAAAGTGGGCGTAAAAGTGGGCGGGGAAAAATTTTCTTTTCGTATAAATCTAAGTTGAACCATGGCGATCATTTTAAAGAAACAATCTTTCAAATTATATAGATGTCATTGGTGGTTTGCCACGCCCCTCCGCCCGCAGACCGAAAATCATACTTCACATTATTTATTACATTGTATAGAAAAAAAAAATTACGACAAATTAATTGTCATATTGAATACAACATTCGTCAAAACAATTAACTTTTTAATTGAAAAGGCACCAACAACTAAATTTGTAAATACAAAAAATCATTTTGTTATTAAAATTGTTAAATCTCAACCAATATTTTTAACAAAAAGTTTGTAATATTGAATAAAATATTTGTTAACAATTAAATATAATTTTTTATTGTGAGTTTGTCATATTAACAAAATATTTTGTTGCTAACTAAGTTAAAAAAAAATGCTATTAAAAGTTGTTTTTATTAGTTTTTTTTTTAGCAAAATACATATGTATGTATGTTTATTAAATAACTTCACTAATAACATTATAGAATCATATCTAAGCGACAAATTAAGACCTGCATGCACTGGGAGGTTCAAACATCAGCACAAAACGGAATCTTGGCACCATTATCAGTAATATTTCAAAATCTATAATTTATACAAGAATGGTTAAAATGTCTTAATAAATCATTAGATAATAACGTTACTTACGATAAAGATTGATTAAATTAAGCAATAACCACCATATCGTTGATTCATTTAAAGATTTTAGATAGAAAATCCAGATATTTTTATTTTATATTTTTAATTTTTTGACACAAAATTATTTTCTATGATATACATAATAATTTTTTACAAATGAAACAAATTGTTAATATGACAATTTACAAACATATTAATTAGGAAAATTGTTAAAAATATTAGAAAAGTTTTAACAAATTTTCTTTAATTACTAAATAATTTTAGATATTTTTTTCTGTGTAGAGACTATTGTTTATTGTAGTTTGAGTTAATATTTATTCTAATTAAATACACACGCATATAAATAAAAACTGATCTGAAATACTTCAGCAAACTTTAAACAAATACGAATCAATTGAAAAATAATAATAATAAAAAAGTGGACTAATTTCAGAAAAGTGCTGAAGTGCTTAATAAAAAAGTTAAATCTCAAAAAAAAAAATTCAGATAAAATAAAAAATATATACATACCTGCGCCTCAACGCTTTAATGGCTCGAAACTCGTTTCCTCGGAGGATCGCTGATTACGAATCTGGTATTAGATTTTTAAATCCAAAATGGCGGATCCAATATGTTCTTTGTAATATTATTTGATTTGCTTGAAACTAGTCATTAAGGCGTTTTCGGGGTCGCTGATTACGAATATGGTATGAGATTATTAATAAAGTCAGACTTTTAAAATTCAATATGTCTGAATTTTTATTAAGACTTGAGCGGACTTGCTTTAAGCTTACTACACTGGTGTTTTGGGGATACTCACAAGCAGTTTCGTGTCAGAATTGTAAAATTCAGAAAAGTGTATTCATTGAAATCTATGAACTCTATTTAATATGGCAAATGTTACTTATTGGCAAAAGCAGTTTTTTTCGAATTGTGAAAATGGTATTCTTTTAAGGAGCAGGCTTTGACCTCAATATTTTCAGTTCTATTTATTAGCTCTATTGTGATTTCGAAGTGTTAAAAAAGTGAAAAGAAAGAATATAAATAGTGAAGTTATAAACCTGTTTTTTTTTGGATTAGCGTTTTTGAATTTTAAAAATTGGACTTGAAATTTATAACCATGGGCCGCAGACCTCTCAGGGAGGCGAGTAGTAAGCAAATTAGACCGATTGCAGAAAAGTTTGTCACATCGGATTCTATTTTATTTTTTTATCGAAAATGTCTACAGGTATCCCTACCGTGTTGTAGGAAAACGTGTAATATGAGGCAAGGAGACAGTGTAAAATAAATTTTTTTTTAATTAAATATTTTCTTTAAATTCATTGTTTTTATTAGAAATATGTTCATACATACAAAAAAATACAAAGCCAAACATAAACAAGAGTTACATTTTTATTCTAATCTAACTAAATCGTAATATGGATGCAAAAATTAGTACTTTTGTACTATTTTAGTACAATTTTAACAACTCAATAATGATAAAGTTGCATTTCCATTTTATCGTGTTAGAATGAAACCGTGTTGTCGATGAGGAAATTTCCGCAAATTTTTTTTTCGTGTTAGATCGAAATCGTTTTGTAGGAAGCCGTCTTGTAGGAGGGTTACCTGTAATTTGAAGTACATTTATGACAAAACTAATGCAATTAGAAAGCTGTAGTTTCTTGTATTAGAAAGAGCGTGTTGTCTTCTATAAAAATCACCAAAAAAGTAAAAATCTATTTTTTGACCAACGTATCAGACGTTTAGCATAAAAGAGCAACACAAAATATTATGAAATTGAAAAATAAATACAACAACAGTGAAACAATTTATAAAACGAAACAGAAAAAAATTCCAACATATCGAAAAACCGGTTTAATTTCAAACATAGTGGCAACGTTAAAAAATATTTTAAACGGGAAAAATTAGTCGACTTTAAATTAGAAGCAAACAAGTAAAAAAAAAATTAAAAATCAAAAATATATAAACACATTCGGCAAAATTTAAAAAATTGTGCAAAAAACAGTGAATTAATCGTTAAAAAGTGTCCAAAATCAAAAATGAAACTTAAAAACAAAACTCTTAAAAAAAAGCGCAAAAATAAGTTCACGACTTCGGAATCCCAAAAATTTACAATATTTCGAATAAGCGATGTCTAAAAGTCGACTTCAATGGATGGCAGTTACCAAAAATACGCGAACGTGGTATATAATGTTGAAGAATTGGTCAAAATTTATAACGATGGTTTTAGAAAAATACTTTTTTTTTATAAATCTTAGCTACTGTTATGTGTGCGTTTTGTATAAAAATATAATATATCGTGTAAATCAATGGATTGTTCTGCCAATCAATAAGCATAAAAAATACAAATTATTTTATGTTTTCTGGTTCATCCGCAATACAACGTCAAGTCTTTGTAAGAGTACCTATTTATACAAAGACTTGGTAAGAAAAAGTAACAGCTAGTCCGCAACGTAGATGCCTAAGCAAGAGTAAAACCCCTTTAGAGCCGAAAAACGTTAAAAAAATTAAACGGAAAATGCTTCGAATTCTACGAAACTCGAAAGTCGTAAAACTATTTAGCTAAGCCAAATATTTTTTTATAAGAAAACAGCCTTTTCAGTCCTTTCTCGTTCTGAATTTACACAAATATACTTTTCCATACCTTTTTCTATTCGTATAAGACTTAATAGTCATACATGTAGTAGTTGCAAACTCCATTACCACCTAGTTGTTAGAAGAACATGACTCTAAATTGGCATGGTACATTTGCAATACCTACTGCATACACTAGCGCATGAAACACAAACATACACAAAATCTAAAATTCGCACTGACTCAGTTACTCAATCACAAACAAACTTTCGAAGGTGCATACACGTACATACTCCAAACGGTGGTATACGCTTTAATGCACAATAATCGTTATTCGTAATAGTTTCGTATGCCTGTGAGTCTATATACATACGTAAATAACTCTTAATGTATCCCTGCAGACAAATGGAAGATATCCCCTATGGCAATAGTTTAGCAATATCCCCAAATTGTCATCTAGAAGAAAATAATCAAATTAATTTTTAAATTTTTCTTTCATTTATAGTTTTTTTTTTAAATTACAAATTGTATATAGGAAAAATTTAAATACATCCATATTTACATTTAATGTACATTTATAAAAAAACATACAAAAAAGGGCGTAACTGCAAGATTTATTGCTAAATACAGAGAACGAAGAAAGATTTAACTCAAGGGCCGGCCGTACTTGGGGTAAATAAAGATAATGTTTGTTCGTTTTTGTATCAACGAAATACTTTCTTGTTTTCTATTCTTTCTCAATTTTTGCTATTTATTTTTTTTATTATTTATTTATAAATTATATTATTTGTAAATATGATTAATATTATAAACAATTTAATTTAAAATAAAAAACTGCGGTTAATATTCTTCAAAATGCAAAATCTTCTTTTTATATTTCTTATAATGTTTCCCGATATCTTCCTATTTTCTTTTAAGTGGTTATCTGGTAATATTGATAGTTTATCATCTAGCAAAATCGCTTTCGTATTGCCGTCGGGACATGTTTCTTACCGAGGGAAGTATCTTCCGCAATACGAAATCGATAATTGCCGCAATAATATTTTTCATCCAGGCAATACATAGGGTGTATTTCTGTGTTTGCTGGGATGGAGATAAGAAATGCGTATGTTTGTATGTGTTTGTAGTTTGTTACTCCAGGTTAGTAAAGGTTAAAACTTGTATCACTACTTTGTCTACTACCAAACGACGGTTTTTGCGGTTTAACATTTAGTTTTATGTATGTGTATGTGCTTGTACATGTAAATGCATTTGCTTCTATGGGTGTGAGTGTGTGTATACATGTACTTGTTTGTGTTATAGTATTCTTATATTAAATATATAAACCTATTGTCGTTCCATGAGGTATTTGAGCATTTAGCATTTAGCAAGTGGCAGTTTTCATTTTCCTACTTTGTGGTCTTGTGAGATTATGTTGCGGCTGGTTTTCTTACTTTCAACCTTTTCCTTTTTTTCCTTGAAGCCTTGTTGGGGGTTCTTGTACTAGAATTCTTCAGCCGAGTGACCATGTATTTTACAAACCCCAAATGAAACTTCAAAAAACATGTAGCATAATTACAGAGTTATTCTATCTGATATTCCAGCAATCAGTGAAAAGTAATTTAAAAAAATGTTAAGGCAGCTTTTGCAGGGTATATGTGCTAGAATGTAAACTGTAGTATTGTTAAGTTATAACTCTTTCTGATAACAATGAAATCTATTTTTTGTTTTTGTTTGATAAGACTGGTCGACAAAAAACAAAAAAAAATCGGGAGCAAGAAATCTGTTTTATCATTTTAATTGACTTTAGCATGCTGAAGCCAGATCCATTTTTTTCAAAATTTTCCTTTTTTTCTTCAAAAATTAAACTATAACTATAAAGATAATACATCTGCCCTGTTTTGTATTTTTCGCTAACTAAATATGGTCAACCGTTTTCAAGTTATTCCAATATATGTAGTGTAAGTGCTTTAATTTGGGACACAACAGTATATCTCGAAGAGTAGAGCTGATAGAGTAAAACGGAGATTAGATTTGGCATCAGCGACCTCAAATTAGTAACAATTTGCAATCATGGCTGGGTCCTTATGGACACTTATGGCCACAAACCAAATTTCATTAAATAATCTCCAAATTCCCGACTTTCGCTTTGCCATGGACAGCCAGCCAGCCTGCCAGTTGGACGGATGGACATCGGTTAATAAAGTGAAATTGAGACCATCGGTATACTTAAATGGGGCCTAGGGCCAATATTATTTAGTGTTACACACATATCTGCACTCTAGTGATGTGGGTATAACTACATATCTCCAGGCTTGCCAGAAAAATTAAAATTAAAATTGCTAAATCGACCAAAAAAAAGTGCTAAGTTGTTCTACAGCAGAAAACAAACGCGCTTAATTTGTAACATTGATCTTTTGAATACAATAAAAGATTTACATTTGAAATTTACTGTATTCGTTCTTTCGTTGTTTTCTTTTTCGTACACTACAAAGATAAAGAAAACAGTATGTGCTAAAGTTGCAAAAAAGGTAGCATGTGTATATGGATGTATTTTTCTTGATACAGTTGAGAACTTATAATTTACTAAAATTGATTATGTGAGTTTTTAAGTAATTTTGGGATCAAAAAAAAGTGCTTACTATGCTAAATAATTATAAAAATGGGCTAAACTAGCACGTAGCACTTCCTTTGAAATTCTTAGTGCTAAATCAGAAAAAAATGTGCTTAATCTAGCACAAAAATTGCTAAACTGGCAAGCCTGCATATCGCACTGGTTCCTGTAAAGAGTGTCAACTCAAAATTAATAAATTTTCAGTATAATAGAGAAATTGATCTAAGATTTCTATAGAGCGTAGATATGACCACTGTACATCGATTTATTACAAAAAATGAAAAAGGAAAAATTTTGAGTTGTGACCCTTTAGTATTTAGGGTGCGATAAAAAAATAAGATATGACAACTGTTCATCGATATCTTGAAAAAATTTTGAGTTGACTCTCCTTTGAGTAACAAGTGCGATAAGTTTGTTGCGAGAAAGATAAATCGATCTTGCCTTTTTAACAGTTTTACATTTTATTTTAAACTTTAACTTCAGTTAAAAAAAACACGCAGCTTTTATTTATTTATTAAATGTTTCTAATTATGTTTTAATTTATTGTCTGTTTTCGTATTTAATTGTTGTTTTGAATATAATGTTTCACACAAAATTGTATTTCCATTTTCAAGGCGGAGAATTTACCAAGTAAAAGTAACTTACACCTTCAGCCTGTTATAGTTAACCCGACCATAGTCACTAGCGGTAATCAAGGCCGAAATCCTCGCACTAATAGACAATCACACTACCAACAAGCCTACCGCGTTTCCCTTTTCAGTCTTTAATAAATGGCAATTTTTTTTTAAGGGCCTATTTTTTAAGCGCGTACTAATCGCCTATTTTCCTATAGTAAATGCATGAAATTTTACCTCCTAGTCTTCCAATAGAATTTATTATTACTTTAACTTGTTCACTGGCCACCTTGAAATCTCCTTTATCTAATGTAGCGGTTATTATTAGCACTCTTGTGATGTTCTTGAACACAGGAAGAAAATTAGTTTTCTTAGCAAATTGTTTTAGCTGTATATCTAATAACACACAGGTATGTTTGACTATATACTGAAATTTAAACCTCTACCGTCACAAATACCTCTATCTTTTGTTGTATTTCTTAGTTCGTTAATTTTCATTACCCAAAGACTTTTAAACAAAAAAGAACTTAAAGATAATAAAAAAAAAAAATTCCTTAGAAAAACAAAAAAAAAAACACCAAACTCGCAAAGGGTTTCTTTCAATAATTTCTTTATGAAGTTCATTAACCTAATTTTGAGATTGAACTAAATACTTTACATCCCTGCAATAATGGCAGCTGGAGAAAATAGCAGCAAAAAGGAATTATACTAAAAATATATGTAGAGCACCACCAACCGTCCATAGTCAATTTACTATTTTTGTTTATTGTTTCGTATCTTTGTTTATAACTCTCTCTCTCTCTCTCTCTCTCTCACCCCTTCGTCTTAGTCTTAATTGCTTTTAACATTTAATTTATTTTATTCTTTTGATTTTTATGTTCAGCGTCTTCTTCAATTAATATTCTAGTTTATTGTTCCCCATTAGAAGGAGGCCTTTGTTGAAAAGTGTTGATTGTATTCAGTATACTGAACACTAATACATACAAGCATAAACACATACTGAATTGTATTGTAGGTATAATTAGGATAAATAGCTGTTCATAATGATTTTTAATTATAAAATATTGTATTGTTTATTTGTGGGAAGCATTTTTAATAAAAATGTATTGGCGTTTTGTAAAGAATGTCAATTAATTGTTTGAGTTTGCTAATTTTAAAATATTTCGAATGCGAGAAATAAAATAACAAGTAGGAGGAAATTAATTAAGTATGTATGTATATTTACTCAAATTCGCTAATAGAACAGATTTTTAACCGGCTTAACAATTATTAAATTACTTTGAAATTGCTTTATATTTTTTAATTGTTCTTCACAACAAATATGCAGAAGCTCTTGTAATATATGACTTTTTGCATTTCAATAAATTTCACCCAAGTAGAACGCTCTATAGCTGTTGGTTACTTGATTGGTTGATGCGCTGGATGGCAACACGTGTTGTTGCCTTCAGTAAACGTTTATCCAGTCAGGCCTCAACGACTGATAATAGTGATCTTACCGGTCGAGATTTACGGTAGCGTTCTTACCGCCTCATTGGCTTATAAACGTACTAAATTGTGAAATTTTGTAACCTCAACTACAGTGCCTTTTGAATGTTAGGATTGTTTACTTTTATTCATTAAGCGAAAATGTTACCTCATCAGTTGGCAGGATATTGAAATAATGCATTAGGTTGACATTTCCGAACTAAGCCAACACCTTAAAAGATTCGACGTTACTTGATCGACCGATCGCCTCAGGATAGGGTATACAAAATCTATATTAAAAACATCGATCCTTCCACTATAATCCTTCATCGATAATAGAAACGATATATCGACGTTTCAATTGTTTCGTCATAAAAAGATTGCATATGAATGCACCTAGAAACAAATTTGTTGCCGAATTCGAGTTGAGGTTGGCTAGAAAATGTGCCAAAAATCATAAAAGTGGTTGGATAATATTTAAGAATTCATTACGAACTTTAAAAAATTTCCTAAGGAAATACTAAATTATTGTTTTACATAATGGAATAATGTGTGCAACATATCAATAAATCTTAAACTTGTTTTGATACTCCTTTGACGTCCTGTCGTATTACCTAATATCAAAGAAAAGTCTAAGCTCAGATTAGAAAGTTATTAGAAATTTTAATTTTATAGCCGATGTATCGCCGTTGAGCGTGAACGATAAATTGATTTTTTCGTAACATCCATGAATCAGTTGCATACCTACTCAGAATCATTTTTTGGGATAATATAGCGATGTCCATTCGTTCAGCGGGTTGGCTGGCTATCCAAGTAAACATTGCACGCAAAATAGGTGGCAATTTTAAAGCTAATTTAACGAAATTTATTAAAACGGTTCCAAGAACAAAGTCAATTGAAAATAGTGAAAATCGGTCCATACAATGCCCCCATACAAGCGTATTTATAATGTTGGTAGTTAGATTAAATTTGTTCCATTTTGCAATACTTATAATCAGGGAAACCAAAAATATGCAATTTCATGTTTCTCCTTGAGCGACCAATAAAGGCAGAAACAATATATTTATCCATTTTAGAGCCTTTTATGAATTTTGGCATCGATTTGTTAGTGCATATTTTACCATGCATGATTTGGTTGAAAGAGTCTTTTTGCAGCATTTTTTTTATTCTATACCGCAAAGGGCAAAACCCTTTTGAGGCATATTTTGATACATGTTAAATTTTTTAGATGCCCACAAGAGCTTTCGCAACATCAATAAAAAAATTTTTTTTTATATATTTTGGCTTTTCTGTTTTAAATTGTAAGACAAAGCAGGTTGTCGGTAAAGATTAATATTATTTTAAACTTTTAAATTTTATATGTAAGAAAAAGTTAAGAAAAAAGCAAATATGTACGTTTTTATCGACTTAAACTCACTTTTTAAAGTGATAAAGCGATATCCATCCGTCCGTCTAGCTAGTTGCCTGATCATGTTAACCTTGTGCGTAAAGTACAAGTTGCAATCTTGTAGAGAATTTGATCAAATTCGGTAAATACACTTTTTAATTGTACCAAGGGCCAGGTCTATGTTAATAGTGCGCATCGGTCTACAATTTCACATATTCCCAATAAAAAAAACTTCTTTCCAAATTAGACTGTTTGTGTTGATAAACCATTTAATTATGTTGGTAGTTGGATTAGGCTCCACAAAAAGCCCCCCAATGAAATAACGCCCAGAAAATAACCCCCAATGAAATAAATCCCAAAAAATAGGAAATAACACCCAAAAATAGTGAATGAAATAACATCGAAAAATAAATGAAATAAACCCCAAACCGAAAACGAAACAACCCCCAATATTTGGGAGTTATTTCATATGAAATAACACCCAATGATGAAAATAAAATAAACCCCAATGAAATAAACCCCATCAGCAACAAAAATGAAATAATGCCCAAAATTCATAAAAGAGTCAGTTTCAGCAAGGATAACCCCCAAAAACCAACAGCTTTAAAAATGAAATAACCCCCGAATAAAAAATGAAATAACACCCAAATTATACACGCTATGATACAAGCCCCGAATTTTAAAAATTTGTTGGGTGTTATTTCATTGGAGATTATTTCATAATTTGAAAACCCCAAATGAGGAATGGAATAATTCCAAAAAAAAAAATGTAAAAGGGCCCAAAAAAATTTATGAAAAAAATTTGGGGAGTATTTCATTTCTCGTTTGGGTGTTATTTCATTGGGGGGCTTTTCGTGGAGCCGCTGGATTATTGTATTTTAGCATCAGTTCACATTTGCACAAAGCTCCCATATAAAAACAGATTTAACTTCCTTTTTTATGTTTATATTAAGAAACAACTAAGCGAACGTCCCAAAAAACCATACTTAATAATGCTTTCAGAATAAAATTTAACACTTCACCGTTTTATAGGGCTGGAAATCACACTAATAAATTTCGGGATGATCGGTCCATAATTTACAATAGGCACCATATAAAGCCCACTCCGGTTAATTAATTAAATACGCCAGAGAACATAGCCGACATAATTATTGCGGCAAAATTTCTTATAAATTAGATTCATATGGCCAGAAACAAATTTCATGCAAAATTGTGATAAACGGTCCATAATTTACTTTAGAACCCATATCTAGCAGCCTTCTGAAATTCACTGTAAACGTTAAAACTAATTTCACTGCTGTTTCATAACTTACAATGGCACCAATATAAATCCCCCTCCTGAAAAATCATTTAAGTACGGCTTAAACTGTAACGAATCATTATATTTTACTTAAGCGAGTTAAAATTGTTAAAAAAAACCAAAAAACTTTTTGATTGTCGCTCAAAATTATTTCATAAATGACTTCTAGAGTACAGATCAAGGCCCATTGAAAAGGTCTGCGCAAGAAGCCTGATGATCATTGTTTATGTTCTTTTTAGTTGTCAAAAGTTGTTTACATTTTGCTTACATGTGTATGTATACGTTTTTTTACGTTTATGGTATGCCACACATACACGTTTTTTCCTTTTGCTTTGTATATGTGGTAGTAAATTTTTGAAAACTAAAAAGAATCGTTTTTTGTTTTTGTACAAGTAAGCAGACCTGATAGATGGGCCTTGGTACAGATATTTTGTTTGCATCTTAAGCATACTATGACTACTATACGCATAGTAAGTTATGATGTATCGGTTGTAAGAAATTTAATATGTTTTCAAAGTTATCATTATTTAATTTTAAAAAATAATTATTTTTTAATCAACAATACTCAAATTTATAATTGTTATAAACATTGATATGTTTACAACAACTGTAATATTGATTATATTAAATAACAATGTCTTGGGTAAGCCAACAATATCTTGTAGCAATAAACATAATGTAGTTGCCGTAACCATTCCCAACTATATATTTTCTCTGCGTGGGGTAGAGGGTATAAAAAGAGAGGAAGGATTTGGGTTTTTTTCTACCAAGTGACGAAAAGAAAACAAATATTCTAAAAACTTGGCGAGCGAAGATCCAGTAGAAAAAAAAATCATTTAAAAACAGCAGCAATAACTGCATAACATCTGCTTTGGAATTTAGTAAATACAACAATAACTTCAGTAGCCAAATAAGGGGGAAAGACTAGTTGACTATGATATTGTGCTTTAAGGATTTCTTAAAAATGTCATACCTTTTCTAGGACCAAAATCACAATTTGGTTGCAGATGTGCACTCATTTTTGGAATTCTATATAAATGATCTATAAGATCTATTTTAAGCGACCGTTGCTTTGTACTAAAGACATTTATCTTACCTATTTAAGAGCCTTTGTTTACCGTTTTTCTTCACATAATATAATTTCCATTTTTTTTTCGTTTGACTGACCCCAACCCTTAAGAAAGAAAAACAATTAATAAAAAAACATCTAAAAGTAAATTAGCATTAAACATCAGACGAAAACAATAAACAAAATAAAAACAGAGTTCACAGCATAAAAGCTCTTGAGCAGATGGCAACAAATTCATTTAAGCGTACAGAATATACAAAAAGCAAAACTGAATGAAATTGAACAAAAATGAAAAACTTGAGAAATCTGTACTAATTTTTTTGGCCAAAAAACAAAAAATCATTCCAGCAAAAAAAAATTAAAGTAACCAGTAAAACACCATTAAGAGTGCAGGTTTTTCAATATAAAATTATTTTCTTGCTATTTTCTTTTTGAAAATTTCTTAAAAAAAAATTTATTGTATCTGTGAACTTAACGATGTCATATGGTCGTCTTGCTTTTTTCGCCCATTTTTTTTTTATAAATTTTAATGGGCAAAGTGTTAAAAGAAATGAAGTGAAGTTGAAATACAAAAAAAGGAAAACTGTGGCTGCTACAACATGGCGTTTTTAAAAACCATTAATTTTTTTTCCTTTTTGCGATTTTTATGCTTCGTAAGTTTTTATATGCGATACGATTTCGTCCTTTCGTATTTTTTTCGCTTTTAAGCATTAAAAAATCAAAAGAACTTATTTTTTCTTATTTGTACTGGGTAACGCAAAAGTAACGCAATGTTTTATTTATTAAATAACTTTTTTTTGTTAAATAACAGTTTGAAAATATGTTAACATTGTGTTTTAAAGAAAATTGTAGGATTTGGGACAATATTTTGAAATCTGTACTTTCAATTAAAATTACTTTAAATAACAAAATTTCGATATTTATTTACATACATCTAAAGATGTAACTTTAAATTGATATATAAAATATTTCGGGTTTGTATTAAAAGTAGTAAATATCTTTCAAATTAACACTGAAAAACACATATTTCGATTTGGTCTTCTCCAAGAAAAAAGACTTTAAAGAAAAATTTATTTTATTTTTGAACCAGAAGACATAAAAATATTATGGTTGCCTCCAAACATGGTGTGGATAATAATAACAAATATTTTATTTACCACTAATAATTGAATGATTTTTAACTAACAATAACTTTTTCCTTTTTTTTTTAAGAGCAACATTCTTTTGTTGAAAAACAACCCGACTATTGTTATTGGTAAACACGTAACAGTTCCTCTTAACCATAAAATTTTTGGAGGAACCATAATATAGTTATATCTTCTAGATGAAGGACTAATTGACAAGTGGCAATTAAATTCACCATAATGTGTTTAAATATTTTTCGTTACAAATAGTTTTGTTGGTTAAAAATAGTTGCGATAAATGTTGTACTTCGTATTTAGAAAAAAGGCTTACACAGTATGAACCACAAGTCACTGAACATCCTCCAATAATTCGGTTAATTTTTCACAAAATCTTAATCGGGTTGCATAGTCTTGCGGGAAAATTTCGTGTACGGAAACAGCAATTAATTTTTTTGTTTGTTCATTTTCCTCCGCATTGCAGTTTTGGACACTTGAAGATGAGTGGCACGTTTACGAGTGTATGTTTCTGGTTCCTCTCGCTACTCCGAACTCGATCGATATTATCTTAGCTTCGTGCTTCAACTGGTCTTCCATTTCGATATAAGTCACTTAAATAACCTGAGCACTGAAAACGAGCGATTAAATTGCGTACTGGATTTCGCGATGGTTCGTTTTTTGTGTTAAAAAAACTTCGAAATTTTCTTTGGCTTTTAATTATTGAATTTTGAATAGTAAAATAAAAATCTGAAATTGTTGATCGTTATGTTTCTAATACTCAAAAATAAAAAAAAAGCAAAACAAAAAAAGAACGATTAAGACTTTTAAAGTATAAAACAAATTGTATTAACAAAGTGACCTCAGTACTACAACAATGAAACAACAGGCATTTTATTGCTAGAATTGAGACGGCAAATGTCCAAATGCCGTTATAAAAAATGTAAATAAACAAAAAAAAAATGACGCCAAACTTCACAGACGAAGAAAATCACTCCAAACAGCTGCGCTTGTGAGGTATTAGTACATTCTGGTATAAAAGTTTTTGAGAATTGTAATTTGAATACACATTCGAATAATATGAAAATTTACAAAATAAAAAAATTTATATCAAAAAATATTCAGTGACTTATGCTCCACCCTTTATTTCAACGGTTTCGGTTGTTTTTAATTCATTATTGCAAATTTTCGGTAGCCGACCCTGCGAGAAATTATGTCAATTGTTCGCAAAACACTTATCCCGTCAGACTATTACAATCAAATGGATCGAATTGTTATAGTTGCAAACAAGACATATCGCTGTAGGTGCTAGTCATAGGACAGGAGTTTGTGCGGGCTGATGCTCATAATATTAATGTGGTTCACTCGGGACAATATATGCGACACGCATAATTTCAAACGAAATTGAATGTGTCCATTAAGGTTTATTCAGTGACCTCTTGCAAAGTGTAAGAAAGGTACCAATTAACCCCACCTAGGATATCGCCATGCTAGGGCCCTTCATATAAAGTGTTGGAATTAGAAACGGTCCTTTTGGACCTGTCACGCGGCAATTTTGGTGCTAGTTACCTTTCTGCTAGGGCACAGTTTGGTTCGAGCTAATGTCCTCTTTCCAAAGCTTTTCCATAACTTTTTAGAAATGCAAGTGAGATGGCTGATTCCTTTTGGATATTGTGCTTAAACTGCATAATCATTTTTTGCAAATTAATTTTAATGTTACTCTTTAGGTAGCTGCAAAGAAAAAAATCAAGAGCCCTTGACCATAGTCCGTATCTTGTTGGATATTTAATTCTCAATCTTTTATGTTGGCAATGTTATAAATTAATAATTCATCAAAGAAAGTTATGCATTTTATAAATTATAATTTTGATTTGTGTTTTAAAAAATTATGTATTTTTCAATTAATTTTGAAACCTTATTATTAAGATATTAATCAACTACTATATTTAATTCCTTTTAACTTTATAAATACTATACAAAAAACAATAACAAATCTTTGAATTCGAAAACTTATAAAAATCTTACTAAACTAAACAGATCAATTGGAATCCTACAAGGACCTTCAAGGTATAAATACAAGTATTTCTTTTAATAATAAAAAAAAAATATATAAGTAATAAAAGGGTAAGGATTTATAACATATTTTGGTATAATAATAACTTTGGGCCACATTTATAGCCTTGTATAAATTTAAATCGTAAACCTAAAAATATGTGCACAGTGGCCTGCATTTGAGAAAATCACAGCCATATAAAAGATTTTCTAGTTTTTTATTATTTCAATTATGTTTTTATGTACATACATATGTAAATGTATATTATTGTTTTTGTTAGATTTGACAATCAATTATTAAATTTGACAGTAAATTTTTAAAAAAATAATGTTTAACGAACCTGATTTGATTTCTTTCGAATCGAGTTAAAATATAAAATAACTTCTTTGCATCCCTTTCTGAATGCTTGGATAAAAAAATTATTATTCGTAACATAAAATGCCATGATTGAATAAAAGTGAAAAAAAGACTAAAATATTAAAATACATATAATATTTTTAAACAAAATCAAAATCTTCAGACAACCAAGCAAAGCGACCAAATTTTATAATCATCATGTGTTCGAATGTTTTATATCCATTCATTTTTTAGAACTACATGGGAATAAGCAATATTTTATTTATTTGTTATTTATTTCGCCAGACATGCATTCTGTATTTTTTTTTTTTTTTATTATTCATTATATTTTTATGATTATTACGAGTATTTTGATAAACCACAATGGTAAAATGACTGAAAATAACAAAATAAAATCAAGAAAAAAGATAACAGTTAACTTGAATGGTTGAATAAACGAATACATGCAGGGAAGGATGAATGACATTTGTTTTACTACGTAAAAGTCAAAAAAAAAAACAACACAATATAATATATAAAAAAATGCTACAAAAGTAATGAAGAATAAAAAAAATAGATTTTCTATTACAGCAATATTTTTTTAGTAGACCAACAGTCATAATTTTTCTGTCAAAGCTGAGACTTCTATGAAAACCAAATTATACATACATAAAACATTAAAACAAACTGTGCTTAGCCCTACTAAAGTACTTTGTTATTGCCTTTTTGTTTATTTTAGAAGCTTTTTTCTTTTTTTTTTTTGTAAAAAATTCTGAAATATTTAAGACAGTAAAACATTTTTTATGTGTATTGTATATTTTTGAATAAACTTCTAGTAAATTTGTACAAACATGCTTACGTACATATGTAGATACGAATCACATTTTAACGTAAATCTTTACCATTTATTTTTTTACCAATCAATCAATCAATAATTCAATCAGACAGACAGCCAGTCAGTCAGTGAATAAAACAAGCCAATATATTGTGGCTCTTCTTTAATTTGTATACCCTTTAAGTGCACTCGAAAACACCGCTTAGTTAAAAATATAAAAGTCCTGTTAAAGCCGCCATTTTATTTAATTTTTTAAATGCCTCCCTAATCCATTATTAATTTTGTTTAAAACTCGTTTAGATACGCGTATTTTTCTGGTTAAATATTCAATACTCCTGCAAAACTCTTTAGGTAAGGTTAGGTTAGGTTACATGGGCAGCCATCGAGAGACAGCTCACTTGGGTCCTTTACTGGTCCCTTTGTGATACCCAGCGCCAATGCCCATCCTATAGAGCAGTTACTCAGATGGCGTCACTGAAAAGTCCAACCTCTTCGTCTTCCTAATGAAGAGAAGAAGCGATTTAAGTTCTATATGGATAGATCCCCCAAGCAGGCAAACACCGGTGCCCCAGGTATTTTCCCCTGATGCCCCGCAAACCGGGGCATTGAGAGAGAAAGTGAAGCACAGTCTCGTCTTCCTTCTCTGCAGTTCTTCCAGCATGAGAGTCCCCACCGGCCAGTGCCTAGTCTTAACCGATACCACTGTTATAATCTGGTCCCTGTTGAACCTAAGTAGAGACCTAATTCTCCGTTCGTCATATCCAGGCCATCGTATCCTGGATATCGATCAGGTGGACTCACAGGTCCACAGGCGCAACTCTGTAGGACTCGCGCCTAATAAGTAACTTACAGTGAGCCATTGGAAGGCCAACGAATTGATTAAGGAATGCGTCAATCCATACGACCACCTTGTTTGGCCAGCCCATCCGCTTGCAAAACTCTCTTATTAAAATGGTCATGCAAAACTCGCTAAATGACTTGTCATTTCAATTTTAAAAAAACTGTTTTTAACCAGTGTTCGAAAATAAACATTACATTATTTAGCGTTCGGCTCGCACACCCAAGAACGATATATATTTGTTTAGTAATTGTGTAGTCGAACACAGCCCTTAATATATATATATATATATATGTTCCTTTTACTCCTCTGGGGAGCATAGGGCCCTTAATACTGTTCGTAACTATTTTCAAGAAAGAGCCAAACATTATATAGTGTTCTGCTCTTCGTTAGAAAACAGAACAATTGTAGGATACTGTCCGCAAACAGTTTATTTTAATGTTATATAATGTTTCTTTTTTACATTGATAAAAAGAAATGAACAAACAAACAATTTTAGCAATGATCGCAGCACGAACAGCTTGTGTGTGTATTGTGTATATGTTTTGTTTAAGTAAAATTATTTGGCAGGCTTTTTGAAGTTTATGGATTAAAAAAAACCGAACGTAATTAAATGTTCTAATCTTTTGTTGAGTTTGATTAAAACAGTTTTAATTTGGTGTTCCGAAGATGACTTACAGGGAAACGTTTTTTTGATGATTTTCTACACAGTCGCTCTTAGTGTTTGTGTTTTCCACAAATCTACAGAACCTTACACTAAGGAGCGATATTTAGTGCTTATTTTCGAACACAGCTTTTAACTGTGTTTGCAAGTTGACTACTCATATTGTCAATGTATATAAGTTTGTCCTTCCGTTTGTGATTGATCTTAGACTATATAAAGAATTAATATTTTGGGTCCTTATGATAATACATTTATAACACGTATATTCAGGAATGGGTTGCTATAGAAAATATTTGAGATATGAGCAAAAAATACGACTGCATCTAATTTTTACAAAAAACCTATGCTTGTTTAAATCTTCTAACAATCTATAAACTTTATTTTCAATATCAACTTCGATAAACTTATGGTGTTTTCTTTTCTACAAAAAATGTGCCTTTTTTTAAAAAAAATGCAATTTGGTGTCTGTTTCTTAAAAATGTTGCTCCCGAAAATCATGAGTTTTTTAGAATAAAACAAGCCACTCTTTTTGGGAGAAAAATTTTTAAGAAAAAGACACCAAATTGAATTTTTTTTAAAAAAAAGGCACATTTTTTTGTAGAAAAGAAAACACCATTAGCAGAGCACTTGTATCAAAAATTAATAAAATATGTTTTTAAATTACTGAGTTGTAGACAAATGACTACACTTAAAAAAATGCATGCCTTATATGTATGAAAACTGTCGTACATTGTACGAAATCCTTTGTAATTTCGCATCAAGAAATTATTACATACAATTGTGCGAAACTAGGAAATCCTTTAGTAAAATACAAAATAAGTTTTTATTATTTATTTGTTTGTATTTAACAAAATTTTTGTAAATTTTTTGTATTTTCGTAAATCTAGTTTGCCTGTTCATCGATTTCGAACGAAGACTTCGTTCACTTAACTTAAATGTAAAACAAAAACTATATGCGATTGAAGTCTTCGTTCGATGTGCAGGCCGTTAGAAAATTATTTTGATTATTCTGGAAAAAATTATAAATTAAATATTGTTATTTAATAAAAAATGTTGCACTCAAAAAGTATACAAAAATAATAAATTAAAAAAAATTTAATAAATTTGTAAATGTAAGAAAATATAATCACATTAGTTATTGTTGTTATTTTTGGTTAAGCTTTAATATTGTAACAAGTAAAACTGCTGCTTATAGTTCTCATTCGCTTAACAGTTTTACTTGTTTAACATCTTTAGTTTTTCTTTAATCTTTGGATGAAGTTTCCTGATGATCTGGCCTAAGCAACCAGTGAAATGCGCAATATCGCAACTTATAATTAAAGGAAAACATTGAAGTTTTTTTATTATGAAAACTCGCAAATTTCATTTATAGAAGAATTTTTAATATTTCTCAAAAACTTTTTTTTAAATAACCATTTATTTTTTTCAAAAAGAGTTAAGAATTTGATGCTCTGTGTAGCATTTGTTAAATGGATTTTTTATTTGGTTAATATGGGCATCAAAATGTCATTGATTAAATGTTTAAAAAATCTTTAATTTAAACGTCAAGAATCGGATTTATAACATTTAGCACAATACTTTGTTGGATGTCAATAACTTCTCTCTTTGTTAAATAATTTTTGGCTTGTAGTTTAAAAAATAAAAGCAGCAGAATTTAATATTCAAAATAAAAAATTCAAATGAAAAATTAACTTCAAAATAATGCATTACAAAATTATTTCGTAAAATACGATAAGTTTTTTTTTATATTTTACAAAATAAAATTTAGTCTCGTTTGGCTAAGATATTTCTTACATTAAATGTTCTTTAACATAAAGGTAGCAAGCAAATAAATTACATTTGAGGACAAAACAGTGCCAAAATTCGTTCTTTAGGAACTGCTTGTAAACACGTATTTCGTTAATAGAAATATCTCAACATAAAATAATTATAGATGCACAAAACATGTAAATTTGTTATTGGATAAGCACTTTTCTTTAAATGTTGCTCTAAATTACGAGAACATTATCCGCGGCTTCGATCTTAGGTAACTTCACCAAGATAGGGCGACTTTTCGCTCAATGTCCACTTGGTGCTCTCTATCACTTTCGCAAAATTTTTTAAAACAAGCAGTGCTGGCAATAAAAATTAAAGATGGCGCAGATTTTCAGTAATTAAATGTCAAAACAATTTGAAATTGGAAAATTTAAATTAAATAAACAGTTATGATTTGCAAAAAGAAAAAAGTGAAAAGATGCGAGAAATAAATGCGCAAATGCATTAAAGAGTAAAGGGCTGCATGAACAACTTCATTCATAAACATACTAAAATGTTTATTCACTGAAGTTCGTGTTCAAAAAACCTTAGCTTAAGGTGCTGTTACACTATCTGTATTTAGCAGTGTACTTGTTAAATTTCCCACTGCAAAAAGTATACATACATGTCGTGTTAACTCAAAAAAACATTTGCTTCTGTAAATGTCAGATGGAATTAGCACTATAAATTTTTTCAATTATAGCGTGTTCTATTCTGAGCTGACAAACCATCTGACATCAGATGTTTTGCAAGTCATTTGTTTGTATCGGAATATATAAATTTTTATTTATTTTTTTACACACATCTTTTAAAAAAAACAAAATTTTTAATTCACTTAATGCTAATTTAAGCATTAATATGGTATAGAAAAGTTGACAGTTGAGAACTAGTACTGGATACTTTTGCTCTAGTTTGATGCTAGTTAGTTACTAGTTCTTTTTCCGGCGGGGTACTTAAAACTATGCGGCAAAAACAAGATATGTGAGTACATACTAATGTACAAACAAATGTATACACACTAATTATATTTTGTGTACTGTTCATATATTGATCGCTTCTTTCATCGAAAAACAAGTTAAATAAATATTTTTCAAAACTCCCAACTCAGCTGCCAAACAATCCAACTCTATAACTAAGAAATTTTTGTTGATTTAAAAAAAATAAAAACTGAATGGAGAAATAACCTCCACAAAATGCTATGGGGAAATTATAAAGAGTAAAAAAACACGGTATTTTGAAGGCGAAAAGGTGGCAGTATTCAGTAGGGACAGGCGTAACTTATTATTATTGTTTATTCCTATTTTGTACAGAAACGTTCGCACACCAAAAAACTTTCATTCAATGCACGTGGTGGTGGAGGCTATAGAAAAAAAAACACACGTGTTAATATATCGACTGACAGAACTATACAATTTATTCCATTAATGTATAAAAAAAATCGGTGTAGTTAGAGTTTTTGCTATCAAAACAACACAAAAAACTTCAAAGTATTTACTTTTTATTAACTTGCAAATTGTTTTAAAAACAAACATGACACAACAAGGACATTATTCTAACTTAAATACAAAGATAGATTTAATACATAAGGAGCATATAAGAAAAGCTTTTTTCTCTAGAAAAAAAGTTGTAACATCAACACGATGAAAATGTTGCACTCATTCCCTCTGTATGTTTCTCTTATTATACCCACCGCTTAACTAGTTCTAAAGAAAGTATACTAAGTTTTTTATTCCGTGTGATACTGTTTTATTTTTCATAAAGGACCCCAAAAAGTCTATATATATTCTGCGTCCTTAAGTAATTCTAAGTCGAATTAGCTATGTCCGTCTGTCTGTTCAAATGACGATCACTTTTGAACGACTCAAAATAAAAGAATATTGTTTTGGTGTCAGATTATTTGTAGTACTCCGACGCAGCTTTGGATTGAAATCAAGCAAAACTACTTCAGTAGGATAAGAGCTATGAATCAAAATGTGGATCAACCACCCTTAAACTTTATAATTTTGTTACAAAAACTAGCATAAATAGTAGCAGAATTAACAAATTGACTTGAGATTTTGCACAACTTCGTTCTATATACTAAGCTACAAATCATACCAAAATTTCGCGAAGATCGATCCATAATTCACCATAGTTCTCATATAAAGCCTACTCTCGAAAAAAAACTTTAGTACGCGTAAAACCATAAATAACAACGCTATTAAATTTTGTCAGTCATAGGTTTATAGAACTATAAATCACTTTGCCATATACCGTGAGGATCGCCCTATAATTTATCACAGGTCCCATATAAAGCCAACTGTGGAAATATCCTAACTGTAATCGGAGGCTATCAGAGATTCGCCACAGCCGAATATATCACTTCTAGTGTAACATTAACAAGTCGGAGGCAGTGTGACTTTATATTGCTGCCATTTTCTAACAAGCAAATATGTATGTTTGTATATTTTCTGACATTTAAGAAAGACGTACATTTTATGATGAATGCAGTACAAATGACATGAAATGTTGACAACTAAATAATGATCGAACGCAATTCACTAATAGACAAATATGGAATGTTTTAAACTTTTGTTGTGTTTAGAAAATAAACTAAGAATTTACTGAAAAGTCATGCGTCATTCATAAGTACATTTCTAATGGTTTTATAGGAAAACTACGATAAAGTAATGTTTGATGTTCTTTTTGTTAAAACACAGATTTTTACAGGTTTTGTTATTGTTTTTGTTTAAATTTTTCTGTAGCAATATTTTGGTTTTTATTTCCTAAAAAAAAGTTATTAATAATATTTTAATAAATGGACATTAATTTCGAGGTATTTTTTGAACAATCTGTGCCTGAAGTTAACAAGTTTAAAAAGGTTATCATAATTTATTCGAATAAATTTTGTAATTCTAATATATATTCGAGATTTTGTCCTTTAATTACACTGTGGTACGTTTTTTTTAAATTAGCTCTTGCTTTCAAGATATTTCGAAAATAGAGGAGGTTGCACAACATAAATATGTCCGCGTTACTCAAAAACGACTTAGTTTAACTTTAATCAATAACTCAATAAAATTTTCTTTAAGAAAGTTAAAACTTGTTTTAATATGCGCAGTCGTTTTATAAACAAATTTTATTATTTTTTTTTTTGGAAAAATAAATAATTTTTTTATCATGTATTCGTTTTTGCTTAAAATAAAATACATAATATTATGTCTATGGAAAAATATGCATACGTTGATTTATTTGAATAAATCCTTTTGTGTAATTTTATTAAAACAAATGTAAAGTAAAAAAAAGGGTAACGAAAAACGCAAAAAAAAATTAAATATTCGTCAAAGTCTATCATTTAAAAAACTAGGAATCAAATTTTTCTGATTCAACAGCCAATGCAATTTAGTTGTACATGATGTTTGTTTAAAAAGTACAATTGAGATGATTGAATAAATTGTTCACAGCAAGCTGCATTAACATGTGTATTTATTCTAAGAAGAACTTCTAATAATCCATAGTGCATTCTGTTTCAAATATTTTTTTTTGTTGTATGCATTATAAGAAAAGACGCGTTCAACAGAAGAAACACTTGTTGGTACAAAAATAATATTTTAAACTTTTTCACCAAGTTTTTGAAAAGGTTTTAAACCGACAACAAAGATTTTAATGTGCACCAAATCGGTCTTGCCATTGCAAAAATGGAATTTGTAATAACATATTATCCCCAAAAATCCCATTTGGAATATTTCGAATTCTTTATCCCCCAAACCGGGAACGCTGGCCAAGAAAGAAGATATGATTTGCACAAATGTTCGCTTTATTTCTGCAATTTGGTAAAGGGGAATTGAAACACATTCATGGCTCACCGAAGTTAATACAGGGTGCGCCAAATAACTTTTTTTTTTGAAAATGCTAAAATTTTCTCAAATTTCTTTTTTTATTTGAAAGTTCAATCCTTCCGGTTAATAATGGAAAATAATTTCATTCAAATGGCTGCCTCGGCTGGCCATGCAGTAGCCTACGCGATCGGTCCAATTTTTAAGCACATTATCGATTGTGTGCAGCTGTATTTTTGTATCAGCCGTATTTATAACGAAAAGTTGCCATGAAGTAAGCACAAAGTTTGAGTATAAAACACTTACCAAACTCTGGCTTAATTTGTTGACATTTCTGTCTTCTATTGGGTTTAAGAAGATTGACTGATTAGGCCAAAGCTTTCGATCCAGAGTTGGGAATGCCAATTAACTGCGAGACCGTCTTAATACAGTTGAGTTTCAGCGACTAATTATTATCGGATTGCCACCTTGTGTCCAGAGACGCATCGGTGCTAGCGTGCACCCTAAATACTAAGTACTGTAAGCTTTCTTACTTTAGGTGTCATCAGACGGAAACCTAAACGACACTACCCGTGAGAGGCTTGGGAATTTCGGTCAGAGGAATCGCTTCGTGCTACCCACAAGTGGATAGCAGATAGAGAGCTTTCAAGCTCTCAGAAAATCCTAGCCATCCAAAACTTTTTTCTAACCTCTTGTTAGCGATCTGCCAAACGTTTGCAAACTTGTGAAAAACAGCTGTTCAAGGTTGACAATATTTTATTTTCGTACACTTTTATTGTGTTTTTTTAATTAACTTAACATATTAAAAACTTTTTAAATATTTATATGTGAAGGAAAAGTTTGTTATATGTATATCAAAGTCAAACGTTTTTTATTGTTTGAAAATTAAAAATAAAAACAGTAATTTGTAAGACCATGAGAGGGCTGTATTTCCTTAAAATACGTACCACTTGCGTGATAGTGTATCATGCCCTTTACATTTTAAAGGGTTTTTTGCAATTTCTTAGAATATTTTGATTAAATAGTTTTGGATACCTACGCAAACACTTATCCGGGATACAAGTGAGCAAAAAAGAGGTCGTTCTAATTTTTTTCATGTATGGGTATTTTCTCAGAATGGTCAATCAGGATGGAAAATAAAATGTTGATAACGTCTTTTATTTATTATTATTTTAAAAAAGTGTTTCTATAATAAAATGTTTCATAGCATATCTCAGCTGTTTTATTTGAAAAAATTGGGCTGGATACTGGAAAATATTATATTTTTTTTTAAGCTACTTGTAAAGATATTTTTATATAATTATATTTGCACTCTTTCTTCATAATCTCTCCATTACAATCAATTGTAAATTGAGTATTAAGTTTTTTGTTAAGGAATTTTAATATACTTATGCGTAAGTTCGCGACCGGTACTCAAGCCAATTTAACAAAAACCAATATATATATTTTACTGTGTAAATACTGAATAGAGACCTACATTAATTCACTTAAAAAAAAATTAATCGCTTTTCAATAATCCGTTCCATTTGCAGGTTTTTACATTTCTCTACTGCCGGTCACATGTTTACCGTACTTTTGTTGTTTTTAACATAACGTTTTTTACGACTGATAATATTTTGTTTTCATATAAAAATAAGGTGTTTATTTTCCCTTGAAACTTAAAATATGGTTACATTTAACAACAAAATTTTGTAATAAAATAAAGCTACAGCTACACTCAAACATAGTTACGGTACCATGTTACTATCACGTCAACCATATTATGGTTAAATTCATCTATCCAAAAGCTATAACCATATTATTTAATAACAATAATATGTTCGAAATTATAATATTTTTGTAAACATTGTATGTTTAAATTTCAAATATTATGTTTAAAGAGCAGCAACATTATGGTCGTTTGTTCTCTTCAAAACCTGTATGCTTTTCAATTACTATAAAAGTGAAATAAACATGGTTTAAAAAACTGCAGTCGAAACCAAAAACTGTTGAACAAAAAACGAAAATTTGTGTAAAACTGTTCACTTTTTGATTTGGTTTGACAGCGACTGTTTACATTTAATAGGTCAGTAATAAAAGCGACAGGTTTTTTTTTTGCGAATGGCAAATGAAGATGTGGAAGAAATGGCAGTTTTTCTACTGCAATTTTTTAAATGCTGAAAATAAATTAAAACTTGACACTTAGTAAACAAACAGAAAAATGGAATAAATTAAAAACCATATTATGATTAACATTGACCACATTCTTGAAATTACTTTTGTGCAAATTCTGAAAAATGTAGACCATACTATGGTTAATTTTTAACATAATATGGTTTAATTTGACCATTAATATGGTATATATTGACCAAAATATGGTTAATTTTGAACATATTTCTGTCGATTTTGGGAAAATTTTCTTTTATTTTAACCATGGTCATATTTAACCATAATATGGTAACCTGCAAGCATTCAAATGGTTAAACTTCCACCAAAATATGTTGCTCTTATAATATGGTTACCTTCAACCATATTTTTTTTTTCTGCGTGTATGTATTAAAACAACAATTCTACTTATTAACAATATTTACTTAAAAACTAAAATATTTTACAAAAATTTGATTCAATATTTACATTTTATTTTGTTTATTGTTTATTAAATGACAATTAAAAAATGTATTATTTTGGAAAAATTCTTTTATGAATTTGTAACAATATTTTAGTAAAAAAAAAGATTTTTATATCTGAAAATAAAACCTTTCAAAGAAATTGTTCAATTTTACCCCATTAAAAGTTCTCTATAGGTATGCTAGAATTTTTCAATTGTAGTAAGCGCCTACAGGTATGCTACGTTTTTGAAGAACACAAGAATAAGCTATGAATTCAATTGAAATCAACGTTTTCACAACGATTCGTGGAAAAAGAATATTGGGGAAAAATAAAAAATTTGATTTTATATAACAAGTACAAAGAACCAATTTATTTTCTTTGACAACAACTTCTATTTGATTATTTTTTTCATTCGTTACGTACATTTTTGTTCATTGTACGGAAAAACATGATGCTATAATTAAAGGTTTTCTTGGGAGTCAAATATTTAATATATAATATTTTGTTTTATGGCCGTTTTCTCATTACGCAATTTATTTTTTTTCCAACGAAAAAATGCACAGTAAAGAAATTTTGTTTTCTCAATGTATCATTTGCTTCTATTCTGTCGCACAACTTACCAATTATTTATGTTCCTTTTATTTGCCGTACAGATGAATTCAATCAGCTGACTCCCAACTTTTACATGTATTTTGAGAGGTGTTGTCAACTAAAAGCAATGTTTTTTGTCGGTATATCGAGAAATCCAAAATCGTTAACGGACTGTTTATCGGTCTATTTCTAATACAATTATGTTGACATCAAGTGACAGGCAGTTTGTCGATACATTGAGAAAATGGCCTTTAACGTGCTGAGTTCCCAAATCATACTATGAAGAACTAAAATTTATTGTTGGTTTTAATGTTTCCGGCAATGGAGGGCAGTTTTTTTATGTATAAGGCATAAGTTTTAATCGGTATTTAATCGGTATGAAATAAAATATATATGGAAGTGTTGCGTATAAACAACAATCTACTACTTTTTTTTATAACAATGTTTTTGTTGTTAACTCTTTGTTTTTCTTGTTAATAAATGGTACTTAACACTTAGTTACTGTACAAATAATTTTTCTACATTCTTTTATTTTTATTTTAAAACGTCCACCTTCCCTAAAGGATACAATACAATCACCATTAAAAAATATGTAGAAAATTAAATAATTTTCTAGATAAAAAATAAACAAACAAACAACTAAATAATAAATAATTTTTTTCCATACAGTATTTTTTTTTCCTGTTAACATTTTTCTTAAGATTACTACTCTCTATTAATCCTTAAATAGGAAATGAAATAAATTTTTTGAAACAAATTGCTAACAGTTTCAATTTTTCTTGTTCTCTCTCTTTTTCTTCATTTCTACTTACCCACATCCACAAACAAACGCATAAACAAATGTTAAATGATGATGGTGATGCGAAAATAAATAGGAATCTTTAATGGGCAACTCAATGGGAACATTGCGTAGCAGTTCACCAGGACCAAAAGGAGAGACAGGTATTAAAGGTGAAATGGGCCGTACTGGTGAAAGAGGTCAACCAGGACAAAAGGGTGAACGGGGTGATCCAGGCATGACGGGTGAAAAAGGCGATAGGGTAAGTACTATTAATATTGGACATGTATGTGTATACACACACATATTTACTTCTTTAGATTTGTTGTAAATACAAATACATAAATTTTCTGTGAATAACATATTTTGTGTATTTAAGAATGAATATAAATTAAAGATTTATACCACCACATACAAAGGAAAGACACATACATGTATAAATAAAGTATGTTTCTATGCATTCTTGCTAAAAGTTAAACACCTACACAAAATACAGTAAGATAAAAAATGTTATCACTGCTCAATTTTGCTTTAGGTTTGCTTATTGCCAGTAGTTCCGTCTTCTTATGGAGTCTGTTGTTCTAAATTCATTAATGTAAACTCAGTTTTGTCTTAACCTCAAAACTCTTCAATCGGTTTGGGATTTGTAAGTAAGTGGTCAACATGAAAATCCGCCTTCTCTAATTAACATAAAACTTAGATTCAAAGTCAATTAATCGATTAATTATTAAAAATTCAATCTTTCTATTTGGCATTTTTTGCACTAAAAATTTAAAAAGGTTGGAAACGGAAAAATTATTCAAAACATAATTGTGTTTACGAGTAAAATAAATCGTATCGATTTTAAACATTTCTCTTGGCTGATACATGAAAATCTTTCTTAAATAAGATGTTTCTTGGAATAAGCAACGATCTAGATATGACTGGTCTACAGGACAATAGCTCCCCACCAGGAAGAATAAATTCAGAACATATTTATTTAGAAGATTTGTATGAAAACTATCAGTTCAAAAGTAAACGCTACTTCTAAAACGGCCAATAAAATTACAAATCAAGTTTAACAATTGTACAGAATCCACTTACAAACATGCTTGTCAAATTAAAATCTTTAAATAGTTTTTAAAATGTGATCTACCTTTAAATCGATAAATTAATCACAAGCACACGCAAATAAGAATCATTTTTAAATATGGTCATCTCCAACAAAACTAATTTTAAAGAAAATAAAAAAACAAATTTGTATATGTTTAATTAAACCATATTATTCTCATCGACAGCCATATTATGGCTAATTTAGTCCTCCATCTGGAAGATATAACCATATTATGGTTGCCTCTTAACATGTAATGGTAAAATATGACAATTATTTTTTTTTTAATTAACAATAGTATTTTCCTCTTTTCCAAGAGCAACATGCTATGGTTGCAAACCAACCATGCTACTTTAAGAGCTAAGCATATTTAAGTTACGACATTTTAACCATAAAAAGTTCGGAGGCAGCCATAATATGATTGTGGCTTCTTTAAGGAGCACTAATTAACCATAATATGGTTGTTGGTGACAATAATATGGTTAAATCAAACATAATATGTTAAACCTTTCTTTAAAAATAATTTTCTGGGTGCATGTTCATTCAAGACGTTTTAATTAATTATAGACAGGTAGAGAATTTGTCTCGTATTCATTATAATTAAGTTGCCTGTAACAAGAGTATAGTTGCAAAAACCATAACATGTTCAGCAGTTTCTCCATTAAAAATAGCTAAGTCTTACGTGACTCTATTGGGGGATTCACAAGGTGTCATAAAGTAAAATAACATGAAAAACTAGGACTGTTGTGAACAATCCCTAATAAATTAGAGTGCTATTTTAAATTTAAATCAGCTATTTTAGCACAAATATAAAAAAATAAATATTTTCCGACAGTCAAAATATTTTTAATTCCAAACATTGAATTATTTTCCATTTTTTATACGCAAATCACAAATAATTTATTTTTATTTTTTTTGATTGTTTACCAAACATCAGAGTCCTTAACCGATGTAATTTGACGCCGCATTCCACTATGCCGGATAAAACTATACCATCACCGGCAACGGCTACAAGAACTTATCCGGTCGGCTCAGCCGCTCAGCGCATGTATCTTTTGAGTAATTACGACCTTGGTGAAATAAGCAGGTTGCATCGTTACGGCAGCTAATACAACATTACAACAAAAATGGAAATTACATTATCAAAAACTTTTATAAAATACAATAATTAGAGCACAAATGTGAACTTTTGTAAACATAAACAAAACTTTGACATACGACTAGACAAACAATGCAAGAGCAAAAAATCGTCATCTGGCGTAGTGCTGCCACCTTTATTATTTCACCATGATTACGACAGCACATTAAACATAGGAGGCACAGTTTTATTAATTTTAGAGACTTTTTGTTTACAAAGGTACAACAATATTTTTGAACCATTGTAAAATCTTAGAACATTATGACAACACAACATGGTAGCACACTTTGTGAATACCCTTTTGTATCAATTGTATATTAACGTCTGTGTTCGGGTTTACATAAGATTTTAAGTATGGGACAATTTTTACCAAAAGTGCACCAATTCTTCATTCAAATATCGTTTTGGGAAGAGGGTTCCGAAATCATATACTCTACAAGAGAATATTTTAGAGATTAAAATATGCTTAAAATATTATTTATACATTTGCTGTATTCACAAAACCCCTTGTATCGTTGTATCGATTGTATATTTGTATAATAAGCAAGGCTTTGTGAATATGGCAATTGCGTTTCTATTGGCTTTATAGATTGTAAATGTTAATATTTGGCAACACTTTACACAATCAGATACACGGTTTTGATGATTAAGTCCATCGCATTGTCTAGTAAGGACGTTTTGATATAGTTAACTAAAACATTGGGGAAATTATCGATTAAAAATTTAACTAAAAATTTATAAGAAACAATTATGTATTAAAATATAAATCAGCATGCAGCTTTACCAGTTGAAGACTTAATTTTTTCCATCACTGTTTCTATTTGTATCTTTTTTTATTGCACTCAGAAAAACCCCTGCAAGCAACTGCAGTGTCAACAAACTTAAGTACTAAAATACTCAAACGTATGTATCTACTATAATCACTATGATATGATTGTGTTCCCTGCAAACATTTTCAAAATAATTTTAGTTGTTACCCCATTTAGGAAAAGTCAATCGCTTATATCGAATTCTAATCGATGGAGTTTCTTTATCGAATGGGAAAAATGTGTAGCTATGAGAAGCTGCCAAATTACTGCGGCTTGGTAGTTTAATATCAATTCACTTAAGTAGTACATATTGTCATTTGCCCAATTTTTGTGTTTTTCCAAAATTTGTTGTTTTTTGTGTAAAAATGAGTAAAAGAAATAAAAATGTAGCTAAAGTAAAAACATTCTGATAGTATATAGAGTCATTCCTAAGTATAAATTACTCAAATTAATCCGAAGTGGTATTCATAGTACGGTGAGTAAGGATCAAGTACAGAAAGATTGATTCAAGTACGGATTTCCAATCGCAAAGTACTTAAATTATAATTAATAAATCTGAGAATAAATTTAATTGAGTACTAATTGTGTTTGCCGTTTTTAAGAGGTAGTTTAAACCTCGCTGTATTGCCATAATGAATAACAACAATTGGCAACAAAATATTTAAAAATTACAAGTTTTCATCAATCAGCTTAGCATTTTATACAGAAGAAGAAGAATTTTCGCCGCTTTAATTCTTATAAAAAGAAAATTAATTCTAATAATTATTTTATTTATGTTTTCATATGTTTTAGAATCACTAAAGTCTTCATTTTTACTAGAATGATCCATTTTTCTGTTTTCTAAAAAAAGAATTTTTAACAGCTGCCTTTGTTATACATGTGTATGTGTTGGCATTTGATGATTAAGCTTAAAGCACCAACATTGGCCGCTTAAATTGGCATACAAAAGTAATTAATCCTTATCTTAAAAACTAAAAACACATATTAAAGATGACCGAATCTCTAACCTCCATGTTAAAAGCCCATCCTTCATGAGAAAAAACGCTCACATTGTAATTCTACTCTCAGAGTGTCACTACCAACGAAAAGTTTAATCTTATTTTTTTTATTTGCTTTAAGAATTTTGCACTTATTTTAAGAAATTCCGGAATTGATTTTCGAAAGTAGCCACATTTAGAATTGTTTTAAGTACGTTTTAGAGTTATTTGTACTTGAGTTTTTAGTACGTAAAACATTTAATTTATCCCGAGTGTTTTTCTTTCTGTGTAACTGTAGCTTCAATGTTAACCAAAGGTTGGCTTGAGCAAAAAGTATGTGAAATATTGAGCGAAAAGGACCATTGTAAAAAAGCTTTATAAATTGAAATTTGACTCATAGAAGCACATTCGATAAAATGGTTACTATAATTAAAAATAATTAATGAAAACTATATTAATATCAAATATTCATCTATTTATACATACACAAAATACTGTTTTAATACCATTTAAATCACATGATACTTTTTCTGCACAGCGTCCGCCATTTGAACATTTTTAATTCCCATCACTGTGTGAGCTGTTTTATGTACCCTGCAAATAATATTGGACTACCTGATCCAATTTGATTAAATGGACTACTCCTTGGCTTGGTCGATGTAATGCAAGCATGGACCATGTCATTCCTCGTTCTCGGTTTTAAACGACAATGGAGAAGTTTTAAAACTACTCCCTTGTTATCCAAAGCTGGGTTATATGGTCCGGGCCTAGGACATCGGAATGTTAAATATACCATGTTTTTCGATACGTTTGGTTTTCTTTTGGAGTAGTTTTGTTTAGACTAGTCCTATTATTTGCAGGGTATGCTAATGATTTTTTGTTTATGTTTGTGAAAAACAGCTGACACGTACATATTCTATAATTTGCGAAGAATTGCGCATCAGTTTTGAAATAAATTATATTTCATGACTTGTTTCAATTCAGCTCTGCGCTCTCCATTTCAGAAAACTAATTTTTAATTGACGCAGAAGTTAAATAAAAAATAAACATAAATAGACCTTTACGTATTTTGTTGTTGTTGCAAAATTCTGATAAATCTTCTGTAAAACTAACAAATGTGACGAAGGGGATATTTTACATGTCTTTTAAAAAAAAAACCCTCTTCCAATTGCTAAGAGGGACTGGTATTCTGTGTCCTTGCACGTATGTATGTATGTATGGCTCTTCACATACATATATATAAGAGTGTGTGTGAAAATAATTTCTGCTCTATTGATTACTTAATTGATTTGCAATAATAGATTTTTTCGCTACACTAACACATAAAGATATACAAATACTTTTCCAAATATGTTAAGTAGAAGCAAAAGGGAAAACAAAATAAGTTTGTGAATTCGTTTTTTTTTTGTCATTTGCTACACAAAAAAATAGTTATTGATTTGGCAGAAAACAAAAGTATCCTTGATACAAAATTAAAACTTACAGTAATTCTTTTATGCTTGAATGTGTTTGATTTCCACATATTTCTTGTTTGTGTTTCATACTATTTGTTTGTTATTGAAAGTCATGATTAGCCAATTTCTATGACTTGATGAAATCTAACATCCCTTCATTATGTATACATACATAAGTATGTATGTATGTCTTTAGATTGTTTTCATTTCATTTAGTTTCTTTCTTTTAGTCTCCATCTATTGCATTAGTTTGTTGTTCTTCTTTTATATTCTTCAAGTCATTATTTCATTTTTTCTTTTTTTGCTTTTAGTAGAGAGTAGAAGAATGGGTGTTGGATTAAAGTTAAGTAGCATGATTCGTAAAAGATCCTCGTTGTGTGTTAATAAAAACGTATGTATAATTTAGAAATGTTTTTGTTTCATTCTCATCATGCAGATATTTGTACTTCTGTCATTATATAATATACAAGTTTTTAGATTATTGTATTGAAACAAAAAAACGACTGCTTAATGAGTGAGAATAAATACGTATTTATGTTTTTATGGTTAGATAGTTAAAATTTTGTCGAGTAACTAACAATAATTAAGACTTTTTCCTAATAAATTATTAAGATATTATTTGTGTAGTTCACACCAACTTATTAGTAATTAAATACGTAGTTCTTTAGAGATTTATACAATGAATGCAGGAGACAAAATCCCAAATTAGGTACAAGCATCTTGGTTATCAATACACGACATTCAATAAAATGTGGGCGAAATTGGACAAGTGGGCGTGGCACAAGGTTGATTTTTTTAAGGAACGGTATTTATATAACTCCACCGAAAATAAAACTCTTACTGGCCTTTCATTTGAATTGTTCTCTATGAAGTTGCCTCCTAAAAAATCGAAATATGTAAATCAAAAATTCTTTAACGGTTATTTTATAGCTAAAAGAATAAATATTATTTTATTGTTAATACATTTTTGCAAAAATTCCTTAAAAATTAAATATTTTCTAAGCAATAATGCAAAATTCCCATTTAAATATTTTCTATAAACCTTTTTAAATTGCAAAAATTTAAAACCGTTTGCCAATTTCACTAAAAGAATTCAGGCCAAATATTTTATATGTATTTAAAATATTAAGCCAAGTATTATGGACATTAAAAATCTAGGTTTATATGCTTATCCTACATATGTGTGTATGTGTGCAATACTTAAACGTGTGCTTTAACACACACATTCAGAAACACACATAAATCCATAAGCAACAATTTGTGTGCTCGAATCCTTGAAAATGTTTTTTAATGCGGGTCAAACCGTTGTCAAGTTAAAAAAATTAAATGTGCATATTTAAGTTCATTTTATTAATATCTGGTAAGAAAAGTTTAATTTGTTAAAGTATTGTAGGTATTCAGAGAATTTTTTAATACAACGTTTTCGCCGAAATTAGTGGCTTTACCTGTTATTTAGTTAATAAAAAAAAAAAACACATGTATAAAAATTATACCGAACTTTCTTACTAACACTGTGCCAGAGAGCAATAAACACACGGATTGGATTGTATTACCAACCGCTAGTAAAACAGTCTACGCAGTTTGGCGATTTTAGTATTATGGGCCTCGAAAAATTTTGATAATCTATGAGCCCTCAAAAAAAGGTGTCATCAGTTTTTGTATAAATATATGTTTAAACTTAAAATAATATTGCGTTTAATAACATCAATATTAAAAGAAAAATCTTAAAAGGATAACATTTCATTAAAACCACAACATAATTTCATAAACACATCTGCCATCTCGTAATTTGTTCGAAAAGTCTTAACACATATTGGGTTATTGAATCGTAATGTGAGTTGAGGATTATTCAGTGATATTTAATTTAAAGTAAAAACTGTTTCTGAACAGATTTAATACGAATAATGTGAACCTACAGGTCTTACAAGTGACTTGAATAATCTCTTGATGAAAAAGATCCTAAAATGCTTTTGCCCATAGTTTGATGAATTTATTAACGGCCATCGTGATATGTTGCATAAAGTTTAATTTTCCATCTAACAAAATACAAAGATCCAGTTTATGACCACTGTTATAATAGGGACCACAAGCATTACACCTTCTCGAAAAAGTCATGTGCTTGCTTTTTTGCTGTCAGGTTAAGTTCCTTTAAATTATTATACACCAAGTAAAAAAATTATCCAAGCCAGTTTGAAGATAAATATGATCTGTTGAATGTTTGAGGCTTAAAAATATTTTAACATCGTCTGCCAACATAAGTATATTAGAATAATTTATTGCTTCAGGCGAATTGTTTATGGAGCCGGCTGAATTGTGGAACACCGGATTTTACCAAAATTTTTCATGAATTTGCTGAATTAAATGTAAGGCTTTACTGAAATCAGTATAAATTACATTAGTTTGTTGACCAATAGTAAATCCTTCATTAACCAAAGTTGTTAATTGTGGAATGTTAGTCATAGCTGAAGATCCTTTACTAAAACCATGTTGACACGGCGTAAGTAAGGGAGATACTTGATGAACGAGCGAGTCATTAACACTCCCTGCAAATGTTATTGGACCACCTGATCCAATTTCATGAAATGGACTACTCCATGGACTGGTCCGATGTAATGCAAGCTAAAAAGTGTTTGTAGAGAGACGACATGTCTTCGTTTTTTAACGACATGTTTTCGTTTGTAAACGAATTTACAACTATTCCTCTTGTGTATACAATGGAGTAGTTTTAAAACTACTCCTTTGTAGTCCAAAGATGGGTTATATGGTCCTGCCCTAGGACATCGTAATGTTAAATAGACCATGTTTTTTCCATACGATTGGGTTACTTTTGGACTAGTCCTAGTCCCTTGTAGGCTACTCTTTACACGCGTGTTTGGACTGGTCCTATTTTTTGAAGGGACTAGTTAGTTTAGCAATGCCTCTATAATTAATTATATTTGACTTATTGCCAGATTTAAATAAAGGAATGAGAAACGATTCTTTCTAAATTTTAGGGAAGTAACCACATTTTAATGAAGTATTGAATACAATTGATAAAGGTGTTGCAATAGCTGGTGTACAATTTTTCAAACGACAACTTGGTATGCCATCTGGACCACACGACAGTAAGGATTTAAAGTTGTTTAGACATTTAAAAAATAAACAGTTTACTAAAAAAAACCATATTTAAATACGTTTTGTGTGGAAAATTTAATTGCCTACAAAAATGTGCCCATCAAAATAATATAAAATATTTTTTTTCAGTTTTGTTTTCAAAATACGAAAAAAAAATAAAAATGTACCTCTGTGCCTTGGCCTTAATTTGTTAAAATACAAATTTATTAAAAATTTTCCTCACTTTGAACTTTTGGGCTTTTATTTTGTTTTAATTTTTTCCAAGCCATTAGAGCCATTAGTGATGTCATTGTTTGTTTCCAAGCCGTAATAGTGTGCACGAACCGCTCAAACAGCTTTAAAACGCGCTAGTGAAGTACACTCCCTGTGGATCTTAACTCGTGATCAGTGAACAACATACTATAATAAAAAGGAACGAATTGATAAATGATAAAACTGTCATAGTTGTAAATGAAAGCAGCTTATTTTGTTCTATTGAAGTTGCACAACATGTAAAGGCCCTGTTAGCCAACCGTAAATGTAATGAAATGCAATGTAACGTACGTACTGTAAACTCGTTTGTGCACTTATAGAACATGTAAGAACGTGCCAGCTGTTTTTCAAAAATATAAACAAAAGACCATTAGTATACATAAAACCACACACACACAGCGATGAGAATTTAAAATGTCCAAATGGTGAACGCATATTCATAAGCATGTACTTTCATTATTTTGAAATTGTGCATACACAAAACAAGGTTTCGATACCATTAAAAATCAGACATTTTATTGTTTGTGTATATGAATGCATTTGTTTAATTTATACCTCTAAACAAATATTTTTATCAGGGCTGTGGAGTCGTCCGAAAAAGGTACTAACTCCGACTCCGACTCCAAATGCTGAAAATTTTTAAGTGCGACTCCGACTCCTACTCCGACTCCGACTCCTACTGTAATCTAGATGCTAAATGTATATGAGACTCAGTGATGTTAACTTTTATTTTTTCATTACCGTACGGCCTTCTAAAAATTAGAGTTTTTGAGAAGCAATTACCGTACGCAAACATTAATGTGCTGTTTCCAAATGACAGGCCATTGATTATGTAGCAAAATTTATTAGGGGTGTCCTAAAATCGCAAAACGCAAGAATTTGGAAGTTGTTTTTAATAAACTTTAAACCTAATCCTTATAATTTTTGGTTTAAAATCCTGTTTAATAGGAAAATATTTGTTAAATATTTGTCATAAAATTCTTTTATTGCAAAAATCTTATTTAAAAACGATTTTTAAAATTCTTGCATTTAATGTTTGCGATTTCCAGCACACCCCTGTATATGAAAATCACTCAGTCCATCGCCTGTCATTTGGAAACAGCACATAAGAGCGTATTCATAAACCATTTATTTAAATTTTAAATGTTTTTTAAGAAGTTAATTTTTATTTTGGAATTTTTTTTTAAATTGTTTATGCCGAAAAACTTTGGAGTCGGAGTCGCGAGTATTTTGTCAATAGTCGATAGATATTAATACTGAAAAATGTACCAAAGAAAAAGGGTGACTTTACCCGCATTCCATTTGAAATACAAGCTGCTCATCACTAAAAACAACTGTCACGTAACCTCGTATTGAAATTCTATTTTCTGCAGTTTGGCACGTTACGGTTAAGTGACATTACAGTCACTTAAGCATTTGCATTGCTTTGCTAATAATGCCATGTTCGCACGACAGCATTTTTTCGTAATTCACTCTCTCATTCGTAATTCACAGCCTAATTATGATCCAAATTACATAATTCGTCAAAATTTTTATTACTCTGTGGATTACTTTAAAATCACTGTGATCTCTAACTTTTATCGGGGTTCTTCCATCACCAGCTGTCAAAGCACTAAAAAACAAACAAAATATAACATAAGCAAAGTAAACATGGTAATTTAAATAAGTAATAAAAACAGAGAGCGAAATAATCCAAGGCATCGTGCGAACATGGCATAACAGAAACCATCAGCTGTTTACATTACATTTACATTTCTACATTTACGGTCGGCTAACGGGGCCTTAACACTTCATGTTGTTATAGGTTACATTAGAAAGTGTTACATGTACATATTGATACATATTTTTCGCAGGAAAGTAGAAAATTTTGCTTAATAAAATTAAGCTAAATTAATTTCTTTATTATTAAGCAAGATAAAAAGCAGCTTAATTGGCAACACATCTTTTGATCCTTTATGGTTTATTATGACCAAACTGATTAGATATACACATTTACATGCCTGCTGACCAAAAAAAAAAAACAAAAAAAAAACACACAGAAAGGCACCAAAACATCTAACCCCACCACCCCCCCAAACAAAACAAAAAATCGAAGAATATTTCCTAATTGTCTAATAAGCGTATAAAAACTTGGGTATTTTATAACATTTTTCATGCCATTTAAAAAGATTTAAGAGACAACACATGTGTGTGCCTTTTTTTATTGTTGCTGCTAACAACCTTGATGCTTGACTGACTGACTAACTCCTTAAGATCCAGTTCGGGCAAAAAAGAGGCCATAAAACCAATCATGGTTGAGTGGCAAAAAAAAGTGCCAAACTTAAAGGAAACTAAGCAGAACTTTATTTCTTTTGTATTTTCTACAGATTGTGTATTTATGAAAGCATCTTTCTGTCCGTCGCTCTGGCTGTCAGTCTGTTTGTCGTTGTATTTTCGGCTTTACTATTTTCTGCTTCAAACTCTCTTTTTATCTAGATATTTAGTGCTTTAGTAGTTGCTGATGATTTTAAGTTGTTGCCTTGTTGTATGGTTTTGCCTTTTGGGATTTGAATTTTGTTGGCTTGTAACACATTTTACTTTTAAAAGATTTTTCTGTTTCTTTTATTTATTTACTTTTTTTTTTGTTTTGGGCAAAATATTTTTCCTAAGTAGAAATTTGGTAGATGTTCCTTTTCTTTTTTGTAATAAAGTTTTGCTGTAGGAGTTTTATACATATTTTTTTGTTAAGCTGTCGTTAGGGATAATTTCGTAGTAGTTTTTTTTTTTTATTTATACATATTTATATATTTTTACTTCAGATACACGTTATACCGCAAGTTAACATGTTCAGGGTTTATATTTTAGTATTTTACTTTTAAAAGTAACACAATAGAATGCTCACAGCAGATATTTTTATATTTATATGCACATACATATACATTTTTTTATTTAAAAAATACAATACAAAACCTGGGAAATCCAATGTTTTTTCATCTCTGGGTTTTCGAAGAAAATGGTGCTAGAATTTTACTTGAATTGAACACTGATTAAAGTAGTTAACTTTTTATACAAAAAAAAATTGTTTTTAAAGAAAAACTTGAAACCACCATAAAAGTATATCAGCAAAGCTTAAAAAGAGTTATTGAACTATTTATAAAAGTAATTTAATAAAAGCAAAATATCTGCTGTCATCAAATATTTCCGAGCTTAATTTTCCGACTTCATTAATTTTTTAACAAATTCCTTAGAAAATTACATCTTTCTGTAATGTTTGGTAAAACGCAGTGCCCACAGAGACAAACGAACTTGGGCGAACAATATAAGCCAAGCAGAAGCCGACACGAACCGCAACAGAGATCTCTTTAAGCTCGGCAAAAAGCTCACAACCAAACCCAAGGTATCTGGAAAGCCATTCGGAAATGATGATGATACGCTTTTAACACCAAAGGACGAACAGCTAGATCTATGGGCCGATTATTAATCTTCTATGCTCTCCGTGGATTTTGACAATGGCCAACCCGTATGCCACAGCACCACTCATTATAAATCACTTAATTTTCCCACCACCATCCCTACATTATCCGATGTTGTATCTGCAATAAAGATGCTCAAGAACAAAAGCTCAGCAAACTATAATATCTATCTAGAACTCCTCGAAGCAAGACCAGTGCAAAAGTCTAAAAGCCGCTTGTAGCTTTTTACTTTTAAACTTTCAAACTTTTTCTGCATACTTTTTATTATTTTTTGAAATTTTTTGCTTCTCAACTAATGTAGCATATGATATCTCAATGCAGGACAGAGATGTAAAAGTTCGTACGGTTGTATTTTTTTTTGTACATTTTGACCTTCTCATTATAATGATGTTGAAAAATTATTAAAATAATATGCATAAATTACTTATTCATGTTTTTTCGGCGGATCAGATTAATTTTCAGAAGCCCATTCTACAATAATAATATTTATTTTTTGTACAAATTAAATTGATGCATTAAAAATCAAGGGAGTTATGTCACTTTTTCAATACAAGTTCTATGAGAAGAGGGCGTAAAAGTGGGCGGATATTTTTCAAATTTCACACAAATGATTGTTAGTGTTTTAAAATGCTATGTGTCAAAAAGCAATGCCGTAGGTCAAAATTTAATTTTCTCTATGTGTGGGTGGTAGGCGTAAGCGTTTTATTTGTATGTCTTATCTTTTAGATGACAGTAGTGCAATATCATCTGCATATGGGCATTTCTATTTTGACGAGTCGGGATATTTGTACAACAAAATGTAAAATAATTAAATGAAGAAGTCTAATTTGTAAAAAGGGTTCAGAAAAAAAATAAAGCAATCGACCCTAAGGATTTGCAGATACAAGCAAAAATATGCGCTGGCGTGACGTTAAAAAAAAGGAAGTGGATTTTGACTTGCATTACAAAACTGAATAAGACTGCGAATTGAGCAAGAATATTTGTATAAAACCATTTTTAGTATGTTTTGGACTTATTTAGATTTATTTTTTAAGCTATCAAATTTAAAAAACTTTGCTCGTTTAAAGGTACATATGGCCATTTTCAGCGAAAATTTTGAAACCTTCGTAATGTGCTGCGATAATGTTTATAAGATTTCTCGGGCTGTTTCTTGATTTTAAGGATATCCCATACTGTCGAATGCAGTTGTGAAATCTACACAACAGACGTGGAGATCTTGTTGCCATTCATTTATTTGTTTTAGAATTATCCTGAACATTGTGGCATGATATGTACAGGATCTATTTAAGCAAAAGCCTGCTTGGATACGATCTTTTTTTGATGCGGATTAGCAGTATTCTAGACAGAATTTTGAAGGATTCGATAGGAGCATTATACCCCTGTAGTTTTTGCATAAAGATAGGTCGCCCTTTTTGGGGCTTTAACGAGTAGTCCTTGGAGCCATTCATCGGCTAGTTTTTCTGCTTGCCATATGGCTTGGAAGAGCAGTTTGAAAGCAACAGGTTCAGCTTTGAGAGCTTCTGCTGGAATTTTATCGACTCCGGCAGCTTTGCCATTTTTTTATTGCATATTACGACTCCCTTTTATGATGGTGAATCAAAATTGATAATTTAGATATTTTTCGATTGAAAATCCGTACTTGATTCAAGAAAATCTGTACTCACCGTAATATTAATACCGCTTGAATGGTTTTCAACGTATCTGGGCTACAACTTGTGCCATACCCAAATTCTTTGTTTTTAATCAAATCTTTACATCCTCCACCGACTTTAACAACAATCTTTATTGAGCGCTGCCTTCATTCAATTCACCATTTATTTTTGTCTGTCCAGTGTGGTCTTTTTCTTTCCTGTAAAAATCGTTGCTTATAACCTTCTCTTGCCCGTCGTTGGAACATATTCAAAATAACTTTAGGTTAACTGAAGGACTTAAGCAAAACATTCTGCATATTATTCTCTATTGGCACAGATTCGACCACTTCGGAGCATAAGATGGCATTGCTGTTTAGACTATTTCGATTAATGAATAAGTGAGAATATGCAACAAGTATTAATTCCCTTACATACCCTTTATTTTGTATATTTAAACTTGCCGTGGTTATAAGACTTAAAATATTTAAATAAATTAAGCTAACAATTTCAGGATTATTAATATTTAAAGTCTTTTGGCTTTTGCAAAGACGTTTTTTTTTATTAAAAAAAATATTTTTGTTTCCTTGTTCAATTTCAACTTTTATTACCTGACAATTGTGCCCTCTAACAATTATTATTGTATAACCTAAATATATTGATGGAAATAAAAATGGCAATAAAAATGGAAGGGTATGACAAGCCCCTGGCACATCAATGTCTAAAATAAAGTGTAAATGGAAAATGTTTATGTTTTCGTTTCTTTATTTATCGATTGATGAATTTTTACTGTGGCTAAAAGCATCATTTGTTGGTTGGATTCTTTTTTATGCCTACAAAAGCGAAAAAATATAATATTAATGGAGTAAATTTATTTTGCGCAATTGTAGAATTTGAAATAGAAGCCAATTTTAATATGCATTTAAAGGATGTTTTTGAATTTTATTAAATTAACGAAAGTGTAAGCTGTTAAACGAAATGTTACACTGCGCTGAATTTTTTAATATTTATTCTTAGTTTACTTCGGTAAATCTACGCTTTAACAACGCTATCGAATTATGTGAATTTACTTTAAAAATTAGTCAACGATATCGATCCCGCAATTGTGTCCAGCAATAAGGCTCATGTTTGGCTTAACGGGCTTGTATTTAAACATAATTAGTACATTTGGCTTAAGACATTCAGAAAAATTAACTGTCTGTTGCGGCTTACACGGGTGGCGGTATCAGATAATTTATTTACATCTGAAGCCCGCGCAAGCGTTGTGATAAATGGAGATCGTTACCGCATCATGCACAAAAAAAAAAATTGCACCAGTAAAAGCATTAATCAAAAATAATATCAGTTTTAATTAAAAATTTAATCAAGTGAATTAAACGTTTAATCAAGTGAATTAAACTTTTAATAGAGTGTATTAAACATTTAATTGACAATATTAATTTACACCAGTAAAAAAATTAATAATATCAATAAAACGTTTAATTTACTAAATTAAAAGTTTAATTCACTTGATTAAATATTTTATTAAAACTGATTTTATTTTTGATTAATGCTTTTACTGGTGCAACATTTTTTTTCTGTGTGATCAATGAGTTTTTGTTAGAAAATATGGATCCAGGGGAAATGTGGTTCTAACAGGACTGCAATACATGCCACACCACAACCGCAAACATCGACTTTTTTAAATAAAAAGTCGGTAATACTTTGATTTCCTGAAAAGGAGCTTTTAATTGGCCTCCAAGGTCATGGAATTTTGCACCTAAAATTTTTTTTTAAGGGATCACGTAGAGGTAATAATTGATGCTGATAAACCAGCAGCAGTTATCCTCTTGGAGGCTAAAAAAAAGTAACCTTAAATTTAACATGCAGAATACCCACAAAACCTTTTATAATAAAAAGCAAATTTTACGTTTTAAGAGCAATTGAACCCAATACTTCTCCAAAAATGGCTCAATTCGAAAGCATTTTCACAAATAATGTTACAACAAGTAACTAACACATCTAAATGTTTGGTAAATATATATTATATATAAATATATATATATATAAAATATTTTACTACTTCGACTTTTTTGTATTGAATCAGGAAAGGTATATGTTTTGTCGTCCTTTTTAGCTTGGCAAGCACAAAATACATAAAACCAGATGACGAATATTCCAAAGGAGTACAAAAATCATGCGATTATAAATTCCGCAGCAACAAAGAAATGAAAAAGTGGCATCACCGAAGATGTTTTGCTTCTTTTCAAAGGACTTTACCGACACAACTTCGTCGTATGATTTTAATTCACCTTTTGTTTTTGTGCTGCAGCCTTTTGCCCAATATACTTATTTTTATTGCTTAATTGAATCACTTAGTGCAGGAATAGAACTACTGATAGTAAGTTCAGGTATCTTGTTTGAGTATTACTAAGAAACCAGTGTAAAAAGCGCCATCTTAGACAAGTTCAAAATAAAGTCAGTTATTTCCTCTAGAAGCTGAAAACATAGAACTTGCATTATTATTAACTACACTGTTTTAATCAATTATCTCAAATATTTCAAAGTTGTTCCCTTTTTTCACTTAGCTATTCAATTACTTTTATGAATATTTACCACATACATTTTTGCACTCAGTAACACAAGTAGTAGTAGTTTAGCTCGTTTTCAGTATCAAAAATCCTGCTTACAGTTTTTTATAAACTCCCTTTTGTTAAGAAACTGAATTTTTTCGGCAAAAAGTGTGAATTTCCTTGCAGAATTTGTATTCGTGATTAGGCTGATAACAAAAATGCATTCTAAACAATGACTTTACAAAGCCTCTTAAAGTTTCCTTTTTCAGAGTTAAAATATAATTAATCTCTATTATTAGTATGCAACATTTTATCAACATAAAAACCATTCATTAAGGAACTTCAGATTCCTTTTTTTTTTTTGAGCAAATGTCCCTCTGGGCGATGTTAAATATTTTCATTTTAAAACATCATTAAAACGTGTTTTTAAGTTGTTTACCCTTTTTAACATTTTTTCAAATAAAGAGAAAAAGGTTTTATTCAAAATTGTTCAACTTTTTACACCTTTTGGTTTTCAAACATTCAAGGATTATTAATGAGTTGGAAAACATATTTCCTCCTTAATTCATTTCTATTTTATTGTTGTTGTTTCACAACAGGCATTAAATGTCATTTAATGCCTGTTGTTTTCGGTTGAGCTCTAGAAATTGTTAAATCAGGCATAAACACCACAAATTTAATGGCACTGAATATTTAAATAATTACAAATAAGTACTTCAAATACATAAATAAAACTTTTGGTTATCCAAGCAAACATTTGTTCGTTTATTTATTTAATCGCTGCGAACACACGCGCACACATTAACGTACAAATTCCTAATTATAGTTACAAGTGTAACAATTGTCCATAACGGAGTATTCAAACATTAAGTGCCAGTTAATCAACTGAATAATTTATGAAGTGTTCCAAAAGCTTTTAAAGAAATTTAATCTCTTTTATTTCCTGTTTTATTTGAATGACTTATCGAGATGATTAAGGTTCGTTTGAATGTTAAATAAACATGATTTTATATGTTCAATAATTAAATGAACGAATAATTAGAATTAAAATGGTTGAAACTTTAATTTTATACAGTAATTTAAATATTTTAAATTTGCTACAGTGATGCTGGTTAATGTTGTAAAATGATATAAAAGTAGATAAGTAACAAAGTTTTTTTAGTTGATCTTAAATGTATACATTAAAATAAAATTTTTCATTCTAGAAAATGTGTTTAATTTAATAATTATTTTCATTTCTAATTCTATAGTACACTGAAAAGTAAAATCAATCCATCCGTACTTAAATCAAGCCAAAGCGGTGTCAATTCTAAGGTCTGTCAAACTCCTCTTTATTTTTCATCTCAATCATTTATTTCTAACATACCTACCCGCTATCTCCATTCATTAAGGGGGCTCCCATACAAACTTGTCAATACAGATTAGAAATATATTGAAGAAAAAGCCCCAAAATTGCCTAGGAATCGCCCCTAGGGGGATAAAATGTATGACCGACTTCAATTAGTTTTTTGTCCTTAACATTTTCTTGAGACATACTTGCCGCTTATCACCACTTCTTAGGGGGGCTCCCATTAAAATAGTGCGTTTTATGAAATTCTAAACACAAAATAATAAACAAAAGAAAATTACTAGACAGTCAGTGAAGAAAACTTAAAACGATATCATCGAACAAAACACTGCATTAAATATAAGTAAATTGTTTGTTATTAATATTAAAAAAGATGTTAAAATTATATTTATTTTATAGATCATAACTATTTCCCTGAGGATGACCAACAAAGTTGGTCGAAATAATATTTTATGAAAACAGACCTCAAGCCGAAAAATATAAACATAACACATTTATTCTTAAATAAATTTAGATTTTTCGACGTTTGTGAATAAAATCAAAAGTTGCTAACAGATTTTAATCATTGATTGCTTGTTTTGTGTGCAATTTCGTTTTCATACGTCTGGAAAAATTAGAAGTCTAGCCAATTTTTTAGGAATTTTTAACAAACAAAAACTTTGATAAAAAAAAAAAATATGTTTCTAAAACGACTGCGCATATTTGAAAAAAGTTTTAACTTTCTTAAAGAATAATAGACAAAACCGTGTTTGAGTAACGCGAATATATGTTGTGCAACCTCCTTCATTTTCGAAATATCGGTTAGCACCATTGGAATAGCGTAACCGAATTATGCTAAATTGCACAGTGTAATTAGCGAGATTTAACATAGTCAATAGTTTTTTTTTTATATGTGATACTAAGATCAAAATAAATATTGGAATTTAAGAAAATTATATATTAGGTTGTATGTTGGTCACGTCTTTTTCATCAATAATTTGCCAAGTGTGACCGTAGCTGTGCTTAAATTGCGCCGTAATTAAAACAGTCCGAAAACGGGATTGACTTAAGTACAAGTGAGATAAAAATAATCCCAAACTGTGCATGATTCTAGAAAATCTAAGCTGGTTTTAAGCCCTTATGACACTACATTTTTAATGCATTTTTCAAGTTTTGGTGAACAGTGCAAATATAAGGTAATAGAAAAATTTACCAAGTGCGAAGCGTTCAGCTGTATTAAGATAAATGGCAAACTGTCAAAAATGTTACTAAAGTTATCGATAAAAAATTAAGTTATTTTAAAAAAATCTAAAATTGTTAAACTTAAAATTGACATTTCAAGCTTGAAATATTAAAAGTGTTGCTAAACCAGCGGTTTCTGGGCAAATTCAGCGATTTACCGCTTTTTGTTTTTAGGTTTCTCATAAACAAAAAGTTGGCAACATTTAATAAAATTAACAGAACAGGGATGGCTAAGTGGTTTCATTTGTAATTTTTTGTTAATACTTTTTAAACTAAGATTTATAATACCTTTTTGTGGTGTTTTTTAAGAACATAAATAAAATTAATTTCAACTACAAAAATCTTTTAGTACAATTAGGGTAAAAAAGTAAAATTTTTAAAGGTTGTTGGTACACTCAAAAAATTATGTAGTTAAATTTAAACGAAAATTTATTTGAAACAACTAAAAATTCATTTAAAAAACGGATCATTTACATTTCATTTAAAACAAATGATTTTTACATTCATTTTTAATTTTTTTATTTATTAAACAGCATATTCCGTAAAATTGAATAGTTTTTACTTTAAAAAAAAATATTTTAACCGAAATAAAATCAAACTACATAACAAAATAAATACGGAAAAACATTATTTTTTGGTAGTTTGTTTTTTGAATAACAAACACAAATGTTGAACAATAAAATTATTCGTAAAATAACTATTTTTTTATTTAATTTTAACAGAACGGAAAACGAATTTAATAACACAAAATCAGTTACTGTAATAATTTTATAAGTGTACAATTTTAAAAATTTTCAACGCCATCCCTGAAACAAACCCATAACAAGAGAATAAAAGACTAAAAACTTTGTTTAAATTTTTTTATAGTTTGCTCTTTCTAGCATTTACTGGTTCTTGATATCAGTTCTCTGCCAATTAATGAACAAAAATGTAGTATCATAAGGGCTTTATCAGGGCCAAACGTGGCGATTTTGAAACGTGCTTGGCGGTGGGATATCCATTTGGCGGCTGACGATTTTTTTATTTGGCCATTTTTGATATAACTCGCGATTTTCTATTTTTACCATTTATATTATTTCAGCAATTTTTTTAACAGTTTGTAAATTTTTGTCATCATTGGTATTTTAAAAAAATCTGGCAACTTTTTTCACATGATTTTCGTTTTGTTATCATTTTAACTCATTTTATATGGCCAATAAAATCCTACCTTTAGCTATCGGTATGTTGTGAAAACGGGCCTAAAGGCGACCGTACACGACATGTTATTGTCATCTGACATGTCAAATTTCCCACTGCAAAACACATACATGTCATGTGTTGCCTTTTTTACTTTGCTTCTGTAAAAGTCAGAAGCAAAGTCATCTGACAAAATTTAAATTAGAGCGCGCTCTATTATCTTCTGACAAACCATCTGACATCAGAAATCTATGCCGGGAAGAAACCGGCAACGGCGTCCACTATTGACGGAATCATTAGCCGGCTGAAGTTAATATTTTACAATACCGAGATATGTATGATCATCTACCATTGAATAGAAATTTTTATAATATATGAATAAAAAACGTTTTATTATAATATCCTAAATTGGTATCTTTGAATTAAAAGAAAAAAATGCTAAGACGGCTAAACTTTTTTACGGCGCAAATAACAATTTTTGTGGCGGCAGCAAGCTATTTTGAAACTGAGAACAACTTTGGTTTCTGCAATAACCATGCGAAAACACAGAGACAATATCAGAAGCAAATAACATGTACTACGTTTGTGACCGAATATTATAGACCTTCTGTAAAACAGCAATTTTGACAGACATGCACATTTACATGTGTCTTAATAAGATTTAACCCTAGAGTACTAACATGATTTTTTTCTACATTAATACTAATTGTTAGGCAAATCGGCTAACATGAATATAACTCCGATTTTTTTTGTTAGCTTCACATGAAATAATTTTAATATTTTTTTAATTTGATAACTTATTTCGTCCAGTGTCTAAAAAAACAATAATATGAAAGTTTTCCATAATAATTTAATTTTTGCATTTATTTCATTAAAGGTGCTCTTCTAGGAACACTTTCGCAAACACAAATTTTTTAATGAAAAATATAAGTAAAAAAATAAAAATTTTAAATTCATTGGTAATTTAAGAAAACATGTCAAATAATACTGTAAAGGCAAAAAAAAATATTTTTTAGAGTTTTATTTACATTTGTGAAATGCTCCATTCATTCATTTTGACTAACATGACTTCAAAAACTCAAAAATAGCATTACTTACTGCAGAAAAGTGACCGTTATAAGCAAGAGCGTACCATCAACTGAGATTACAAAAAAATGAGATCTTTTCATAGCAGCAAAAAAAAGTTACACGCAAAAATAAAAACAGTGTTAGTCAAAATGACTAACATTAGTACTGCAGGGTTAAAAAACGTATGGTCTACATGCACCTTTAATTTTATATTCAGTCACTACTTAATTATAAAATTATTAATTTATTTTTATTAAGATTTCTTTAATACTTTAACATTTCATTTTGTTTACAGTCATGTGTTACAAAATTAAATCATTTTGTTCATCTTTTATTATTACTTGCTAATTAGTTAAATAGTTTTAATATGTATGCAGGTGAGAACACCAGTAATGAAATCGATGAATTTTAGTTTTTTTAACTGAATATATGATCTCCATTTTATGTTTAAAAAAAAAATAACAGAAACTTAACAAAATTTACTTTCGGCGACCTTTTTGTTTTTTCTCAGTTTTTGGCGATTTTTGACTGTTACATTATGGAATTTTATTTTATACAAAATTAAATTTTTTAAAAAGAAAAAAATTTACTTTTTGCAATTTTTGTTGTTGCTGTTTTCACAACACTTCCACAGACACAAGCCTTTGCTGGCATAAAGAATATAGAGTGAAACGACCAACGACAAGTTCAAGCTTTTATTTACTTGTTTTTAGAATTTTATATTTATTTTAAGAAATTTCGGGATTGGTTTTCAAAAGAAGCCACAATTTAAATTCTCGTACCAAGAGTTAGTAAAAAAAACTAAAATATATTACGAGTTTTTTTTTCTCTGTACGTTTTAAAGGAAAATCAAGTTTCTATTTAATTCAACTAACATTTTTTAATAGTAAAAAATTTACATTCTGGGGCATTTTTTTAATAAAGAATATCTTTAATTTTGTTATTAGCATATTCGATAATTTTTAATAATTTTAATAATGCAACCAATATTACTTTTCTAAGAGTTAATCAATAGGGACTTTCGGACTTTGACATTTGATATCGGCTACATCTGTCGAATAGCTTGTCGTTTATTTAGTATGTTATGCCAAATCACCATGGATGAAAATGCACGTAATTAATATCAACATTAAATCCAAAAGCATCCAAAGATTCTCAAAAAGTTCACCTTTTGGTATTGATTTTGGACGTTCTTTAGGAACACCAAACAAAATTTTCGAATTTGGGACGATACCTATCCACATTATATCAAATATACCCTGAAAAAACACGGCGTGGATTAAGGATTGGCGGCCATCATTGGTCCACGCCAATGGCAACGACAAGCGCTTAAAGCCGATGATTACCAACATCTTTTGAACTGAATTGGATAATGTAGATAATAACGGAATGTAATATTAAATAATAATTATACCCTCCACCACAATTAGTTGTGTAGGGGGTATACTACGTTTGTCATTCCATGTGAAACTTTTTTTATTATTCATCTCAGACCCCATAAAGTATATATATTATGGCTCCTTGAGTAATTATAAGTCGATTTATCACTGTCCGTCTGTCTGTCTGTTTGTTAAAAACACGCTCATTTTCGAAAAACTCGAAAAAAATATACGACCTTGGTATCAAATTGCTTGCAGTTAACCTAAGCAGTTTAGGATAAAAATCCAGCAAAATCGATTCAGTAGGATCAGAGCTATGAATAAAAATTTGGAACCACCAGCCAAACAAATTGATAATTCCGTTGCAAGAACTAACATAAATGGTAGAACAATACATGGAATGATATACGATTTTGCAAAAGTTCGTTTTATTTGACTGTAAATCAGACTGCAAAATTTCGTGAAGATCGGTCTATAATTTACCCTAGGCCATCTATAAACCATACTCTCGAAAAATTGTTTCGTACGACTAAAGCCATAATTAATAACGCTATTAAAACCAAATTTGGTGGGTCACAGTTTTATTGGAATAGAAATGACAATGTAAAATTTCGTGAAGATCGGTCCATAATTTACCCTAGGTCTTATATAAAGCCCACGCTGGTAAATTAATTAAATACGCCTAAAACCGTAGCAGATATTTTTATTGTGGTAAAATTTCTTCCAACTTAGTTGCATAAGGCCAGAAAAAATATTCTGCAATTTTGTCCATAATTTACCTTAGATCCCATATTTAGCAGCCTTCTGAAATTCAATCTAAGCGCTAAAACTGATTTCACCGCTGTATTAAAATTTATTGAAATTTATGTGTTTGAATACCACAAATTAATCTGCAGAATTTTGGGATGATTGGTTCATAACTTACAATGGCTCCAATATAAATTTCCCTCCTGAAAATCATTTAACTGTTCAGATCATGATATTTTAATTAAGCTAGGTAAAATTGCTAAAAAAAAGCATACAACTTTCTGATCGTTGCTCAACGATTTGATATATGTATGTCTAAGGCGCAACCAATTTTAATGCTTATGTCTGTTTTTCTAAAGAAAAATTAATAATATATAGTAGATATCATGTAGATATCACTCCTGAAATAATTGAAATGTCGGTGCACAGCCGAATATAGCAATGTAACATGATTTTTTATAATTTTTAAAATAAAAAGCGCCTAATGAAAGACCCTCCCGAAACTTTAAGTAACGATCACGATTACCTTACTAGTTTTCCGAATTAGGTAATATTGAGGAAATGTCCAATATAAATTTTTTTTGTTAAGGAAACAGTGTTAAACTTTTTTTTGCTGTAACATTTTTGTTTAGATGAACAGGCGCTGATTTGAATTTTATAGGCGAAAGGTAAAGAAATGCATGGGGTTCAGATAAGCCATTAAAACCCAACTAAACAAAACAGTTAAAGCAACTAAATTGAAAAAAATTTTAAATAAACGATTTTCACATCATTATTTGCTTTATTAAAATACAATAAAAACAAAAATAAGAGCAATGTAAACAATGCAATTTAATAAATTTTAATTAAAAACAATAATATTATTAAGTGGGATTGAAATAAACTGCAATGTAAATATTAAGTTGCATATGAATATATCAAAAATAATATTAGCAAGGAAGGATACTTTATGAAAATGTAATTGATAATAACGATTATATTTGTAATAAATCTGGCATAACCCTAAAATCAACAAATTTCAATTAAATTTTGAATTAAGTTGTAGTTGCAGTATATTTTAAAACCATATTCGTTACTCAAGTTTATCCTTTTTTGTAAACTATATTAAATCTTATGAATTTTAAGAATAATAAAATTATTTTTAATTGAACTATTATAGTTAATCTTTTATGTGCCTTTTGTCGTTTACGCAAGCATTTGCTTTATTTTGTAAAAGGATCTCCCCTTTTTTATGTTAGGGCTAAATATTTTCATACATACTAGAGTATAATTTTTAAATTTAATAAACTGTGAGGTTTTTTAAGGTTTTTATTATTATTTTTGTATTACAGTAAATATATACACAGACGTTAATAAGTAAATATTTACATATACCTATTCACTTACCTACATACATAATACATAAATTGCAAAAAGGGCTTTGTTAAAATTTTAACAAAAATTCAATACAAGTAATATCGATGCTTAAATAGAAAACAACTTGGTGCAACAACTTCGACTGACTGACTTAAGGCATATTTACATGATATTACAAAGTATTATGACTTTGTAGAATCAAAATATTGTTTCGTTTTTCCTTTAATAAACGCGTTTGAGTTCTTTTAATTCCAAATCCGAATAAATACACACACACATGTTCGACTTAACAAACTTTATTGAAATGAATTATTTTGTTCTCTCCAAAGGGAGGAAGAGGAAAATAAATGGCTTTCTCTTTTCCCTTCTCTCCTAAAAGCTCAAGAATTGACTTCTAAAACTTGAACTTGTTAATCATCACTTTCTAAAACGGCTTAGAAAAATCAACATGTACCGTCCGCTTTTCATATTTTGAATCCGTATTTTGTCCTAATCAATACATTTTGCTTTTACATAAAAAGATTTTCTTTACTTTAGATAAATTTTTCACATGTCGTTTCCCAGCAAAAAATGTGCTCCAAAAGGAGCAGGTTTTATGTATGAATGCATGCCTCAAATCGCTTCAAACCTGCTGATAAGATGCCTGATTTTTGTATGAAGTGTTCTCGGTTTGGAGAACTATTTACTGCTGACAATAAGCGCTTTTTTTAACATGCAAACCAAGCACTCCCAAAGCGCTTTTTAAGGGATAACTATATTTCCATATTCATTGATTTTTGGCTTTTAATTGCTTAAATGCATTGTTTCAATAATTTTCGTAAACCATTATTTATTTGTATTTTTTTTTCGCTTTAAAACCTCATTGTTGTCAGCACTAAAATAGCAGCTTTTTCTATATTTTATTCTTTATCATTTACTGCTGTATAAGAGCTCTCTTATTGAAGCGCTCGATTATGCGCTTTTTCTCTAAAGTGCTTCAAAAAACCCAAATTTTTTTTACTGGGTTAATATGGTATAACCATCTATACTGGCCTTTAACCCCGTTTCCATATGCAATTGCAAGTTCGAACAACTTAATACATTCACACTTTTTCACTTACACCAGGTCTACCCTAAAGATAAATATCTCAGCAAGTTGACAATAACGTCGGCAGAATAAGAGAACAATATTTGTTATTGCTCAGCTTTTGTTAAAGGCATGAGAAAACGTATTTATGTTAACTCACAATTTGAAAAAAAAAAACCAAGGAAGAAGGTGCAGTGTTATAACTGGCGCTATCTTGCAAAAATTATTTTTATTAAATCATTTATTTCTTATTCGACTTTATTATTTAAATTTTTATTAATTTGGTTAAGCTTGATGTCTTTTTTTTATATAAAAATATTAGTAATTAAAATTGTGGTTATTTTGTTGAACTATTTATGGTTTTCAATCCTAATTTTTAATATTTTAATTCGGCTCAAGCTTATCAAATTTAATTTTCATTAATATATTTTTATGAAGGAAGGAATTTTACAACATGTAAATTTATTAAAATTGTTATTGATAATCTTTCATTCTTGACCGTGGCTGGGGCTCGAACCCAGGCCGGCAGGTTACCATGACATGTTTCGATCGCAACCACTCGATCTCCTCAGATGGATTTGCCGTCTTACACTCGCAGCCATCGACGACTGCGTAGTCGTGGTTGCGATCGAAACATGTCATGGTAACTTGCCGACCTGTGCTCGAGCCCCGGCCACGGTCAAGAATGAAAGATTATCAATAACAATTTTAATAAATTTTTATATTGTAAAATTCCTTTCTTGATAAAAATAATTTAATGAAAATTAAATTTGATATATTAAAAATATTAATTTTATTATATTTTTTTTTCGTTAAAGTAAAATTAATTATTTTATATAAAAAAGAATTCAAACTGAAACAAATTAATATTAATTTAAAAAATAAAGATCAAATAAGAAAAAAATAATATTAATAAATTTAATTTTTGTAATTTTTTTAGTGTTTGGTAAATTCTTTAATTTAATTCTTTTACTACAATTATAATTTGCTACCATTTCCCAAATTTATTTTCTTTCTCACACAATTTGCATCTTTTTTTCTTCTTTCTTAATAATTGTCAAAGAAAATGGACTAACAATTATTGCAACATAAATTTCCGGCAATAAATATATACAAAAAATTGCTGTCTACATTAAAGATATCATAATTTTGACATTTACTGCAATATATGTCGCAATAATTATCTCTGGTGTAGACGGGCAGTTACATTCACACAATTTGTGTACTTTCAACCAATCGGCTGTTGCCTCGATTATTCGTTGATAATACGTATGCACAACTAGCAAGTAATTACTTGCATGTGGAAACGTAGGGTTACTGACATATTGTAGCCGTTTTTTTTTTATTCCCGGAAAAGCGGCAAAAATAAATTAATTTTCTGGCATCACGGTATTCCTGCACATTATGAATTTCAATTTACCGCTTTAATAACATATTTTTTTGCAGTTTTATACCCGTCTGCAAGTACAGATTGTTGGGTCAAAATAAATGTGCCTGATGTACAAAGTTTAAAACTGTTCCAATTATAGTCCCTATACAAATGATCCTCTAGATATGGAGATATTGTAACATACTTAAGCACAAATAGTTCATAAAATCTGAAACCATACACTCATAAAATTATTACAGTAACTGATTGTGGGTTATAAAATTCGTTTATCGAACATTTAAAATTGAAAAAAATAAAGTTATTTTACGAACATTTATGTTTGTAATTAAAAAAAAACCAAAAAATTATGATTTTCCTTACTTTTATTGTTATGTACTTTGATTTTTTCTAAGTTAAAGTACATTTTTTAAAAGTAAATTGTACGAAATATGCGGTTAAATAAATAAAAAATTTAAATATTAATGAAATATTCATTTATTTTAAATGAAAATGATCCGTTTAAAATTATATTTTTTTTTTTTTGAATTTAGCTGCAAAATATTTTAAGTGTAGCTTTCGGAATTTTTACTGTAGAAATAAAAGTCTGTAAAAAGACACTTTGTCAGCGCAAAACTTTAGGTTGGCAGACACGAAATAAGCCATATTTCTATCCTATAAGCCTCTCTTCAAAAAAATACTAAAAAATTATTAGTGATTTTACATTTCCTTGAGGCTCACCTTCAAGTTTTTGCCAATCGCTTTCAGTTGTTACGTTTTGGCTTAAAGAAAATTTTAAATTTTTTTAGGAATGTAAGAAGTATTCGATTTTATTTTTAATAAATTTTTGTATTTTGCTATATTTTCTCTTGCTAAAGAGTTATTTTATTAAAAGTTTAAGCTAACTTTTTTGTGTAATACTTTTTTAAATTTTCATTACAAACTTGTTAATTTCAAGAAAACTTTTCTTTTTCTTTTCTTTTCTGACTATTACAAGACGCTTTGTTAACTTTCTCCAATTTAAGCGTTTATTTTACAAGTAGTCAATTTTAATATAAAAAAATTTAATATTTAAAATAATATTTTCAATTTCCGTTGCAACTTATTGAAAAATACTGTTGACGATTTTCTTATACAATGCTTTTAATGTTTTTAAAATTTGACGGTGTTTTAGCGATTTATAGATTAAAGTGACTTTTTTTACTTTTGAACTTGTTTCTGCTTTAATAGTTTTTTTGGACCACAGATTCTTTTAAAGAAAGTTTTTTTCTATCTTATCAAAGTTTTATGAATTTTGTCGATTTTTCTACCTACTTTTCTTTTGTATCTATCTTAATAAAGAAAAATAAGTAAAACAACCACACCCACACAACAAATTTATGCGATATGCCACAAAAACCGTAGAAAACTTAAACAAAGACTTAACGCAGAAACTTTTGTAACACGTATCTAAATAGGGTTTCTTTTCAGAAAAAAAAAGATTGAAGAAAAAAACAGGTTCACTATCACGTACAAAGTTTTAAGGTGTTTTTTCTAAGTCGATCTTGCCATGTCCGTCTGTCTGTCTGTCTATCTTTCCGTATGCTAGTGTTTTTAAAACATGATCAGCTTTAAAAGAAAAGAACAATATTGGTGTCAAATTCTTTCTAAAGTAGACTTATTAACCTCACGGGCACGGATGTTTGTGCGTTAATGTTGGACTCACTTAAGCCTTAGATTACACAGCATGTGAAAAGCCACATGTGCATGTGGTTCTGACGTAATTTTGACATCATAACAGGGCCATAGTGATCGTTGTGTTTTTTGCGATTACGCCAGAAACACATGTGCATGTTGATCTCCACATTACGTTTACTCAAGGCTTTATTAAAAATCGTTCCTTTAAAATACATAGAATTATCCTATTGATTTATGACATGACCGCTTACTCATTGACGATTATGTCAAGTGGCGTAATATCACGCACATTTTTATTTGCTTTTTTAAATGCTCACTTACTCACGCGTGATTTATGAACAAATATTTTTTTAACACCCACGCGTAATTTAAATGTCTTACGAAAAAGTCACATCACGATGCCACTACTAGTGCTTTCCTTTGCTCCCCGTCTACAACAAACATGATTTGCTGTTATAACATGATGTTATGAAAGCGTTGGTAAAACATTTGCATTAACAACCGTCTTATAACATGTGAAAACCTCTAGCATTATGAGTCTATACTTAACACTTACATAATGTTAGTCTTATGACGTGTTCTTTTTTGAGTAAAATTCTACATTTATTTTGCCTTTTACATTCTTTTATGTTCTTTTCTGAAATACATGTGTTATTTTAAAAGTGTAAAGCGTTCTTTTCTGATGATGTTCCCTTTAAAATTAAAAGATATGCTACATGTTCAACACGCATTTAAATTAAAGGGGCATGAAGTGCAGCACTAGATCAAGGCGAATTCAATACAAGGTGGTGGCAAGTTTCGAGCGGTAAACACTAATAATGCAATACAAAAAACATCTGTTGTTTCGGTTGGCTTTGGATTGTTGTAGTTTTGCCACCACCTGTAATTGAATTTACCTTGCGCTAATTGTACTTTATTGTTTAATGCCAAAATTTGTGTTCTTTTGTAAACGTAAAATATGAAACAATTCTTAAAAATTAGGGGAGCATATAAAAATGTTGCCAAATCACATGTAACACTTATGCAACACTTTTTTTAGAAAAGAAAACGCCATTAATGTTAAGCATTTGATGTATGTTCTGGACTGGGTGTTGTGAACTGAAACATTTGCAAATATCTGCTTTACAAAATTAAATTTCGTATGCAACCCACGTAACAGCGAAACCACTATCAACAGTAAATTATGTTAAGCACAATTGACAAAAGGATTTTCCATTTTATTTAAAAAATTTTTGTACCTCTAACCAATTCTCTAAGATTTTGATTAAAACTCAACACGTGTCTGCAACATTTTAAACCGTTTCACTTTTGTCATAAATTCTTCTTCTCTCTAGTTAAAGCTGCCTTTTAATTTCTTTTTATTCCAGCAGTCAAGTGAAATCGTTTACAATCTGCCAGTAGTAATCTGGTTGACAGGTGATGTTGAAAGTGATTCAAAACAAATTTGATTAAAAACATTTTTAATGTTCATAGAAAACGTTTTCATCTAAAGTGCAGTTAAAGTGGTTTTTGAAATATTCCTTTTTCTATTATTCATTCAATATACTGAAAAATACCTTTTGCAAGTTTTTGTGAAAACAATTTATAATTAAAACTCATTTGAATTTCCATTAGTTCTTTGATTGAAATTGAATTTTTCTATTCATACTTTATGTTTAGCTCTGAGAAATTTAAGTTCTAAAAATAAAATATTCATGTTTAGAAAAGGAGTAAGTGAAATTTATAAATATTCTGTACAACTTGCGTCAATTTAAGATGGTGATTGGGACTTTTAATTTTATATAAAATATTTTAAATTATTTGCTTAAATTACAAATTTGTATGGAATAAATTTAATTATATGCTCTTTCATAAACAGAAATTGAGTTCTTTTGTGCTAAAATTTCTTTTTAGTGAGAAGAAAAATTTTTATGTTTACGTAAGTTCAAGAAGAATTGTTTGTATGGACCTATTTTGAGTGAATCGAAATCTGGTTTCTTGTATTTATAAAACTGTTCGAAAATGATTTTTTTCGTAAGCTAAAAATTTTTTCATATAAGTTTTCTGACTCATATATAGATGTATATATTTAAGCTGGGATTTTAAATAGAAAAAAATGTCTCTCCATCGTTGCTTGTTTCCCTAGTGATTGGAGGAATAGTATTTCAAAACGCATTGCATTTACGAATAATTGCTGATCTAATATAAGCGAATGGTATCGCAGTTCTATGTAAGTTTTGTTTCTGCCAAATCGACGAAAACTAAGCCGGCTATAAAGATAATCAGGTTCGTGGGTTACAAATAGAGTGCTATATTCGGCTGAGCCGAATTTTTAATACCCTCCAAAGGGTAAATGGTAATTTATGGACGTAATTCAATAACGTGATTTCTAATAATATGAATATTTAAGACCAACATTTATTACAAAAGCATCATTCGGTACGGTTTTATGAGGCCTATGGTAATTTATGGATCTAAACGAAATTCGACGTGCGACTTCTAGTCAACATATAGAAAGAATTTGTGCGAAATCTTGTATCAATTATGCCACAACTTATGTTACTTTTTGTAACAAAATTATCAATTTATCAATTTGGTTCCACATTTGGATTCATAACTCTTATCATACTGAACCAATTTTGCCGGAGTTGAACCACAAACTGCTTAGGATAACTAGAAGCAATTTAACACCAACTTATGAGTTTTTCGAAAGTGAGCGTGTGTTCAACAGACGGATATGGCAAAATCGACTTAGAATTACTCAAGGAACCAGAATATATAAATATATATACTTTATGAGATGAATAATAAAAAAGGTTGACGTGGAATGCTAAACTTACGATACTCTTATTCACCACAAGTGACGGAGAGTATAAAATGGCGAAAAATACATGAATTTAGCAAAAAATCGAATTTTTCAAACCTCACGTTCGACGTTTTCCAAATTTTGCAGGCCTGTGTTATAGATAACTCAAAATTTAATAAAATTTATAATAAAGGTAGAACAATCTATTGCCCTTGTAGTAACCGATTTTGTTTATTTTTGTCGTTAGAATTCACTGGTAGTAAATAATAGTCACACTTGTTTGGAATTTTAAATCGCCAATGTGCATGTGATATTCGAAGGTGGCACAATATATTGGCAACAATCTAAAGACTTTGGAATTTTATTGCACAACGAAAATAAGTGCAAAATCCTATTAAATGTGTTGGCAACATTGTACAATGTTGTTTTGCTCATAGGTTATTTTTTTAATGAAAGTAACGACGACATATTTTAATTGAAACCACTGTGCCACTTATTGCATGACATAAGGTGAAATGGAAATGAAATCGCGAATAACGTATACAATAATATTGTATAATGGATGGGGCATATTACAATAAATAAATTTATTAAAACTGTTTCGAAACAACATTTTCCATACAATTTGATATAAATAAACTCAAATTTGCAGTAGAAATAAAATCTATTGTTTTCTGACAGACTTTCTTTTAAGTATTTTAAAAATACTGCTTATTAAAACTCACAAAAATTAAAAGCAGTGACGTAGCCTACAAGCAATTTATTTTCAAGATGTTATCAAGAATTTTGGCAGCAGAAAATTTAAAAAGACAAACGAAAAATTTGCTCATTTGACTATCAATTTGACTATCAATGTAAATTGAAACAGACAATTGTAAAAATAATTTTAAAGCAAGTTCGCATCAAACTTTAAAATTAACCTGCTAACCAGGGGTGCCAGAAGATTTCGATTAAAAATCGGCATATTTTCAAAAAAAAATCGGCATTATCGGCACTTTAATTTAAAAAAAAACGGCAAAAAATCGGCATATTTAAAATACCTCTTTTAAATACAATAAAACGTATTTATAATAACAAAACAGAAAAATTCAGCATTAACTAATGTTTGGAACAGAATAATCAATGACAAAAAAAATGTTTTATAAATAATGTATTTTAGGGTAATTTTTTATTAAAGACGAATATTTGAGTTCAACATTTGAGCTTTGTATATAAATCTATGGTTTGAATCTGCCATATTTTAAAAGAAAACTGAAGGTTAAAACACGTTGGCCAGACGTTGGTTGAAATAGGTAAATTTAACTGATAGGTACAAACACGACCAGCTTTATTTTTGTAGAAATTACGGGCATAAATCATACTTGATAATTCCGGCAGTGGTGATCGAATACTTTTTCGTTTCGAAAGCTTTTTTATTTCTAATTCTTTCAGTCGATTCTGAATGAATGAGCATTTATTTGAGTTTGACTGAATGAATTAGAACTAAAATTGCTTTCGAAACGAAAAAGTATTCGAACACGACTTTCAGAATCAGTTTTAAAACAATTCGAATTATTTAACTCGAAAAATTAAATTTCCTTGCAAATTTTAATTTTTCAGGGAGCACCGAAATTTTTTTCTATTAAGGTTGACTTAACTTCAAATTCTTTCATAATTTTCGAAAGATTGGAAGGAAAATAATTTTTTGGAAATGCGCCACTAAAATTTTAAATCTAAATTTTTGCCAAAAAGCTTGCAAATATACTTCATTCTCTTATATTAGATTGGATATCGGATATAGCTGCATGATCCTCAATATCTTTTAAGAATAATTTTTTATTCAAACTATTTTTATTGATAGTGAATATAAATTTAGCTTACCCTTACTGCTTTGTAAGCGTCTATTCATTTTCAAACTCAAATATGTATAAAGTTCTTTATATTTTACTGATTGAAAAATATATTTTAACCGATGGCTTTTTTTCTCTTATTTGGATTTTGTTTTTTCATACTTCATAGTTGAACATTTTTCAAATAAAATTTTAAAAATATACTAAAAACAAACAAACAGTTACCATGTTTTAGTCGTTTATTGAAAAATCGGCATTTTTTGAGCAAAAATCGGCAAATCGGCACTTTGATAATTTAGAGGCAAAAAATCGGCAAAATGCCGATAAATCGGCAAATATGGCAGGCCTGCTGCTAACTCCCTTTCAGTTAATTTTACAGGAGAGACAAAAAACATTTTATATTTCGTATGTGCAGCTTGAGAGAAACCCCAAAAATAAAGTTGCTTTTACACACTTAAAGACTGAAATGAAGAAGAACTACATGCTGGTCGACGAGGCGTACCTTTCTCTACCACAGGGCATATAAATCTCAATTTAATGAAAAAGTGGATTTAGTAGATATTCACATTAAGCCGACGGACGATATATAATCGAAAAAGTTTAAGATCCCTTAATTTAACACTTGATCTTTTACTCCAAGTTATGCTCTCAGATTAAGAAAAATACTCTCTAAACAACGCTACATAAATTCCATTTAACTCCATACCTTCTGTTAACAGAATCATATGTTTTTGGAGACTTGGCGTAAAGAAAATAAAGAACAAATCAAAGAAACAATCAAAGAAACAATGAGAGAGCATTTGAAGTTATTGCCGTCGATTTAATTTCGGGATTTAATAATTTGGCACAGATTAGCCCCACAGAGGTGGAGGGATCAACTTAGGCATAATATTTCACCTTTTGGTGTTGCACCATCCGTGGCATAATCAGTTGTTTGCCTACCTGCAATCCGACAAAGATCCAAAATGACAGGGCTATTGAAGTCTTTCTGATTTCTTGAGATCAAATGCTTACCAGATTTTCTATCATTCTGTTGTCACGGGATAAAGGTGCCCCCGGTAAGTGCAAGGCACTGGTCGGGCAATTGGTTAAGGACCCCGTTAGTGTGCGTCTTGCGAGAAATTCTTCCAAGAGGTTGAGCTACCCAAAAAAATATTGAGCTTCTAACAAAGCAGGTTTGTAAGGGAGAAATGTAAGAGTTTCGCTTACCATCTGGTTTACGGAAGGTATGAATTTTATATGGTGAGTTCCCACATTGAAGCAATAAATTGTTTATACATAAAGCTCTTTATTCTCTCTCACAAACCTGCTTCGTAGTAAGGGATTGTCGTGGTACTTGAGATGTTATTTTTTTTTTAAAACTTGCTACGAATTCCTTTACTTACTTTACTGCATCTTTGTATGTCTTATTGCTAAGCGCATAATTATGCGCTTATTTTTTTAAATGTTCCATTAGTCCTTCGCAAAATGGTACAAACGAAAGTGCATTTTTCATGAAGGGATACTTATGGGGGATGACGTGGTGCCTTTGGCTGTATACCCAAAGCAGCGGGAAGGGAGACTTCCACATCGTTGGTTGATTTTTCACTCTTGGGGCATGTTTTGTCAGATAGTTTAAATGTGTATTTGGGATGGTATTTATGGTATAATGAAGATTTAGTGGTCCGTTAACCGAGGGAAGGATTTTAGGCAATAGATCAGTGAAGATTCTTAAATAGCAAGCAGAGTGAAGGTTGAGGTATCGAAGTGCAATAGTGGTTTCTGGATGTGCGTGTGGTTGTTGACTATTATCAGATATATTTTTTAATTGCAAGTTCGGAATATGGCGGTTCTCCCTGGGTGATGTTGCTATTCAACAGTTGCTGCTGACTATTCCCAAGCAGCGAAGATGTGATTGTTTGGGCTCCTAAGCAAGGGGCGGGTGTTTAATTTTTGTCGGATTATTTACTTAAATTGCTACACATACAGTGTTAGCCGAGCAAAAACACGGGCGGTTCGTAAACGCATTGCTTGTCACCTAATGGTTAAGATCCACCAGGCCATATGGCAAGGGCTCAAGTAAATCATTTCTACATTTGACAACGATTTGGCCAGAGGTTGAAGACATATTTTGTTTAATCACTAACAGGGGTGTGCTGGAAATCGAAAACGTAAAACGCAAGAATTTGGAGGCTGTTATTAATACACTTTTAATATAATTTGTATAATTTTTTTTATAAAATTGTGTTTAATAGAGAAATGTTTGTATAATATTTGTCAAAAAATTATTTTATTACAGAAATCTACCCCTGTAAGATTCGATTTCTTAGTTTTGTTTTTAGTAAAAACATTTAACTGAAAAGTTTTGCTCAGTCAGCGTCCGACCATCTTAAAAGCAAAGGGCTAGCAGCAAAACTTGAGAATTCTTTAGAATTATTGTTTACTGTTGCAAGCTCATATTATAATTTTAGCGACTAAAAGGGCTGTGCTGAAAATCGAAAACGTAAAACGCAAGAATTTGGAAGTTGTTTTTATACACTTTTCATCTAATTTTTGTTATTTTATTTATTAAATTCTATTTAATAGAGAAATTTTTGCCATACAATTCTTTTATTGCAAAATCTTGTTAAAAAACGACTTGTTAAATTCTTGCGTTTTGCGTTTTCGATTTCCAGCACAACCCTGTAAAAATGGTATATTTCCCAGCTTCATTTGTTTTTTTTTTTTTTTTGATAAATGAAGTTAATAATACTCGATCTATCCGGAAAATAGTTAAATTGGTAACCTTGGTAAAGTTCATTATAAAGTAAAAGCGTCGAGTTAAAATTGTTTATAGCATGATAATAAAAGTGAAATGAATTTATGATTGTTCGATGATGGAAAAGAAAGGATATGAGCAAAAAACCTTATTTAACTTATATTTTCCATTAATACAAGAATATTCTTGTATGTGTGCGTATGCGTCTACCCAAGTTAATGCAAATTACAACAGAATTGAATGACTGGACACTTTGTGCCGTAAACGAAAAACTCATTAATAATTCATTAGAAGTTATTGTAGCTAAACTCTACTCAAAAACTACTAAATACTACAACCCACAGACAGACACAAGCACGTAAACTCATAAACATTAAATTTCTAACAGTTGTTATAATAGCATTATTGAAATACAGTTGTAAACGAGGGCTAGTTTTAAAATTAACTTAAAAATATTTTTAAAAAATATGATGAGAATCTGAAAAAAACATTCAATAAATATTTTTTAATCCCAAATTTGAAAACCTGCCTGTTTAAAGATTTCGAACGTCAACGTTAGCATTGCAAATTATATTTAAAAACCAATTCTAAAAATTGTCTTTGTTTACAATGTTAGTTTCTATGCAAACGTTAACGTTCGAAATCGATGATCGGTCTGTTAATTTAATAAATTTTATTTAAACAAACTTCTTTATTTGCCCTCATACAAATACTCATATACATATTTATGTATGTTCTTATATTCCCATATTCGTTTATACAAGTTTAGTACCTTTTTTACTCTTTAGTCCTTATAAATACAAATATTGAAAATTTAGTTTTTCCCAACAATGCAATATGTTTGTTTGCGAGTACTTGTAAGTATTTTTCATAGGAATATTAACAGACACAAACACAAATTTTCGTTACATTGGTTTTATAAACCTTTTAACGTATGCAAAAAACCAATATACTTTTGTATAGTTATATACATAAGTAAGTAGTGTTATATTTTTACCTTTATAAATACATAAATACAACTACAGGTCGACGTTAGTATATAGTATTTCTGGTAGCAAATGAAAATACATTGTATCATCAAAACATATTAGAATAGTTTTTTACATTATTCTAGTAAAATTTAAAATAGTGGAATCTTTTTTTGGTACAAGCAACTGCACAATAGTTTAAAATAAAAAAATTCCCGACTCGAAAATTCCCGGGTCTTTATATTGTTTTTTATTTCCAATTTCATGGTAATTAATTGCGGGATTCCTGGACAATTTTGAAAAAATAAACTCTATTAAAGTAATTTTTGAAAATACAAAATTTTCAATCAACAACATTTTGTTTGTCGTACTTAATTCACAATTTTTTTTTTTTGATAAAAATTGATTGTTGAAGGGAAAAGCTATACCGATGCGCATTTCACTGGTTGCTTAGGCCCCAGGTTTACTTGTAACAATATCAAAGCTTAAACAAAAACAACAAAAATAAACAGTGAGTTTAGCTTTTCTTAAGGCTGGTACTCTGTTCAACATTTCACGTGAAATGCATATAAAAAAACTTGTGCGGAATATCAATGAAATAATGTTGACAGAGTTGTACTCTGTTCATTTTGTGAAAAATTCCGAAATGTTTCTGGCAACATTTTTTTACAACAGCGAAATAATGTAAGCTGCACTTATTTCACGTGGAATTTTAAGCAAAAGCAAAAAAGAATGAACTGATAATTAAATAAGAAATAAAAAATTTAAATAACACAACCGGTAACAGTTTTGTATCCTTATTTACTTTCTTGTTTTTTATATGTTTTAATAAAAAAAAATAATTTTTAGTTAAATACATGTGGGGTTTGTTTACATACGCAAAACAATGTTTCATACTTTGCAGGAATAAAAACTTTAAATTGTACAAACTCGCATGATAAATCACATTGATACATATCAAAATTTTCGTGTGAAATAATAAATGTTACTCACCATTTTTCACAAATTGGAACAGAGTACTAGGCTTTACAGTCCCGACTATAATTGGTTTATTTTTTTTCAACTCAAAATGTAGTTGTCGAAAAAAACAAAAATCAATATTTTATTTTCTTTTATTGTTTTCGCAAAAAATACAGGTTGTTGCAAGTTTAGTTTTTTTACGCCGTGCACTTGCCAGTTCCTATGCCCAGTGAATAGCTTATATAAAAATTGGGAATTAAGCACGACAAACAAAATCTTGTTAATTAATAAATCTATGTTAGACTCATGTCTTTACACAACTAAAGACATGAGTCTAACCCAACAAAATTTCACCACAATACAAAAATTTGCTGCACTTTAAGGCTTGTTAACCTGGGATGGTAACAGTTCGTCGAATTGACGAAACTCATTTACACTTTATCATATACCTTTTTTATATGTGGATTTTAAAAACACGCTTTTTTTAATAACGCGCTGCTATGTTACAACGTTAGCTGATGATGAAAGCCTTAAGACAATAATGAATTTGAAAACATAAAAAAAGGCTCAAATTCGTATCTAATTAGGGAGTCCCGGGATCCCGGGAATATAATAATTTTCCCCACTTTCGTGGGAATTCAAAAAGCGCGGGCAAAATGAAAATCTAGTTAGAATCTAAAGTAGATAACGTTGTAAAAATGTGAATCCCCTATTGTAAAACGCAAACAAAAATTGACCGACATTGGGTGTGTGTGAAACTGTAGGAAAGTTCTATGGTGATTTTAAATTAGAATTTTTACGCTCATGTCAAAACTAATATAATCTTCCAGACTGCTGTTCCGTTCTGATACTAAATCAGCAATTAGACAATTTTTCGACGGTTTTTTTTATATTACAGTTTTGTATAATTTTTAACTATTTTGTGGCACTTTTTGATCCTTTTTGGAAACTGCACTCACATTTTGTTGTTTGTCAACACTGCTGAACAGTCGTACTTCAGGTTAAAACAGTGTTTACAAAATTAGCATTGTCTAAAAATAAACTTTGAAATAAACTCAAAGTAGAAACTTACAATTCCATCCTTTTTTCTCTTAATTTGTTTGAAGAGGAGATGGAGGAATGGACTTCAAGTGAAGATTTTATAGCAAAATGTAGAACGCACATTCCTAAAATGTAGTTAGTTTTCGTAATAAGTTTGTGATAAAACATTTTTTACGACTTCGCAATTAGATTCTCGATAGTAAAAAGTAAAAATTATAGTACAATTTCTATAATTTCTCTAATGGCTAAAAAATCAGTTAACGTAAAAACGCTGGTTTAAATGAACTAAACTAAATTTTTATGTTATTTAAAATCAACGGCAGTACATCAGTATCGCATGTATTATATGTAGCATAAAAATTAACATGTGGCATGTTGTCAAATTAATATGGTCTGTATTGGTAGTTTAAACGCCCAATTTTATGCGTTTAAAGATGGTTTGTATGTTCACGGATTTATATTATTTCTTGGTTTAAAAACATTTAAAACCAAAAAAAAAAGAGTTAAACTTGCTCGGATTTATTAGCTCTAAGTGAATTAAAATATGAATTTACCCTTTTGGAAACTTTGCCACCAGAGATTTTGAGATAGAAAGGTTAAACATTTTAAATTGTCCGAAATGTTGAATCGTCAAAATTATTGGGATGACCGGTATAGCGCATGTCCGGACTATCGAAGTTGCGCTGCAATTATATAGTGAGTGATCACGCATCACAAAACAAATTTAATACACGCACACAACTCTAATAATTCATATCAAAAATTTTAAAGATCTTCAAACTAAGAAGAGAACTGTTTAATGAAGTCCAACAACTACAATTTATATTGTATTCCCAAAAATAACTTTGACTTCAACAGAAAATTACGATCATTGCATTCCTTCACTTTCCTGTATGAACGTGTAATTCCATACATATTTTTCTTAAGCTAAAGTTTAAAGGGTCAAAATAAGTTTATGTAGTCATCTACATAACATTCACACTAATGTTCTTCTAATACACACATTTTCACTCACCAAATATTGTCCATACACACACACACACATATTCATGCTCCTGTGCGCAAACACATGTTAAACTTTTAAGCATATATTCTCAAATAACGAAATGTTAAAGAAAAAAAAAAAGAAAAATAATAAAATACAAAAATACCCGTAGCGCGAAACTAAGTTAAGGATTTATGGCACACAACTCGTTTCATATGATGATGGCTTATGAGACGTAACCGTAACATTTGAATACTGCTTTACCTTTACCTTTTGCTCTTGCTACTTCCTCTGCAGACACTACTGCTGTTCCTTCTTTCAAGCTTAAGTACAAATTTAACATACATGTGCAGGTATTTAAGTATTTATATTTGAATTTAAAAGTGTGTATGTGTATTTATTTATTTAATGTTGTGCTGCGTTTGAATTTGTAAAGGTAATTTTAAGACGGTTATATGAAGTTAATGCGGTTAAAATGATAATTTTTTCCCCTCTCCTTTTCTGTTAGATTTCGTGTGTAGGTTTAAATAAACTGAAGTTTTTAAATTTGTTAACTTAAATAAGATAAGAAATTACATTAATATACATCGTCAGGTTAACCGCAAAAGGCCCTAACATTTTGAAAATTTTACAGGAGAAGCAAAAACTATTAAAAATGATAAATTAATAAATCTGTTTTTTATTTATTTTTCTTGTAAAACCTACCAGTTGTTTTGAAAATTATTAATGTTGCATATTACGCAAACTGTAAGTTAGGCCTTAGGTGTTTACAATTTAATCTTTTGTAGATAGGGCCCTTTGTTTTTTGCTAATATTTTTTGTGGACATTTTTGTTGATGGAATACATCAGAATCAATGAAAAAGACGATTTTTAATTTTTGGTTAGTAAGGGCCTTTTGCGTTTCAGGTAACGACATACATATATTTATATTGTATGTTTTAGAAGAATTTTTACCTTGTTTGCTAAGTTATTTATTCAAAACTTTATATTAGTTTCTTTTGAGCAAGTCAAACAGTGGAATTGCCAAAGAGATTCAGATCTTATGAGCATGAGTCACTCACTCTGTTTAACAGAAAGTAACTCTTGTACTAAGAAGTCAGCACAAAGCCTTTCTATACTCAAGCATATCGAGCCATAACCGCAAAAAAAGCTTAAGCGACAAAAACAAAAGTTTTCAGAAAATGGTTTTTTTATTTCATTTCATAAAAATTTTGTATGAAGGTTGTCGCTTGAGATAAAATTGTTTTTGCTATAAAATCGTAACGGTACCTTATGGGACCATGATATTTTAAGAGTTGATACAAGTGTTGCCAGTTAATTCATTTATTAAACAAAAAAACGAAACTTGAAAATTATGTCGCTTAAGCTTTTTTTGCGGTTATGTTGGACCGACTTATTGAATCTTAATCTTTTTGCTATAAAGGAAGAGTGCAAGAGTATTGTGGTATCTGTAAATTAAAAGTCTTAATAAAAGTCAATTTATAGCAATTTCAAAGATCGTGAGTGCAAGACGAGTGTGCGCATATAACAATATTTCGTCTGCGAAACCGACGCTTTTATTAATTTTATTTAATGGGATTTTAACTCTTAAGAAGTTAACCATATTTTAAATAGACTACTATTAGTCATAAGTAAAAAAGTTGTTTAATCTAAAACTTTTGTTATGGAAATCGAATTCGAGGAAAATGTAAGTCGAACTAATAAATACAAATAAATAAATAAAAATATCTTGTGTTTAAAGTTCATAAAAGAATTCCCTTTTATATACCTCCTACTGACCAGAACTACTTTTGAACCCAATGAAACCCACGTTCATTTAAAAAAAAATATTTCTAAAAACGTACACTTCTAAAAGTAAAGGGAGAGCTTATTAAATTATTTAAAGCAAATATATGTTTTGTTACTTTTAAACTAAAAAGTCACTATAACTTAAGCGCAGTGCTTAAAAAACTGCAGTCAATGTAGAAAAATTGCTATTTCTTCAACTTTTTAGTTTTTCTTGGCCAAACCAAAACTGAGGCTTTAACTCTTGATTCTTAAAATGCAAACAGTAAAAGCCAAAGCAAAAGCAAAAAAAAAATCGAAAGGTTACACACAACAAAATACTTCGGCAGTCGACATTTTCGAAAGTGTTTGATTTGACTGACTGCAATGAATTCCGAAGTAAAGGCCATTTTTTATGATTTTGCAGTTCGAACTCTCAACGGAGTATAATTTCAGCTGGCGATTAAGGACTTGTATTCGAGTTTAAGTTTTGGATTAAGGGTGTATAGACATATAGAAGGGCCGGCATTTTTTAAAAAATTAGGACACCTCGGGTATTGCAAAAATTAAAAACTACCCAGAATTTAAATGATTTTGTTTTTCGCGCTTAATTCCCAATTTTTATTTTTGATAAAAACACTGAAATTTATTGTTGATGGGATAAGTTATTCCTATGCGCACTTCACTGGTTGCTACGGCCAGATCATCAAGAAACTTTATCCATAAAGATTATAGAAAAACTAAAGATATTAAACCACATAAAACTGTTAAGCGTATAAGAATTACAGAAAGAGTTCTATTTGTAACAATATCAAAGTTTAAACAAAATCGTCAACAATAAACAATGAGTTTATCTCTCCTTACATTCCCCACTACAATTAATTGGAATTCTTCCAACATTAATTGTATTTGTAAGTAGGTTAAGAAGAAACAAAAAAAACAAAAACAACTCGCTTTATTGTTTTCGCAAACAAAATATAAAGCGGGCTGCCAGTCAGTTTTTTTTTAGGCCGTGCACTTGCCAGTTTATTATCAAAATAATTTTCGTTGGATTACAAAAATTAATTTAAATGATTTTGTTGTTCGTGACTGGCAGCCCGCTATATATTTTGTTGTAGTGGGGAATGTAAGGAGAGATCAACTCACTGTTTATTGTTGATGATTTTGTTTAAACTTTGATATGGTTACAAGAAGAACTTTTGCTGTAATTCTTAAACGATTAACAGTTTTATTTGGTTTAATATCTTAAGTTTTTCTAAAATCTTTATGGATGAAGTTTCCTTATGATCTGGCCTTAGCAACCAGTGAAATGCGCATAGGAATAACTTATCCCATCAGCAATAAATTTCAGTGTTTTTATCAAAAATAAAAATTGTGAATTAAGCACGAATAACAAAATCATTTAAATTAAATTTTGTATTCCCACGAAAATTATTTTGATAATGACACTATCCAGAATTCTTAATTTAAGCCCAAGTTTTTTTAAAACTGTTTTCTTCAATGAAATGTAAATACTAGTCGAACGATATGCTTAGTTTCTAGTTTGGAAAGTATTAAACTTTAAAAACTAAAATTTGCTATTTTTGTATAACCTTCAAATAGAAGTTACTTTTAAACTAAAAATTTATTTTTGCAAAAAAGAAATTTGTTTATTATATGCCAATTTTTCAAAAAAGGTTTCTTATTCACCCGAAGGCACTTTTTAACCAAAAAATCACTTTCTCGCCAAATTTAACTTTTTTCACAAATATTACATAACAAATTTTTGTTTTTATGGCCTCTTTTGTTAAACCAAACCCACTGTTTTTAAAATATATATATTTATGTGCTAGATTATGCTATTATTGTTGTCCTTAAAATGGGTTTATTAAAGCCCATCCCACAGAGAATTGATTTATTTTGTATTATGTGAACAACAAACACAAACTTGATGCTAAATAGGATTAAGCGTTACAACAAAATTTGACTTAAAGCCTTTTGTAATGAAAAAGTTAAGTATATTAGAATATCTTAATCTTCAAATATAACACATTATTATAAATAAAATGAAGTTACACAATTGATCGCCTTTAAAAATTTAAAAACATTTAAAACAAAATATATATTGTATTTTTATTGCAGGGTCACACAGGTGCGCATGGGCCCGCTGGAGTAAAAGGCGAACCGGGTCAACCTGGTATACCCGGTATTTCGGGAGTTCCTGGAGCTTCTGGCCTTAAAGGAGATCGTGGTCTTCCAGGTGAAATAGGCCCCTTGGGCCCACCCGGACCACCAGGACAAATTGTATATGCGGATACACCGTTTGGTCTACAGAATACAACACAGTGTACTTGTCCCGCTGGGCCAGCCGGTCCAATTGGACCCCGCGGCCCTCCTGGCTATGATGGTGCACCAGGTTTGAACGGTGAGCCGGGTCCAGCTGGTTCGATCGGTTTGACCGGCCTGCCTGGTGCAAAAGGCGAGAAAGGCGAAAAAGGTTTGCGTGGTTTGGCTGGACCGAAAGGTGATCGAGGACCTGAAGGTCCACCAGGACAGGCCTTTTTCGCTGGTGGTTTCGAAGGCATGGCTATGAATGGCACCAAAGGTGACAAGGGTGATAAAGGTATGCGTGGTCGTCGCGGCAAACCGGGAACAGCTGGACCAATCGGACCTCCGGGCAAACCAGGTCTAATAGGCGAAATGGGACATGCGGTAAGTTAATTAACTTTTTTTTTTTTGAGAATTTAAATTCAGAAAAAACATTTGAGAACTTGGTTTACAAATCGCAAAGCATTTTTTTTAAATACAAATAATTAATTAAAAATCTAAACCTTTAATTTTCTTAAGAACAATTAACTTAACGCCAAAGTCAAATTATTTTCACATGGTGCTAAAAAATAAAACATATTTTTCTCCAAAACTCAATTTGTGCCCACATATATAAAATGGTACCGTTACTGACTCATTGATTCATCATCACACAGCCTAAATGCCTGAAGCTAAAAACTTGAAATTTGGACCGAGATGGGTCTCTCTCCAAATCGTTCCACTAAGTCGGGATTTTTGGATATTCGAATGTTTAGGGGGTAAAAAGGGTAAATTCGGAAGCCATTTATCTCCAAAATTTAAAGAGATACAAACAAACTGTAAGACTTATCGTCTGTTTATGGCGCAGGTGTAAATGCACTATTAAGCCATTTTTTTATACCAAATTACAATTTCAACAAAACAGATTTTCTATAGAAAATAAAATATTTAACTGTAAAAGAAAGTTTCTGTGGCATAATACCACTTTTTTATATAAAAATCGTTTTTTAATACGGGTTTTCACCCAAAACGGGCTTTTTATTGAATTAACATTTGTCCAACAAAAGAAGATTATTTTTAAATATTTTTTTATTATTTATTTTTCAATTTCAAATCTAAAATTTATGGAAATCCAGACAAATAAAACTATTTACTATAGTAGTAACACATCAGCATTTTTAATCCTTTCACATAAATATTTTTATACTCCTCGCTACAGAGTACATCAATTTTTTATTATTATTTTTCACTGGCATTTAAATCTCTCCATAACTAACTGTGACAATGGCCTCTGCAACTTGATGTTATTTACTGTGATAAAATTGTTGGAGGAAAAATCACAAAACAGAGAAGAAAAATAATAGAAAAATATTTAATGGAAAAAAAATGCTTTGTAACAGAACAACGCAACTGACCCCATAACTGAGTAAACAACATTCTGCGTAACAACATACTACATCAACAGCAACAATAATATTAACAACAACAATAGCAAAACTAACACTACAACTACTTTTAATATAACAATAGTAACTACAACTACTACGACCAACTACTACACTTCTGGTGGCAACAAATTCTAACATTACCCAGCCAACAACTTTTCAAACTTTTTGTTTGAAAATATATAAAAAAAAAAAAACTTTTTCCTTAGCGGCAACAAAACTTGTTTATTTCATATTTGAATAAAGTGGGGTAGAATCTCTTATTGCACTTGTTGTAATTGTTGTTGTCGCTGCTGTTTTCGTACATACGCGTACAAAAAATCCTTCGACTAAACTTAAAAACAGGATAAGTCCGGAGAATAACACGAAACAGATTTTAAAATGTAGTTGGGTAGTTATTTAACTTTTTCTGGTGGAGATGACTGTGGAGAGCACTATCTGAACGAATAGTGACTGACGGAGAGAAGCTTTTTAAAAAACCTCAAAAGTTCATTCCAGAATTTTATTCTTTTTAAATACTTATAAAATAAGAACTTAAAATATCTCTTTTTTACAAGAAATTTACTAAAATCTTTCGATTTCCCAAGACAGTCGTAATGTCACACAAAGATTTAGTTTTTAATAAAAGTTAATTATTTAAGACTTTCTCACTTTGAAGTAAATTTTCTACAAAAAGTTACTTTTCTTTATCAAAAAACTAGTTTTTTACTAAAAAGTCATCTTTTCCACTAAAAAGTCATAATATTCACTATAAAATCCCTTTTTTTACTTAAAAGTTCTGTTTATCTCAAAATTCCCTTTTTAACTACAAAACATCTTTTTCAAAGTCCCTTTTCTCACAATATCATTTTGTCATTTAAAAGTATCTGTCTTGCTAATGTGCCTTTTTCACTATAAAGTCACTTTCTAAATAAAAAGTCCATCTTTCAAAAAGTAAAAAGTCCCTATTCCACTTAAAAGTCAAATTTTTCTCTTAAAAGCTTCTTGTTTACTAACACCTCAATTTTTAACCAAAAAGTATTTTATTAAAATAATTTTTTACACTTGGAAGTTCCTTTTTCAATAGAAACTACCTTTTTCATTTAAAACTCCCTTTTCGCTACAAAAACTCCCTTTTTTAATAAAAAAAAAACTCTAAAAAAACTAAAATTGGCCTTTGCGCTTAAAAGTCTCTTTTTCACTTAGCCTTAATTTGCATTGCAAATTTTACACTATGAAAGCGGGTGTTCAAAAATTGTGCATGTATTGGTGAGAGAGGAGAGAAAAAAGCACGTTCTCTTGCCCTTTTACCAAAAAACACAGACTTTTTAAAAGAAAACATTCATAGTCTGAATCTAGACTACGTTGCTCGCTTTTCACTAAGAAGAACATTTTTCCATAACAAGTCTCGGTTGGCTACACACCCAGGAACGATAATTATTTTTTTGTTGGGATTCTGTAGAAGAACACAACCTTTAATACCGTTCGTAACAATTTTCAAGAAAGAGCCGAACAATATATATTTTATGTTCTTCGTTAAAAAACAGATTAATTGGCGTCACACTGTAGACAAACATTATATTTTAATGTTCTATAATGTTTCTTTTTTTTTGAATTGACAAAGAAATGAACAAACAAACAATTTTAGCAGCGACCGCACCACGAACAGCTTGTGTGTGTATTGTGTTAAATTATTTTGCTGGTTTTTTTTTGGCTTTTAATACCAGCCAAAAGGAACGGACATTACTGAGCCGAACCGAACACAATAAAGTTTGTGAATCTTGAAAAAAAAACGAACGGAATTGAATGTTCACATCTTTTGTTGAGTTTGACCAAAACAGTTTAATTTTTGTGTTCGAAAGATGACTAACGGGGAAACATTTTTTTTAAGGATTTTCTACACAAGCACTATTAGTGTTTGTGTTTTCTACAAACTTACCGAACCGAACACTAAGGAGCGATATTTAGTGTTTATTTTCGAACACTGCATAGTACTTTTATGTGAATCTTACCCTCATAACATAATTTTATTTTGCCGCGTCTATTATTGAGCAAGGATCCGACATAAGTAACAATCCCCGAAATGTGTATTTTTATACTGTGGTGTAAGTCACCAAATGAAAGGCCTTGACCGACTGTACTTTCTGACTTGGTTTGTTATCCTTAAGTAACTTAAATAACGTGCTGTTTGTTTTTTACAAATTTTGTAATCTCTTACTGGCACAAATATTCCAAAGGGACATACTAGAAATTTTTCACTGAACTTTTGCTGTAGGGTATAAAAAAAGAAGCAAGTAAAAAACAATATGGACATTTTTAGACTGACAACTAATGTTACTGCTGTAAGCGTTAAATATGTATGATTTTTTTTTCATTTTATGAAACTTAAAACCTTTTTGTTCCAGTTTTTGTTTTATTTCAGTTTGTTTCTGTATTTCATAAAAAAAATTATTTTTTTTTCATAATGATTACATTAGAGGCCATGACAGCCGGCCCCTTATGGTAATTTTATGAAAAGAACTTTTTTTACTTAACAACTTTTTTTTTAATTTCTCATATTCTGATATTTTATATTATATTTTATGTGAAAATTTTAATAAAAATTTAACAAAAGTATGATTTCTAGAGATTTTACATATAAAAACTGGATGGCTATTCCAGCAGAGGGGAATGCTCTCAATTTTAATTGATGATATTTAAAAAAAGTTTATAATGTTCCCAAATGTTTGTTTTTTATTATTTAATTGAATTATTATTTACTTATAAATTTGTTTTTTTTTTATAACCAGGGTCGTCCAGGTATGCCAGGACCGAAAGGTGATATGGGTCTAAAGGGTCCTAAAGGGGACTCTGGTGGGCGAGAAGGGGTAAGTTGTTAATAATAATAATAAGTTGCATGCTTTTTAAGGAAAAATCAATTCTCTTAATATTTATACTTAAGCGACAATAATGGAGAGTGTATTTTGCGTTTGTGCTGATGTACGTAACACCAACAATCTAACGATGTCCGTACGTCTGGCTTGTTGGTTGTCTGTCAATGAAATCTTGTACGCAAAGTATAGGATTTAATTTTAAAGCTAATTTGATAAAATTTAGCACATACGTTTTAATTCCCAATTAGTATGATGATTAAATTTGGTTAAAAAATATTTTATTATGAGATAATACCAAGTTTTATTAAAAATGAATTCATATATGACCCACACCAATACCACTCCCGAAAAAAGCTTTTAATGCCATTAACTCTTTACCAACGTTGGTATTGATATACAATTTGATAGCGATAACTTTAATAATGGCTATCTTATGGGAAAATGTTGAACTAGTAGGTTAAAGTTAAACATATCAACCCCCTCCCTAAAATAACTTTAAGGCAAAACAATCTCGTTTGGATATATTTATCTGGGTAGTATTCAACCCATAGAACTCTTACATCATTTAATAAAATCCTCTTAATACTGTGGTTTAGGGTATCATATGTGCTGGCTTGACTGACTGTTTTTTCGAACTTGTTTTTATTTAACACTTGTGTTTCATGCCTAACTTTCTTGTACGTCATGACGTATATCCCGTTACGTGCATTCCATGACCGTGTACGGCGTTTGCTTTCTTACGACAGCGATTGATTCACTTCATAGCCTGTCGGTTTTTCTGTACGACACGAGGTGAAATTCGTTGTGGTGTTTAAATAAGGGAGCCACACTTGAATGAATACATAAACCAAAGAACGTAAGTTTTTTACAACAAATGAATACCAAAAATGTTCGTCATAAAAAAGAGCTTAAAATAAAATGTAAGCAGCAGAATGAATTAAGGATATCTCCGAAATCGTTTTTTATCACAAATAACCCTACTGAAAGTAAAAACCGTTGTGCTTATATCAAAATATGTTTTTCTTACTTTAACTGCGTTATTTGCGAAAAATGTCACTTAAAGCAAAACAAAAAAGAATTCATCTCAATCATCAAATATGCTCAATTGAGATTTGTTTACCTTAATTCCAGCGTAATGAATGACAACTCTTCAAAATAAAATAACATTTTTATTTTATCTTTAAAGAATTATTTTTTTTTTCAGTATAAAATATAAATGAAGATAGACAGAACCCTGTAACTTACAACCAGCTAAATTTGTCAAGTGCAGGCAAAAACATCAGGAAAAAAAAAAAAGAATTGCCAAAAATCTTTTTAATAAAAATGAATAATACAAACATTTTTAGCTTTGCTGAAATATTTTTCAAAGTACCACAACACTAAGGCCTTATTAAACTAAATATTGAAGTATGGAAAATTTTCAGTAATTTTATATCAAAAATTTTATATAAAATTATATTTTTTTTACTGCTTTTAGTGTTTTAAAAAATTCAATAGTAAAATAGTATTTAGTGCACGGAGAGAATACTTTGCTAAATATGGCTTTAACCAAGAAGATTTTGCATGATCCTCGTCCAAGCCAAAAATTACTTATTCTAAATTGTTAAAGCAAAATATTTGTGTTTTTAAGAAAATTTACTTAATACGAACAAAATAAGTTAAAATCACGAAATTATTTTTAAATTTTGGATTGTCTTGTTTTAAAAAACAAAATTGATTACTTTAGAAAATAAACTTCTTTCGGTGTAGTAATAAAAGTGTTTCTGTTTTTATTTCCTTAAATTTTATAATTTTTTATTTTATTTTATTTCTGATCTACATTTGAATTAATTTCTGTGTCTTTAGAGGGATTTGTGTTGCATTTTTGAACATTAAATTTCTATTTCTATCCAGAAACCTGCTCAGTTATTTTAAATATGCCCTTTTAAACCCCAAAGTTCAGCAGTGTAGTAAATACGGGGTAAGAAAGAAAAAAAAGAAAATTAGCACTTAGAAAATTTCTAAAAATAAAAGTGGAAATAGTCAAATATAATATTTGAAACAAAATGACGTTACATTAATCATAAATGGAACAGGTACAATTATATCAATTTTGTGTGACACAGAAAGTGATGTGACTTGAGAATTTTAGTTTTACAAGGAACTTAAAGCAGCTTCAGCAATTTAGGTTTTAAAAAAAGAAAACTAAAACACCACATAGCTCATGTCTGATTTGACAGATAATTAGTTGTATCCTTCCGCTGAACGAATATGGTTGTGTATAAGCTTGAACTACGCTGGGAAATATTGCGAAATTACTTTGAAAATCATAGTAATGTCGCAGAATGTGTTCGAACGGATTTTGGATGAAGCTCATTTTGATCTTGGCGGATATGTAAACAAGCAAAATTGTCGCATTTGGGGCACAGAAAACCCGCACGCACACATTGAAAAGCCCATGCACCGAAAACGAGTCTCTGTTTGGTGCGGATTTTGGTCCAGAGGCATAATTGGGCCATTTTTCTTCGAATATGAGCAGGGAGTGGCCGTTACAGTCAATGGCGATCGTTATCGGGCCATCTTGAACGAATTTTTGTTCACAAAAATTAAAGAGGACGATATTGGCAGCATTTGGTTTCAACAGGACGGCGCTACGATCCACACAGCCGAAGCTACAATCGATGTTTTGCGCCCTGTTTTTGAAGATCGCATTATCAGCCGCAGAGATGATGTCCTTTGGCCACCTCGGAGCTGCGATTTGACACCGTTGGACTATATTTCGTGGGGTGCCGTCCAAGATAACTGTTACGCCGACTAGCCAGAGACAATTGACGCTTTAAAGGACAATATTCGTGAAGCCATTGGTGAAATACAGCTGCACACAATCGATAATGTGCTTAAAAATTGTGTAGGCTTCTGCATGACCAGCCAAGGCAGCCATTTGAATGAAATTATTTTCCATTATTAACCGGAAGGATTGTACTTTCATATAAAAAAAGAAATTTGAGAAAATATTCAGTAGTTTTTTTATAGCATTTTCAAAAAAAAAAAGTTATTTGGCGGACCCTTTATTTCCCTTATTTGGTGTCTAAATAAATGACCCATTAAGTTTTTACTATTGACTTAAACATTCACACGAGATTTTTGCACATCTAAAAAACGCAAAATTCTCTACACGGTTAAACAAACTTGTGTGGTTTTGAACAAAAATCAATTTTTCTTCAAAAACATAAAATTCAATTAAAACTTATATGTTGAAGTGCTTCGTCGTTGTCGTTAAGAAATCTCAAAATTATTGTTGTGAAGTCTTTGTAATCCTTTAAAACCTAAACTGGTGCCAAAAGTGCTCACACGCATACAAAATCAAATAGTCGTAGACACCTTCAAGAATTAAACATCTTTCAAATACACACTTTTTATAGTCTTTTTATATGAACTCGTGTGTTAAAATACATATTTGATTTAAAGTGTTTGTATAAGAAGTGTGTTGATAGTTTTGCGAGCGCATGTATATACGTTTGTGTTCGAGTATATAGGTATAAGTTTATGTGTGTGTGTGTATGTGATAAGTCTTTAACGACTAATAAAGCCTCTTGTACTTTTATAGTACTTGAAATGACTTTTCTGGACTACTTTAGAGACTCATTACGCCAAATACACAAGTTCTTTCGGAAAGAAGCATACACACGTGGTCCTTTTACACAAGTGCAAATAAAAGAAAGCAAAACTTCATTACACATAGTAAATACTCTCCAGAAAAAAAAACAATATAGAAGCACTAACACTGGCATACATTTTTCGTGTGTGTTACACTCATTTGTATACTTGTGTACACATACTTAAGTATACTGCAATGAAGTTTCTTTTTTTTATTTTATCTGCTTTGTTGTTGTTGTTGCTCTTATACACATATGTAGATATGTGTTTCTCTTTATGTGCAAGTATGTGTTTATGAGAATAGGTACTAGTTTATACGAACCAGTTCCAGTTATGTTTTAGTCCAGTCGTTTGTACAAACAGGGGTGTTTCTTTTTCTGTCAGCCTCGATATCTCCAACAGTGTTTCGTAACATAATAGCAACAAATTTTGCTAATCAGTTATTAGCTAAAGCAATTAAGAAAACGGACTTAAAACTTACACATAATTCAAAAGTGTTGTCTATTCTTTAAAAAGTTACTTCGATTTGATTCAGTTAGTATCAAACTTTTTCTCAGCGAAAAAAATGGAAAACCAAAAGATTTGTTTGACAAACTCTAGTTTATCACCTATAATCCGATTAGCAGAAGCACACGGTAGTAAGGCGATATTCAGTGATTCTTTTTAACCTTAATGTCAACAGTAACATACCCGGGTATGTTTTGAATTTTAAAAACTCTGTATTTCTGAAAGTGGCTATCATAGCGCTCTGAAATTTCATGATATCCTCACTAGAAGTGTTTGCTAACATATTCTAAAGTTTCAATAAAATTAAACAAATCAGATCTAAGATGTGGTAATTTTTTCAATCCTCCCTCTTACGTCAACCGCAGTTCAAGTCACGACGAGCAACTAACAAGTTTTTGCCAAAAAGTCACTTATTGTAAATATTCACACATGAAAGCAAAGAAAAAAAGTATTTGCTTAAACACCCGTTATTTTAAGTATTTATCCATAAAAACCATTTAAAATGGGGAAAAAGCGCAAATAAAATACAAATAAAAAGAAAAAACAGTAACAACAATATGTACTTGTATACCCGGGTATGTTTGCTGTTGACGTAAGTATAATTTTTCAGCTGTTGACATAAAGGTTAATCAAATTTAACACTTGGCGTATACTTATTTAAATTGCATAAATATTAATCATACGCCCTTATGATGAAAAATAGATAAAATGGTAATACCCTGCAAATAATAGGGCCAGTCCAAACACGCGTGTAAAGAGTAGTCCACAAGGGACTAGGACTAGTCCAAAAGTAACCCAAACGTATGGAAAAAACATGGTCTATTTAACATTACGATGTCCTAGTGCAGGACCATATAACCCATCTTTGGACTACAAAGGATTAGTTTCAAAACTACTCCATTGTGTACACAAGAGGATTAGTTTTAACTTCGTTTAAAAACGAAAAAATGTCGTTAAAAAACGAAGACATGTCGTCTCAATACAAACACTTTTTAACAATGACATGGTCCATGCTTGCATTAAATCGGACCAGTCCATGGAGTAGTCCATTTCATGAAATTGGATCAGGTGGTCCAATAATATTTGCAGGGTATTATTAATATTATTAATAATGGACATTGTGGACAATAAAAAAAAACATTGATGTTTTTCTTGATGCAATGCATTGCGTACAGGCGTATCGATATTTGCAAAATACATCGATGATTTCCATAGATCGATTTTTTTTGTGACATAGCACTGCGTTACACTCAATTTGCGGCCTGAAAATGTGTACTAATTTAAGGTCGCTGGTTTCAATTCGTATTTCCATTTTTCTCTTACAGCTCTACTTTTCGAGATATACCGTTATTTCAAAAATTAAGGCACTTTCACTACATTGGAATAACTTAAAAATTCAGTTTAAAAAAAAATCCGAAACTCAGCACCAGTATTCTCTTTAAGCCGTGCTTACCTTGTTCTCAAATTTGCCCAGTAGTTTCAGAGATATCGTTGCATTCTTTAAAAATTGTTTGTTCTCTAAAAATTTATAAAAAAATTAATATTCGACAAAAATCACAGTTTTATCTTAACATAATCTCATTTATCTTATTATCCAATTAAATGAGGTTAATTTAATTGAAATTGGTGCATAACTTTTGATTTTATTCACAATTTACTGAAAAAACTGAATATCGACTTTCATAAAATTAAGTACCAAAAACTTTAAATTTTTGTTCTGACATCCATTAAAAATTTAAGATTTTATATTGTATTGCCTCTTTTAGTCCAATGAAATAAAAAACCTTATTGTATTTTGCTATAAATTACATCAATATATTTCGAACATCTCCAGATCATCTTCAGGATCTATACAATTTTAAATACAATAATAGGTTTTTATAAAATTGAACAAAAATTGAAAAATTACCTGAATTGATTGAAAAATATAATACAAATGAAAAATTAATTTTTTCAATTAACATCTAAATCAAAATAATACTGCATACATACATCTTAAGTCAAATTTAAAAAATTAAAAAAAAAATGTGTTAATCATACGAATTTTCATTCAAAAAACATTTTTGTTTACGTTATTAAAATTTTGTATTATAAACGAAATTTTTCTTTAATTTTGGCTTATTTTGCTTTTTAATAAAATTGATTTTTCACCGAGTTTTTTTAAAAACAGTTTTGCTTACAAAAACGGGTTTCTAATTCAAACCTACCCAGAAAAAACTTCGCCTACAAAAACATGTGGTAAGTAATCAGGAAAAAGAAAAAATACTTCTTCCAATTCTACTGAAAGAACCAATGAATTTTACAAAGGATGTCTGAAAGTGAACGCATTTAAATGAAAGCCATTATCTTAAACCTAAAAACATTTGAAAAATAAGTAGTTATAGAAGTAGTTATAAAGAAGAAACCTACTAAATAATGACTGAAAGAAGCATTAATTTTAAAAAAGTAGGCGAAGTTTTTACTGGGTTATTTATTACAGTATAAATTAAATAAATTTTTAACTTTCGTTTTTATTTTTATAAATTAAATTTCTATAATCTTGTGCTAAACTTTAAATAAATTCTCGACATTGTCGGTACTCTTATTAATATTTCCAACATAAATCTACGTTTGTAATTATTTTCCATATTTATAACTGTTGTATTTTCAAAATCAGGATAATGGTTAGGATTAGCACAATGAGCTGATAAACTGTTTTTTGTGATGAAATATTTCTATATTTTTGATCTGACTTTTTAAATTTTATATTTTTTATAAAAAAAAGAGACCTCAAGCTTAATTAAATAATAATAATTAAATTTTGTAAAGGTCGAATAAGAGTTAATTTAGGTAATTAAAGAATTTTCTGACATATATTATCCAAATATTTCTCTATTAAACAGAATTTTATAACAAAAATTAGATTAAAAGTGTATTAACAACATCTTCCAAATGCTTGCGTGTTACGTATTCGAATTCCAGCACACCTCTGATAGTTCAAATTAACTAAAGACAAAAAGCAGACAAGTATAATGTCTTCTTTGCTTCGAAGGTATGCAAGTAGGTTGTGCTAATTGCATTTAGTATAGAACGATAGAAAGTTCTAGTATTTAATTTGACGCTTCGGTTAATCGAATAAAAAACATCAATGTTGATGAAAATATCGTATTGTTTCGATGTATCGATACCTTACATCGAGTGGTTTTTAACCATCTTTGTATATCGTCCACCACTATCATGAGAACATAAAAATGGGACCTAGATGATACTCCTTTTGGCTGTTCTTTGGATAGCAATGAAGTAACTTGCATGTACAGAAACTTTTACAATAAATAGACACCAGCAGAATGTAATGAATGAATTTTCTCAAACGCCCCATTTTCTTTGTGTCTCACTTGATAGTTCTACTTTATAAATTTTATGTATTTCAACAAATAGAATACAGATGATTCGTAAACCTTTTACTGCTTAAAGCACATTAAAAAAAATGTTTAACAATAATAAAATAATGTGTAAAAAAGAAATAATTCCCACATTATTTTTTTTTTCAAATTTTAGAATAAAATGAAAAAAATTTAACTAACGTTCCTTTTCCGACAAATCACTGTGCCTTCCCTTCATTCCCTTATCATGTCTTTACACGTGTGTGTGTGTAGTTGTTTTTGTATAAACATAAGTTCAAGACAGGGTGTATGTATTTATTTGTCTGTTAAAGGTAAAATATACAAAATAAAATGTAAAAGACGCAATCTAAAGTGAAACTCATTACAATGTTTATAAAGAATAGTGAACATAAAGCAAATGAGGTAAGAAAAAGTTAAGATCATAAATACATATTGTTGTTATAACAAGCTGTTTAGCTACTTGGCTTAAAGGACTGGCTATACAACGTTAAAGTGTATGTGCAAAGGAAAGTTCATACATATGTGTGTGTTTGTGTGTGTGTGTGGCAGTTAGTGAGTAGAGGAAAAACTGTAAAAGCACAGTAACATTAAGATTTATACAGCATATTTCTCTCTAAATAACGGAAATATTACCAACAATACAACTCGCTACGGAATAGAATTTAAACGAGTTAGAAACATAAACATGTTACTTTACTTGCAATATTCCTGTCATTGTATCTACTTAAAGAAAAATTTACCGACAAAACGCTCTCAGTATTAGGTAGGAAGTACAAGTAATTTTTTCGAGTTTTTAAAGATCCTGATATCTATCATAGTCTAGCATTTGTATACTTAGAATTCTTTTTTTTTACTAATTTTTCCCTGACCTAATAGTTTTTTTTTTGCCACTAAATCCTCTACTTGAGGTAGTTCTTAAAGTACTAATTCTTTGTTTATTCTTTCTAAGCATTTGTTATTATCATAAATACCCCTTAAAATCTGACGACCAACATTAAGGGAATACTTTTACTACGAAACGAATACTACAAGTATTTATTTGTTTTGCTCCCTTTTGTTATTTTCCTAGAATATTTGTTTTTATCTAGTTTATTTTTTAGTTTCGTAATGGCTTGTACGGTGTCAGCTTAAAAGAGGAAAATTAACCTGCGGTGGAGTATTTTTGTCTGGAATTTGAATTAATAATTAGTAAAAGTTTTTACAAAAAGATATAAGTAGCCAGATAAAAAAAAATTAAACTACATTTTTCTGAGTAGCAAAAGACCACAAAATTATTAAACATTCTTTCAAATATGTAAATCTGAGGATTACCGGTTATGTGGCATAAATTAAAACGGGTAATTAAAAAACCAGTTTCCCAAAATCATTAAAAAGGAATTTGATGTGAAAATTGAGAAAATTAATGTTTTTGTTTCAATATGAGTATAATAAGGTTTTTGTATTATACATACAACCTCCCAGGAAATTTTTTTGAATTTTGGTAAAAGGTAGCAGTTACTTGATACGTAGTTGTCATTACAATTGTCATTATTCTGAAAACTTCAGTAAGTAATTACTAGTAATGATCCCAGTAACTACTTATAATTTCTATGATTTTCACTAAAAAATATTAGAATTAAATTTGCTACTGTGGCAGTAGATCTGTCTGACTCTTCAACTTAGTTCTGACTTCTTGGCAGCGAAATTATAACTAGTTATTTCTAGGCTTACTTTAGTAAGTATATTGTAAGTACTTAGAACAATTCAGCTAACTGTTATTAAAATAATTACTAGATATTTTTTACTTTTGGTAAGTGAAATCTGTGGACAGAAATAAGTAGTTATTCAGCCGGAAAATAAGTTTTTAGTTGTGCAACCTCCTCTATTTTCGAAATAACGGTATATGTAAGCCAGATTCCCGGCTTGTCTGTTATTATTGTGACATCACTGGCAACATGGCATTTCTTTTAAAAACGCCGGTTCACACATGTCAAATTTGACTCGTCAAGTTTTTAGCAGAATGTACTAATAAAGTGGCCTGACAAGCGCAGCTGTTTGCAGTGATTTTCTTCGTGTGTGACGTTTGGCGTCATTTTCTTTGTTTAGCTATTTACATTTTTTATAAAGGCATTTTGACATTTGCCGTCTAAATTCTAGCAACAAGATGCCTGTTGTTTTTTTTTGTATTGTTTCATTGTTGTAGTACTGAGGTCACTTTATTAATTCATTTTGGTCTTAAGCTTTTAGGAGAGAAGGGAAAAGAGAATGCCATTTCTTGTCCCCGCTCTCCTACAAACTCAAGACTTGACGAGTCAAACTTGACGTGTGTGAACCGGCACAAAGCAGCGTTACCACTTGTCAAGTTTTCCCCTTTTGCAAGTCTTTTTTTTTGTAAAATTTAATTTTTATATTATTAAACAAAATAAATTCCAAATTCATTTTGGTGTTTTCTTTAAAAATTTTGGCACTTTTGTAGAAAAAAGTATTGAAAAACAGGTTTTTTTTCAGAAATGGTGACATTTTTAATTGATGGTACATGTTAGGTGTTTTATTTTACAAATATTTCGCATATTTTACATTTTTAACATCTCCCATGCGTTCCTCCGAAATGTTTATAAGTGTACACAGGATATAAAGGCTAGTATTCAAATTAGTTCTGTTTATTTATTGGATAAACTAGAAACAAGACTGGGGTGCATCGATCAGCTATTTACTTTGACTTTTAGTGTTAAGGCTCTATCCACAATCAGTTGTTGAGCCAGAAAACAGTAGTGCTGTGCGCAATCTAATAAAGCAAAATCTGCAAGAGCCATTTTGGAAAAATCCTCGTAGTCAGCAGTTGTATTATAAGTCTCCATAAGAATGTACAATTAACTTTAAAAAAAATTTGTTTACGCTCAAAAAGATGCTCGTGTCAATAGGAGCAGAGAAATGCTCAATAAAAGCAACAGCGGTGCATTAAAGTCTGTGAAAATTATCTATACAGGTCACGAATCCTCGATATATTTACGCAAATTGCTTTTCACAGAAGAAGCTGTTAATGCACTTCGATCGAAGTGGAAACAAGTATCACAAATATTTATTCCGAAAACAAATGTACTTTGAAAAATAGTAATTGCATTTTCGATGTTAAATTACCATCTTTTCATTTTTGTAAACAAACTCTGTCACAATTCTTTGTAATGCTTAAAAAAATTGTTGTTTCATTCATCGTTACATAAAACGCAAAAGGACCTATCTAACCAAAAATTAAAAATCGGAATCTTTCGACCAAAATTAGCGATTTTATTAACAAAAAACATGCGGCCCTATCTACAAAAGATTATGGGAGAAAAAGATCTAACTAACAGTTTGCATAATATCAAAAATTGGCAATTGTCAAGAGAACTGGTAGGTTTTACAAGAAAACCAGAAGAAACATAAATTAAAAAACAGTTCAAGGACATTTATCAAATTATCATTTTAAGGCCCGTTTTCACAACTTACATATAGCAAAAGGTAGGATTTTATCCGCCGTACAAAAAGTATTTCATTATAACAACTTTACTTTTACTTACCAGGTAAGTTGAACCTTAATCTAAATTATTGCTCACTTAACCGTACGATGCATACCCAACTTTTTCTACGAGAACACACACCCGGGATACGTTTGTACCTACTAGCTTATTTTGGCTTTTTCTTATGTTTAAACTGTCCATTTTCTTTTTTATTTTTTTTAAAGCGTAAATAAATATTTTAAAAATGTTTTAGTTCTGTTTCATGCAAATATTCTACATGGTTCAAAAGATATAAGCAAAAGAGTGCAGCAGGAAACTCTTATTCAAGTTATGCTCAAGATTTGTTCACTCTCTAGTCGGAACTATTGAGAGATCGCTCAAATTCAAGGAGTACAAACTCGTGGCCTTTCTCGATATTGAAGGGGCCTTCAACAATGTCAGCCCGGAATCTATTGTGGCGTCCACGAGGAGTCTGGGGATCGACGATAACATATGTAGATTTGTAGACAAACTACTCAGGAATAGGGTAATTTTCTCTACGATAGGTGAGACCAGTGTTCAGAGGTTGGCGAACAGGGGAACTCCCCAAGGGGGAGTTCTATCCCCACTATTGTGGAACTTGACTATGAACACCATGTTGATGAGGATGGACGACATGAGGATACAAACAGTGGCGTATGCTGATGATGTTGCGGTGGACATCACAGGGAATGTAATGTCTCAGTGCATTGCGGCTGCTTTTGGGGGTACCCAGCACCTGTAGCGCATCATGCGGGCTGGGTGTCAATCCGTCAAAGACGGAATTAGTACTCTTTACGAGGAAGAACAAAACCGAAGACTTTAGTCTTCCGAGATTAAACGGAACTCAGCTTCAGATTTCTCACAGTGCCAAGTATCTGGGCGTGGTTCTGGATAGCAAGCTGTCATGGGGACTTAATTTCCGGAAGAGAGTGGAAAGGGCAATAGTTGCCATATATGCGTGTAGGGCTGCAATCGGTAGAAACTGGGGCATGGGCCCGAGGTGTGCAAATTGGCTGGCCAAACCAGGTGGTCGAATGGATGACGTATTCATTGACCAATTCATTGGACTTCCAATGGCTCACTGTAAGTCACATATCGGGCGCGATTCTTACAGAGTTTCGCAGATGAGGTGTACCTGTGAGTCCACCTGCTCGATATCCAGGATCCTATGGCCTGGATATGGTAAACGGAGAACTAACTCTCTACCTAAGTTCAGCAGAAATCAGATTAGGACAGTGATATCGGTTGTGACTGGACAATGGCCGGTGGGGACTCATGCTGGAAGAATGGGTCTGGAATTTAACGACTAATGTAGAAGTTCTTCTCTTCACTAGGAAGACGAATTGGTCCAATAAGGACCCAAGTGAGCTGTATCTCGATGGCTGCCCATGGAACCTAACCTATCCTATGCTCAAGAAACAAAACGACGTAGAAAACCCAAAATTGTGTGTGGCAAATGTAAGAAGCCAACGTGTCTTGAACATTCGATCACCAATATCGAGTGCACATTATGTAACAATAATGCATTATTTTCATTTTTTAAATATGATATAAACTGGTGTGGTACAAACGTATCCCGGGTGTGTGTTTACGTAGGTGTCGACTTTGGAAGCGCGTAGCTTCTGAACCACTGATCCAAATTGGATAAAATAACCTTTAAACAATTAGAAATTACTTATTTTTCCTAGATCCGAAATCTATGTTCCTTAAGTTAAGCCGTTCCTGAGTTACAGCACTGCAAAGTTGCAAGTGGATACATTTGTACCCGGGTGTGTGTTCTGGGGTTAAGGTTAAATTAAAATTTCAATAATGGAACACTTTTTATAAGGCCGGCTAAAGTCTACTTTTAGCTATCGGAAAGTTGTGAAAACGGGCCTAACTGCCTTATGAATCTCCTGTTAACTTTCAAAATGTGTGAGTAAGAGATATTTCTAATAATATTGTTGAAGTCTGTTAATAGCCTTCCCTTAAATGGTAATATCCAAGCTTAAATGGTAGAACAAGAAATTTAACAACGGAAAATAATTTAAATCCAAAAACAAAATGTTAATATTCTTCACTAATTAATCAAATCAAAATAATGCACAAATAACAACTATGTACAACTTATTTTTAACATACCTTTTCCCCTAAAACAAAGAACTCCCTATAATTTGAAACAGTTTTATGAATTTAAGAATTTCCCGGTTTATGTCATTTCTTTTGTTCTGGCCATATTTCGTTAAACATGCTTTGTTATTATGACATTTTTCCCGTTCTCTTAACGAATTGTTAGTCTCCGGTGTTTTGTAAACAACAAGTAGCAACTGCCTACCTGCCTCCTCTTTTTGAAAAACAATTCTTGAAATATTGTCAACTAACTCACTAATAAGTCTATACATGTTTCCCGTTTTATTGTTTGCCTGTCTGACTGTTACGTTTTTAGTCGTTGATTTCCTTGTTTATTTGTTTACATTTTTGTTCTTCTTCTTCTTCTTGAGTGCTACTACCTTAACAATATATTTATTGTACGGAACATAACAAACGTATCTAACTACATATAGAGAGGTATATCCAAGTGGTCATGTGTATAACAACATGACATGCTTTCCACAAATAATCAGATGGTGATTTTTTAAGGATACTCCAAACAGAATTATATAATAATAATATGGTTGTGGTAACAATTACGCAACAATGGTAGTTACGAAAATATTTGAAAATGTTGCAGCTAAGCCAAAATGTTTAAGGTCAAATTTATTTGCAGATATGCTTAAATGGTCACACTTTTTCTTACTCTTTTGCGCTTTTACTAAGTAATCCAGTGTTGGTTGGGAGAAAGTACTTAAGGAGATGCTCTTCGAGTGCCATTTAATTTATCATGCATTTCAGTTATATGGAAAATATTTGTTACCATTAGATGAAATACTTTGTTTCCATCGTAGCGAACGCATTTCCAATTTGTGCACTGTAGGGCCATTATTACAACTTCACAGAAAAAATTTTTGCAAAAAATTATTCAATTAAATAATTAATTGGTGTACATTAATTATTCAATTAAATTTTTGTTTGCTGCAATTAATTTTTTTAATCAAATCCCATAAAATTAAATGTTTGTGTATATGTGGGGTATTTTTTGTTTATACAATTAATTTTTTAATTGACTAAATTTGTGTCCCATGACTCGAATATACAAATCCGTTTATTGATATGATCAATTCCTTTGCAGGGGCAAAATTAGTTAAATATTTAATTGTCTGAACGAATTGTTTAATTGAAATCGATTTTCTATTTTTTCTGTGTTGCCAATAGTTAAAAGTCGGATTTTGTTGGACCGATAAATAGCTTTGCATTATTACAACTTCCATTTTTTATTGCTGTTATTTTCAATAATAATAATATTTAATAGATGAAAACATAATAAATGAAGATTTTATAATGCAAAGCTATTTTTCGGTCCGACAAAATCCGACTTTTAACTATTGGCAAGTTGTTATAATGGCCCATAAAGAAATAACAAGATTCTGGTTACTGTTACTTGTAGAGGGACTAAAAACTGATTCTTGTAGAGGGGACTAAAAATAATATATGTGTATTGGGTGTTTTAAAAGTTTACATATGAAAAGCATTTTGCGGCCTATTTAAAGTTGCCCCTTGTGTAGTAAAAGAAACGTGGAAAATCATGTGATACTTAGGTTTTTACTATATAGTGTCTTCAGAAGATTTATTCAGATTTATTTATTTATTAGTATACATTAACCATCAAGTTCTTTTAAAAATTGGTCTTTTTTGAATAAAATCTAAAATCACCTTTAAAACAGGGACGTATGCAGTTGAAATATTTTGCGAAAATATTGATCATAAAGTTCTACTGTAAGTCTCCTAACACACTTAAGTCGAAAATGCAACTTTAATATCAGAAATAAGCAAAACCTCAAAAGGTGGGTTAAGGACTGGTGTTTTTTTTTGTGTTTAAATTTACGTATTTTTTACACTTTTGTATTTTCTTTTGCAATGAATTCAGAAAATATTCGAGAAATATTCATTTGAACGAGTTCGAATGTCGGCGATACGAGTACGATTATTCGTAACATCACCAGTACAAGCACGGTTCTATTGATTTAAATTTTTTTTTTTACATTCGTTATGTCACTGAATTAGCACAACGGGAACTAATTATTGGATCCACGTGAGCTGTGCTTGATCACGGCTGCCAATGGAACCTACATATGTCACTGATTATGATTCAAAGCTTAAATTTGTTTTAATATGTTTTATATGTATAACCAAACATTGACGAATTTTCAACCTACAGCTCCAATTTGGTCAACTGGCTTGTGTATGTTGATATGAATCTGACATTATGTTAAGCAAACTGGGACGAATTATTGGCTTGTTGTTTGGTACATATGCAAGTCTAAAAAATTTAAAAACAAAATTCTTTAAATTACGTACAGCTATGGAATACAGCAGCTAAGATACGCCACGTTAGGTCTACAACAATAACAGGACTCAGTCTTTATATGCATTATACCTGCTGGTCATTATGGTATTGTTGTCAATTTTGTTATGGCAAATTTTTTCGTTTTGTATCACCATGATCTGAGCAAAGTACAAATTTGAAAACTACTTTTACAAAAAAAATTTTCATAAACAACTTTTACTTCTCACCCAAACCAGAAATAAATTTAAAATGGATATTTTAGTTGGCCGCTTAATTAATCGAAAAATACGAAATTCGAGAGAGAGACATATTTAAAAATAAATTTACTTTTCATTAACTGAACTGGATCTGTGGTCAAGTGTCGGCATTCGATTTTGATCGAAATTAACATACGTACAATTTTATTGCCCGTATTTTGGCCCTGGTAAGAAAAAATAAATTAAGCTGGGATCACACGATTGCCGCAAATTTACCAATATGACATTTATTGTGCGAAATTTATTGTGGCTTTATTGACGCACAATAATGAAATTGCACCAATCAAATATTCTGAAATCACACGACTGCCCAGTTTTAAACAAATTCAATTGCCGCTAGTTGGTACAACGCGAAATGGTTACAACAATCGCCGCAGCACATTCACACGATTGTTCATACTTGCGTTAACTGCGAAAACAGTTGTTGTGGTAGCTTTTTTATTTGTTTGAAAGTTCTTGTTGGTTTTTTCAATAAAAAAGAATAAAATTTGTATTAAACAAATTTTTGTTGAATAGTTTTATTAAAATTTTTTAAGAAATTCCAAAAATAAACAGTTTGTTCAACAATTTCGTATGTTAAGGTTCGCATTGAAATATTCTTAACAAAAATATTCGCACTGAACAGCTTAACATGCTTGTGAACATACATACATATTTTGTTAATAGCAATAATTCAAAAAAAAAAACATTAAATGCATAATAAACATATACATATTTATCTTCATTACCTACTAAAAGAAACACAGAAAATTAAATTTATTAAAAAAGGTAAATATTGGCGCGTATTGTGTTGTTTGATTGACGCACAAGAACACAATAAATATTGGTGAATTTTTGTTATTTTTATTGACGCGCGAATTCATAGCAAACAGTCACACGATTGCCGCGCCAGGTGTGCATTTGGTTGGTAAAAGTTAGTACAATATTGTCCTCGATTGGTACATCAGTCATGCGGTTGTGCAGTCACACGATTGGGGTATTAAAAAGTGTGAAAATTGGTGCATTGCGGCAACCGTGTGATACCAGCTTTAGAAGAAATTTGATTTTTAAATTCGGCTTACAATAGCAACAAAATCCTTGAGGATCATATAATTTATAAATATTTCTAAAGTTCGAAGACTTTTAATCCATATCCGCCTGTCTGCCTATTGTCAGCACGGTGGATACCGCAATTAATGTTGCTGTTATGTAGCTACATTTAGTAATTATTTTCCTTTTAACATTAAAAGAACATGAACTCGAGTGGTGAGTACAGGCATAGTAAGGGGGTAATTTTGTTGTTCACTTCACCTTGCGTTGAGAAAATTTTCATATAAATTTTTTTGAAAATTCAAAAAATTCAAAAAATTTTATATGAAAATTTTCTCAACGCAAGGTGAAGTGAACAACAAAATTATCCCCTAAGTTTGTCATACCATGTGTTAAGCCAAAAAAAAACATCAAAATTCCAAAAGCTATATATCGCACGATAAATCAAAAACAGTCACAATTAAACATTTATTAAAAAATTTTTCCAAGAACCAGTTAAAAAATGTAATCTCTGATAAAGAAAATTTTTTTTGCGTCAGTTTGTTCTATAACTTAATGTAAACACTGATTCTAGTACAAGTAGCCGTATGGGCGATATCAGTATTATTATAATTAGCGAATCTAGGAGAAAATTTAGTCTGTCGAAAGGCAATAGATAACTCATGACAACTTTGATGATTCCAATGCTTGCGAAGAAGAGTGGGAAAGTAGAGAAAGATATATAGCATGACATTAAAATCTTGAATATTAAAAAAACGAATACTCACTCACTCACTCATTTTTTTTTTTTTTTTTTTTAATTTCCTAAGCTGCAGGAGAGAAACCAGAGTCTCTGTCGGGAATCGAACCCGAAACCCCAGCGCTGATAGACTAGCTCACTACCAGCTAGCCTACCGGGGCACTACAGTTGATCGCACTGATTCCTTTGAAGGGCATAAACTTAAAATTTACCTATTTTTAATTCTTGCAAGAAAACGATAAACATGAGTCATATCTGGGGGGTTACTGCGTATTTCTATACGAAAGAAAACATTTACGCAGCGACCGTAAATAACAGTTATCTGGAAAATTTAAACATAAAAACTCTTCATGTTAGAGCCAACGGAGACTTATAGTGTCATATATCAATAGATTCGAACTGACGAGCTCTTTCAGAATCTGTGGTGATCTTAAAAAAAAGAGTTTTATGTTTTCCGTCAAAAATAAAACTCATTTTAGGAGTTTTATTTTTTCCGTCTAAAATAAAACTCATTTTAAGAGCTTTATTTTTTTCGTCTTAAATAAAACTCATTTCGCCTTCATAAAATAAAACTCTATTGAAGAGATTAATTTTTTTGTCTTAATTAAAATTCATTTGTTTACTGTCTTCTTTTTTAACAGACTTTTGTTTATTTGTTTTATTAACAAACATTATTTTTTCCAAATTTTCTGGTGAAAGATTTGACACTTACACAAAGTACACCCAATCCTGTTTTAACACGGTATTTTTTTAAATTTATATTTAAGGGTTTTTAGTAGCACTTCTTTTTATATTTTGGCCGCTATTACGGTTTACAACTCAACTCAGTTGAGTTGTTATTAAGACAACTGGTTGTGATCAGCTGTAATTTTTGTTAATTGAAAAAAATCAGATTTTTGCAATGAACTTACTGCAAAATAAATTGTATAAGTATGCAAATTTGTTTCTGACGGAAAAAATAAAACTCCTAAAATGAGTTTTATTTTAGGCGGAAAAAATAAAACTCTTAAAATGAGTTTTACTAAAGACGGAAAAAATAAAACTCCTAAAATGAGTTTTATTTTTGACGGAAAAAATAAAACTCATAAATGAGTTTTATTTTATGATGGCAAAATAAAACTTAATTTTTAAGAGTTTGTTTCGACCTTTTATTTTTACGTTGAAAAATAATTGTTTAAGATTGAGTTTTTTTTTAATTCTTAAAATAACTGTTATAAAATAACTTTTTTGATATCACTTATGTATAACCGTTACGGTCCCTGCATTTACGAATTCGATTAGGGGACTCTAGAGAGGGTAGTAGTTCTACTTTGTACCCACTAACTTTATTAATTCTATCCACCACATTCTTTTTTTCTTTACTTCTCTCTTTCTATTTTCATTAAAGGGATTCACAATGGACCGCATTGGTCTCCGCGTGGAAGTGTATTCGATAAATTTGTACTAAGTATTACTAAATTGACATGATTTAGGCTAAATCATTTCATTATTCACATAAACGTACCTCTTACGTATACGACCACCCATGATTTCTGCGTAATATTTTTTTTTCGTCCTTAAATAGCAATAAATTTTCAAAATTTCATCACTGATATGTTTTAAACAATCTTTTGATAACTTATATGTGTATAGTTTTTTAATCAATTTATATTTTTATAAAAGAAATCAAAGCGGTTTTCACCCTTGGTGTAAATTGTACATCTCTGTATTATTTATTACGATTCGTATGCATTGTAAATTAATGAATCTAATGAGTGAGAGAAAGTGACAGATAAATTTTCGCTAATTGTATTATTCTGGTAAACTCAATACACGTATTTACTACAATTTTTGGTGGGCGATTTCTTTTCTGTTACAGTCTTTACATGTAACATTTTCTAATTTTATCTATATTCACTCGAAGTGTTACATGTTGTGCAACTTCAATAGAACACAATTAGTTGCTTTTATTTACAACTATTACACTTTCATCATTAATGTACTTCATGAGCGATTTGTAAAGCGATTTGAGTGGTTTCTGCACGCTATTACGGTTTGGAAACAAATATTGACATCACTAATGGCTTAGAAAATTTAAACGATTATAATATACATAGGCCCGTTTTCACAACTTATCGATAGCTAAAGGTAGGATTTTATCGACCTTATAAAAAGTGTTCCATTATTACAACTTTACTTTAACCTACCAGGTAGGATGAACCTTAACTATTTTATTTTATTTTTTAACTTTAGGTTAAAGTAAAGTTTTAATAATGGAACACTTTTTATAAGGCCGTTTAAAGTCTACATTTACCTATCGGTAAGTTGTGAAAACGGGCCATAGACTTTTTTTAATTTTGTTTTAAAACAATGTTTTCACAAAATTATGAGCGGTATGAGTTATGACAAATAAAATAAAACATTTGTTGTTCAAACAAAGTAATAAGTACCAAATTTGTAAAATAGGGCAGTATGAACACCCTAATGGTGTTTTCTTTTCTACAAAATATGTGCCTTTTTTAAAAAAAAATCAATTTGGTGTCTTTTTCTTAAAAATTTTGCTCCCGAAAAGGGTGTCTTGTTTTATTCTAAAAAACTCATGCTTTTCGGGACCAAATTTTTAAGAAACAGACACCAAATTGCATTTTTTTTAAAAAAAAAGCACATTTTTTTGTAGAAAAGAAAACACCATAAGTAAAAGAACGGGTAAAATATGTTTTGCATGTTTTCTATCAACATATTCTCAAAAGAGCTTGAAAATTTTTCCCACAGTTATATTTTTGGTATAAACGAACACAAAAACGTAGAACATGCAAAAATAATGCAACATATTTCTAAGAAAATAAATCGCCATTAGTAAATTTAAGTCTAATACATTTTGTTGATGCAGTGTTTTAAATGTTACTATTTTAACTACGTAAATAAGATCAACAAGATCTACAAGAGTATTTTACTACCAAGAATGAAAACCGCTATAAATTTGTTTATTGCGTTTTATTTATTAAGCAACTGTCATCTTTATGCTAGGAACACAACTGGGACGAACGACGAATTTTTGGCCGCGAATATTCGTCGCCAAAAATAAAAAATATTTGTGTATATGAAAATGCACACAATCAGGGCGCCGACGAAAATTCGCCGGACGTTGCAAACTTTAAATAGATTTAATTCTAATTCTTACGCCGGCGTTCGACGTACAATTCAGTACCGGGTAGCCATATTGTTTAAAAATGGTAAGTGTTTTAGTAAATAAAGTTACTTTTTACTTTAGAAATTGTAAAATTTTAACTGAATATAATTTGAAATACAAATTGTAAAAAAAATTGACAATAAAAAAGTATTTTAGTTAGTTTTTCTTAATGTTTTGTTTGTAAAGTATTTTTTGTTCATATGGTACCACTATTTTTTGTTTATACAACATATTTTATTTCCATTTTGTTTTTTCGTCGTTATTGTGTTTCATACGCCGAATTTATACAGCGAATTTCTTCCGAATAATTCGTCGTGCTGGACGAAATTCGTCGTTCGTCCCAGTTGTGTTCCTAGCATTATCTTCTCAAATGTAAAGTGAACGGCTTCGATTAACTTCAAGAGAGAGAAAATATTGTTTTTTTTTTTTTGTTTTGTTCTTCGAAAGGTGCTCTTTTTGCATTTATGTTATGATCACGCAATTTGTGTTGGTTTTAGCGGCCTGCTTACATATTTTCACTTCACTACAAAAAAAAAACGCTTTCTTTCTGTTTCTTCGAAAGCTGCCCTCGCAAAAGATTTTGGCATTTTTCTTAAGTCACTTTTTCATCTCTGTATGATCTGTGGTGTGAATTCCAGTAAAAAAAACTTTTTGCCGCCCACTTATGCGGGCGCTATATCACAAAAACCCTTGAGCTTATGTTTTTACGCAACCAAATACCAACAATTGGAATAACATCGGTGGCGGTATGAAATTATCAGCATGAATACAAGTTTGTTTTTTTCGAAACGAAACAAGACTACCATCTATAGACAATTGCTGCATTATTATCCATACTAAGCGCACTACTGAAAATCACTATTATTTTTATTGTAACAAAATCTGGGCCGATTTAGACTTAATATAATATTATATTATATTGTAAAATTTTTAGATGAGCGATCCATAATTTACCAAAAGTTTAATTGAAGCCCTCTCTCGCAATTCAGTTTCATACGCCAAAACCAAGTGCTTGGCGTGTTTGTGGCCAAAGTTTGGCGTTTTTAAAAAAATTACATAGTGGTTAGCGAAAACAACACTTAATTTGACACTGTTTAAAAATCTATTACAAAAACTGTTGTTTGGTGTATTTGTTGAAAAAACTGACTTTAAATTTTTTTTATTACGACAGCTTTTATGTACAAATTTTCGTCAGAATATGCCTACGCCAATCACGATAAGGATAAACAATATGCACTGTCATGAAATTCGGCACATTTTACTTTAATATGAATTAAAATTGTGTTTATCAGAGATTTCAAAAAAATTGATTATAATTTCAAATTCGTTCTAATTTTTATTTCTTGTGGGAGGGTATTAAAGATTCACGAATTTTTTTTCCTTTAAGCGTGATTCTTTGGTGGCCCTTGTCTTATTGTTATATTAAATTTAACTCTTTGTTGTTCTTAATTTATTTTTCTCCCCTTGGACCCACTGTTACGGTTCGTTTGTTAGCAACTAATTGACAATAATATCTTTACCATCACACATACATACACAAACACTCGTACGTAATTTCTCCCTCTAATAAACTGTGAAACAAATTGTAGCACTTTGGTTGCGACTACTGTCGTTTGGGGATTTAACCAAGCAATTATTTAATAATTCTAAAACATTGTTAGCAAAGAAAACAACTTAAACAACTTTAGCAAGACATTATACAAAAACAAATACTCTAGGCCCCTAAAGTATTTGGTAAAAAAAAAATTAAATATAATTTTTGTTTTTGAATATTTATTAAAATTACTTTGACAAAGTTTTTGCTTAGCCAATGTGATTGATTTTTGGCTCATCTTTACTTAAAAAATTCTTTTTCTTTAAAGGCGAAAGGCGATAAAGGAGATAGAGGTCAGGATGGTCGTGATGGTTTGCCAGGGCCACCAGGCTTGCCGGCAGCAGCAGGAGAAGGTGTACAATATGTTCCTATGCCAGGACCACCTGGACCACCTGGTCCTCCCGGAATGCCAGGCCTAACTATAAGTGGTCCAAAAGGAGAACCCGGAATGGAAAATAGAAATGGTTATTACGGTGATGCTTCGTATTACGGTCGACCGGGTAAGTACTTTGGAAAAATTGTTTTTATTTAATAAATTTATTTAAGCATTTGTATTGAAATTATTTAATTTATTTGTTTTTCAAATTACCATATTGCTCTATAAACCACTTTGTGTAACTTATAACAAATCTAATTTAAAAAATTTTATGTTTCCCTTCCCAAACAACCTTTAAAAATTAAAAAAACAAAAAAACCAATTCTTGTTACTTTTGTTTAAAACAAACAAACAAACAAACCTTCATAAATCAACTTAGATGAACTTAAAGCTTTGCGTGAACTTCAAGATTTAAGAGATCGGCCAGATGGCAGTTCGGGTAAATTTATTTTCTCCTGTTTATAATCTTTACAATTTTTCTCTTTTATTAAATGTCCTTTTCCGTTTTTGGCAAATATTATGCAACTATATTTAGTTTTATTTATTAAGTTTCTTTTTCTACTTTAATTGTTGCGTTTTCTGGCTTTTGTGATTGAGTTTGAAAACTTTCTTCTGCGTTCAATTTATTTTTATAATAGTTTCTTCTTTCTCTGTATTATTTTCATTTGTGCATTCAGTTTTATTATGGACGAGTACTATTTTATTTATTCTTTTGTACTCGTAAATGATTTCTCATAATTTGTCTTATTCTTGTGTGGATCCAATTGCTTTTTGTATTCAGAACGAAAATATTATGGGTATATTAATTTTATTATTCCGTTTGTAGTTAGGCGAAATAATTTGTTAGAGTGGACATAGTATATATTCTGGATCCTTGCAAAATTTTAAGGCGATTTAGAATAGATATCCCTCCGTCCGTATAGTCCTCCGCACTATAGGTTCTGCAAAAAACAAGTAAGGCAGGTCAAATAGGTTTTGATTTTTTTTTTGAAGCATTACTGACAACCCGATACGAGCTAAACCTGCATTAATAATATGTAATGGGAAAGTTTTTTTGCTTAACTCTAAGAATGTCGATAACTTTTCAAAACTCTTTTTTGGACCACAAATAGAGTAGCTGAAAAACTTAATTGAATAAAAAGCAAATAAATATATCATTGGCTTAATATGCAAACCTGGTTATCCGAAAATGTAGATTTTAATTTAATAGTTAAATTGAACTTAGCGCAAAATGACCCGTACTTTTTTGATTCGGAACTATCATTTATAGAATTCACGTTTTAGTTTTTTTGATATTTTGTCCTATTTGAAAGAAACAAAAACAAAATGGTAACTTTATAGCCTATTAATGTATTTGGATGAAATTTGGTAGACAGATAGCATATAGCCCAGAGTGAAATAAAGCGTACGTTTTAAGAGGTAAAAATTGGTACTTTTTTATTAATTTGGTATACGGGTTGCATATGGTTCAGATTAAAAAGTTTTTATGTTTGTAGATTTGGATATTAAATAGAATATTAGAAGAAATATGGCTGACGGAATGTATGTGGTTAACAGTAAAGTTCACAGCAAGAAAAACACTAGGGATAAATTATTTTTTTTATACTTACTTTAAGTACGAGTCGTACTCAAAAATTCAAGTACGAACAACACTAAAACGTACTTTAAACAATTCTAAATGGGACTGTTTTCGAAAATCAATCCCGCAATTTCTTACAACAAGTACAAAATTCTTAAACCAAGTAAAAAAAAAGATTAAACTTTTTGTTGGTAGTTCCACTCTGAGAGTAAAATTACAAAGAGAGCGTTTTAATATCATATAACTTATCAAAGTTTGTTGTAGACACTACAACAACAGCACACAAATAGTTAAAAATCGATTTGCTGGAAAAAAGGAAAATTGAAAACTATTGATTCTCATTTAGTTTATATGTAATAGTTTAGGTTGCCGATCGCAGCTTAAAAGTTATATGTTGCTAATAACCATATCGGGAATGATGCTGGCGGTAATTGAAATTCTGTAAGGTGTATACGGGTTAAAAATCAATCATAATAAAATTCTCCTTCTAATTTCACTTCTGGTTTATTTCATGTACGAATTCCTGATTTAATCAACTTTATTAAACTTGAATCAAGCGTATTTTGAGATTGGTTCAATCATAATTTCACTAAAATCAATCTCATTTTCGGATTATTTCAAGTTTACTTTCAGGATTGAATATGGATAAGTTAAGTATTTCGTACTCACCGTACTATTAATACCGCTTCGGATTGATTTGAGTACGGATGGATTGATTATTTTTTGAGTGTACAAGGTAAAAAATTTAATGTATCCAAGAAAATCATATAGTGTATTCCTAAGGAACAAATTGCAATTCAAATTATTTTTGTTTTCATTTTGTTTGTTTTAACAAAATTTCTTTAAATTTTTTAGTGAATATACCATTTTCTTTATATCTTGCTCGAATTTTCACGGGTAAAAGCTAGTTAAATATAATTTACCCTAAATACGTATTAAATGTTATTTATTATTTAGTATTTCGAAAAATAATTATTTTTCGGTCAACAATACTCAAATTTATAATTGCGATAAACATTAATATGTTTACAGCAACTAAAATATTGTTGATATTAAATAAAAATAACAATTATTTGTGTACGACAACAATATATTGTTACATTAAACATAGTGTTGTTGCCGTGCCGTCACCATGCCCAACCATATTTTTTCTCTGCGTGTGTATTATGAAAAAAATTTAAAGCTAGAAAAATTTGTTTTAATTATTAATTTTCTAAAAGTGGTGTAAAGTTTTTACACAATTTCAATATTTTTGTTTTTTAAAGCAACTGATTTCTATAATAGAAAAAGTAAAATATACAAAATATTTGCTACAAAAAAGAACCGCACAGAACGGCAACTGAAAGTAATGAGGCCTTAACTCTTCGTCGTATGTGGCTTATGCATACAAAAAATTTATTTCGGATATCCCTTCACCTTGCGTTGAGATTTGTGAAAATGTTGAGCAACATTAATTGTTTCACACGATAATTTTGACATGTATCAATGTTACCTATCATGCGAGTTTGTACAATTTGACGTTTTTATTCCTGCAAAGTATGCGACATTGTTTTGCGGATGTAAACAAACCCCACATGTATTTAACTAAAAATTATATTTTTTATAAAAAATTGTATAAAAAAGGAAGTAAAAATGGATAGAAAACTGTTACCGGTTGTGTTATTTTAATTTTATATTTCCTATTTAATAATACGTTCATACTTTTTTGCTTTTGCTTAAAATTGCACGTTAAATAAGTGCAGCTTACATTATTCCGCAGTTGTAAAAAAAATGTTGCCAGCAACATTTCGGAACTTTTTTACAAAATGAACAACATTATTTCATAGATATTACGCACAAGTTTTTTTCATATGCGTTTTGACAAGCTTTCACGTGAAATGTTATACAGAGAACCAGGCTTAAGGCGAAAAAAAGAATGTGTGTATTTTTTGTTCCCAATCTCCGTTTAATTTTTATTTCCTTGTTAATTTTTGAGAGTATTTTTTATACCCGCACTTTTAAAATATAATTTTTTGCATCTACACATTTTCACTCTTACGTAAATTTGTCATCAACACTTATATTCAGTTCAGTAGTTGATTGTGACAGCTACACTACAGTATAGAGTTTGAAAATGTTTATATAATTTAAATGTGTATTCAAATAGAGGACTCTACTCTATACAATAATAATTTACTATGTATACATATTATATAAATACTTATTGTATATAAGTTTTGGGTATCAAATCACAATTTTGACACAATAAGTCTAACATCAAAAAAAACTAGAATATAAAATTTGGTTGATATACCCTTCACGCATTAAGTGACGGGTATTAAAAATTCTGCATGGCAGACTGTAGCCTTCTGACCTGTTTTTGTTGTTGCTTTTGAGGCAGACAGTTGTGTGTATAAGTTTTCCTAGCAATTTATTTAGGAGCATGAAATAAAATTGTGAAAAATGTTTGAGACATTTTTTATGTATTGCAAGACAGTAGTGGATGAATCTAATTTTTCTCGTTTTGCTTTTGAAACCAAATTGTTCTGTACTTCTTATTTAATTCGTTATTTGGTGGAATTTTTTTTTTATATTTTTTTGATTGTTTATTTAGTCCAGTGAACTCACGTTCGTTTATATTTTGCAAATGCACTTTGTTTGTCATTATCTATGAAAAATTAAACTACAGCAATTCTCAAGAAAGCAAAAATGTTATTTTCCTTGGAATTTGTATTGTTTTGTAGTTTATTTTTATTGTTATGTAGAGTGCAGTCTGAAGCGGTATACAAATTTCCTTTAACACACAGTTTTGAATTTCAATGAGATTTTTTTATATTTGTCTTATTGAGATTTTATGAATTGGAAAAGAAAAACAAAAAAAATTAAATTGTTTTTTGTGAATTAAAATCAGGAATTCCTATGAAAATTATTTCTCGATATACACCCTGAAGAGAAATAGGTCAAGCTTCACATTAATTTCGAAAATAATGAATATTTGCTAGCAAATGAATAATAGTCAATAAAATTTAAACTAAACTCAAATTTTTATTAAACAAGAATTTTATTTAAATTCCTTTCCAAAATTTTTAACTAATTTGCATTTTTTATTTACAATTGTTACTACATTTTATAACTTTAAAGTATAACGAAACTTTTTTTAATGTCCTTTAAAGCAAAAAGGCTTTCATTTTTAGCAAATTAATTAAAAAAATAAACTTTTATCTTTCCTTCTTTTACACTAAATAAAACTACTTGATTAAATCTACAAAAAAAAATTTACAGAAAAAGTACGTTTCCCAAAGACTCATACAAACAAGAACAAAGAGAAGGACATTAATTAAACAGAAACTAAGTGCCAGCGTTGTCATATGCCTTTTTATAAATCAGAAAATAATCGTTAAACTGGCAGAGCCCTTTTTCAACTTGCATAAATTTCGTAGGAACGCATGGTTGGTGTTGCATATGTGAAACATGCACTTACACCTGCCACATTTCTACTATCAATTAGAAATGTCATCTTTTCTGAAAAAAGTTTTTTTTAAACAATATTTTTTGATAGTGTCAACATTTTAAAAGAAAACACCAAAATATATATGGAATTAATTTTGTTTAAAAAAAAAAAAAAATTTAATAAAAAAACTTGAAAAAATTTTAAACTTAAAAAGTGTTCATTCTGCTTTCAAAACAGTTGTCATTTTGTCTGTAGTGGTGCCCTAAAATCATAATGGAATTTATTGCCACTTGTCTGGTGAAGACACCAACATCTTCGCAAATTGATGGTCGATTACAGATGTTGAAAAGTTTGAAAGGCTTTAACGGCAAAAGTCTCGACGTTAATTTTTTCCAACATAATATTTATATGTGCTTTTTATTTTTTATTGTTGTGTATAGACGTAAAGAGCGATAAGCTATGTTCACACCTGTTAAATATTTGACGTCCTACACGTCACCACTAGTTTTATTAAAAAATAATTTGCTTTTGGAAAACATTTTGCTAGATCAAACATCATTTAGCAGTTTTTAAATTACATTTTACAATTATCCTCTTGTCAATAAAAAAAAGTAAATCACTACAAATTGTTAAAAATTAAGCTTAAGTTTGGTCAATTAACTGGTCATGCTTTTTTTGGTTTTTTCATCAAATATTTGTTAGTTCTGAACATATGTTTAGATAATAAAACACGCCTACGTAAAGTACAAACCCTGAGGTTAAAGGCCTCGTTACTCTTACGTAAATGTTGCGGATACGTAAACGTTGCGGTCGACTTGAAATGTTGGTAGTTACTACAAAAACGTAAACGTGTCATATGGTGTTGAGGTGTATGTGTGTACTCGTACATATGTATGCATGTAAATTATTATTTGTTTTGATTTTGCTCACAGCCTTGTTGCAAGACATGTTGCTAACATTCTTGTACAAAAAAATAAAATACCTTATACATAGCTGTGGCATTTTGGCAAAACATCTTAAGTCGTGATAAGATAGCAAAAAGCCTTAAAAAAAACTCGCTGAAAAAATCATTTTTATCAAATAATAAAAAAAAACCAAACTTAAAGAAAAATTTCGTTTATAATACAAAATTTTAAAAATGTAAACAAAAATGTTTTTTGAATGAAAATTCGTATGATTAGCAAAATTTTTTTCGACTTTTTGAATTTGACTTAAGATGTTTTGTCAAAGAGCCATAGATATATATTTACATATCCAGCACAAAATTTGATTTAAAAAATTTGATTTTTTATCTAGTTTTTATTGCGCCTGAGAATCTAGTTTTGGAGTTATGGACCTTAACATATTTTTAGCCCTTATTAATATCTCTTCAAATGAAACTTGATACAACCAATATGTGTCTAAGCAAAAATTGACAAAAAAATTTTTTATAATAATTTATTGTAAACTTATTTTAATTTTCTAAAGATGCTAACCAAAGGTTAGCGCAATAATGAGAAAAATAAATAAATATAATATATGTATGTTTTTAAAAAAGACCCCAAGCTTAATTAGTTCAAAATAATTATAAAAACAGAAAGGTCAAATAACAACAAATAATATATATATTTAATATAATAAGGTCAAGGCGAATATTCGGAACTATGCGCTGATTTTTTTCTATTTGCATTGTCAAAAATGTATGCAAATAATAATATTACAATAAAATCAATATTCGAATCAGCTGTTTTATGTTTTGGCTCATGTGTTTACAGCTATTAATTAAATTTTTATTTAATAATTTTATAAATTATGATTTTTGCGTTAAAATATTGTTAAAACTTGTGTTGAAAATGTAAATGAAAATTATAGAAAAGAAAATAAGAAGTAGAAATACAGTAAACATACAAATGTACATATGAAATAAATGCCAAAGTTGTATAACTTGCATTTGTTGTTTATATTTGTGTAATTTTATTGTTTTGTAAATATATAGCGAATTTAGTTAAAATACAAAAACATTTGTTGTTTCAAACTTCTAAATAAATAAAATGACCATAGAAACAGTGAGAAAAAGGCAAATTTGCAGCAGCCCGCTGCCGGAAAAAAACCCGATAACTTTGGTTTCTGTGACACATAAAGCCAACATTAATTTCAGTTCGAACAACAAACCCATAACATTGAATTTCATTACATCAAATTTAAATTAATGTTTTGATGAGAATCTCATTAATAAAATTTAAAAGTAAACCGTTGGTTAATAAGTTCTGTTGACAACACTGCTTCATAACAAAAATACAATTCTTAACAGCTGATACGTAAAAACGGAGAGAAATTTTAATTTTATCAGGTTCGTCCGCAACGCAACGCTACGTTTACGTAAGAGTACCTATTTGCACAGTAGCTTGGAAAGGAAAACGGAACAGCTGATTAGCAACATATACGTTTACGTAAGAGTAACGAGGCCTTAAGATACCAACATCTGACGATCAGTTGTGCGGTAACCAAAAAATATTAGCAACAACCGCAGCAAGAACATCTTGTGTGTATATTGTGTAAAATTATTTTGCTGGCTTTTTGCTTTTCTTTCCTATGTATATTTTGTTTTTGTAAAAAATATTTGGTTTTTTTTCAGCCTAAAATGCGCCGCCAAAAGGGCAAAACGAACGAACATGAATGAGATGAACCGATCACAAGTTTGTTGCTTTTTGAAAAGACCGAACTGAATTAAATGATCTCATCATTTTGGTAGAGTTAAATAAGAACGTTATTATTTTTTGTGTTCGAAAAACGACAAACAGGGAAACGTTATTTTTTAATGATTGTCTACACAAACACTATTAACGTTTCTGTTTTCCTCAAATCTACCGAACCGAACATTAAATAGCGATATTAAGTGCTTATTTTCCAACACGGGCTTGAATTGGTCAGATAGCTTGTGACAACAGTTTATGAACTTGCATTGGCGAAGAGATAAGAGGCCCAACTATAATATGCCTAAGCTTGCGTAAAGTGGAGGTCCACACCAAGTGTCAAACCATATTGAACTTAAGAAAAATTTCTGCTTAGTTTTAAGGAACTATAATTTTCTTCAGCAAAATGAAAAATTCCGTACGGAAAAAAATGTTTTCTCATTTTTTAAACGCATTTGATTTCTTTTAATTTTTGGCATTAGCTTAAGCAAGCTCATTCATATTATAATTGGGCTTCAAGCCTTTCCAATTGCAAGTTCCATGGTACAAAGTATAAGGTAACCCATGTTCTACAACAAGTACAACCAGGGAAAAACAACATGTATTTTTGTGTTAGAAAAACCTGATAAACAATCTTATTTGTTAACAAACACAATTATAAACCAATTGTGATATAATGTAAGGTTTGCAAACAATGCTCAGCTGGTATTTTTGCTTTTCCTTATCAATGGTACCATGGCAAGTCCTTACGATATGTTTACTTCTACTGCTCGCGGGAGGACGGTAGCGAAACCAGAGGTTAGATTAATGCCCTTCTCCAACATTTTCCGAAAACCCGAAGTGGCATTCTTGTGTTCTACATACAGTTAATAATTAAAGAGATTATAAGACAGTTGCGAGTACTGAGAACAGATCTCCCACGAACTTACGAAAGTCCCAACCACCTTAGTCCTGGCCTTTTGCGTACCTATGTTTTTGTGATAAATTTACCTCTTTTTCAATAAATTAACAGAATTTTAACGTGTGTGGAAAACTCAAATATTGTTTGTACGAGGATCAATGCAGGCGACAGTGGATCTCGTTGAGCTACCCCAGCCACGAACGAAAATGTGTCGTTTTAAAACAAACAGTTTAAAATAGTAAAAGAAATAAGAAAAGAAAAAAATATGTCTTTACTTATATCACCGGTAATGAAATATTTCTCAAAATTAATTTGAACTAAAGTTTGAAACCTCTTTATTTTTTCTTAATTCGTACATATGAACATGTGGCAACTGTACCAAAAAAAGACAGAGCATAATGAAAAATAAAAATAAATAAACAGTAAAATACCAAAAAAAAAAAAAAAAAAAACTGAATACAACATTATATCTTCATCATACATACACAAATAATATTGGTCCTTAACGTAAAAAAGGTACCAGCTATAAAACAAAAAAGGACGAATCATTTCATATTACGATTATTTTCATGTTCTTGATTTTGTTGGAATTTCTTTTTCGATAAGAATAGAAAAAACTACAAAAAGATTCAAAAGGAATTCCTTTAGTTTTTTTTCCTATCGAAACTAAAAAATAATGATTGAAAAATAAAATAAAATTGTTATTGTCTTAAGACAATTGGTTTTTTTTTTTTTTGGTTTCAATTTCGTCATTCAACATTTTTTACAGCTTAAAAATACAACGAAATGGTTGTAGTTAAGTTACTGTGAAAAAATTGAATACAAATGGAATTGAAAATAGGGACAGAGAAACATTTTTGAACAGAAGTAGCCAAAGAACTTTGAAATTAATTTTATGGAAAATGGAAAATGGTTGCAGTTATGGGCAAAAATATATTTTCAAATTATTTGCATACTTTTAGGGTACACGTTGTATAGGATCTATACAAACGCCTGCTTATAAAACTTCAGCTCTAGAATTCCCAGTAAATTTTTAACCACTAAGCTCTCCTCTTGGTCTGGCCAGACAACAATTAAAACAATTATGGAACGTATACTTATTATTTTAGATTATACAAATTTATTAAATAAACTTTTTCCAGTGGGTAAGGAAAAAACAAGAATAAAATCCAATTACTTTGTTTTACTTTGCCAGTTCAGTTTTATTGCACTGCCACTTGAATATTTGATATTAAAGTTTATCTTGGGAGTCAAAAATTAATTATCAAGATTACATTTTAATGGGCTTAATTCTAAATTCGTACTATTGATAAACTGAAATTTATTTTTGATGGGATAAGCTATTCCTATGCTCATTTGGCTGACGGATGGTAATCCTAGAATTAAGGCAGGGAGTCCTGCTCTTTTTTCATAGATTTCTTAAGAAAAAACAATTTAAGATGATTATAGAAGTAGGTCCTTTTTTGTTTATTTAAAGTTAATGTTAACAGTATGCACACATTTGTACCGTAGAAACATGCGACGTAGATGCGTTGTCAAATTAAAATGTATACAAAGTTGTAACTACAAAGGCACCCAATTCCCGGCGCTGCAAACGTTAAAGCGTATCTTCATCGTACGTCGACATAGATATAATTCTGTTTATGGTATATAAGATATATCACTCCTTTATTGCAACAAAGTCATATCTCAAAAAAAAAAAAATGCTTAGCAAAATCCTTTTAAAGTATTCAAAATTTACCTTTATTTACTAAAATATATTTTGCTATAACTTTGGTTCAGTTTGAGATATATTGCTGATATTTTCCATATAGAGATGGTATGATGGAACACTTTTGCTCAAGTCACTACAAATTTTTAATTTTTTTTTTTTGAGATATGAATGTGTTGCAATAAAGGAGCGATATATTCTTTATATGTATGTGCTTAAGAAAAGTCCAATAACTGTCCAACAATCGCCCCTATGGCAATAAAATATATTACCGGCAGATGTTAATTATTTATGGCTTTTTTTTTTGTTTGGAACTTTGTTTTCTATACGTGTAAAAAAAGTGAATTTTTTTTTTTATTGAGTTGAAAGTAAAAAAATATGCTTCATTGTTTATAAGAAGACTTTAAAAAGCAAGGCTGATAAATATGTAAACATTTTGATGTAAATGTGTTAAACTAGATGCAGTCGTGTTTTTTTTTGCTTATATCTCAGTCATTTTTGGAAAAATATTACAACTTAGTCCTAATCATTACCGAAGTCTTCGGAAACCCCTTTTCAGCAGACAGATGTCTTCGGGGAAATTCGTTAAATCATAAGGGCCTAGATTACAAATATGTTTATTAGAGTATTCATACGGTTAACCGTTAATCTGTTAACCGATTAATTACTACCCGATTAACTGCCCGGTTAATTTAAAATTGGCTATTTTCGTATAACGATTAAACCGGTTCATTTCAGTCGATTAACCGATGTTACAAAATTTTAAAATAAAGTATTATTTTAGCATAGTTTTTCTATGTTTTTAACTATTTGTTTCGACTAACAAACAAAAGGTATGTGATTAGAAAATATTTTTTCTTACAATATTTTTCCTTTTAGCAAAAAATTCTTGAAATACGGTGCAAAATCAGAAACTAAGGAATTTCGAAATAAATTTTTTGTACAATGTTCTGTGCTGAGCTTGCTAGGAACAAAAACAATCTTTTAACAGAATTTTCCGAAACAATTAGAAGTGCTAACAATATTAAAAAATTTGAAAAAAATCATTTACGAATTCAAATAATTTGTACTGTGTATTACGATATTCTCTATTACGAACAAGAAGTTTTTATCATATTTCTCATTTTTTTTTTAAATACAACCCCTATTATCGTTTCGAACAACTGCGAAATCGTTATACACAGTACAAATTGTTCGAATTCGTAAATTATTTCTATCGAATCGAAATACGCAGTAACGTCCCTGGAAAAGGACTGAGAAATAAGATATTCTGCATTATGGATTACTTTCGATTTCTCCAACATCTGCGATACGTAAAAAAATTATTTTTCGCTCGTTTTAGTCCAAGAATTGTTTCGTTGGTTATGTTATTGTTTGTTTTTTGCTCATAAACTCCAAATAATAAATAATTTTTGATTTTTTATTTATTGAAGTTACTTAATTTATAACAGAACTTTATTAATCGGTTAACCGATCAATAACAAAATTAACAGATTAAACCAAAACCTCGGTTCATTAATCGAGCGCTTAACCGATTAAAGCAAAAGCCCGATAAAATGAATACACTAATGCATATAGAGCTTAAGATGAATATTTTAGAATTTCGAAACAGAATGACAGACCCTTTCACCTTTGGTATTATAAAATTTGCGGGGCACCCGGCCGGTTAACCTTATTCGAGTACGCTGAGTGTAGTTGTCATAGCCGTTTTTTTTTCTTTGGTTAGCTCTTGTTTTCGAGATATACCGTTATTATAGGAGGTTGCATAACATGCATTCGCGTACTTCGAAACCGGCATAGTTTATTTCATAAACTAAAAAAAACGTAAATCCGAAATAAATTGCCGCTAGGTGCGATCTTCTTTAAGCAAACAAAGATCTTAAAATCTTAACGATCTTTTTGAAACTTAAAAACAAATATATTTCACGCAAGAAAGAAGTAACGCCAAATTAAATGTTTAAAAAAAATGTTTAAAAATAATAAAATTCTATATAATTTAAGGAAAACGCCTAAACACAGCATTAAGGGTGAAGTAGCAAAACCTTCGCCTTCGAACTGTTGCTGAACTATTAAAACCGAATATTAAGCGATATTAAATTAAAAAAACTGAAACTGTTTTAAGTGCAAATTAAGCAATATTATTAAAGTCGTTCGTCGTAAATATTGCTTTCATATCGCTACTTAAAACTTTCGAGATCGATTTCGGGTGAACTCAAAGTGTTTTTGTTTCGTTTCACTTCAAGTACATAAAGCAGTGAATCTGTTAAAAGTAATTTTCTTTTATTTTGCAGATATTCGAATAAATCTGTGTATTTGACGTTAAAACGTATTGTGTAATTTTTTCCTCAAGTGCATGAAAAGGCTCAAATTAAAAAAAAAAAATCTAGCTTTGACCTTTTCATTTGACTTTTAGCGGGGCTAAAATTTTTTCTAATGTAGTCCTATTAACTTGTGTCATAGAACTATGCATAGCATTATTTAGAACTTATTAAAAATGAACTTTGTAATATTGATCAATTTTGTGCATAAAAAAGCATTTCCTCGAAATCTGTAAAAAATAAAAAGGTGTTGCAATGGTGTGCAAATCTTAACTTTTTCGAATTTGTTAAAAAAAAATTTCCATATTTTTACATCACCAGAGGACAGGAAAAAATAAAATTTATTTCAATTAAAAATTTTGTGATATATGTAAACTTTAAATTAGCTTTAATTAAATTTTTAAATAGAACTGATTTTATTTTTAATTAATGGTTTAATTGAAAAAAAAATTTACGATAATTTTTCTGGGCAACCTACAAAAACAGTTTTTTCACTTAAAAAAAAATGGCCGTACAACGTTAAACACCTCTAATGGAACATAGTAACCATTCAATTGTGCAACATATTTAGCAAAGAAATCACCAACCTTTCACTTTTGTGCATATATTTTTAGAATGGAAGATAAGCCCTCGCGATCGGTAGCATACATGCAACATTTTTGTCAGAAAAAAAAGTTTATGGGGTTCATCGCTAAGATTAGGGCCCTACTTAATTAAGACGCAACCGCAACGCCGAAAATTACATTGAAAGCAAAAACAAAATCAAAAATATTTCATAATTTTGTTGTTGTTTTTACAGAAATTAATAATTAAATTTTTAATTTCAAACGCTGCATATTTTGTGGCGTAGGAAATTTCTGTAGAAAGAAACAACAAAATTACGAACGTTTTTTGACATTGTTTTTGCTTTCTATGTTATTTTTGGTGTTGCATTACACAATTAGGTCCTAACTTGAAAAAGTATTTGTAAATAGAATTTTGAATAAACGATCTGTTTGCCAATTATAAAGGGTGGTTAAATTTGAAGGGCCGATGTTAAATGTGAACCACACCTAAACGTCAAGTTTCATTTGGCATTTCTCAATTTCAGACTAACTCAATTTGAACCTTGGAAAGATACACAATCGAGCAACGCGTTAAATTTTTCAGGATTATTATGAAAATGGGCGTTCTAATCAAAATGCATATCCGTGATTCAGTGATGTGGTCCATTTTCACCTCAGTGGATTCGTCTATAAGCAGAATTTCCGCATTTGGGCGAATAAAAATCTACGTGTGATTGTCGAAAAACCTATGCACCCACATAGAGTGACTGTTTGGGGCGGCTTATGGGCTGGTTGGTTGGTTGGTTAACGTGGTAGCACGCACAGTTCCCGGCGCGCAACAAGTAGAGCCGACGGTGGCTCCGTTTTGACACCACACAACTCGTCAAGAAATCGGAGCCCCCCGATCAAAACTTGACCCAGGGGCAATGCTGAGGTGGCTAGAGCCAGCCCGTTGCGTTGAGATATTTCAGCAGGCTGTTGAGTCCCACCCGCGATATCTCCGAGAGTCCTTGTAGAAGGTAATTCCCGAACAGTCCATGTCGTATAGAGTTAAACGCCGGGCAATCACATAGAAGATGAAATACTGTCTCCTCAGTTCCAGGTTCCCTGCAGCTGCGGCAGCATTCATTGAAAGGGAGGCCGAGTCTCATAGCGTGCTTGCCGATCGTCCAATGACCAGTGAGCACGTACGTGAGTCTTGACACGTCCTTCCGACTGAAATTGAGAAGTCGCTCAGAGCGACCTATGTCATATGTGGGCCACGTTTCCTTGGTAGCCTTACAGCCACCCAGTTTCCTCCATTTGTCGTCAGCCATATCCAGATAGTGCCTGAAGATTTCGCTCCTGATAGTTCCCAGGGGTGTTGCGACTGGCACAGCCTGTGAAATATCAAGAGCGGCTCCAGATTTGGCCAGCCCATCCGCTTGTTCATTGCCATAATGGTCCCTATGCGCAGGGATCCAAATTAAGGTAATGTCAGATAGACTGCCCAGTCTGGACAGTTCTTCCCTACACTGGTTGACGAGTATGGATGTTGTTTTATATGACTCCAGTGACATCAAAGCTGCCTGGCTATCGACGAAGATGCCAATTTTGCCGCTGATGTTCCTATCGTATAGCGTTCTGCATGCCTCCCTGATCGCCAATATTTCAGCCTGAAATACGCTAGCCCAATCCGGCAGACGAAAAGAGAGATTCACATGTAGTTCCTCCGAGAAGACACCAGAGCCAACACCACAAGTCATCTTTGACCCATCTGTGTAAACCCTCGTGCGGTATTCCTCGTCCAGAGTACCCCTGCTCCATTCCCGCCTTGACGGGAATATGACCTTGAATTTCCTATCAAAGTCCATGCGGGGTATCATGTAGTCCGTTGGTCGTTTCAGAGATGAGGGTTGCTTCCGTAAGATCCCTGCATGACCGTACGTCCTCGCCCTCCAACATCCCGATGAAGAGAGCCTGACCGCGCTATTGACGGATATGGCCATAAGGTGTATTTCAATTGGAACAAGGTGCAGCATAGTGTTCAGAGCCTCTGAAGGACTAGTGCGTAGAGCGCCTGTTGCTCCAATGCAGGCTGATCTTTGTACTCTGCCCAGCTGAACCACGATGTATTTCTTGCTCGTCGCGGTCCACCATACCAGAGATCCATATGTAAGAATGGGCTGGTATTTTTTGCAAAAAGAGGCCGGTCAGGCAGGAAATTTCTATGGCCCCAATTGGAAGATATGGATGTGGACGATATATGGTTTTAGCAGGACGGTCCGACTTGCCACACAGCTAATGACACAATGGCCCTTTTTGTGCGACATATTCAATGGCCGCGTTATCTTACATGGTGGCGATGTCAATTGGCTGCCAAGATCATGTGATTTTACACCGTTGGACTTCTTTCTCTGGGATTATTTAAAGAACAGGTGTACGTCGAAAAGACAGCAACAATTCAAGAGCTATAGGATGACATAATTCGCAACATTACCGGCATAGAACTTCAATTACGCCTCAGCGTCATCGAAAATTTAAACCATCGGATGGAGGTGTGCCGGCGAGGTCCTGGCAGCCAATTGACCGATATTTTGTTCCATACGTAATTGAACCATACAAATATTGTCATAATAAAATGAAATGACAATAATTTCCTAATTAATTTGTGGTTTATTTAAAATCAACATCGGCCCTTAAAATGTAACCACCCAATGAGTTCGTGCTTCACTGCATCCTTTACTGTTAAGATAGTAACTTTCCTTTTTTCAAAAAATACAATTAAAGAAGAATCGCCAAACAATAAACATAAAAAAATTAAGCTGAAACAAAGAAGACAGAAATAAAGCTCAAAGAAACTCAATGTATATCATTTGTATGTATGTATGTATGGTCGTGCAAAGCAAATATTTTTAAAAGCTTTTTATAAAATGCAACAGACATAGAATAAAGAAGACATGTTTATTCAAGCAGCTGCTAACAAAGCATTTATAAACTGCTGTATTGAAACACAGGCAACAATTCAAGTAATCAATGACATTTTTATTAACGTTACCGAAAAAAAACCTCTTAAAATCAAGAAATTGCAACAGACAGAATACATTTTTCAGTATTGTTATAATGATGTAACTGCATCATCATTTTCTTAATACTGCTTTTTATAATGATGATGTAGACATTGCATTCGACAACAACAATATTGCAACCGACTTATAATGAGTAATGAGTTACAAGTAACAAAGGGAGTATGCGAAGAAAACAAAAACAATTAATTCTTGATAATGATTTGCCTTTTTTTCATCGCTTTCCTTGAAGATAAAGTTTTTGGTATTTTGTTATTTGTGGGCTTCCTCTGGTAGTTCCTAGTATGTTTGTATGTGTTTTTTGTTAATGTTTTTCACTATTTAATGTAGGTATGTATTAAGTTTTCAGATGTATGGTTGTGAAAGCAAATAAGCAAAAGAGAAATTAAATAAATTTTTTGTAAAAAGGGTTGCATTAACACCATTTACAGGGCTTTTTTCATTGAGTGATAGTGGATTTTTGTTAAGCTCTTTATAAAATTTAAAATTTAAGTTGCGAAAAATCTTTAAATTTTCTCCTTTATTATAAAAAAGTAACAAAGTCAAGCCCGACGATTAAATAAAAATACACATTTTCTTGATTGTTCTCTACATGGAATCCATGGCCAATCATGGATCCGGAAAAACGAAATTATTTATTGAGGTTAAAATTCATAAAAGAGTCCTTTGTGCCTTATATTTTTAAATATACACATCTTTATGAGATTTGTTCTTCTTAAAGCGATTTTAGAGAAGGGATTTATAGCGGATCTTATCGTGTAGAAATTTGATGTGATGTGTGTGTATGGGCGCTATAACCAAATATGGACAGATATTGAAACAGTTTGTTTAAACAATTTATGTTGCAATAAAATAAAATCATGTTATGAGGTTAAAATTCATATAAAAGTTCTGCATGCCAAATAATATTTAAATATTAACATCTTGATGAGATTTGCACGTCTTAATGCGATATTGAAGAAGGGATTTATAGGAGACCTTATCGTTAACATATTGTATATGAATACCGATATTTACACTTCCTTATATACTATAAGGAAGTAATGGGACTTAGAGCCATTTTCGGAAGCATTTATGGACCGATTTCGAAAAAAATGGTTAAATAATTTATATTGCAATAAGAAGAGCGTTTTTGTGCACAAAGACTATTCCGGAAAAAAAGTTTGTATATCCTATGACAGTTGTCCTTATGACAGTTGAAACGTAGTTAAAAAGTTTCATCAAAATATTTTAAGAACAGAAAAACAGCCGGCCGGACGGATGGACGGACATCGTTAGATCTCGGACATCAAAATTAGCTAAGGTAATTAAAAAGGTGGGTGTAAAACCATATTTTTATTTTTTTGTTACAAGCACACTTTTGTAGTGTGGGTATAAATTAAGCGGTATCACGTTTAGAATAATTCGCCATTTAACAAAAGCTTTTGTATAGCGAACAAACTAATAAGTTGGACTGGATTTAACGAATATTTTAAATAACATGTAGAAAACAATTTTTAACAACAGAATATACATTTTTTACATTTTCTAACATTCGTGCGTTCATAAAGAAATTATAATCACCCCTATCGTGAATAACATGTGGAATTTTTGTTACCATTAAATTTTCATTCCCCTCGAAGGGAAAAAACAATCGCGAATCTCATGTGAAAACATTTTCACGCTATCAGTTTCAGTGAATGTAAAAAAGAAGAAAAATTAAAAATCAATTAAATTTTTGTTCTTAAAGAAGAAAAGATAAAATAATAAAGCAAAATATTGGAGGGATAATTTGATTACGTTTCATCTTTTGATGCTCAACTCTTATGTTTTTGGTGAGGGATGGAATAAAAAAGGGGGTTAGTACGGAGATGCATGTACTCGGTCAGTACGCTTTGTGTTTTTATTCGTTGGTATATACACAACAATGGTTGCATGTAATTTTCTTCTTTTCTTTTTCTCTTTAAATCGCTGTTTATAAAATTGTTGTTGTTTTAAGCCGAAAAAAGTTGAATCCGATTGCTGCGTGTGAGCTTATTGGCATCTTTAAAAAGGAATTGTAAAGAAGTTGAACATCAAAAGATGAAACGTGTAAATTCAGACTTTCTTCTCTCACCTAAAAACATAAGAGTTGAGCATCAAAAGATGAAACGTGTGGAAGCAGACTTAGGAAACAAGACTCAAGAGTAAATGAGAATTGCAAGCACTCAGAAAGTATTATTTGCAACGAAGTGTGTTTATCTTTTCTTGCATCCCCACTACAATTTGTTCGAATACTCCCAACTTTAGTAGTAGTTCTAAGTGGAATAAGAGAAGCAAACAACTTGCTTTATTGTTTTGGCAAGAAAATCAAAAAAAAAAAAAAAGCAAGTTGCCAGTTTAGTTTTTTAAGCCATACACTTGAACATTTATTATCAAAGTAATTTTTGGGAATATACAAAATTTTTAATAAATAAGATTTTGTTTGCCGTGCTTAATTCCCAATTTGTATACCATTTTAACTATAACTTAGGGTAAAACTAAAAGCAAATTTAGTTTATAGACACTAAGGAATCCGATAAGGAGCTTAATAAGGAGACTGATGGGTAAAGATTCGAGGTAGTTATTGTTTTCTGCTTATATCGCAGCCATTTGAGGACCGATCGTTATAATTTTAAACGGCAATATATTCCGCACACGGACAGACAGACAAGGCTAAATCAACTTCACTTCTCCTAAAACCCCAAAAAATGTGCACTTTGTAGGGTCGAAATTTGTAGAAATTACAAACGGAATGACAATCTTCTATAACGATGGCTTAATACAAAAAAGGCCTTACTCGATTTTTGTTTGTTATCAGGAAATGAAAAACAAAGTTAATATAATCCGTAAAATTTTATATAAAACATTTTGTATGCAATTTTTGATAAAATATCCAACTAATGTTTTTTAGCATTTTATAATGAAACGGTTTTTATATAAAATTCTATTCAATGGTGAGATGATCATACATATCTCGGTATTGTAACATATTAACTTCAGCTGGCTAATGATTCCGTCAATAGTGGACGCCGCTGCCAGTTACTTCCCGATAGTTTGTCAGAAGAAAATAGAGCACGCTCTAATGGAAATTTTATCAGATGACTTTGCATCTGACTTTTACAGAAGCAATGTTATTAAGGTAACACACGACTTAGATGCATTTTGCCGTGGGAAATTTATAAAAACATGTAGCTTTTTTACGTTAGCTCTTGTTTTCGATATATACCGTTATTTCGAAAATGGAGGAGGTTGCACAACATATGTTCGCTTTAGCTTATTAAAAAAAACTAAAAAAAAACAAAATTCCGCAACCCTAGGCGCTGCAGGGGCCAAATTTAGGAATTTTATTATACGGCCATATTTGAATGGGAGCCCCTAAGGGGTAGATATATATCGCAAGTATGTTTTAAGAAAATGTTAAGAACAAAAACTAATGGAGGTAGGTTATACATTTTATCAACCTAGAGGCGATTCCTTGGCAGTTATGGGGCTTTTTCTTCAATAAATATCTAAGCTGCATTGCCTATTTTGTATGGGAGCCCCCTTAAGGAATGGAGATAGCGGGAAGGTATGTCAGAAATGAATGATGAAGAATAAAAATAAAGCGGGGTTGGTTGGGAGGGACTGCAGCAGCCAAATTTAAGAATTTCAACCATACAAATACCGTTGAATCAAATTCTTAAATTTGGCCCCTGAAGCGCCTAGGACGCCCCTAGATGGGTCAAATGTATGAAAATCCCCACTTTATTTTTCATCTCAATCGGAATTTCGGTTTTTTTTTAGTAATTTCAATAAACTAAACCGTTTTTTTGAGTTACGCGAACATATATTGTGCAACCTCCTCCATTTTCGATATAACGGCATATCTCTAAAACTAGAGCTAACCTAAAACAAACTGCTAGCACCACTGGATTCAGCGTACCCGAGTTAGGATAAAACGCCACGTGTCCAGCTTGTCTCAAAAAAAGTGTAAATTTCTTGCACAGTGTAACTGATCTTTGATTTTTAGTTCCTGAAGAGCTGAAACATCTGCACGAAATTGTGTCCATGACCCTTTTAAGAGTCTTCGGTCAAAGTTTTTAATTATTTTTCTTAATAAAAAGGTTTGATTAAATTAAAAAGAATTAAGAGATAGTATTAAAAGCTGATGTCTATAAGAAAGACATTCGAAACCTACAAGAATATTTCTACAATATTTAGAATTTCTGCAATTTTTTTTACAAATCTATTAAAACAAACTTGAAAATTTATATTTAATTTTAAAATCTATTTCAAATAATTATTCTCCTCCATAGCATTTTAAATGCATAATTAAATACAAAATTATATTCCTGTAAGTTTTTTATTTCCATTTTACCTCTTATTATGTTATAGATGTTATAAGAGAGAGAGAGAGAGAGGGAGAGAAAAAATCCCAGACCGGAAATGGTGTTGTAGTACTTAATCAAAGACTATAGATTTATAAAGATGTTGCACTTAGTACATTTGAAATTTTAAAAAATGTTGCTCTTCTTATTGATGAGGGGGGGAAGTAACAAGAAAGCAAAAACTTCTTGCTCACATTCAGAGAACTAAAGAGAGCAAGAAACCACATGCATTAATACATACACATGTTTGCTGTTTTTGCCAGCCAAAGTATGTGTGTGTGTGCTTTTTTTTTGGTTGAAACCGGTTTTTGGTATTTTTTTTAATTGATTGCGTTTTATTTTCAAACAATTTATGTGCAAATAACCTATGTAAGAGCATATGCGACCGATTGTGTAATTGTAGGGCAACAGTATTTGTTTTATTTTTGTAAAACTTAAACTACATCGATTTGCACCGAATTATAATTCCATTTTTTAGATTATTTAATTATGCACTTACCATGTGTGTATTTATTTATATATCAAACGAATTTACTATGAGTATTTATTAATTTTACTTATGAGCTCTTTACAAGTTAAATGGTTTAAGATTTTAACTTTTTCAATATTTGATAATTTGTAGTTGTAAGTTTCCCATGTGGAATGCTTCCGTAATAATATAAGAACTATGTAGTAGTAAATTGAGCATCTCCATCCTGTCTTTATAACATACATACGTCATTCTCCTCAAACCAAAAAGAATAAATTGAATTTTTGGTACAATTCACGCATTGCTCAACAATAAATTTTGTTATGCTTTTCATTTCTTTATTATGTAAAAATATTTTTTAAAGACCTTTATATCAATTTTACAAACTTCAAAAAATAAGTCAGAGGGAGCTCACAAACCTCCAAAGTCGGATTCTTTTTGACAATTTTTTGCATGAACAAACATTTCTGAAGGATAAGACAACATTTGCGTGGGTTTTTTAAATCCATACGACATTTAACGCATGATATTCGTTGTGATATGTAACTAACAAAATATCGACTCGATGTTAATTCTATTGGCACATTGTTGGATGTAAAGCAATCGGCATCTTCATTAAAATATTCTTAATTTTCATTGTACATACATACATATATATCTGCGATTTCTATTTCAGGGGTGTGAGTACTCTCTGATTGACGGAAAGGGACATTAAAATAGGTTTTAGGCTTTTGATTTCCTGAGATTAGAAATCACACTTAAAGACTTTTGTGTTATTCGATTCAGAATTTGCATAATGTGGATCAATCTATTCGAAAAGCACTTTAATACGACTAGAAGAGAAATGTATGATAATACATATATCTAATAAAATTCCATATTATTTCCAGTCTAATAATAACTTTTATAATCTGAAAGCTTTATGGGCGATTTTTCAGATTTAAAAACTTGAATCGTATACTTTTACGAGTATTACCAAAAAAAATTAATATGTGTTGCAAAATTATATCTGATAAATAGAGCGCATGTTTTGACAATCCGTGTACGAGGCTATGTCATCAAAATACATAATTATTTGTCTGAATTTGTTGAATATTATTTGAGTTGTTGTAAAATATAACACTTTTTAAATAAATAAATAAAAATAAAATTATAATATGCGAACAATTTTAATAATATGGGTTTGATTTTATTGGATTTCATTCTATATATTGTATGTAGCGAAATCCACATATTTTTTTGTCCTATCCCGCGAAGCTCTTCGCTTGTCTGCAGGAAAGAAACATTTCTAATTCTTATAATATTTGCTCATATAAGCTGGCTCATACAAGTTTAATGGTTACAATGTTTAGCTTTTTCAGTATGTTATGTTTTTTAATATTTCTTATTTGTAACTGCCCGTCTACAACTGACATGACTTGCAGTTATAACTTGAAGTTATAAAAGCGTTGTTAAAAAATTTGCATTAACAACCGTGTTATAACATGAGAAAACTTCTAACATGATGAGTCTATACTTAACACTAACATCATATTAGTGTTTAAGTTACATGGGGTCTTTGCCTGACAATTTTTTGTCATAATAAACGTCAAACTTCATATAAAAAAAACGCTGACAAAAATTTTAAAATTTTTTTTATATAGACTTTGACGTTTGGTAAGACAAAAAATTGTCAGGTGAAGATCCCATGTTAAGCATTTTATGTCAGTTGTAGACTGCATGTAATGCTTCCGAAATAATATAAGGACTAGTAAATTTAACATCTCCATACTGTGTTTAGGACATATGTAGATACGTACGCAAACCAAAAAGAATAAATTAAAATTTTGATACAATTAACGCATTGCTCAACAATAAATTTTTTATTTTCATTTCTTTATCTTGTACCTACAAAAAAATTTTTGCAGACCTTTAAAAGAATTTTTCAAACTTCAAAAAGTAAGACGGAAGGAGCACACAAACTTCCAAAAGCTGAATCTGTTGCATAATTTGTGATAATAATTTGTTGTAATAATAAATAAAATTGGATTTTTCGGCGGAAACGATTCAATAATTTTTCAAATAATACAATTTTAATAAAAAAAAAAATTTAAACAAAAATAAATAAAATTGAAAGAAATTACGTTCATACACATCAAACTGGTGGCATATTTTTATAAAAATTAAAAGTACCTATTTTGATTATCATCAAATTCACATTGAACCATGAGTTTTTTATTACTTACACAATTACAAAATTGTGAGTTTGATGAGGCATGTTAATGTGTGGCCTTGTCGCTTTAGAAAACATAAAATATCTTTTATGAACAAAGCAGTTTATTCTTTCAGAAAAATTATTTTTTATATGCCTACAATTGTTTAAATTTAGACAATAACAGCATTTGAACTTCGGTGCGAATCGATATAATTTCATCTGTACAACAATAAAACACATATTATTGCCCTACAATTAAAATCTGTCACATTTGGTTTAACGTAGGTTATTTGCACATAAATGGGATGCAAACAAAACATGTTTTATTATTTAAATGTGTTTTCAACGAGAAAACGAGATTTCTTTCAGTTTGTTTGTATTTTTTTAAATGCAATGTATACACATTCATACACACACACGCGTGTGCACAAACATATACACTGATAAGTAAGAAAAGCTCTCTGAGAGTAATAATAAATACTGTAATTTACTCTCACAAGTGGATTTAGCGGCTAAATCCACCAGAAAAATTAATATAGACAGAAAAATGTATGAACTTTGTATGGTCGTGCAATATCTTTATAAATCTATAGTCTTTGACTTAATGTTTGTATATTATTTTTCATATTTTTCTGGGACTCCAATTTTTTTCTTCTTAGTTCTGTGCCATGTTTCATCCAGTATTTTTGTGTTTTACAGTCTGTTATAGTTTATTATAGAATTCATTGTTGTCGTGTATGCCAGGCCATTAATGTTGCAGGCAATAAAAAACCCACAGAAATAAAATTAAAAGAACAAAATGGAAAATAGCAGCAGTGGCACCACTAAAACAACTACAACTACAATAAAAATATTAATAATGTTGTAGCCAACTCATCACTATACACCAAGTCATATTTTTCTGTTTGTTTTCTGTTTTTGTTTTATACTTCCGTTTCCTGTTTTCAGCAACAACCAGTTAGCATTAATGTTGCTCTTGCTGTGTTGTGTTGTGTAAGTGATGTCGTGGATGTTGATGGTGTTGATTGGTGTTGCTACAACATCATAATAATTTTTTTAATGCATTATTTTTTTTTTAATTTTCTCTTAGTAGTTTATAGATATATTTCCACTATTTTCCACTTTTTTTTTTTTTTTTTTATGTTTTATGAAATTATGTTATGGCTGTTGCATTATGATTTCAACAGTTTTTTGCTTCTTTTGATTTTTTTGTTCGCCTTTTTTATTATTCAATTTATTATAACTTTTTTTCTTTATTTCTATTAACAGGACCTCCTGGTCCTCCAGGACCACCTGGACCTTCTGCTAGCAATAGTCGCCATCACGATCATGATGAAGAAGAAGAAACTCCCTACTATTCAGCTGCTTCGTCTTGGAATATGCGTATTGTTCCGGGAGCTGTCACGTTTCCCAATATTGATGAAATGACAAAGGTAAATTTAATTTTATTTCACTAGCTTTTGTAATTTTTATTAAATTCTTTTATAGTTTCTTAAAAGCCTGAAGTTTTTTTTTTTTGTATTAATAAATCTTCTTTATTTTCCTTTTTGTATAGAAATCTGCCATGAATCCACCAGGCACTTTGGCGTATATAACAGAAGAGGAAGCGTTATTAGTTAGAGTCAACAAAGGTTGGCAATATATTGCGGTAAGTGATTTGGTTTACTTGAATTTGTTTGATAAATAAGTTAAATTGTCTTCCTGACTCTATCAAAAAGCTCGTCAATAAAGAATTAATACTATAAGAGATTAACAAAAAGAGAAATTTTAATAAATTATCTTTTAGTTTTGTTAAAACAAACTCAAATATTTGCTATGTTCCTATTAAAAAAAAAATGCTCTGTACATGATTTTGTAAAAAATTAAACGTTTAAATAAGACTTTTTGAATGTTTCTTATTCTTATTCACTTTGCAGTTTTATTTTCTTTTCTAAAAAAAATTTTCTTGGGAGATTGTTTCTTAATGATCCGGCCTAGGCAACCAGTGAAATGCGAATAGAGACTGGTTTATCCTCCAAAAAAAAATTTTAAGTGTGTATCAAGAATAAAAATTGGGAATAAGGCAGAACAAACAAAATCTTATTAGAAAAATGTTAATTATAAATAGCGATTATAAAGAAAATCTTACGCTTAGTTGCGATTTTAAGCAAAGTTTTTCGTTCAAATGAAATTTTAGACAATTGAAGCACAGCCGCGAATAGAGCATGCACGATTCAGTCGCGAATAGAACAGGCACGATTATTTTTTAATTTTTGTTTCTTAGATTATCAAAAATAACGAAAATAAAAGTTTTAATGCAAAAGGCTTTAAAAACGTTTTTCCACTTTGCAAAAGCCTTTCGATTGTATCATTCTGTCATTAACTTACAACGTTCATCCACTGACACTGACACTTTGTATGCCATTTTGAGGTATGTTAAAAATTGTTAATGTGAAAAAAGTGACTTTTACAACGTTATTCGCTTCTGCGCTTCAATTGCTTCACAAAATTGCGTTTAGAATGAAATTTTTGTGTAAAATGCAATTTTTCTCATAAAAACTTAACGCAAAATTGCGACTTAATTTGATAAAAGCAACTTTCCATTTAGAGAGATTTTACCAATAAATATATTTGCTCAATTGCGATTCTAGAAAACAACAGTGGCTATATTACGATTTTAAAGATTATGTTCGATAAATTGTAAGTTTTGAGACAATTGAACGCCAAATGCCGATTATAGAAAAAAGTTACTGATTGTAGAGAAAATGGCAATTTAAGTTGTACTTAGTTGAGATTATAAATATATTTTGTTACAAATTTAAATTTTAGAAACACTTTTTAAAAAAATTCCGATCTTAGCAAGAAGTGTCAGTAAATGGCGATTACAAGAACTACAATATGCTAAATTGAGCCTTAAAAGAAAATGAATGCAAAATTGGATCTTAGATTGCCTCTAAAGAAAAAATGCTAATGCTTAATTGAGATTTACAAGGAAACTTTAAATAATTTTCGATTTCAGCGGCATTGTTTTATTTTTTAATTTTGCAATTTTTAAGAAAATTTTAGCTTAATTACAATCTTTAAAAGAAATTTTAATGATAAGTAAAGCTTTTAGAGAAAATTTTTGCAAAATAGCAAATAAATAAAAATTTTCGTAAACTTGCGACTTAAAAAAAAATGTTCGCCAAATTGCAATTTAAAGGATGTCGTTAAATTGAAATTTCATAAAAAAACTTTTTAATAAATTACGATTTTTAAGAAAATTTTTGACCAATTTCTGTGTAAAAAGCTTTAACAATTTCTAAACAAAATTTTTAAATACAATTAATTTCAATTTATCAATAGTACGAATTGGAAATTTTTAACGAAGCATTGTTGATGAGAAATGTTTAATAGTTTAAGATTTTGGAGAAAATTTCTAAAAACAATCTGTAACTTAAGCCCTAATGACAGTACATTTTTTATTCATTAATTGGTATAGAATTGATAGAAAGAAACAGTTAACGCTAGAAAGAGCAAACTATAAAAAATGTTAACAAAATTTTTAGTTTTTTTTTTCTCCTGTTATGGTTTTGTTTCAAAGATGGCGTACCAACAACCTTTTTTTAGTTGAAATTAATTTTATTTATGTTCTTAAAAAATACCACAAAGGTATTATAAATCTTAGTTTAAAAAGTATCAACAAAAAAGCGCAATTGAAACAACTTAGCAGTCCCTGTTCTGTTAATTTTATTAAGTGTTGCCAACTTTTTGTTTATGAGAAACCTAAAAACAAAAAGCGGTAAATCGCTGAATTTAGCCAGAAACCGCTGATTTAGCAACACTTTTAATATTTCAAGCTTGAAATGTCAATTTTAAGTTGAACAATTTTACATTGACATAACTTCATTTTTTACCGATAACTTTAGTGAAATTTTTGACAGTTTGCCATTTATCTTTATCTTACAGCTGAGCCCTTGGCACTTGGTAAATTTTTCAATTACTGTATAATTGCACTGTTCACCAAAACTTGAACAATGCATTAAAAATGTTGTGTCATAAGGGCTTTATAATTTAAGATTTCATTTCCATTACAAAAAATCTAATATTATCTAATACAACAATCTTGAATTTTTTCTAAAATAGCAGGGTTCTGACAATAGATTCTGATAGAAATACAACAAAGCTAACTTAATTAACCTATAAAGGGCAATCTTGGCTGTTTGCCTTTTTTTTTGCTGATTGTGTTTGTGCTTTGGTTTGTTCTGACATATCGCACTTAAACAACAAGATGATATTAAGGAGTATTCTAAAATAAACAGTACAATATTAAGTGTTCGGCTCGCACACCCAGGAACGATATCTATTTTTTTCAAGTGATTGTGTAGACGAACACAATCCTTAATACAGTTCGTAACTAATTTCAAGAAAGGGCCGAACAATATATATTGTTCTATTTTAAGTAGTGATACCGTACACAAACATTTGGGGTATTCACAAGGTATGCTATCATGTTATATTGTCATAATGTTCTAACATTTTACAATGGTTTAAAAATATTGTTGTTGCTTTGTAAACAAAAAGTGTCTTAAATTCATAGAACTTTGCTTGGTATGTTAATTGTGCTGTCGTAATTAATCAGAAGAGAGCTGCGCTGAGCGGCTGAGCCGAACCGCAATAGTTCTTGTAGCCGTCGGCATTGATGGTATAGTTTTATCCGGCTAACATCCGAATTGAACCTGCGGCTAGCAATTTTTGCAACAAAACACTTGCGGCGTCAAATTAGATCGGCTTAGGACTCTGATGTTTAGTAAACAAACAAAATAAAATTTATTTGTGGTTTGCGTCTGAAAAATGGAAAATAGTCAGGAAAGATCTAATTTAATTTATAAATTCATGGATTAGAATTAAAAAATATTTTTATTTTTGGTAAATATTTATTTTTTATATGTATTTGTTTTAAATCAGCTGACATAAATTTAAAATAGCACACTAAATTATGAGGGGTTGTTCACAACAGTCGTATATTTTCATGTTATTATTTTAAGACTTATGACTTTATGACACCTTGTGAATCCCCCAATTATATTTTAATCTTCGATAATGTTTCTTTTTTTTACATTGACTAAGAAATGAACAAACAAGCTAATTTTAGCAACGTCCGCACCACGAACAGCTTGTGTGTGTATAGTGTATCTGTTTTATTTGTGTAAAATTGTTTTGCTGGCTTTTTGTTTTTTTTTCGAATGTGTATTTTGTTCTTGTAAAAAATTTTTGGTTTTTTTACCAGCCAAAAGGAACAAACATGAATAACCTCCCGTTTCCACATGCAAGTACAAGTTCGAAAAACTCAATACACTCATACTTTTTCACTAACATTCACACAATTTTTTTACTTTCAGCCAATCGGCTGTTTCCTTGATTTTTCGTTGATAATACGTATACACTATTTGCAAGTAATTACTTGCATGTGGAAACGCCGGGTAAAGCCAACCGAACACAATGAAGTTTGCGGATTTAAAAAAAACCGAACGGAATTAAATGTTTTCATCTTTTGCTGAGTTTGATAAAAACAGTATTATTTTTGTGTTCGAAAGATGACGAACAGGGAAATTTTATTTTTTTTAATGATTTTCTACACAAACACTTTTAGCGTTTGTGTTTTCCACACTGGTATTAACTGAAAATATACAAAATTTCCAATAGAAGCAAAACAATTTTTAATTTAACATAAAATGATTATGAAAAAGTATTTGTAAACCAACCTTTTATTGCCAAAAAGTAAAAAAAAAAGTAAAAAAAAAATTGAGTTAATGATCAAGTGCAATAAGACGTTAAATTTAATGGTAGAACAGTCGAGTAAGAGGGGTTAACATGTTCCACAAAACTATATGCCGTAACAAATTTTAAAAAGCTGTTGAAAATATACTTAATATGTAAAGGTCATATAGTTTCATTTACCGATATGATGCACGAACAGGGTATAAGGGTAACACTTTAACCCCCATCAATTAAAATACCGATATGATCTTTCAAAACGCCGTCGGACTGTTTTTTTATGTCTCCTCTACCAGAATCCATAGTCAGTGTAAGTTGCAATTTTTTTAAAAGCTTCTCTTAATTTGCGACTTCAGTGCAAATTTTGCAACAAAAAAACAACTTTTGATAGTTTAAAATTTTAAAGAAAATTTGAGGCAACTTTTTTTTAGGAATTTCACATAATGCAATAATTAATTTTTATCAAAGTATTCAATATTTTAAAACTTTGCAGAATATTTTCAATAAATTAAAACTTTTTAAGCAAACTTCCTTCAGTTTGCGATTTGTATTTGTAAAGAAAGTGGAACCCTTTAAGTTTTAATCCACTCAATATTCACAAATCTCAATAATTAATTTTTTTGTTTCCAAAATTTTGTTTTGATTATGCTTTAGTTTTTGTTTCTTTCTCTTCCATTTTATTTTTTTAATAATTTTAATTCTAAACAAATAAATTACAAATTTTATTTAATTATAAATTGCATTAATTTATAATTTAATAGAAATATTTCTTAAAATTTATTTTAAGGAATTTTAATTGTATTCATTTATTAAAAAATACAAAAAAATTTTCTTTTATCCAAAAAAAAAATTTGTTTGTTATTTCTTTTACAGTCTTTGTATCTTAAAACACAAAAGTATCTGATTTAATTTGCTCAGATGTGTGTGCAGCAAAAAAAAAACATTTAAGATTCTTTAAAAAGAATTTCAGATTTATGTCTGTCTTAAAAACAAAGACAAATTCCATAAAATACATGACAATGAAAAGTTTTGTGAATCGTGTTTGGAATTTGTAATTGTTATATTAAAATAAGACACTGAGGATAGAAGGTATTTCATAAATGCTAATTACGATATTATATTTGTTTGAAGGGCTTTATTGTAAATTATAATTTGTTTGCCATTTCGGGCACAAATTGTTCGTTAAATTTTTGTATATTAAAAATACCCAAACAAAAAGGCATGGCAAATTCACATCAAATGTGTTTGAGAAGCTACAAATTAAATTTTCGTTTTTTCAGAAGAAAAATACAAAATTACTTCCACTTTCGATTGGAATTGTTTTCAGTGACGGGTAATTTTACAAAAAAAAAATCTCTGAATTTTTCTTACACAACTTAACTTTTAAGCCTTGGCAATAAATGGCAAAATATAATTCTTGAGCATCGTTTTATTGCTAAAGCAGGGAAAGGCAAACAAAAACTAGACTTAACTATTCACATTATTTCAATAAATAGGCCTGAAATATAAACTTCGTTTAAATGTACAACGTCATATTTACGAGATAACGGAACATTTGAGCTTTTTAAAATAAAAATCGGATTAAATTAAAAATCCTATAAAAAAAAACCGAAAATAAGCCAGACTTAATTTTCGCTCTATTTCAATCAAACTAGCATTTTACTCTGGATAGCACCTAAAAGAGAAGTACATATACATCGACAAACACAAAGGTACCGTTATCTCTCAAATGTGACATGCTATGAATCATATCAATATAGTGTCCCATTACTTTTGCGACAATAACTACAAATAAAAGTTGTTTGCGAAAGAATTTTCAACAACTTTAATTTCGCAGGCCTGTGTAATTACCAATATAATTATTGTTTTCAAATAAAAAGAACAAACATACATAAAAACTACCCATAAATTTAGAGCAGAAAATGTACAAAAAATATAATCCTTAATGTAAATATGCAAACAAACGCGATTTGATTTGTTTGCATGAAATTAGCAGAATCTTAAAACTACACATTCATTAAACCCAAAAATTTTGTAACCTCGTAGCCGTGCATTCATGCAGTATGCGATAATCTTCAATATAGATAATTAGGAATGAGATTTTCATGCACTAAAAATTCGAAAATATGCACTAAAAACTCCAAAATATGTATTAAAATATAAAAAATATGCACTTAAAACTTGAACATTTTCAATAAAAAAGCGGTCTATTAATTTTATTTGAAACAAAAGTAAACCTGTTCGGACACAAAAACTTTTGTAAATGGAAAATAATCTCTTAACTTCGGTTGACTTGAAGGATGCCAATTCGAGAATAAATATTTTCTAATTAAGATCCCACATTTGATTCCAGGTGTAAAACGGTTGAAATTTGTTTTATTTTTTTTTTAACCAAAATTGGCTATTCTTCCTTCCACATTGTTAATTTTACTTTCTGCAATATCAATTAATTTAAGCTGACTATAAGTGAACTAAATCCCTCTTATTAAGTTATTGTTTCACAAATGCCAATTTTTCTTTTACTTTTTTAATTGCATAAGCTTCGGTAATTTTTTAATAACATTCTTAAATTGTTCAAAGTTTTTTGAATAGTGTTCTACAGCATCTCGCCAGGTGCCCTATCTTGTTAATACTGGCTGCGGTGGTAATGGAACCAAATGATACATTTCATTAAAAATTTCAACAAGTAAAGGAGCATTTGAAAATATTTTTTTCCGTATGAAACCAATATGTCAATATTATCAATTTATTATATTTTAATTTCCTCTGCAACTCGGTGTAACTCAAGTGCCAAGCAAGTAACATTTTATGGATAGAATATTTTAAGCCTATTGGCAGCCTTAGTCATGTAATGTGCTGCATTAGTTAAAAAACGAAATTTATTTTGTCAAATTTTTGAAAATCTTAATCTGCTTAAAGAGCTCCAAAAAAAATTTGTTCATTTAAAAATTTTTTTCAGAAGATTTTTTTTAAATGGAAATTTTTTGAAGATCTTTTTTATAAGTTGTGAATTAAAAAATATATATTACTCAAAAATGTTGAAACATGCATAAATATGCATTTAAAACCAAAATATGTAGCAAATTTAATGCTTCGGAAAGATAATTGGTCGACATTGTTCTTAGAAAATCGACAGATTTTCATTACTAAGTCCCAATTTCCACAATGCAAGTATTATTGATCAGCTTGCTACTTTGTTGGCGAGAGGGACGAGGGGAAAAGAAACAAGTACTCAGCTTGCTGTACTCGTCATATGCGTTTTGTTTTCCCATTCGTAATTTGCAGCAGGACTATTTTGGCAATTATCTTTCATATTTAATTTCGTTGTACAAAGTTAACTTCGTAGCGTGTGTGAATTTTTTTTAAATATTTGTTATTTAACAAAACAAAAGAAATTTATAATTAAAAGTACATTTTACACAACTTTAATTTTAAATTAAACAATTATTATTCAACACGAATTTGAATTTAAATACATTTTAATAAGAAATATGTTTTAAACGAAATGTCAAAATGCACATACATATAAATTCATACAAATGTAATAGCAGATAAATAATAAGACTTGACTCGTGAAAACGCCGAAGCTGATTCAAAGAAGAAAATGTGATAAGTTTATCAATAAGACTTGCATTGTGGAAATTGGGACTAATGATTAAAAAACATGGGATCACACGATTGCCGCAAATGCTCCAATATAACACAATTTTAATTGTGCTTTTTTGACGCACAATAATGAAATTGCACCAATCAAATATTCTGAAATCACACGATTGCCCAGTTTTGAACAAATTCAATTGCCGCTAGTTGGTACAACGCGAAATGGTTACAACAATCGCCGCATCACATTCACACGATTGTTCATACTTGCGTAAACTGCGAAAGCAGTTGTTATTTGTTTGAAAGTTCTTGTAGGTTTTTTCATTAAAAAAAAATTTAATTTGTATCGTATACTTCAACAAATTTTTGTTGAATAGTTTTATTTAAATTTTTTAAGAAATTCCAAAAATAAACAGTTTGTTCAACAATTTCGTATGTTAAGGTTCGCATAGAAATATTCTTAACAGAAATATTCGCACTGAACAGCTTAATATGCTTGTGAACATGCATACATATTTTGTTAATAGCAATAATTCAAAAAAAAAACATTAAATGCATAACAAACACATACATATTTATCTTCATTACCTACTAAAAGAAACACAAAAAAGTAAATTTATTAAAAAAGGCAAATATTGGCGCGTATTGTGTTGTTTGATTGCCGCACAAGAACACAATAAATATTGGTGAATTTTTGTTAATTTTATTGACGCGCGAATTCATAGCAAACAGTCACACGATTGCCGCGCCAGGTTTGCATTTGGTTGGTAAAAGTTAGCACAATATTGTTCTCGATTGGTACTTGAGCCATTTGGTTGTGCAGTCACACGACTGGGGTATTAAAAGGTGCATTGCGGCAATCGTGTGATCCCAGCTTTAGCTTGTATTAATATTTATTAATCGATTTATAATTTCATTCTTTCAAATGCCGCTGCACTTTTAACGCAAACAATACGCACTAACAGTAATTCCTCTTTTTTTGAGTTTAAGAAGATCTGGAGTTTCGAAACCCTACTTCTGACGTTTTTATATTAAATTCCTTTTTTTTTTGATATTTTTTTTTATATTTTTGATTGCTCTTTACAAAGTGACTTTTGTTCACGGTACAAGAGCAACAGCAAAAATGTCAGAAAAGTCGAAATCAAAATAATGGCTGTGTATACAATTATTGTTAAGCTTTTACATGTGTTAAAGTGGATTTTAGTTCTTTGTTTCAATGTCTGTCTGTTTGTTAGCTTGTCTGCTTTTAAGAGTATTTTTGTTAACATGTAAACACAAGATACACACGTTTGTACTCACGCATACTGATATACATATGTATGTTTATATATAGTATGATATCAGTATGGAAGTATAATACAGTGGGTGATAGAAGGGTGATGGTTTATAAAATTTCGAGTCCACTGTAAAATCTTTGAACTCGGATGAGTAAATTCGAGGTTTTCATTCAAAACTTAAAAATTTAAATTATTATTAATGTCAGTTACAATTTTATACACATTATTTCTGAAGTAGAAGTTGACTCAATTATATACATATATCCCGCTTGATCAACAATACTGTATTAACTCAAAATTTTAAAAACTTTCAGTTGAAGCAAAACAATTTTAATTTATCATTAACCCTTAGATGTCTGGCTAGTCCATATTTGTCTTTCATATGCAATTTATTTTTTTGTAGCAAAAGTTTTAAGAAACGAAGGCTATGAATTCTACAAGTGGATTGTCGTGAATCGAATTAAACAAATTTGTAATCATTTGAATCACATTTAGGACACAAAAAATCTCCCACAAGAAAAAGTTCGCTAAGTGCACCTCATGGTCTGGCTGGACCACAGGTTGTAGATCATCGAAGGGTTAAAGATATATGAAAAAAAAAGTTTCAAACAACCGTTTCATTAGCAAAAAGTAGACAAAATAGCACGATATTTTTTACAGCGAGTAGATATCAATATTACCTTTGGATTTTTTTGTTAAAAGGTGAAAAAAATAAAATTTTACGTTAATACACTATTGTTGAACAAGTACTTTGGGAAAAAAGAAAAAGAAGAATAACGAAATCGCTGCCATAATTGTGAACGAAGCTTTAAAGTCTACATAACCACTTAACTAACTTTTGACACACTGTATTTAACATAAGCATTATAAGTATGTAGCTTATACGCTTTTATGTCTATACACACATACACCCACTTCTACAAAAGTACATTATTAGGATTTCAATAAAAAAAATACAAAAACAATAAAAAAAAAAACGCAACAATTTGATGGCAAACATATTAAATGGAAAAAATCGTTCCCTTAGGCAACATTATTATAATGACAATGATTTCAAGTTGTTTTCTCTTACGTTTTCGTTTATTTGTACTGCTCAGTTTGATGTTATTGTATTTTGATTTCAAGTAGATCATTATTACAAACAGATGGATTCTACAAGATATCAAATACAATAAAATAAAAGAAATAACAACTAAAATCAACGAAAACAATTTAAGAAAATTTCATTCAGAATCAGCCCAATCTACAAAAAAAAAATTAACATGTTTGTCTGATACATACAGGCAAAAAACATCCTTAAAATGCCAAACAGCTGAAAGTAGAAAATACAGAATATTTAAAACTATAATACAATTACTATATACATACTACTTTAAAACTGTGTTAGTTTTTCAATACGTGTTTCCCTAAATAGATGTTTTGACTATGAAAATCAATTTTCTTTTTTACTCCAGCAAATTGCCAATAAAGACCATCAAAAACTGTGAAGAATAATAAAAAAGGATTCTATTTTCAATATACATATTGTTTTGTGTTTTCAACTCTATCGGCATACACATTGAAACTTGACAGAATACTTGCTTGTCAGAACTTGTTCGTATTTGAGTGGAAAATTGTTGTTGGTAACTGATTAAATCCCTTTACAATTGTTATCTCTGTAAAAAACGATTCAATAGACAGCGTTGTTTTTGATTTTAAAAGCGAACGAATTGTTTTTTTTTATTATTTTAACAGACCCTAAAGAAAATAGCAAGAGTGGAACATTCACTATGACATTATTCTTAGTATAACTGACCAAATGTATACCAGAAAATTTTTTGTACTAAAGACATTTAGCGTGTGCTTGTCATTGAAAATCCACTATAAACCTTGGAATTATTGACTTGGGTGTATTTGTCGGACTACATGCACACAGAAAAAAAGCAAGGTTAAAACGTCTAAAACAAGGTTGGTTTAAAATTTTTCGGTGGTGATTTTGCTTCATACGTATTTCATGTTAATTCAACCTGATTTTATAATTACTTGCGAACAACATTTTTTTTCTTTTAAAATAACTATAATTCATGTTAATTTAACATTGCAGTAAAGTTAGAGCAAAATGTCATTTATATTGAAATAACAATCCGAATCACGTTGAATGAAAGTTATTTCATGTTGAAACAACGTGAATTTCATGTAGAATATTTTAATATTTTAATTTTTAAAAAAATAGAATTATTAAGTCCAGAAAATGTTTTTGGACAAAAAGAGAAGAGTACAAAATTGAACTATTGGCTTAACAATCTAACATTGAATTTTATCAAAAGTACATTAATTTTTATACCCACACCACAATAGTGGAGAGGGTATTATGCATTTGTGCTGATGTGTGTAACGCCTTAAAATAAGGGTCCTAGACCCACCTTAAAGTATACCGATCTACTCAGAATCACTTTCTGATTCGAACTAACGATGTCCGTCCGGCTGGCTGGACGGCTGGCTGGCAGGCTGACAATTTTGGAGATAATTTGATAAAATTTGGGTCATAGGTTCTTATTGGCACAAGGACCAAGCCTATTGAAAATGGGCCGATCATAGGGCTACGAGCAAAGATAGGGGGCAATTTCTTCCTCTCAGAAACTATCAAACCGATTTTAATGAAATTTAAAACATAGATAGATGCATATCTATATGGACACAAAATTTATGCATTTTTAAAAAAATAGGACCAAAAGGGGAGATAGGGGCCATTTTTGCACCTCAAACCGATTTTCATGAAATTTAAAACATAAATAGATGCATATCTATATGGTAGGGGGCAATTTCTGCCTCTCACAAACTTTCAAACCGATTTTCATGAAGTTTATAAACATAGATAAATCCATATTTATATGGACACATAAGCATGATGTATTTTTAAATACTGTGGTGTAGGGTATCATATGGTCTGGCTTCACCGACTATACTTTCTTACTTGTTTTCAGTTTTATTACTTATTTTTGTTTATAAAGCTTTACTATTTATATGATGCCCTATACTCACTTTGAACTATTTACATTTGTTTAAAATGATATGCATTTTATTTCAGTTTGTAAATAAAGGACAATAGATTTATATAAGAATTAGGGTGATCGATCGAAAAGTATTCGACCGGTTTTAACCGGTTATTTTAGTTTTGCCCAAGTCGAATATTTTAAAATGTCCATTTTTCGAATATCGAATAAACCGGTTATTTTAGTAAAATAACCCGGTTATTGTAGTAATTTGTAATTTATATACGTTTTCCTTACTTTTGTTATAAATGTACCCGTAATTTAAGTATTTTTCTAATTGAATATTTGGCAAACTTAAACTTTTTATAAAAAATGTCAAAACAAAGTGAAACAATAGTCAAATATACAGTGCTCATACTGTAAATACAAATCGCTTATATAAGCGTGTGTTCTTCTAACAAAAACCAAAAACAATTTAAAGTACTACAAAAAAAGTTCAGCTTAAAAAGTAATTAGCAATAAAAACTATATATATCTTTATAAAAATGTCATCTCTGGTGATATTTCGTACTGACTTTAATGAAAATTGTGCTTAAACGGCCCTAAAATGATAAGTTGCAAATGTTATTTAACGTCACGACTTATTAATCATTTTTTATTAGTCTACAAACTTGACATTAACATACATCTAGTAAAACTCGACCCTGTTCCAAGTAGTTTTTAAGAGACTGCAAATAATACTTTACTAAAATATACTGACAATAATGAAAAAAAGCTCTTAAGTAGTTCTAGCATATCTTCATGCTTCATACAAGAACATACCGGCGGAATCAACGTTATGGGAAAATTCATCAGTTTTATTTATTAAAACACCAAGAACTTAAAACAAAATTGAAGGAATCAAAAATGTCCTGGAAGGGTTTAAATTGTGTGATCGAAGAATTGAAAGATATTTCACACAAAAAGCATGTTCATATTACTTTTGTTTATATAATGCTGAAACAAAAAAAATTTAAATATATAATCCTGGATAAGAGGTTTTGTTTGCAACTTTTCAAAAATATGGCTGAAGTTTACTGCTTCATATAGACATGCTTAACCAGCAACAAATTAAAACTCATTTACAATAAATTTGGGAAAATAAATTTATTAAATTCCTATATTTTTAAAACCAAAGTTTTTCAAAAATTCTAAAGCTATGTTCACACCTATTCAATATTTGATTCCTAACGTAACCACTAGTTTTCTTAAAGAATTGTTTGCTTTTGCAAAACGTTTGGCTAGAGCAAATATTATTTAACGGTTTCTTAACTACATTATACATAAATGCAATTATCATCTTAGACATAAAGTTTAGCAAATAACTAGAAATTGTTTAAAATAATGCTTAAGTTTCATCAATTTACTGGTCACGATTTTATCATCAAATATTTGTGGTCTGAACATACCTTAAGTCATATCTATGTATTGAGGCCCTATGCTCTTTATAGGATCGACGGGAACATATACATATATATGTATTTTGTTGGTTCCTCACCTTCGTGAATTATTTTGTTTTTATTCTAATTAACTTTTTATTACAAATACTAATTTGATTTTTGTATTTTTATGTATTCGAATTAAAACCGGTTAACCGGTTATTTTTAAAATGCTTAACCGAAAACCGGTGTTTTTAAAATAGCAACTATTCGGACTATTCGAAACCCGGTTATTGAAAAAAGTCGAATAATCGATCACCCTAATAAGAATAAAATTAGTCTTATTCAATTATTGTTTTTTGATATTTATGACTGAAATGCGTACACTGATTGAAAAGGCGTCGTAACGCTGATGTATTTTGACATCAGTACTATGACAAGTGTCTTCGTTTTTGACTCCATGACAATTTTCATCATTGTGATGTCAACCTTAACACCACTTGACTAAAGTGTCATCAGGGTCAAAATGAAATTATGTCATCAGCATCATAGAAATGACGAACATGTCCTTAGTGCGATGACGAAGTAACATCGGAGAAAGGACACATTATCATCACAGCATCAATTTAATGACAGTTTGTCATTAAGTCAAAGTCATTGGAATTTACTTAAGTTAAGTGAGAGAATTTTATTATTAACTTACCCGTTACATATGTCTGTTTCCCTATAGGGATTTTTGAAGAGAAATTTTTTTTCAATGTGTAGGGAAAATCGGATTCTTTTTAGTATGCGTAGGTTTTTTTCAAAAAATCTTTTGGCATCACTGGTTCCAGTTCAGTTCTAGCTAACCTCTGTTCTAGTTTAAGTCAGTTCTAGTGTATATCTAGTTTAGTTTTCCTTCAGTTCTATTAAAGTTATAGTTAAAAAATTTCATACTTGTTTGAATAAAAAGTCATTTATTTATTACTAATTTATTTTAAAAAAAACTTTTTCTTTTTAAAGTCACTTTTCTACTAAAAAATAATTTTTTCACAGAAAAGTGAATTTGTCACTTAAATGTAAATTTTTCTACTAAAAAGTCACTTTCTCACTCACGTCACTTTTCAACTGAAAAGTTAATTTTTTACTGAAAACTCTCTCTCTCGTTGAAAAATAAAATTAAATTAAAAAATAATTTTTGGTCACTTTTCTCTATCAAACTGTCATCTTATCACTAAACCCCACTTTCTTAATTCAAATGTCAAGTTTTCCATTAATCTGTATATCAAACCCTAACATTTTATTTCTAACACAACTGCGGTTATAAAAACAATGCTGTCTGTAGTTTTTTCTTTTTTTTGTTACCAATTTTTTTTTATTTTTTTAACAAATGCAATAAAATCAACATTTGCTACTTAAGTGTTGTAGTTCGACACAGTATCAGTAGAGTACTTGTATAGAAGTAGTGGTAGAACGAGATATGGCTCACAGGAACGTTAATATTGGATAGTATTATTCTACTTTCTCATATATCAATGAGTACCTAACAAAACATGTACTGGATCTGTTTCTACTTGGGGTACAATTCAGTTGAAGCTGTCATACAAACACACTGCTTGATATTCGTCGTCTGGTTTATATTATTCTTTAGCAAACACAAGTCAGACTAAGAAGAAAATTCGGTCAATAATCTAAGAATTTTTTTGAAGAAAATAAAAATATTAAATATTAAAAAAAAAATATATAAATAAAGAAATTTTATTTTATAATGTTATTCGTAAAGCAGAAATTTTCAATAAATAGCTTCTTCTTGTTTTATTTAGATTTTTTTTGTTAAAGTTAAAGATAACCGCGGATGAAAAAACAATTTTGTTAGTACCATATATATTTGTGCAGTTATTATTTGAAGTTATTAACAAAGCGCTATCAGAATGACTGCCACAAATGTAAGTTTCTTATTAAAAAATTTCAAAAAAAATCAGAACTTGTTGTATTTTTTGACACTCGAATTAAAATCCATTTTCTTTTTCTTTCTTGATAAATTAATGCTAGAAACACAACTGGGACGAACGACGAATAATTCGCAACGAATATTCGTCGTCAGAAATAGAACACATTGGTATGTATGAGAATACACACAATCGTTGCGTAGACTGAAATTCGTCATGCGTAACGAAAACTGCGATAGGTTTATTTCTATTTCTTACGCAGACGAACGATGAATAAATTGGGACAGAGACAGCTAACCGCAGCTAAATCATGAAAGCTGTAAAGAATCACAGAGAAAACTCGCTTCTAATGCGAACTTGGCTAAAATTTGCAAAAATCGCGAAAATTCGGGAAAATTTTTAATATTTCAAACAAGCCATAAAATTGATTAAAAGTCTCTAAAACTATAAGGAATGGCAACAATTCGATAAATTCGCCAAAATTTGCTAACAGCGGCATAAAAACAATGTCTAATATTTTTTAAAAATCGTTATATCTGTAAAGAATCATAACTCTTATAGATAAAAATCGCTTATATCGCGAACATAGCTAAAATTCACAGAAATTGCAGTATTTAAACAAACGCAAAAATGTATTTGAAATCGCTAAGCGGCATGATAGCTAGGTCTAATCAGACAACTTACAGACACAAATCGCGAAAATTGCTGAAATTCGGGAAAAATTGCAAAATTTGAAACAAACCCAAAAACTAATTTGAGTTTGCTAAATCGAAATGGAGAACACCAAAAATGTTTAAGTTATCAACTTTCGAGTGGATTCGGATTCTAGAACACACCCAATTAATAGTTTTTTATGTTTTTATGTTGAAATATGGTCAACCTATGATTTGATAAATGTTAACAAACAAAGAAATTTTAATAAAATTATTGCTAGTTAAAGAAGATGAAAATGGATGAAAATGTTTATTTATTCAAGCGTCCAAGGTATTTATTTTTATAAATGAAAAAAAATTTAAGTCTTGTTAATACTTGGAATTTACGCACTTATTGTGTCTCATTTGCAGTGTTGCCACCTCACGTGTAATTACACATATTATGTGTATTATTTTTATTCATGTGTAGCCCATGTGTAATTGACTGCATGTGTAATTTAATAGTTTAACGTTTTGTAGCACTGATTTTTGTTATTATTTTTTCACAAGAAGTAGGTTTATTGTTCTTAGCAAAACTTAAAAATTTAGTTGGATCATTAACTACTTACCATTTGGCATTTAGATAGCTTTTGCCACAATATTATAACGACGATAAATCCTGGGTACATTATTCTTTTTTTTTTATTTCAAAGAGAGTGGTTCATCGACTGCAAAAGAAATGTTTGAGCTTCTCAAAAGCAGAATTAAAGAAAAAGGGATTCCTTTTGCAAATCTAGTTGGATTTGCATCAGATACACCTAATGTTATGCTTGGACAGTATAATTCAGAAGTTAAGTTGCTAAAAGACGAAAAGCCAGTTATTATTTTGATGAAATGCTCGTGCCACGTAATACATTTGGTAGCGTCGAAGGCCTGTCTGAACCTTCCAACATATTTGAAAGTTTTACGTTGTAATATTAGATCTTGTAACAGAAGTACATATTTACACTCTTACATTTTGAAAAATTTTAGCTTCATAGTAATTTGAGGACAGACTATTTTTGGAAAAAGGTTTTTTGAAATAAAAAATTCCTTTCGAGACAAATTATTTCCTACTTTGCAAATAGTTATTTTTGTTCTAATCTTTTAAATGTAAAATAAAAATATATTTTTTTTTTTGCATTAAATATAGCAACGATACGATTGTTGTAAACAAAAAGCAAATAAAGAGACATTTGAAAAATATATTTGTGTTGGACAAGTAAAAATATCCAAATGAAATGCAAGTTACATATCGTCACCTAAAATGCTAAGCCCTTTTGCAAATTCAAAATAAGAATTTTTGATTGAGTTTTGTTCGTTTTTTTATGTTCACAAACAATTTTAGATCAAAAATGGCGACTTTATTAAAGAAATTTAAACGCCAATTATACCTTGTTGTTATTGATTTTGTAAAGTTGTTTGCCTCAACTGTAAAAAAATAAAAAGTTTTGTTACGCCCTTTTGCATTTAGAGTGACGATATTTATGTTTATTTGCTTGCAAATAATAAGTTTTTTGGTATACATGCTGCTTAAAATATCAATTCTATTTAGAAAATTTAAATTGGTTTACGTTTTCTGAGGAACCAAATACGGGTTTAATTCCACTTTTGATTGAAATTTGTTTCTGTGAGATGCGTAAAAAGATAGCATGTGTAATTCGTATTTTCATGTGTAATTTTGGCATGATCCATGTGTAATTTACCATTTAGTTGGTGGCAACACTGCTCATTTGACGAATTTACGCAACGAATTCTTGCCGACGAATTCGTCGTACTACGCGAATTTCGTCGTTCGTCCCAGTTGTGTTTATACCATAAAACAAAAAACTTTGAGAATTTTTTCAATGTTTTTATATCAATGTAAATTAAAATACAAGAAAGAAAAGTTAAAATAATTTTAATGGATTTCTTAATTATCTTGTAATTTTTATTGATTAAAAAATCTTCAAAAGTTTAACATTGTAATGATATTATCCATTACGAGACTCAAAAGAAACAAAACACACAAACTCAAGGAAATGTTACAAGATTTTACTTTAAATAAAAAAGAGGATATTAATTCAATTGCAGCAGAATAAAAAGGAATAAAACAACGACAACAATTACAACAAGAAAAAAGCAACTTCACAGCAACAACAATAAAAACAAGAAAAAGTAAATAAATTTTAATTGGCAAATGAAAAATTGTGTTCATCGTATCACTCACTCTTCTTTTTCTTTGGAAATAAAAACAAACTTTCTACACAACAAGAACAACAAAATTTCAATGAATTCCAAGAAATCACATTTTGTGTTGAGCTCGTTGTTTGTTTTTTAACTGGGACACTTTTGCATACTACAAATAGAAAAAAAACGCTAGAAAATAAAGAAAAATTCAAACAAACAAAAATAGATGTGAGACATTTTCAATGTTTGGTTGAGAACGAACGAAAAAAAAAGAAAAAACGTATTTATTAGCTTAACAAACCAAAAACAAACTAATTGCTGGCAATTTGTAAATGCTAACGTGTTGCCAAATTCAAAAGCAAAACAAAAAAATTTTAAACTTTTTGTTTTTCAGTTCCACAATCGTTAAGATAGAAAATGCCAATTTTTTTCTGTTATTGAAATTTAAAATTTTTTTTAAAAATAAAACAATTTCAGCAAATCTGTTTCAATTAAAAATGTTAAATTATTTAAATTAATTTTATCCGAGAGAAAAATATTTTACCAAGTATATAATGATTAAGAAAAAGAACAACTTAAATCAGTCTTAATATAAAAATCGAATAATTTAATTAGAAAATTTAGATTTAGATTAAGGCAAACATAACCATTAAGACTAAAACTTCGTACAGATGGTGGTCAGATCTTACAATGTTGTAATTTTTCTGACAATGGTGCCGTTGTCAGATGTAATAATTTTACACATCTGCCAAATGAAAATGAGCTTACAATGTCCACACAGTTGCAAGACATGTTTAGGCATTTTTAATGACAACATTGTAAGATCTGACCACCGTTGTCTGTACGAAGCTTAAGTTGACTGCGATATCAAAAAGGTTTTTTTTGTCTAAACTCTAAAAAAAAGAATAAAGAAAGCAACTTGACTGTTATAAAAAGTGGCTACTGTTGAGATTTTAAGAGATTACGTCGTTACGTTATAAATGTCATAGTCGTTGACGGCGAATAAAATTTACTAAAATTGACAATTTTTCAAGGACAGCTGTGAAAGTATAGCAACTGGTGACTTAAAAAATCTTTCATTCCATATTTTTCAATCGAAAATTTCTCTTTTAAACAGTTCCAATCATTTCAACTGTATTAGAACGTTTATCCAACTATCAAAGAGCAACGTGAGCGTTCGTAAATTCATGATGTGCTAAAAGCAAATATTTTTCATTAACCTAGGTGGTAGGAAAAAAGAATAAAGTTTGAGCTAATTATATCTCCAATTCAAAACTTTTGGAACCCACCACGCCAAATGATACTTCAGTGATAAGACGAAAAACAAAAACAATTTTTTTTGTTAGTGGTCGTACACCACGGAAGACTTATTACTAAGCGAACAAAAAACGGATTGAATTGTTTTAAAGTTTAAAAAAAATAAAAAAAAAAGACTAACATTTTTTAGACCTGCAAATTTTTGTTTTCAATATGGAAAAATAAGTGTAATAAATTTAAAATTATATTAGTAACAATGGATTTTCCAAGAAAATCATTATTTATTTAATAAAAAAAAAAATAAAAATTGTAGTTCAAATATCTAAACTGCAACTGTGAACATTAAAGTCCAAATTCACCAAGTTCAATATAACTAGCCAGAGTTTAAAAAACTGCAGTTAAAGTAGAAAAACTGCCATTTCTTCAACTTCTTCATTTGTCGATGGCCAAATGAAGAAGTGGTCTTTAGCAAAGTCGTTTGAAATTGCATATTTTGAAGAATGTTGCGACCTAATATTTATAGAAACCCTTTTCACCTGAGGTGAAAAATATAAAAACAAGTTTATATCAGCAAATAGTCACAAATTTAAAAAGATAAAATATTTGGACTCAGAGCAATCGTAAGTCCTCAGATGCTCTGATCTCAGATGTTTTATTTTTTTTAGCATTAAATTTTTTACAATAAATTTTACTAAAATTTAAGAGTATTTAGTTGGCAGATTTGAAAAAAAAAATTGTTTTTGGGGCTTCTTTGGAACCAAATTTCCAATTTAGGCGTAAAATAAAAAAAAAACATCTGGATGCACTGCCCTTGGCAAAGAGTAATAGAAAGAGAGTAGTAGTTTGATTATAGGAGATATTTTTTAATTATTTAATAAGTTTGTACTAAAGCGGCCCATACACTTGCAATATTATAGTAGCTGATATTCGCCATATTATTTCCATTTTGTCCTATATTATACAATAAGTCGCACAATGGTTTCATTCATTTAATAAAAAGGTGAACTTAACCTATAGGAATAACATAAACAGCATTGTTGGTGTCAACACACATCACTTTAATTTCGTTGTGCAATAAAAATCAAAAATCTTTTGATTGTTGCCAATATATTGTTCCACCTTCGAATATCACATACACATTGGCGATATAATTATACAATACGTAAAATTGAACAATTTTATTGCAAGTGTATTAGCCGCTTAAAGATGCACATTTTGCTCTTAATTTTACCAATATTATGTATAATAATTTCTGCTTTAAATGACGTTTGTATAAGAAATCTTATATGGGCATTTCCATTTTGACGTGTCGTGATATTTGTAGCACAAAATGTAAAAAAATTAAATGACGAAGTCAAATTTGTAAAAAGGGTGTTTATATATACAAAGTAATGAAGTAGCTCTACATTCAGAAAAAAAATTACAGTAATCGACGCTAAGGATTTGCAGATATAAGCAAAAATCTGCCCTGGCGTGACGTTAAAAAAACGGAAGTGGGTTTTGATTGCATTACAAAACTGAAAAATACTGCGAATTGAGCAAGAAGTTTTGTACAAAACCTTTTTTAGTAAACTTAGAACTTATATAGATTTATTTTTCAAGCTATCAAATTTAAAAATCTTTGCTCGTTTTAAGGTAAATATGGGAATTTTCAGCTAAAAGTCTACTTTTTTTAATGTAACGCCAGATTGCAAATAAGGTTGTATTTTCGGACCATGTTGTTCAATCGTTTTCCCCTTTGTTACTTAATGTAGAGCTTGTTGCGCTTTACACCAAAATATAAAAAAGTAAACGATACATATACAATTTTTTGAGAAACAAATTAAAATACTTCTGGTGTTACGTGACAAAAAGTAGACTTTTCGCTGGAAATGTCCATATTTAATAATATTTTTTCATCGCATTAACGTACAACTGAAAAAATTTGCTTAGCCTTCGCCCATTCGTCTCCATGCAATAAAACTTTTGTTTTACAGCATTTAAGCATATTGTTTGAGTTCTCTCTTTCTTTTATTAACCAACTTCACAAAAATTTCATAAACAAACTCAAATGTTTCGCTGAAAATGTTTCATAATATGGACGAAGACTTATCTATTAGAGCAGAGTTACCACAAATATTTAACATACGCAAAATTTGTACATTTAAGTTTACTGAAAATTTCTTGGGATTATATCAAACTTAACTTTATCGTAAAATACCATTTTACAAAAGTCCCAGAGAAAAACTATTTTATGTTAAAAGACAATTTATGATGTCGAAAAATACAAATTGAATAGAAGAAAAATTTCTTTTCCATTTCCCAATGGATACTGTTCAAGTTAAGAAATAAATTCAAAAAAAAAAAAAAATTCAAAAGGAATGTAAAACTATTTAAAATTTACTGAATAAATATTGGATCACCACCATTTTATTTGCATTTTTTTTCTCTCATTCTTTCTTCTTTTTATTTAACAAAAATATAAAATTCAATCTAAAGTGTCACAAAGATGAAAGAAATTTATTTTTTCTTTTCGTCCATTTATTGCAAACACATTTAAATTGATGGAAATAAATTTAATAAAGATTTAAAGAAACGAACATAAAAAGGGATACAATTGTACTTAAGATTAAGTAAAGTAAAAGAAAAACTATTAAGAAGATAAAGAAAAAATTAAATTAAATGAAAATTATTGTAAACAGAAAACGAAGAAAAGTATGGAAATACACAAAAACCAATTTTTTTTTTTCAGCAGGATAACTCTTATTTACACTTGTTCTGCTTAAAATGGAGAAAAAAAATTACACAGGTTGACAATGAAAAAGTTTTTTTTTAGCCATTGAAACTGATTCATCTGTTTTATTTTTATGGCACACTGAAGACGAATATGAACTCTGTTTTCGCCCATCGCGTTACATTTATCAGCCGCCGAAAAGTTCCCGCTTTGAACTGTCAAAACACTCACGAATAAAAATGGGGCGAAAAAAAATTTTAACACTAAAAAACAATTGAATAGCAAAATGCAAAGAATAATAATAATAACATTTTGTTCTTGGCACATTTTTCCATTGTTTAATTATTTTGCTTTTAACATTTTTACAAAATAAACGATTTTTTTTCAAAGCTCGTTTGCAAACAACAAACATTAAAGTCGCACTTTACAATATATGGTATAGCCGACGGTTGTATTTTCGCCGCCGTCGTTGAAAAACTTTAAATTTTAGTAAATTTTTTTGTCGCCGTCAACGATATGTGTTACGGACGTTCTCAACGTCTGCAATGTCACAGCGGCTTCGGGTACAATGTTATGACAGTTATGACGTAACGACGTAATCTCTTTTGATAGTTTTCGACATGAGTAACAGACACAGTTTTTTCTCACTTTTCAAGAAACGATGGAATATTTTGTTTCACATCTTTTCGATGCGAAAAGTTCTCACTAAAGTTACAGAACATGGGTACAGGTTGCAGAAATGGCTTGAAAGTAGTAAACTTTGTGAATAACTAGTTAAACCACTCTCTGCTCTAAACATAAGTGTCTTTACCACAAAATATTGCCAGCGAGAGTAGAAAAAACTTCATTAAAGATGTATAGAAATAAACTCTTCCAATGAGGCATAAAATTAATGCAACAAAATCTTTTGTATCTCCCAAAGAATGCCCTTACATACACAAACTTATTTTTATTATTGTTGAAGGTTCATTGAAGTGCAAGAATTTTCTACACATTAACGTTCTCCAACATATTTTTAAACTATTTCCCGAACACATTCTCAGAAAATAAAATCCATGCAATGAGGCCAATCATGTTATACAGGGATTCTTAAAGTTTTGTGAATAGAAGTAAAGACCTTTACAAGCCAATGAAGAATATCATTGATGAATATGTATCAATATTCCGAATTTACAGTTCAAGAAAACTTTATTTATTTATTTATTTGTTTCCAATTCTATATACAAGACTTAAAGCCTCTTATTACGGTATAGACTATTTTTGAAGCAGAAACATTAAAAATTATAATTTGCAACTGATAAAATTTTATTAAAAAAAAAAAAAATTATTAAAATAATAGATTAAATTGGAAATTAACAAAATGATAACATTAAAGGTTATAAAAATTTAAAAAATAAAAATTTAAAATGCTTTTTTTAAAGCTCGATGCGTTACTACCCAGGAAAAACTTTTTGAATTTTGGTAATAGGTGGTAGTTATTTTATATGTTACCTGGTAAGTAGTTGTCATTACAATTGTCATTATTCTGAAAACTTCAATAAGTACTTACTAGTAATGACCTCAGCAACTACTTATTACTTCTATTATTTTCACTACTGAATATTGGCTTGCTAATAATCAGATCAATAACTACTTATTAGTTGTGTTGTTTTCAGTACTGAATATCTACGTACTGGTAACAAGTTCAATAACTACTTATTAGGTCTCTTAACTAGTGATTTTTTGGCTTTTAGTAAGTATTTTGTAAGTACTTACAATTCAACTTACTTGGAGTTAAATAATAACTAGATACTTTTTGACTTCTAGTAAGTGTGTTGTAAGTACTGAATTCTGTGGACACCTCGAACAAAAATAAGTAGTTATTCAGCCGAAAAATAAGTAGTGTTTATTTTCTCCAACATTACCTCCTAACTTACCAGGTAAGTAAAGTTTTTGCTGGGTAATTATTTGTATATTATGCGGGAGTCGATTCCAACGACGAATTGCATTAAGAAAAAATTGCCAGTCGGTGTCTAAACAATAAAATTCTTTTACCTCTAAAAGAGCTAGATATGGTTAAGTGGTTATTCAGATGTAGTGGTTGTTGCGTAAACACGATTTTGTGCATTAATATCAGTACCCTTTTTTTGAGAAGGTCATCAAACTGAATAACAAATAATTTTACCGTAAAAAGAGAAACAGAATTAAACCTTTCCACGCCACATACATGTCGTACAATACTTTTAAATACTGAGTTTAATTTTCTTGCACTTGCGGCATCACATTTGGCAAATAAATCGCATCCATACATCAGAATTGGCAATAAATAGGTTTTGGCAAGAAGTATTCTTATTTTGATAGGTGCACAACACTGCGTTTACCAGAGAGTTCTAAGCATGGAATACGTACGCCCACATGCATAATTAATATGGTTGCACCATGTCAGATTCTTATTAAAAATAATACAAAGATTTTTGCTGTATTTACCCTTTCAATACGTTCATTACTAAGAAAATATCAGGTTTATGATCGGTTATAGTACTTCATTTTTGGCTGACAAGATATTTAGATTTTTTTTGGGTTGATACTTCTAAGCCCATTAGTACCCAGCAAAAACTTTACTTACCTGGTAAGTTAGGAGGTACTGTTGGAGAAAATAAGCTCTACTTATTTTTCGGCTGAATAACTACTTATTTTTGTTCGAGGTGTCCACAGAATTCAGTACTTACAACACACTTACTAGAAGTCAAAAAGTATCTAGTTATTATTTAACTACAAGTAAGTTGAATTGTAAGTACTTACAAAATACTTACTAAAAGCCAAAAAATCACTAGTTAAGAGACTTAATAAGTAGTTATTGAACTCGTTACTAGTAAGTAGATATTCAGTACTGAAAACAACACAACTTATAAGTAGTTATTGAGCTGATTATTAGCAAGGAAATATTCAGTAGTGAAAATAATAGAATTAATAAGTAGTTGCTGAGGTCATTACTAGTAAGTACTTATTGAAGTTTTCAGAATAATGACAATTGTAATGACAACTACTTATGTAACATATGAAATAACTACCACCTATTACCAAAATTCAAAAAGTTTTTCCTGGGTAGTAGCCCATTTAAATGTTTTAATTCAGTATTCAGAGTTAAGATACATTGTTCGATTTCAGTTATAATTAAAATTTGTTTTTTTCCAGACTTTTTCGATTCCCGGGAAAGCGGGAAATTTTTTTAAATTTCCCGGGATCCCGGAATCCCGCTCCATATAAATAACACAAAGTAAATTTTGTTTTTAATTAATGAAAAAATTAATTTAAGATTGAAATAGGAACTTGAATTATTATTACCTCAGGCTTTTATAGAATAAACATAACAATTTAATTCATAAAACAATAATTAAAACAAAATAAAAATTGAGGTACTCAAGATATCAGATCAAAAAGTTAATTAATAAAATAGATGAAATATTTTAAATAAATATATAACATTTTAACGGCTTAGGAAATAACTTTCTGACATACTCAAAGCGCTTAGTAAGTCGTCAAAAAGCATATTTCTGATTTTATTTACGAATTATCACGTTATCGAAAAATTTCGTTCATTTTTTATCGAGGTTGGACAAATAGTCAAATGCATGTCAAGGTTTTTCAATTTGTATGTTGTAGTATCTTACACGAGTCTCCAAAATGGTATTTTATTTCGGTTTCCCCGCACTTCACTGTTATATAAACCAACACAAATTGAAAAAATTTGTGTTTATCACCTAATAAACATATCGCTCCTTCATTGCATCATAGTCATATCTCAAAAAATCAAAAATTTTAAGTTACTTCAGCAAAGTTTTCCTTCACACCTTCTCGTATTATATCTCAAACTGAACCGAAGTTATAGCAAAATATATCTTTAAATCGGTACATTTTGAAAACTTTAATCGCATTTTGCCAAGATCGTTTGTTTTTGTAGATATGACTATGTTGCAATAAAGGAACGATATGTTTAGGTATCTTCTATTTTTAAGACTTGTTCATGGACAATGAAACTTTACTGCCTGCATCTTATTTTGAATTAATGAACTTTATTAACTCTTCACTTTACTAAATTTAATAATTATCAACTGTTGCACTGCCCATTCTGCTTTTAGTAGATTTATTGCATCAGGAGACATTGATTTCAATATGTACTCACTTCTTGTAACCCGCAACCCATCCACAGATGCTAATTTTTAGAGAATAGAAAACTAAATTTTAAAGTATAAATAACTGTTTTCTGAAATTATGAGGAATTTTTTATTTCCCGGGATCCCGCAAGAAAAATCCCGGTTTTGTAACGTACAGACAAAACGCGTCACTTTCGGGACTAAGACCCCTGTCATACTCGGCAAGTTACTTGTTGACGTCAGCGGTAAGGTCGAGGTAAGGAAAAAAAATTTAGTACAGACTTTGTTGTACCCGGCAAGGAACTTGCGCATCTAACTCTCCGAGTCTGAAAGGGGTCATAGGTAAAGTTATAACTTTGAAATAAACAGGAATTAATGATAAAATGAAATGTTGTCTGCGCACGAGCAAGGGTTTCTGCACTTCGCGACTTTTTCATTCGTTTTAGTAAAGTTGAAGTTTGAAATTCCAGTTTCACTTTGGAATGGTAATTCAGGCTGCAAGCAGTTGCAAGATTTCTTGTTATAAATAAAACACACTCAACAAAACTTTTTTTAGACAAAACTTGGCGAAAAAAAATTATTTCTCTTTCTCTTAAAATTAAATTGTTTCGAAAGACATTGACGCAAGCTCGAACAGAGTTTTATGGCTGTATTCACAAAAAGTTTTTAAATTTAATAATGGTTTAAAGAACAAATTTACTATGAAAATTATCCTTAATAAACGTTCGATAAATTTAATATTCGTTTATGAATACGGGGGTTTTATTTTTAAAAGAACATTAAGAAACTTAGGGATTAAAAATTTAAATTTTGTTTACAAGTTTTCAGTATTATTTTGTTTCCAATAAAAAATATGCAAAATATTTATTGTAAAAACTAACTTATCTAAAACGAAATGAAAAAGTTCATTTGTTTCACTAAATTTCAAAGAAATATTTAGCATCACGCCAAAAACGTAAAGCTCCTTAGCAGTGCAGTCACACGATCAAGATTTTCTTGATAGTTTTTTACATGTACTGTTTGTCAAAATTTCCAAAAATTTAAAGTTGTGACGTAGGCTGCATTCAATTTTTGAGCAATTTTCTTTCAAGATGTCACCAACAAAACAATTTAGCACTAAAGGCAAACGTAATAATTTTGCTCACTTAACTTGATATCAGCTGTTTTCTTGAACGTAAATTGAAACACTCACTGGAAAGAGAATTTTAAAGGCAAGATCGTATCAATTTTTAAAAGTATGAGTGTATTGGTAAAAAAGTGTGAGTGTATTAAAACTTGATAGGCAAAACTTGATCGTGTAACCCTCAAGAAAGCAAAAATTTAAAGCTCTAAAAACAAATTTTTCATAATTTTGTTGTTGCTTTCTACAGAAATTCATATTGACATTAAAAATTTCAAACGCTGCATATCTTGTGGCATTGAAATATTTTTGACTCTGTTTTGGCTTTCAATCAGCGTTTAAAAATATGCAGTCAAAGTAGGAAAACTGCCATTTCTTCCACTTCTTCATTTGACATTGGCCAAAAAAGAAACTGTTACTTTTACTTCCGATTCATTAAATGTAAGCAGTCGGTGTCATACAAACTCAAAGAGCGAAAATCTGTACACAAATTTTCGTTTTTTGCTTGACAGGTTTTGGTTTCGACTGAAGTTTTTTTTTAACTATTTTGCCTCGCGTTGCGTTAGAGATTCTCTTTGATGATAAAATAAATATTTATACTTATATGATACATGTCACATAAAGTACTTTAAGCGCAGAGCGAAGCGAAAAGTAAGGCAACTTTTATCTTTTTGCGCGCTTTGACAGTCTGCTAGTATAAATTTTTTTATATATTTATTTTAAAACAAATAATGCGTGAGTTTGTTTGTTGTTTGTGACATGCACCTTTTGCTTTAAGCTTTTCTGTCTAAGTAAAAAACGTCACGCAAGGCGAAGAAGTTGTATCTGACACAGCCCTTAGGGCCTAAATGTTGTATTATACTGAACAGCAGTTTATTTTCTACAAAGAGTTTTACTTTTATTTGAAGTGTGATAGATAGGAAAATGTAATGTTTACATTTTTGGCAAGTTGGCCAAAAATCATTGTATTTGGTGAGAGCAAAACTTGTAGAATAGAATGAAGGGCGTTTAAGGTCTTATTTTTATAATATAACTTCGATTGTATGGGATCTACAAATCGTCAAATATCAACCGGTTGATAGATTACTACCACAACTTACGAATCAATTCACATCAGAGGATTTGCGCTACTATGTACTTCAACTGAAATTATTTGCTGGGTAATAAAGATACTTATATGAAATCAACCAAGCACATGTTATAAAAGTATGTTTGGCCAAATAAGAAAATAATAGACGACAGTAAAAAAAACAAGAAAAAACTCAATAGTCTAGTAAAAACTTGCAATAAAAAACGTACTAAAATTTTTGTAAGAAAATATTGAAGTGGATCTTTTATACTTAAAAGTCAAGTACAAAGCAAATTTACAGACATCATTGTGCAAAGATGTTTGATTGTTACACAATTTATGTAGGAGCATCTTTGAGGAATTTAAGGTTAAACGAATTCTTTGTAACAGGAAAATGTTACTTGGTACAATTTTCAGTAGGAAGGCATAACAAATTTGATATTTTTAAACTGAATTTAAAAAATCTTGTTAAAAATTTAAGCCTTAGAAAGGCACCTTTTTAATTTCTTGGTGAGATACACTTTAGTTCTGAAATTCCGACTGGGCTCTTTATGGGGCGAACTGAAATTAAAAACAACTTATTTTTTTTGTTCTGGTGTTTTCAGTTCCTAAATGTTTTCGTATGCCCTTAAGGCTAGTTTACACGTTATTACAATGTATAACAACATTGCAAAAATGATGTAGAGTCAGAAAAATCTTACCATGTAAAAGAGAAATGTATTGAGTAGGAGAGAGTACGAATACAAAATCTGACAAGCGGTCGGTATATGTTTTTTTCTAAGCCATTTTAGAAACTTATGTATGTATTCTCATCGGCACTGCGAAATATGGCCCCAGGAAATATGGCCCCAAAAATAAATGAAAATTGACCCCAAATTTGGGGCTATTTTTCATAGTGCAATATGACCCCATTTTTTTAAGGAATAATTACCCCAAAAAATTGAAAAATAACCTTAAAAATAATATGAAATATGACCCTAAATTTGGGGTAATTCTTCATTATGAAAAATCACCTCAAATTATAATGAACTTTAACCCCAAAAAAGAACACAAAGAAAGTTATATTAAAAACTGTGGGTGGAGTTCATTAGCCGAAACTAAAAATCCCAAATTTTGAATCAAAATCCGAATAATTATACAGTTTTGGTTTTAAAATCGTACGGTTGGGCTTTCGGCCATGCGCAAGGATTTGTTCCTCTATGGTATAACGAACACTGCCTTTGCTTACTAAAGTTTTACGTTATAGCCGGCCTCTCGGCCGGGCGCAGGGATTATCTTCTCCATGATATAACGAACAGTGGCTTCGCTAACTAAAGCTTCTCTTTTTAGCCGGTCTTCGGCCATGTGCAAGGATTTTCTTCTCTTTAACATAACAAACACCGACTTCTCTAACTTAAGCATCTCTGCATAACCGGCAAGGATTTGTTCCACTTTGGTATAAGAATTCGGGAGTTTTATACTATCCGTAGAAGCTTTTACATAAAATTTTATAAAATTTGTGTAAAAATGTTTGGGGAGATATTTTATTTCTTAAAAATTGCATTTGTTTTTATTAAACGAAAAATAGTCCCAAAGTAAAAATTGTGATTATATTTGGTGCCATTTTTCATTCCTTGATATTTATTGGGGTGATTCTTCATTGCACTTAAAATGCGAAAACACCCGAACGAAAAAATGAAAAATGACCCCAAAAAGACAAAAAAAATTACCCAAAACTGCGTGTTGTTGTGTCACATGTAAAATTTTGGGGCCGTTCTTCACTTTCCTTTTGGGGCCATATTTCCTGGGGTCATTTTGAGCACCGCCTTCTCATCACACAAGAGGTGTATTTTAACAGCATATATTGAAGGTGGCAATATTTTTATACAACTACAAAAACAACTAAAATCAACTCAGGAAATGTTCATGTTCTTTTTGTAAAAATTGTAAAACTGTAACCATCTGCTTTTTGTTATTAACTCATCTGTTTTATATTTATCTGTACTTTTATTTTTACCATCCGTGTAAACATGAAATATAATTACAACAGACTTTTATTATTTGTTTTAAACACGGAGAGAATTTCGTATTATTTTGATTCTATAAAGTCGTAATACACTGTTTCACCTTTGAAGAAAATTTTTTTCCCCCATAAATCCGATTTTTTTATCCCCAAAAATTAAATAAATAAAAGGTAATAACCAATCCCACTTTTTTAATGATTTAATATGTAGGGTATAGTGTTTACCATTATAGCTGCTTGTCTTCTTTAATATTCCATACATCTACATAAGTCGAATTTTATTACAATTTTTATATATACGGCTTCTTAAGTCTTTGTGTATTTGAAACTTTTTTTAGATGTCTACTACGGATGCACTCACAAACATCTATTCGATTATTTGATTTGTTAGTTGTTCTATTATACCCGTATAATAGATAATCAATATTTATTGAAGAAATATGACTTGAATCATAATTTTTTTTTTACTTAAGTGTTGCAACTGGTTTTTGGTTAGACTTTGGAAAAAAAGGGAAAAGAAGTAGTTTACATTCGAGAAGCAAAAAATGTTAAAGGAAAAGGATAATAAACCAAATAAAATTCATTATCAATGTTATAAAATTTTTTGCAAAACACGCTAGTTTTCAGTAAATTTTGATTATGAGCCAATTTTAAAAATGTTTTGTTAAAAATGGCTTTTATCTAACTTACACAGAAAAAATTATTTTTCGAATTCAAACAAAAAATTTGTAGTATCAAAACATTTTTTGTCTGAAATCGGTCCTACAAACAAATTCGCATATTCAAACAATTTATTTGCATTTTGTTTACTAAAAAAAACACTGATTTTTTCAAACAAATAATTTACAGAATCAAACAAAAAGTTTACTGATATTCATATAAATTTCAAACAAATAATTTTGCTGAATCAAACAAAAATTTTTTGCACAAGCAATGACGCGCACCCAAGCTATCACTGAAGGAGAAGATGAAGGCAGAAGCAGAGCGCGCGGCTGGCTTTGAGACACATGTTTTGTTGGAATTATTTTTGAACGAAGTCTTGTTTATACACACAATGTTTTTCTTCATTACTCACTGTTGCTGTATCCTTTCCTTGGCTAAAGAAGAAGAAATGTAACAAACAACGGCAGCAGACCGTCTCGATATGTTTTTCGTCATCATTTTATTTTTGTATTTGATGTATTTAAGTAAACAGTTTTCAAAAATTGAATACGGGATTTTGTTTTTCATTCTTTTTTTTCCAACTTTGAAACCAACCAAAAATTTATTTTGTTTCTTATAATGTTGTTGTTGTTTCTGTTGTTTAAAAATAAATTTAACCTTTTTTTTACCTGATATTTTTTTGTTTTTTTACTAATAACCTCGTCGCGCTATTTTATCATCTTTCTTCTTGTTGTACTTTTTTAAAGCGTCCAAAAATAAACTGTATGTGTTTTGTGTTGTTGTTCTTATATTTCACATTAAGAAGTGTTGCTTACGATCAAATAAAAAATGCAAAAAACGACAACATTAAAGAGCGTTAAATATTTCATACAAAATTATGAAAAATTGAAACCAATAGCGCGTATATTATATAATTGAAAAGTTGTCAACATTTTTGTTGGTTAAATAAAAATCAAACAAAAATATTAATTGAATCAGTAAAAAAATTTGTAGAAATTAAAAAAAATTTCAAACAATCGTTTGTTTGAAAATAATTCGGCAATAATTTTTTCTGTGTATATTCGTGTTTAATTGTTATTCAAGTCTGTAATTATCCTCGACTTGCGACAAAGACTAGATTGGCTTTCCAATTGCCCGAGACACTGACCCTCAACGTGACATAAATTGTTCACTCAACATAACTTTTTTGGTTTTTCAACTATTTCAGAAATTTAGCTTCTAGTGCACAGTGGGACAGACTGTATATTTAAGTGCTAATTGTTTCAGACTAATCGATATATTCATGAAAAAGATTGCGACAAAGTGTAGAACTTTAATATGTTTCGTAAAATTATTTAAAATTTAATAGTTGAATTTGAATTTTAGACTTTTGGCCAATTTTAGCAAGTTCATTTGCTTAACTATTATAATTTTTAAAAAGATATTTGTAACTGGAAATTAAAGTATTAGTTAGTTTAAACTGACCATAGGTGAAATTGGCCGTTAAACGTCAAATTTTAACTGGTACATTACAAGAAAAAACGAAGCATCTGAACGTATGCGTGTTTTCGAAAACACACCAAGAGAAAATATGAATATTGTTTCAGGGACATGTCGCATAGTCTATTTTTTTAAGGGATATAGAAAAGGTTTGATCCACCTTAAAAGTAACCAGTTTTTCAGATCGATTTTAGTCACTCACCTTTTATTCTTATAAAGGATGATTTAATTTCTTTTAATTAAAACAAACATTAAGCTATGATATCGATAACACGTTTATTTCATTAGACATTATGTGCAAAATACAAAGTCATTCAAATGACCGCCTTTAGATTGATTGCCGCTGTCGACCCTTTTGAGGTAATTTTCGACCAATTTATGCAAATTTTTGGCGCGTAGACACGGTCATCGACTTAACCCAGTCTAACGCCGTCAAATTGCATGATCTTGGTGGCCAATTGACGTCGCTCAAACGTGAAAATAAAAAAATCGGTCGTGTTGTATGGCTCGTGTCACCGTCTTGTTGAAATCACTTGTCCAGTTTAGAATCTTCAATTGCAGGCCATAATGAGCCGTAAGATATGCTCAGTTGCTGAGAACGCCGGGGAATTGAGAAATTCGAATTATCCGCCACACTTTCTATAACAGAAGCGATATTTTTGGCATTGCGCACATTGAGATAACGCACTGGCCAGGCCATATCTGTAACGCTTCCAGTCTCTTCAAATTTATTTGTAATCTTGCCAAGCCCTTGAGCAGAAGGTCGATTATGATGATTATAATTACCCTGCAATGCTCAAAAAGTGTGCTACATTTAAGCCACTACTTTTATGGTAAGTTTAAATTACTTCTGTGCGTTTTCGGTTGTTGAAAAATCAATATTCGTAAATGGCAAGCCTTTCGCATAATAAATGACACTTCACGTAAGAGATATTTAAAAGCTGACAGCCTTGCCAGCAGTGTTGCCAAAACTTGGAGACCAAAAATGGCTAAATTTACGGGAAAAAATGGCTAAAAAAATGGCTAAAAATGGGCTAAAAAATGGCTAAAAGCTTTTTTAAATAAAAACACATTAAAATTCAATAACACAACAGAAATAATTCATTTAAAGTTGTTACGATGAAATTGTTAGTTAAGATCAATTTCTGAAATAAGAATAAACGTTATTTAATATTCTGAAAGATATTTAAAAAATAAAATCATCGATAAATGTTATGTCGTTATTGATCATCTCATGGGAATCATTTGTGCCTATTAGTTTTAAGCAATTTTAAGGTAAATAGTAACCACGACAACATTTACCCAACCTTTTGATTCCAGATCTACAATAAAAAACAATTTAGAAAATATAGTCGGTCAACCCCGACTAATGATACCCTACACCTCATTAGAACCTGTGTACCAAATTTTATTAAATGATCTGCAAGTGAAAGAAAGTGGTTCTGAGTCAATCGTTTATAGCGATTTTCAACATTTGTAAAAGTTGTGATTAAAATTATAGCCGTTTTAATTATTTAAAATGTTTATTTTGCTTTTATATATTTTTATAATAAAATAAAAATTATTCTTTTAAAAGAAAAACGGCAAGAAAAATTTTATGGCTAAACCAGTTGAAAAATGGCTAAAAAAAATGGCTAATGGCTAAATGCATTTTTTAATGGCTAAATCTAGCCACTAAATGGCTAAATCTAGCCACTAAATGGCTAAATTGGCAACACTGCTTGCCAGACAATCTGCTTAAAACCCACTAAATAGATAGTCCTATATTATAACATTTTTAATATTTATTTAAATTTGCTAAAAAAAAAATTATAAAACCAAAAAAAAAAAAAAAAAAAAAAGGTTAGATTATCAATTTTTTAAAAATGTTATAAAAAAAGCTTTTATTTTGTTGGTGCTGGAATTATATGCAAGAATAAGAATTACAGAATAGACAATTGCTTAGATAAGGGTGCGTGTCTTTTAGCCTTTAGTTTGTACTTGAAATTTTTAAAAATTAACAGAAAAAATTTGATTTTACTAAAAAAAAATGCTTTTCATTCAAAAGATCGATAAACGGCATTAATAATATTAAATTCTTTTGAGCATCCAATTTTTGCCCACTTTTTCGAGTTATAAGAACGAATAACACAAACAATCTTGGCCTACAAGTCGTCTATTGTTGCTGGTTTATCAGAGTAAACCAGACACTTTACACACCACAAGAAATAAACGAGAGGTGTTTAATTGCAAGCCATTGCACAGAAAGAAAAAAACATTTAATACTAACTTTAAGTACGAGTCCTTCACAAAAATTTAAGTACGACTAAAGCCACGGTCACATTTGGCAAATATTTGACGAAAAAATCGTGACCAACAAGCAAACTTAAAATTAATTTTTTTAATTTCAATATTTATTTTGCTTATAATACCACATCTTACAAAAAACAGTTTATTAATATGTCTAGCAGTATAATAAGTTTTATTTTGTGATTTTAAGACCATGTTAAATCTCACTAACTATTTTCAAAAGCAGTGGTAATGCTTATTTGTCAAATATTTGATAAGTGTGACCGTAGCTTCACTAAAACTTACTTAAAACAGTCCTAAATGGAATTACTTTCGAAAATCAACCCCGGAATTTCTTAAAAAAAGTACCAAATTCTTAAACCAAGTAAAAAAATATATTAAAAATTTTTTTGTAGTGCCATTCTGTGCAGGGCTGCCAGGTCCTTTTTTCCTTGTCCCCAAAAAATTAAAAAAATTCCGAAAAATCTCCAAATTTAAAAACAAAACCTTAAATAGTTTTTTTTTTGCGGATTATATTTAAAATTTAAAAAAAAAAAATAATAAGAAAAATTATAATAAAAAAATCCCCAAATAAAATTTTTTTGAAAAAACATTTTTTTATTGTGCTTGTAGCGACTGGGTTCGGCATGTTTTTTAAATCCTTTTTATGTGATTCCAATGAGGAATTTTAAGCAAAACAATATGCTGTTTTTAAAGACGAATGAGCCAAATTATAAGAATTTGAAGCTTGTTCAATCTGTTTTAGCCATCCCTTAAATCAACAATAATAATACATATATCCGTCATGTATTTAGTAGTAGTTCTTTTTCCTAAATTGTGTTATATTGTCTTTCATATTTACTTATTTTCGGTGAACACATATTTGCTTGTAAATTGTTTTAAAAAAATTTTTAAATTGTACGTGTTGTCAACGGTATTAGATTTTTTTTTAATTATTTTTTTAAACACTCTCTCAAGAATAACAACATAAGTTTATTAAGAATTTTTTGCACACTCATCAAAAATGGTAATCTTAATTAGGACCCCTCACCGTATTAATTGTTGGAAAGAGATTGTTAAAAGTTTTGCTCCTTTTTTGATACAAAGAAATTAAGCGTAAATAATAAAAACGGAAAAATATATTAAAAATGAGTAAAATCCCCAAAAAATCCACGAATTTTTTTTTTGGAAATCCCCAAAAAAATCCTTATTGCTCGCATGAAATCCCCAATTTTGGGGATAAATCGCCAAGTCTGGCAGCCCAGACTATGTGAGTAAAATTACAAAGTGAGCGCTTTAATCTCAGATAACTTATCAAAGTTTGTTGAAGACACAAAATCAGCAGAATGAGACAAAACCCTATTATTTTCATGTTTAAAAAGTAAAATTGAAAAGTATTGCTTCTCATTTAGTTTATATTTTCTGGTATATATGTACATTAAGTTTTTCAAGTAAAAACCATGCCGTAAAGGATTCTGTTTTAAGTTTTTCAAGTACGAATTCGGAATTTAACCAACTTTATAATACTTGAATCAAGCGCATTTTGATATTAAATCAATCTAATTTTCGGATTATTGTTAGTACGAAGTCGGAATAAGTTTTTTCTTTTGAGTGTGTAGGTCTATTGACAGGTTTATTACTCTAAATCCACTAAGTTCATAATTTGTATCTCAATAAAAGTTGCGGTCACCGTATTGTACGAAGCAACATCCTGTTGAAACCGCATCTCAGTCGGACCAATGTCATCTATATTCTTTCATACAAAACACCATTAATCATGGTGCGGTTATGACCTTCATTGGCCGCTAACTGAGCCTCAGCTTGATTTTTGTAGGAGAAGGGCCCGATGATATCACCAGCGTTTTAACCGCGCTAAACGGTTTATTTTTCTGAATGTAATGGATTTCTGTTTATTAGCCAAAAAATTAGATTTTTATTCTTAAAAGTTGATTAGGATAATTTGGTAGCGTCGAATCTACTAAACTCATAGTGGTTTGCTTATGCATGCAAATTATCAATGCCTACAAGTTACAAATCTTTTGGCAGCACTGTCGGATTTCAAAAACATCCTTTTGTATAGCAATTACCAGCCTCAGATGAAGACCTTAGAGCTAAATTTCTAAAAATAAAATGTAATACTTGAATTTGCAATCCAATTTTTGGCAAGAACAGAAATTTTCACCATAAAAACAATATGCGTACTTAAATAAAAGCTAAAATTTATTTTTAAGTACCTGGAAACCTTCAACTATTTTAACAAAATGCTATTGAATTTGTCTTTATCTGGGTAAAATTTTGTTTTAGTTCAAAGAAACTGAATTGCCGTGTTTTAATTAGGATCATGAGTAATTCCTTACCCTTTACTAAGCGGTTGTCAGTAAAACCTCTTTTGAAAAAATAAGCTTAAAGTCACGCCTCATTAAACATCTTTCTTCAATAATTTAAATGATTTCGATACAAAATAGTTTAATCTTTAAAATTCCCAGCGACAATTAACTCATCCAATCAATTTCATTTGCCTATAAATCTATATTAATTTGTTTAATTATTCTAATCCGCCTTTTGTATTTCTACTCATTTTTATTTAATTATGTTTGTATGTCAGATTATAATTTTGTATTTATATTTTGTGTGTATCTTGTATAAACCCAACTGCATAAAGAAGGAGTATGGAGGCCTTCTAGAAGGCCTCTCTACTACTCCTTTTGGATGTACAAGACCTGCTCGCTCCATTCCATACTCATATCTTTTTTACACACGTTGTCATTGCAGAGTAGGTCATCCGCTCTCGCTTCTTTAGCAGGTACATAAGAATGGTAACGGCATCAAAAAAAAATAATTATTTCGTTTTTAATTGTGCAAAAAAAACAATACAGAATATACTACTCCTTCCTTGCTCCTTTCTAATAGAAGCGAATGTAGAATGCGTATCTTATCTTTTAAACAAAATAGCCGAGGCCTTCTATAAGACCTTCTTTAACAATTGGATAAGAATATTTATTGAATTAAAACAATTGTTAAGCTAGCCTTTAAAAAGGCCTAAAGAAAGAAGGTCTTCTAAGTTTTCCCGCTGGGTATATACGTTATGTATATGTATATATTTCCTTATTTACTACCCCTGTTTTTATTTCGATGTTGTTTTTTTACTTCTTTCCTTTAAGTCATATTGTTTGATATCAAAGTAATTAGGAATTTATGATTAATTAACTTGAAAATTGTGTTGCTTTGCTACGTTTTCATGCTAAGAACCACCACATCTTATAACCAAATGCTCTCAGTTGCCTTCATAGAAATACATTAAAATTTGTTTTAACACGCACACCATTATGTATTTAGTTTCAATAAAACATTGACACTAACTAATATAGCTGAATAATATTGCTTTTAGATGTTTATTACTATAAGAATAATACGGCTGATGAGGAAACAAGGCACAAAAGCCTTAATAGATAAACCATTTATTAAAAAATTTAATTCCAGAGATGGGATAACATTGTGGTACAATTGATAGATCTAGTGAAAAAGTAAGCAGTAATTTTTTTTCTTTTGTTTAAAATTAGCTAAAATTAAAATTTGCTTACCCTTTAATACACTAAATGTTTTCACCCTTTGTGTTAAGTGTACAATTCTGATTTTGCAGTTCAAAGCGGGAGTATATTTTTCGTATGTATTGTAAATTAATGAATCTGATGATTTAAACAAAGATTGTTGTGTTTTGGTAGATTTATCACACGGTCTTACTACAGATTTTTGTGTGAGTTTTCAGCCACAGCGTAGGTCATAAAAGTTTTATGAATGTTTTTGTCGCGGTGTTGTAAATGTAAGTACGCTAACTACCTTTATAAGATTAACAAGGTCTACAACGGTACTTAATTATTAAGCCTGAAAACAGCTACTTTTATATTCGAATTAGGCTTTGAACTAACCTTAAGGTGATTTAGCTTTTACTGATGTTATATTTGTATTTGTTTTTTATTTTATTTTAAAGTTTAGAATTTCTCAAAATTCGGCCACATTCCGAAACTTTTAGTTTAGATTTTGCATAGTTAAGAGACGTTCCATTTCAATATACTTTGTTTTTACTTCCAGTCAAACAAAATTTTCTATATGCTTTAAAGTTTTAACATCCCTGCTTTAAAAAATTATATCTTTCTTTATTCTAATTACCCTGTAGCTCACAAATAGCAGCCAAACAAGCTTTAAATTTATCGAAAATAAATGCTTTAGGCCATAGTTTAATCACAAAGTATGGATTAAAAAACCCATATTATGGCACTCAGAATGGCTACAAACAAACAATTGTTCCAAAAGCTATAACCATATTATGGTTACCTCCAAACATGTTATGGTTAATATTTATTAAAAATTATATGTTCGAAATTATGTTATTTTAAAACATATATGTTTTACTATAGTATGTTTAATTTTAAATTTAAAATAAGATGTTTAAAAAGCAACAAGATTCTGGTCGTTTGAATTTTTCTTGGTTTGCGTAAAATTCTCATTCATTTTATTTTAATTATTGATTCAAATGCATAAATTTACGTAGAATAAACAAGTAGAACAGAAAAAATGGTTCTGACGGTCGTCACAGGCTGGAATATGAAACAAATTTTTTATAAAAGTGGTACATAGTTAACACCTATCAGGAATACAAAATTAAATAAAATTATAATTTGACACTTAACAAACAGTTTGAGAAAATGGCTGATATAAATAACCATATTATGGTTTACAGTGGTCAGTACTAACAATAATATGGTTACTTTTGCCGAAGTTCTGCGAAATTTTGACCATATTATGGTTAATTTTAAACATAATATGGTTAGTTTTGACCATTTTTATTGTTAATATTGACCAAAATATGGTTAATTTTGACAATATTATGGTAGATTTCGGGAAAATTTTTGTTGATTTTAACCATATACTATGGTCATATTTAAATATAATATGATAACCTGCTAACATAAACATTGTTAAAATCCAACTGTAGTATGTTGCTCGTTTTTTCTACTTGTATGGCGGATTAAGCTCAATTGTGATTGACCGTAGCGTTGGCACAGTAATCTGTCAATTACATGCAATAAAGATGAATTCGAAAAAGTAATGTTCCTAATCCTTTTGAAAAAAAATTTGCCATGTGAACTAACGGGTATATACCGCACACTTAAACAAGTGTATTTGTTCGTTTAACATTTCGTGAGGGTTGAGTAGGTGAAAAGAGTGCGAACGAAAGCAAAAATAGCAACAAAGTTAATTGAGTTATGCTTCACTTAATTGAGGCTTTTCTAAAGGCGTTTTCTTAGTTATGTACGTAAATATGTGTATGCAAGTTCAAAGATATGTATGTATATATAAATTATACTAGTATTTGTGCAAGTGTGGTATATTTGCAAAAGTTTAAATGCAGGAATTTATACACTGTGGTAGTTACTATAAGATGACAGTTAAAGGACTTTAACGTGTTTCTGGCAAGAAATAGTTATCTCGAAGAAATTAAAGACAGAGATGATTATTTTGTATAGAAAGTTTACAAACTTTTAAAATTATGTATTTCAAAAAAACTGATGTATCTACACGAAAAAAGAATTCAAACTTAAGAGTTCGAATGAAAGGTGTTTTTTTCACAAATTGTTTTTCTTTAAGTGTACATCTTAAATTGGTTTGCAATGAACTTTAGATAACAATGTAGTCAATTACACGAGGAAATTTTGACAATTAACATATACAATAATATAATCTAATTATAAATTACTTTAGAACACTTTTGTAAATACATATAAATGCATATGAATTGCTAAATACGTTGTAATTAATTCTAGCGAGCAGTCCTTATTTTGCTGTTGTTAAATCATTATAAATAGCAAAATGTCAAATTTGTATTTATTTAACAACTTAAATTTTCTTTTTTGCAATATCTTTATTATAGATGAATTGCTGTTCTCTTTTTGGCTTTTATTATTTATATTTTAGTTTAGTGGTTTTTGTGGTTTCTTGCTGAAATTCTAGCTTGTTCCTTGAGTATGTATTAATAACTTATATAAAATTCTTGCTTTTAATTTATTTAATGGTTTTTAATATAAAAATACATGGTTTTAATTTTTATGGTAGAAAAAATCTTAAGAAATAATTTTACTAAAACTTCGTATCTATGCTACTAATAATCTTAATGTTTCTTAATTGGTTTGTCGGAAAAAGCTTGCTTCTCATGTGGTTTTTAACTTTTAAAGGGTTTTAAAAACAATATATAACAGATTTTTTAAATTTCTTAGAAAGTTTAGGTTTTTCAATTACCTAAATTAACCACAGACTACAAAAACGGGCAAAGTTATAAACTGTTTACTTAAGGTACCCGCACACGACATGTTTTTAACATCTGGCCTTTATAATATTGCCACCTTAATAATATTGCTTTCGTAAAAGTCAGACGCAAAGTCGTCTGAAATATTTTAATTAGTGTGCGCTCTATTTTCATCTGACAAGCCATCGAATGTCAGATGTTTTGGTTATGAAAACATTATTTTTTCAACCCTGAAAATATTTTGTTATAAATGATAACAGACCAAGATCCGATAGTACGTTCAGATGGCTTTGGTAAAATTTTATCCGCCCGCAATGAAGCAATAGGACGCATTCGTCAAATATTCAGTCCGCAAGTTCATAATTTCATGAACTTCGAGAGTGACTCATACGTTGACATGATAAATTGGACCAAATTCGAATTGACAGAGCCGCCATGTGTGGAGTTCATTACGCAAGACCAGCTAGAAAAATTTCAGTATTCCAACGAAATAATCGAAATTCTTTGCTAAACTTAATTATTTTCACAGCTTAACCAAGCCATTCATAAAACACCAAGCATTATGTTCATGTAGTATATAAATCTTCTAAGTCATCCATGACCAACGCATGGGTCATATTTTTTCTTTGCTAGAGAGCCGGCAAAAATACAGCCAACTTGAATCACGTCGAAATATGACTGATTAAAATTTCTTACGTTTTATTTTATCCTAACTTTTTTAATTATTTTTGTATAATAAAATTTAAAAATGTTTTTGCTAGAACTATCGAGTTTCTTCCTAAGCAAAAGTTAAGTAGTTTCTTGCGTGCTTTAATTTTCTGACATTAGGGTGGTACAAACAGAGATCTGGTGGATAAATACTAGAACGAGATACTGAGGTCAATGCCCCAAAAATGCAAAACTTTGGTCTTCTCGAGACAAAAACATTGATATACCATACTTTAAGATCGGACTGTAAATGCCTAAGATATGCATTTTGCCCCTACGTTCGGCAAAATAATTTTTTCGAAACCTCCTTGCAAAAATACTTTATATAAGAGTTGGTGCGGGGAAACTTTTTTTTTAGGTACGGTCTAATGCACAGCTTTTTGTGACTTGAAAAGTTGACAACTCAACTGTAGAAAAAATGTTGTGTATCATGACTTTTAACTTATACGCAAGTTATTTACAAAAATCCATTGACTAATTAGTCAAACACAGCAAATGGTTCTAATTTAAGGAGTGCGCAACGCTCTCATTTCGATATTTAACATCCCAACAAACACCGTGATATGATTTTAAATTGAAAGTGATGTGAAATCAAAAAATTTCTCTATAGTCCTACGTTTGAAAATAATTTGAAAAGCAAAGCATTCTCAACGAAATTGATAAATTCCTATATTTTCGACCTGCCTTCAAACGTTATATTCAAATATTTTGCATACTGTCTTAAAAAATATCACAAAATCAAAAAAAAATTAGAAAAGTTTGTTTCCTGTTGTAGATTTAACAGATTTAGATCTGAGCAATTCTCAGGTCTCTATTGCTTATGAAACTCCCTTCTTGGCTTGTTTTCTAAAAGTTTATATTTCAAATTCTTGTTCCCTTGCAGAAAGAAAAGATTTAATTGCAAAAAACAATTTTTTGACATACAAACGTCAAGATAAGTTGAGCACGACGATCTGTAAATGAAAAATTATTTTTGTTTTATAAATTTTTATTATTTTAATTTTATTATGTATTGAAATTATTGTCACATCTTTTTATTAATTACGCATATAACAAAATACCGGACAAATGGTCGCCGCGACCTCGGCGGTTCTTCACCATTTGATGGTCCAAATTTCAAATGACGATGAGGCATAATTGAGGTTTTATGCAGTTAATGTGCTGAATTATCTTAACCTTTAGCTCTTGAATTGTAGCTGGCTTATTTTCTTCGGAAATTCGTTATCCACTGTTGCCATTTCTTGCCACCATTCAGACCATTCAGACGATGTTTGGAATATTCAAGAGGCCTTAGTTCTTGAGTCAATTACACCTTGTAAGCGAGTAAATGCAAGTCTTTATGCATAATGTTCATCATCGACGAGCGTGAGAGGTGCAATTGTTGGGCAAGACGACGAGTCAAGGTGGACGGTTCTTCAGCCCCACTATCACGAACAGCAGCAATATTTCGATTTCCATGGAAATGCATGTTTTTTGTCGATAGTCTAATAACGATGTCGACGTATTTTGGTGAAAATGCGTATTTTTGCATATTTAGGATTTAAATGCATATTTTTGCATGTTTTGAAATGTTTCTGTTAATTTTTCTTTAATTTCTATATAAAGAATTTTTGAAAAAATTTTTAAATACACAAAAAACCTGCCAAAAAAATTTTAAAATCAAAAAAATTAATTGTTTTGATGTGTTGCTTTGAATACAAGATTTTCAAGATTTCGACAAATGTTCCTTCTATTTTAAACCGATGCTGCATTAACCCTGGTTAGGGCTGTCAATGGGTTCTAAATAGTTTATCCAAAACAGTTACAAGTTACTTGCTTCGCATATGGATTATATCGTTTTGCATGAAATGTATCCGTGGTTCGCCTTTCACCGTAGCCATATAGTAACAAGGCTAAATGCTTCAGATTTATTTTCAAAAAACTTTGAGTAATTTAAGAATGTCAAAAATGTTTGTTGATAACGATGATTATGCAATGAAAAGAGTAAACGAAATATTAAATTTTAATAACATCAGAAGCCAATAAGCATTTTTATTTTTCATCTATGGATATATTGGCGAAAAAACAACTAATTAGGAAGGATTTAGTTCACTTAATACTTAATTTATATTAATTAATATTACAGAAATTAGCAATGTGGAAGGAAGAATAGCCCGACAAATTAAAAATAAATCCAAAATATTTTGCAAAAAAAATTAAGGAATTCAACAAATAAAATAAATTTAAAATATGTTTGATCTGATCTGTAGTGCGATTCACTAACTTTTATAACGATAATCGAATCGTTAAAATAAATATAACGAAAATTTATCGAATATGCTATTCAGTAACATTTTTAACGATATTCGCTGTCGTTAAAAGTCAGCTGTTAATTAAAGCAATTTTTTGTCGATATTTTAGCGACAATAATTTAGGTTGTGTTTATTTAATCGATAAAATGTATTTTATGTTTAAAACAACTTACATACATACAAAGATATATTCATATGTATATGTATGAACAAAAACAAATTCCTAAATTTAAAATTTACAAAATGAGCAAATTAGGAACCAAGGCCCATTGAAAAGGTCTGCGCAAGAAGCCTGATGATCATTGTTTATGTTCTTTTTAGTTGTCAAAAGTTGTTTACACTTTGCTTACATGTGCATGTATACGTTAATGATATGCCACACATACACGTTTTTTCCTTTTGCTTTGTATATGTGTGTAGTAAATTTTTGACAACTAAAAAGAATTGTATTTTGTTTTTGTACAAGTAAGCAGACCCGATAGATGGGCCTTGTAAGGAACAAAAACAATATTATAAATGTAAAATTAAAAAAAAAAAATATATAAAACCACAAATTAACCCTTCGTCTTACTCATGAGTCTGGCCAGACCTTTTTCAATGTATTTTGAATGAAAAAACATGTGTATCACGGGGGGTTAAGAACAATTTCATTTGTTTTTATTTTATTCTCTTTTGTGCTTTTGGTTTTTTTTTTAACATTTTGTAGACAGAGATGTTACAAAAAAACAGCTGTTAACAATCGTTAAAAATAAGTTACTGAATCACACTATCGTTACTGCAAGCGAATATTTATGTCGACAAATATAACGATTGTCGGATCGTTAAAAGTTAGTGAATCGCACCACTGGAATCAAAATGGGATCTGAAAATGAATTTTTTCAATATGCATTGGCATTCTTTTAATTAGTTTTTTAAGTTTATTAAAGATATTTTAATAACAATAGACTAAATTTTTTATATTTTTCTTTATTAAAAACGATTTTTTATGGAATTTTTTAGGTTTTTAGTCCATATTTTGGATTTTTTATTGCATATTTTAAACGCATATTTCCGATTTTTTAGTGCATGAAAATCTCATCCCTAATTATATGTAAATATCATTATATAGTTTTTAAATGCATATTTCCGGTTTCCCTGCTCATAACATAATTTGGTTTTGGCGAGTCTGTGATAAGCGCGGGTTTGCAAATACTGTAATCGGGCCTAACCGACGACTTATTTTTTTCAGCTATCCAATTTAAACCATTTGAGGAAACTCTGTGTTGTTCTTTTTAAGTTGCACAAACTGCTTTGCTTTTGTTGGTTTACATTAAAGGCCCAACTATACATGCTTATGCTTGCTTAAGAATCTGTGAAAAATTAACAAAAGGCAATTTAATAAAAACAAAATGAAAAAACATTTGATTCCGAACGGAATGTGCGATCTGTTTCGCTACGCCTGCCCAAAAAGTGTATCAATCTTTCTCTTTAAAACAGTATAGCGCTCGCAAGAGAGGACCTAAAGCGATAAGACAACAGGTTTGTTTGGTATGAAAATCTGTGAAATCGGGTGATTAGTTAACTGGGGCTGTATTAAAATGTCTCCCTGAAGTCAGAATTTCTGCACTTCTACACTCATATAGGATGTGTTAGAATGACAAAATTTGGCGGTAAGTATCTTACTTGTATGCAAAATGTTCATTCAAAACAATCCAAAACGAGCAAAGTAAAATGTCTTAAGTATTTTCATAACATTAGTAAAAACTCTTTGGCACTAATTCTGTAAAAAGCAACCGCAACGTAAAAAATTACATTGAAAGCAAAAACAAAATAAAAAATATTTCATTATTTTGTTGTTGTTTTCCGCATAAATTCATATTGAATTTTTAAATTTCAAACGCTGCGCATCTTGTGGCGTTGAACATTTTAAAACGCAGTATGAATTACTATAGAAAGCAACAACAAAATTATGACAAATTTTTGACAATGTTTTTGCTTTTAATGTTATTTTTGGCGTTGCGGTTGCGTTTTACAGAATTAGGGCCTTTGTGTCCAAATCAGTGTTGCCAGTGAAATTTCGACATTTCAGTTTCCAAAAAGATATACTTTTTCCCCAAAAGATACATTTAAAAAAAATTTAAAATGCATTTTTAACGTTTAACATAGCATTTTAATTTCATATTAAATGAATATTGCAATGAAAATGATCAGGTATATTCTAGGTTTCGACTCGAATTGCAAGCAAAAAATTTCTTGAAATCTGCACAAATTATAAAGATCGCTAATTTGCAAACTGCAGCATGAAAGCAAAGTCTAATATTTATTTAAAATCGTGAAAGCTGTAAAGAATTAAAGGAAATTATCGCTTCCTTCGCGAACATTGCCAAAATTCGCGAAAAATTGCACACTTTTAAACAAACACTAAAATTTATTTGAAATCGCTAAATGGGTTAGAAAAATTTCCACAAATATTTCAAAAAATTTCCATTAATATTTCAAACAAGCCATAAAATTGATTAAAAGTTCCTAAAACAATAAGGAATGGCAAAAATTCGGTAAAAATTGCTAAACTAGCGGGAATTCGCAAAAATTTAAACAAACTCTTAAATTAAATTAAGATCTATAAATCGATTAAAAAAAATGTCGGAAAATAGCATAAAAAGCATTAAAAATTTGTTATAATTACATCAAAATCAATATAAAAATTAGATTTTAAATTTTGGGTTAGTTAGGGCCTTTTGCGTTTTATGTAACTATATATTTTAATAAAATTAGAAATAGAAAATTTTAAGCTAAAAACAAAATTTTTTGTTGTTGAAAATATTAGAAAAAAAAGCCTTAAGGTTTAACTCCTCAAATCTGCCAATATATGTATATTTTAGATGCCCCAAAAAACTAAACTTTTAAAAGTGGTAATGACCTAAACATATAATAAAATTCAAAATAGAGAAATTTCTTATAAAACTTTATATGGGCTACTTCAAATTTTTTGAGCACCTGCTGAAACCGACATACTATGGCTCTTATTTCGTTAAGTTTAATGAATTGAAAAAAACGTTGTACAGGGTTTGGAAGACTATACTTGAAGGATATGACGTGCAAAGTTTTACGTTGAAAAGTCCTCACCTTAAGAATTGGTGGTCATCTAAAATTCGAAAAATTAAAAAAACGACTTGAAACTTGCAAGAGTTTTTTCATTCATTCCGTTTGCTTCGTAATAGTTTTAAGCTTTCAGATCCAAACCCATACAAAATATAGTCACTAGACTTGGAGGATATATCCACTAAAAAAAAATTTTGATATCGCTGCTGGGTGAAAAGCATACATGTTAAATTCCAATTAGAATTAGCAATTGATGCAATTAGTTTATATTCTCTAATTGATCAAACAATTAGAATTCGTTCAACTAATTCCCATTAGCTAATTGAAATTTTTATTCTAATGGTAAAACTAATTGCAATTAGTTGCCATTAGCAAAAACAATTGGCTTACCTTTACAATTAGAAATCTAATTGACTTCTGCTAATGCAATTAGGTATTCAATTAGCTCGAATTAGAATCAATTATTTTAAATTATTGAAGTGAAATAGCACTGTTTTGCAACACACCGCTTACGTCTTCAGGCCCTGTGGAGCGACTATTTTCCTTTGCGGGCATTATTAATAGTCCAAGGCGGGGTCGCTTGACGGACTTTTCTTTTGAAAAGCTCGTATTGCTGAAAGCGAATATACCCGGCCATTGTATTTATTAAAAAGTTAGTACGTACGTTAAATATGTGTGCATGTATGTAATATATGTACATAAGTAATATATATATGTGTGAAATTCATATTATGAATATTGTAGTTTTTTTTTGTTTTTGAAAATATCAAAATAATTGATTCTAATTGGAGCTAATTGAATATCTAATTGCATTAGCAGAAGTCAATTAGATTTCTAATTGTAAAGGTTAACCAATTTTTTTTGCTAATGGCAACTAATTGCAATTAGTTTTACCATTAGAATAAAAATTTCAATTAGCTAATGGGAATTAGTTGAACTAATTCTAATTGTTTGATCAATTAGAGAATTTCACAAAAGAATGTTAATTAGCAATCATTAGCATTAGCTAATCATTACTTAACATGTATGGTGAAAAGTTGCATGGTGTTTTAAAGTGAAACCAAAATTTTCCGAATTTTAAAATTTTGGAAGATTTTACATAGAGTTTTTGCGCCGTTTAATAAAAATGAGTTTTAAGCGCAGAATTAAAAAAACTGCGTAATTTCACAAAGTTTGAGGTGTATCAAGTTGGTGTCAGTGCACCAATAACGTATCACTGACATCACAAACTTAAAAGAAATTAGCGTAACTTTTTTAAAAATTTATCTTTTTTGCGTCTGACAATCTGAATTGCCTTTTAAGTTGGCTAGGGTATTGCGTGATGTGAGTAACTTCGTAAAGGGTACCTCCGAGACGAAAACGCACTTTAAAATTTTTAAACGCAAAAATTTTATGAACTTTTGAAAATTTTTGCAAAAAAACAATTTATTTTTAAGCTTTTTTTATATCAAAACATGTCATGAGAACATGTTTAGGTATCTAAGTAGATTCTTCGCGACGGACTAAACTGATTTTTTTCAACCCTGGCGCGAGTAGCGGCAGTTTTTTCCAAACACATTTCGCTTTGTGACAACTGAAGCGCTGTATCAATTCCGCTCAAACGTACATCGAATAGAAGACTTTACTAAGCTTGATACTAAAATTGTAAACGCACCAAAAAATTTCAAGGATTTAAAATTTTATGGAGGAAACAAAATGTTTCTAACCTCAAAAAGCATCCTTGTATGAAAAAAAAATTTGCGCCGTGTGATAAAAATGATTAACGCGAACGGATTTCACATGCTCAAATATCGGTTTATACACACGCAAATCAACATTGATGTCAGACAAAAAAATAATTAAAAAAATAAATGGTTAGGTGTCGTAAATTTTTGAAGTTGGTCATATCTTCTGACATAAAAGCACTTTTTGCCTCTTTTCCTAACTCTATAAAAAATTAAATTCAACAAACGAAAAGGGAGCAAAACTAAGCAGCAACAGCATTCCTTGGCGTATATAGTTTAGGTAGTAGAAGTACTTATGTTTAAAATTTCACGTTATTTAGTTCATTCAAATATGGACGTACAGAACAAAATGGCAAAAAAAAAACTACTATTTTTTTACTGAGGAGTTTCAACCGAACTGATGACAAAACTTTTAATTACTATTTTGCCAAGTTAAGGCAGTTAACTCGTGCTCTGAAATCTAATTAGATTGCTTGACTTGAAATCTGAAAATACAAACAAAAAAGAGACAAAATTAACTATAAAGTAGAGCATTACAAGCTGAACGTTAAGAGATGAAGTGCATGTATATATTGTTAATGTATTTAGGTTGCAACATAATGCTGCCTGCTGCCTGCTGCTTGATATGTATATTTGCTACACTTCCTGTTAATAAACTGTGAAAACAGAAAATGCAACGGTGTTGTTTTGACTGGCTACAACGAAATAGTCTTTTTTTTTTTTTGTTAGATGGTGCTGGTTTTCTATCTTCGCATTCAAATTCCATGCTGTACGGCTATTTTTAGCAGATACATTTTGTATGCAAATTTGCATCAGTTGCTAAAGTCTCTTTCCTAATGCATACTTTCGCTATTTTCTTTCTCTTTTAATGTTTTTTTTTGCTATTAAAATTATGATGTTTGTCATTGTTATCAGTGCTTTATTCGGACCATAAATGTAAATGATGTTTATTTTTAATATTTCAAAAATATTTTAAATAGTTTAAATTCCTGTTCCATGAAAAATTGTTTAGCAGTGACCTGAATTGAACAAGTAATTACTTTTGTCAACATAAATGGAAAACAGTGCTGGGCAGCAGCACCTTTACTATGATATAAACGATGATTGTATGTACAACAGAACAACAAAAAAGCGCAAATAAAATGATAGTTTTGCAATTTGAGTTTGAAACAGAGGCAACAGAGTCAGAACTTCGTTAGCTTAAAACTAAACTGCCAATAAATAAGGAAAGTACCCGAACATCTCTTACTTATTCTTACTTAAGGTACGGTCACATATCGTCGTTACTCCGACAAAATCAGCTTTTTGTTTTTTCCTGGTTTTTCTGGAGATCAAAAAAAACCGTTTTATGTAGTAACCTTAGCATATATTTTACAAGTGAAACGTTTAATTGAACAAATGTTGTTTTAAGTATTTCGTGAAATAAAACTCATCTTTTTGGCAATTGGGCAGCTATCACATATTTTTTCGAAACCCACACATAACTCATTTTGTTGGAACATTTTTAATAATTATTTTAAGTTTTTTTTTACACATGGCTGTTTTAGTTTGAAGAAAGAATGAATATTTTTACTAAAACTTAGCACATTTTAAGCAATATCTGTGTTAAAATGTTTATTAGGAAAGGTAAATAAGGAATAATAAAATAGTTTGAGGACTTTAAAGAATTGTAACTTTAGAAAAATGTTGAAATATTTGGCAGATATAAATATAATTCTACCTAGCTTAGACAAATATGTTGAATCCGATAAATCGGACATATAAATGAATGAATGGGGACTAAGCGAGAATGCTTCGCCCAATTATGACGAAAATTATGGCCGGTTCAATTCCAGGGCTTGGCAAAATAAATTTCGCTGCCCTTTGATACACCCCTTTTGTACATCTGTTTAATATAATATAATAAAGTCTAAAGACTTTAGAATTTAAGATATAATTTATTTTTACTGCATTTTACATCATTATTTGACAACTTATTCACGAGCGTAAGCTTACTAAAAGAGCTACTAAGGCGTTATACGAAAATCGTGTTTCCAAGGAATTGAAGCTAAGAAGTAAACCACAGTTGATTTGCAAATTTGATAGCTGAATGCCCACTGGCATCTTAAGTTGCCGGTAGTAAGCACAAATTACTAAATTGTATATGCGATGTCTGAACAAAGTATGTATTTTGGACAAAAAGGACAATGTGTTTTATTCCACAATTCCAAAAAAAAACTAACTAAAAATGGGTTAATGCCAGGGCTGTGGAGTCGCAGTTGAGGTTTTTGTACCGGAGTTGGAGTCAAAGTACCCACAAAAACTCGCGACTCCTACTCTGGCATAAAAAATTTAAAAATTTTTTTTAATATTTTCCAAACTAAAAATTCTTCGAAATTGGCGATGCAATAATTTGAAGATGAATTTGATTAAGTAGTAATTTATTTTATGAGAGTTAGTTCATTCAATTACTATACTTAAATAGTATAAAAGTTTGTAATAATTAATATTATTTGGGTATATTATTTATACGTGCGGACACAAGTCTAAATCGAATGCAAAACTTTTACTCAGTAATTGATCTAGTTAGAAAAAGCGATGTGTGTTTTTTTTTTTAAATCATTTACTTGTACTCAAATATGACAGAAATTGCCAATAATTTTAAAACAGAATTTGTTAACCATCAACACTGAAATATTTTTAACATTGTACAGAAAGAACATGCAAATAACTATATTAAAACTCAATGCGGCACAAGTTAGAATTAAAATATCGATTTGAAAATTTTAAAGAAAAATTTTCTGGATATGTTAAACCATTTAAAAAGTACTGCATTAAAAAAAGAGTTTTAAGTCAAATAAGAACCAATCTTATATTCATTTAGTATCAAGCAAGGCGAATTCATTTTTCAGGTGGCGTTGAAAACACAGCTGTTCTACTTTTTTTCTTATTTAGGGAGAGGAATGTCAAAAGTTACTTGTGTTTTTGTCATATCGGCCAAAGAAAGCAACAAAAAAACACATTGTTGTGTTTTTGGTGTTGTTACTTGTTGTAGTATCGACACCTAGAAGTTTTTTTGGTATTAACCAAACAAGTGTGTATCTTGGGTTTGAAAAATACCAAAATTTGTCTTCCCGTTTTACATACATTGCACGATTTGTTGGTCCTCGAAGACCCCTAGTGAAATTTGATGCAGATTCGTCGAACATTTTAATCCTCTTAAGTGCCGTTTTAGAATACTTTTGTGTGCAAGTGACTTTTGCTAAACGCCTTTTCAAGAAATTCAAAAACTTTAGGTGCCGATATTTCAGGAGCATGAGCTAACTTTTCAAAACCCTTTGGCAGATTTGCTCTATCAAAAGTCTAGTTGCATTTCCCGTTGCAAGTATTGAGGCTGCTTTTTTTTTTTTTGTTGCACAGTGTAATAAGACGGCTTTAGGGCACAAGGACTTTACACTAAAAAGAAGTTTGTATGGGGGCTATGTGAAATCTATCAAATCAAATTGTATCCAAAATTGCGACCTTTACATGTCGCACAAAACTTACATGGACAGCCAGTAATCCAGACGGACAGACATGGTAAGATTGATACACAAAGTGATTTTAAGTCGAACGGCTTAGAACCAATATTTATAGGTGTTACAAACATCAGCGCAAATGCATAGATATAAAAAACTTTGCAAGTTTGCCAAACCTTGTAGAGAAAATGTTCAAACTTTTCTTTTAACAACAGCTAATTTTCAATATGCCCTGGTTTTATTGTAATACTAACCATGAAATTTAAGCAAAGTGCTGCTGGTTTACATATTCATACAGGTCTTAATAACATTTGCTGCCCAACACTGGAGTAAATTTCAAATTAATTTTGTAGCACAGAATTAAATGACAATTGTTTCATGTTGATTTTATAAGTACAAATATAATTTTCAACACTCAAAATACTTTCAATCATTGTTTTGCGTGTATGATATCACTTAACATTTTGTTTGCATAAATCCACAGTTCTATTAATTTTAGTATATCAGAAGAAATTCTTCTTTATGTACGATTTTAAACACAATTGCTAAATATAAAAAATAATTGCTAACATAGTTTTTACTACTCGTACATATGCTTCCACAGTTTGACTACTACTAGCACAGGGTGTTTTTCTTAAGCTCGGTAGAACTTGAAATTGTAAAAAATTACACAAAAAAATTACATTTTGAAATGATTTTGTGCTTATGGGCACTGCGACTGTTTCTTTATACAGTCCATTCTAAAAAAAGGTCCATCGTGGAAGCTACACAAAACGGTCCATTGTAGTTTCGTCTCAACCCATTTGCGGCAAATTTGCATATTAACAAACCCATTAAGCTAAAAATTAGCCTCATAAAAATCACGACGTTGTCTATAAGTTTTGCAAATCGTTTACTGATGTTTAAATTAAATTTTGATTATATGTTTGCGTTGTTTAATCATGAATCTATTCACGATGATTTGCCAAAGTATTCTGATCACAAGTGTCAAAATGTGCACGCAGTATGGCAGTGCGTTTGACAGCTATATAGCCCTTTCGTTAGTTCTATCGGACATAAAAAACACCCTTTATAAGGATATTTTACATTTAACATTATAAAACTTTTGTTATTACAAAAAATGAAAAATTTTCTACAGTTATGTATTAATTACATAAAGACACGAATTCTACCTAAATATTTTCTTTTACACACACACTCTCGCCTGGTCATATACTCCAATGGACAACTAATTAGAATCAATCTGATAAAAGTGATATACATGTTGATTTTGATTAATAATAATAATCATTATTTTATTTAATTGATACAGATTGTTTATCTTCACTCTAACCAGCGTTGCCACAACCAAAAAAATTTGTAACCAAAATGTAAAAATAAAGTAACCAAAAGCGAAAAAAGTACAAAAAATTATTTTGTATCAAAACTACTATTTTATTCGCACTTCAAGTTAAAAATATTTCTAAAGAAGAAATTGTTTTGTTTTTTAATTTTGTTGGCTCACAAACCTCTGGACCAATTTTTATAAAGTTTTGACAGTTCATTATCGATGGTCTGGATAGAAGTGTTGGGAAACTATCGATAGTACTATAGATACTATCGATAGTCTTATAATTTCGAAAATATCGATAGGAAAAATAACGATATCGATATTGTTATTTAAAATAAAGCTACGAAAACCAGTGACAGCAGCTATTATCACAGCTCTTCACTGCAAGTTTACATTATTAATTTGCGTTAAATTACAGTAATGTATACAAACACCTTCAACAAAACTATTTTTAATGAAAATTTTAAACATATTATGTTTAATTCAACCATATTATTGTCACCGTTAAAATTAAATTAATTTTTAAATTAACAATAGTATATTGCTCTTTTCCAAGAGCAACATGGTATGGTTGAAAAACAATCATGGTCAACCAGTACATGATTGGAGGTAACCATAATATGGTTGTGTCTTCTTTATGGGCGACTAATTGAACCATATTATCGTCACCGATAACCATATTACGGAATGGGCAATGTTATACTGATATTAAAAATCGATATCACGGGTCATTTCGGTCCAAAAACCTTCGGCACCGAATGCAATTTCTAAAACACCAAACATTTTTTTTTTTTTTAATTTTTATTTCAAAGTATAAAAATTAAAACAAGCTTAATTAAATATCGTATACATTATTGTTGTACATTATAAACTTAAAATTGAGAGTTCGTGTTGATTTACAGAAAAAATATTTGTGGGAACATCTAAGAAGTTAATATTAATAAAAATATATGTATTTTTACGTTATATTTTTGTCGCATAAATTGTAATATTAATTTTTATGGTGGGTTTAAGGTGTTTAAGGTGTTTTATTTATTTATTTGATGTTCCATACACAAGACTTAGAGTCTCATATTGCAGTACGGAACTGAGCTTTTGTTAAATTACAGGCTTTGTTATTAAAAACTTAAAAACTAATAAAATAAAAATATTACATATTTATAATCAATTAAAATATTTTCAAATTGGAAACAAAAAAAGATAAAAACATAAACAAAAAATTAAATTAATCTAAGTATAAAATCATATAATAATTAATTAATTTAGCATAACCAAGTAAAAAAGGAAAAGCAAAAATACAGTTTCTTCATTTGAACAAGCAAATAATGTTATTTTTGAACTGAAGTGCATTACTTATAACTTGAGAGTCATATGGAAGTTTATTCCAGAGACGAGTAGCGTATAAAAAGAATTGCCATTCGGATATCAAACTATGATGTCTAAAGAGTATCAATCTTCCTCCCCTATTGGATCTTGAAAAATTCAATCGATCATATAAATGCTGTGGTTGCTTAGTGTAAATAATCTTATGTAGGAATAGTAATATTCTAGTTTTAACAAGACTATCAAAACTTATGCCATACAACTTTATCGAAAACGCTGAAACCCTATCAAGTCGTTTCAAACCATAAACATATCGGGCGATATTATTAAAGACGACGTTAAGTTTTCTTTTACTTTGTGCGTCACAACTAGCAAAAATTTCACACCCATATATGAGAGTAGGTATTAAATAGGTTTTAGCAAGAAGTATTCTATTTTTTATTGGCGTGCAGTGCTGTGTTTGCCAGAGTGTTCTCAACATGGAAAAAGTCCGACCACAAGCATAATTAATATGGTCAGACCACGTGAGAGTGTTGTTGAAATATACTCCAAGATTCTTCACGGCGTCTACTATTTCAATTTGTTGATCATTAAGAGTTATGACAGGTACAAAATTGATGACTGTTAATCGCTTCCTAATTACTAGGCATTTTGATTTCCTTGGGTTTATGCTAAGACCATTTGCCGAGGCCCATATACAAATTCTGTGCAGTTCACGATTTAGATTTTTCATGCATAAATCAATTGAATCTACTTTACAACTAACATGAAGTTGGACATCATCCGCATACATTCTAGATTTACATAGCTCAAGTGTATCCGGGAGATCATTTGAATAGACTGAGAACAGAAGAGGTCCAAGAATCGACCCTTGTGTTACACCCCGACTTACCGGGAGAGAGCTTGATTTAGCATTAGACGACTCAACATATTGTGATCTACGCCCAAGATACGTTGTGATTAAATGCGTAGCTGTTCGAGAAAAATTCAACATTTTTCTTAATTTAAAGCATAAAATGCTATGATCAACTGTATCGAACGCTTTTGAATGATCCAAAAGTACTAAAAAAGTGATATTATTGCTTTCAATTTCATTTCTAATTTCCTCAGCAACATCTACCAAAGCAGTTGTGCAACTATGTCCTTTACGAAAGCCGGATTGCCGCTTAGTTAACAAATTATTATTGTCTAAAAATTTACTTATTTGTGTATGAATAAGCCTTTCAAAAACTTTAGAAAGGTATGGTAGAATCGCGATTGGGCGGTATTCAGATTTCGTTTTAGGTATCGGAATTATCTTGGCATTTTTCCATTTTGTAGGATATAAGCTGGAAGTAAGAATGTTGTTGGAAATTAATGTAATAAAAGGAAGTAAACTGGGAAGAAGGATTTTTATGAATCTTGGATGAATACCATCATCGCCAACAGCGTTAGACTTAATAGACAAACAACTATTAAGTACATCACATTGTTTCCTTCCCTTGTACCGTTTTTTTTGGTTTCTTTTTTTGGAATGCAAGGAATCGCCATTTCATAAAAAAAAACACGAAATGCAAAGACCAGCATGGCTTTCGACGTTAGAATTATGGATTTCCTGTAAAACTGAAAAAAATTATAAGCTAAAACTTCATCGCGATCGGTGCCGAACCTTTTTGAACGCTCGCGAAAAAAGGAAGGCACATTTCTTCATAATTTTTTATGCACTATCTCACTATGATAGGTCCTTTTTGATATTTGCAAACAAATGCAAATGGTTATTTCCCTAGTGTATATTTTTGAACAAAAATTTCATTGATTTTTAATTGTTTTTAATCTTTTTTCTTTTTTTTACATTCACTAGAACTGGTAGCGTGGACAATTTTTCACGTGAGATTCACGATTGCGTTTTCCCTTCGAGCGGAATGAAAATTTCATGGAAACAAAAATTCCACTTGTTATTCACGATAGGGGTGATTACTTTTCTTTATTTCCACATTAAAGAAACTCTTGTTTTAAGCTAATTTTTATTGCTAAAGTTGATTTTCTAGTTCTTAATTATCATTTAATTTTAAAAAATGGAATTTAAAAACATGATTTTTAATTTCCTTATCTTCGCTCACAGAACATTGTTCGTCTCCTGTTGGCAGTTTTCGAAATAAAATTTGGCACACTTAAGTTACTTAGAAAAATACGCTTTTTAAAGGGATTTGCAAGTATTTGCAACTCAAGTTTGATGTTTATGAAAGATATTTAATTCCCATAAAGAAATAATCAAGTTTTAACTATCAACTGCAATAACTTTTTTTCATAGTTCTAAATATTCATTAATTTTCAATCAACTTAATTCTGCCGATATAATCGTACTAAAAGAAAAATTCCTTAATATTTACATACATATAAAGAAGGTATACTTTCGACATTAGATTTAATTTTTAATTTTCTGTAATCATAAGTTTTTTTGTATCAAAACTTTTATTTAAAAATCTCTTATTTTGCTGCACTCAATCATTTATTTTACCTTGGTAGCACATCCCATTTGTATGTTTGTGTTCATAAAGCAACGGTGCGTCCACATTGTAGAAAAAATACACACAGATAGTTATTTTGGGATGTTTAAAGTTTACGAAATTAAAAAAAAAATAAAAATTTTCACTTTTTGCCAAAAAAAGGGTACAAATTTCCTACAGTGCGGTGTTATAAACTTCTTATGGTTGGCCAATTTTTTAAAAGCTTAGAAAACATAAAGAAATCTCTAATTCCTTAAATTTTTTGTATAAGTGTCATCCCATCTTAGAATCTACGTTTCCAAAGAAAAACATTTTATGTGTTCCAATATAAGGGGTATAACTTTTAAATAAATAAATTTGAACAAGATTTTATAGGAATTTTTTATTTTAATTAAATTTTCTTTTGTTTCCAGAAGAAATAAGAACTTAACGATATTTGTAAAACGGTTATGACCTTTAATATAAACTTTTATTTAACTGAATTATCTAGGAAATTTATATAAAAAATTACCCCCCTAATATTTATTTCATACATGTTACCTAAGTTAACCTTTTCATGTTACATTTTTTTCATATTTTTTTTTTTTTTTTTTTTGTAAAGCATCAATCAAAATTGTGGAAAAGGTAAAACAAATTCACTCACACACATGTAACATGATAAAATCTTGTTATAATTTATTCCTGAAAATCCTTAAAAATAAAACAAGGCTAGCCAAACAAAAATAGCCTAAAAACATAAAAATGCCTTAAATGTTTAAAAATGTGGGGGGGGGAAATCTAAAACACTACAAAATCCTTTATAAGAAATATATCTATAGTCCTTTTGATACCCCAAACACAGAAGAAGAGGGATAATCTGAAGAATATTAGGAAAATTAACAATTAACAGTGGTGACTTTAGTAATTGGTAAAAATTAAATGACAAAAACCCAATCATTTTTTTTTTTGATTTTCACAAAACTGGAGCTCATAAAAAAAATGTTTTCTAGCAATTTGTTGAAAATTGAATATAACATTTGTTAAGCAGTGTTGCCAAAACTTGGAGACCAAAAATGGCTAAATAATGACTAAAAATGGGCTAAAAAATGGCTAAAAGCTTTTTTAAATAAAAACACATAAAAATTCAATAACAAAACATAAATAATTCATTGAAAGTTGTTTACGATGAAATTGTAAGTTAAGATCAATTTCTTATGTTGAAAGATATTTAAAAAATTAAAACATCGATAAATTCTATGTCGTTATTGTTCATCTCATAGGAATCACTCGTGCGTAATAGTTTTAAATAATTTGAAGGTAAATCATAATCACGACAACATTTACCCAACCTTTTGATTCCAGATCTACAATAAAAACAAGTAAGAAAATATAGTCGGTCAACCTCGACTATATGATACCCTACACCTCACTAGAACCTGTGTACCAAATTGTATTAAATTATCTGCAAATTTTCCTTCTGTACTTTACGCACAAGGTTTACATGGACAGCCAGACAAGCATCGTTAATTCGACTCAGAAAGTGGTTCTGAGTCAATCGGTATACGAAAAGGTGGGCTTAGCACCAATATTTAAAGGTGTTACCAACATCAGCACAAACGCATAGCACCCTCTCCACTATTGTGGTGTTGCATTGATAAAATCGAATTAACGGTTGCTAAATGTAACCTACATATTTCTCAAATAACTTTAACCGCTGTTTACTTGTCGAAATACCCTCTCTACTTCAGCATTAGACCATGGAAGTGAGAGCAACTTCTGAATTTTCTAAAAAAAAATTTGTTGCCGCCTGCATCTCTTTATTGAAATATTTGCAACCAGAAAGAAACACCGATGTTTGTGTTGATCCATTTTATAAATTTAATATTGGAATACTGTTCCTTTATTTTGAAAGATGTTTCATCATCATCGTTTATAGCGATTTTCAACATTTGTAAAAGTTGTGATTTAAATTAAAGGCGTTTTAATTGTTAGAAATGTTTATTTTGCTTTTATAAATTTTTATAATAAAATAAAAATTATTCTTTAAAAGAAAAACGGCAAGAAAAATTTTATGGCTAAACAAGTTGAAAAATGGCTAAAAAAATGGCTAATGGCTAAACGCATTTTTTAATGGCTAAACAGGCTGAAAAATGGCTAAATCTAGCCACTGTCAAGAATATATAAATTGTTTCCGATTCTTTTGCATATCAAAATTCATTTCTTTAAATTCTTTGTTTTAGTTTTTACAGCTATATTTTTTTTCAATTGGAATCTTAATTTGAATTGTAACAAAATTTAATTTCCTTAGAAGCTTTAATTTTTTTTTTAAATTTCCGTTCTCCTTCATTTTTCAAAAGTTGTCACTGTATCGTTGCGATCATACATCATGTTTACAACATTAAACAGCATAATAATCAGAAAAAAGAAATTTGTTTCGTTTTTTTCCTTCCCACCCATCCAACATCTTGAAATAGAAAATTTAATTTAGCGTTTATTTAATTTCTATATCCTACCCAACCTCTAAGAAGCTCATCACTCTTGGTTAAAAATCGTTTATCATATTTTGATGAAGAATCTTGAAAAAAACTCATAGATTGCAGGAATATTACATGAAATTTATAATGTAGTTTATATAATTTTTTATTAAATATGAATGTATGTATGTGTCGGTGTATATAAATTTAACACAAAATACAAATGTTTATATATATTTTTACTTACACATAAGGTCTTGAGGTTTTTAAAAACATTCATCTTTACAGCTGTAAGAAGAAAGAAAGTCATTAACACAATTTTTAGCAAAAAAAAAAAGTACAGATGAAAAGTGAAAATATAAGGAAAATAGTATTTATTCGTTTGAAAGAAGTGTTACAGAAGTATGCTGTGCTTGATCTGTATAGTGTTCATATGGTTTATTTCTTTGTTAGATTTTTTCAACATTTTTGGGGTGACCAATTTGAAAGAAAAAATGAATTTCGTCAGCTATAATTACAACTAAGTTGCGTCAAAATGAATGCATCTAAAGTCTGGATGCTCAAAACCCAATACATAACTCTGTTATAATTCCATAACAAACATAATGGTTTATGAATGGATTATGATCTAATGAAATATTTCCATTGGTATTAAATTACCAACTTCGCAATAGTAGTGAAAAGTCAGCGAAAACAAGTAAGATACCCTTAATACAAACAAATACAAATCGCAACGGTTCCTCTAAAGGAAGTTTACTAAAAATTTATAAATTTCTAGTAGAAACATTAAATTGATTTTTATATATTCCCTTATATTTATGAGGAGCTGAGCTCCAAAACTCGCTACTTGAACCTAAAGTAATTTTTCACTTATCTCAAAAAACGTTTCATGAAACTTTGAATGAATATGAATTTTTCAGCTGATAACTTTTTGCTGTTTTATTGGACTGGCTTATAGTACATTTTTGCAAAAGGGCAAACTATTTTCCTTGAAAAATATACACTCAAAATAAAAATCAATCCATCCGTACTCAAATCAATCCGAAGCAGTATTAATAGTACGGTGAGTACGGATTTTCTTGAATCAAGTACAGAAATATTGATTCAAGTACGGATTTTCAATCGCGAGATACTGCTCCATATTCAATCCCGAATTCGTACTTTAAATAATCCGAAAATGAGATTGGTTTAGGTAAAACTAAGACTGCATCAATCTCAAAATGCGCTTGATTGAAGTATTATAAAGTTGATTCAATCCCGAATTCGTACTTGAAATAAACCAAACGAAAAATTAGAAGGAGAATTTTATTATGATGGATTTACTTACCCGTTTAACACATTACAAAATTTCAATTTTAAAACACCTACATCATTCCCGATATGGTTTTTACTTTAAAAACTTAATGTAAATATATAACTGAAAATATAAACTAAATGAGAAGCAAGAGTACTCAATTGCACTTTTTAAACATGAAAATAATGTGTTTTTGCCTTGTTATGTTCTTTTTGTTGTTTCTGCACACAACTAGCAAGTCGTTTTTTACAGCGTTTACAAAAAAAAAACTGCAGTCAAAGTAGTAAAACTGCAATTTCTTCTACTTCTTCATTTGTCATTGACCAAAAAAAACTGTTGCTTTTACTTCAAAATCAATAAATGTAAACAGTCGCTGCTAAACCAACTCAGAAAGTTTTTTTTTTGTTTTTTATTCGTACTTGAATTTTTGATTGCGACTCGTACTTAAAATAAGTATAAATAAAAAAGGTTATTTATCCCGATTGTTTTTCTTTCTGTATAGCGACAGCATCTTATTTTAAATTGCAGGGAGCAAGTTTTGGAATTTGAAATTTTCTACAAGCACCAAGTTGTATTTCTCGCAAATTATTTTAGTCGGACAGAATAACTGATCATTATTAAATTAATAATTATTTCAATAAATATTATGTAACAAAACTAAGATTCAATTAATAATTGGATTCTGCATTAAATGAATATATTCTTAAATCTTAATTTTCCTCAAAATTTTAATTTTCTTCATCGTTCCCGGTTTCTTCTTCCCAACTTTTCTGGTCTTGTGTTATCTTTATAAGGCAATCGTCGTGGCTTAATCATAGCTAGAGACTTTTATATTTTTTAAATGCTTTTCGACAAAGCGCTAGTTACTGTTGACTGATAGTGCTCCTTCCCCGGTGCACGTTTTATTTGTTTACAACTTTTTTGTTAGCTGTTCGTTTTTTTTTTTTTTTTAATTTTTGGGCACAACCGAAACGAGCAAACATAAATGTGCTGAAACGAACGCAACGAAGTTTGCAATTTTTTTAACGAAAAACAGAACAAAATAAAATGTTCTCACCTTTATGTTGAGTTGGATAAGTACACTATTATTGTTATGTACGAAAATCACAAACAGAGAAACATTTTTTGAGGTATTGACTACACGAAAACTATACGAATTTGTATTTTGACATTTCTACCGTACAGAACACTAAATAATGTTTATTTTCAAACACTGAATTTATTTAAGTTTTTACAACGGGTAGATATGGCCACTAAAAACGTGTTAATTTTGAGTTGACTTCCTTTTGATGCCCCAGTTTAAAACGAACTTTAATCAATTATGAGGCTACCGAACCAAAACATAAAGGTATAAGAATTTTACGAAATATGTGCTGACATTTATTCTACTACTAATCTTATTTACTAGATTAGGAATGCCCTGGGAACTATAATCTTTGGACCTCAAATTACCGCCAAATAACAAAATTATACTTACGTCGGCGAGAAATGAGTCCTATATGAAATTTGAGTGATCATAATTTGGTCAAACTGCGAGTATTTGCATGCAAAAATTTCCCTTGAGTACAGTTTAAAGATATCAAAAACTATTTAAGAAATATATTTGTAACGTATAAAATTTGTTTACTCCAAATTGTTTTTGCAAGCTGGTCACTTTATTTCCTACAAATTTTTTACACATTTATATGCATACGTATTGCAAATAGCTCTTTGGGGAAATGTGGTTGAACTCCTTAAAGTTCTCGTATATATTTGTTTCCTTTATTACATTTTTATATGTGCATAAAGGTTTTTTTGCTTGTGCTTCATCTTAATTTCATGCATACCAACACGCACGATTTAAATGTGCGAAAAAGCGATTTATCATTTACACAATTACGCATTCTGTTAGTAACGTTGTTAACACCAACAGACACACACATACACACACACACACACACATAAATACGTTTGTCCCATCCAAAAGATTTACAAATACAACTGCACATAGCTCAACTCACATTATGATAGAAAAAGTAATGATGCCTGTGATAATATTGTAAAAAAGATGAAAACATTGTATCAAATTTACTCTCTCTTGAACACAAACTCACACCCAACCACTTCAGGATCCTGCTTATAAAACAAAACTGTCTAAAAATAATCGCTCATATTTTAGATATGAGTACCTTTAAAACATTAAATATAATTCAAACCAAAAGATTAGCCGACAAACTCACACAATTTAGAACATCATTAAATTTGTTTTTGTACAAAGGATTTTGTAGCTGTTCAAAAAAAAATATCCTTTTTTCTCAGGCCTGCTGCCGTTAATATCTAATTTATATGCATTAAAAGCATTTAAATGTAACGTATTGTACAAGTATGTTAATAATATTTCTATAAATCATAAGTTTTTAATGTTTTTACGGCCATGATAAACAATCTGTTTTTGAATTTATTTTGGCTGAAATTTTGCTCCTTTTAAATACTTGAAAAACACGTTTGGGTATGGTAATTTTATGATGCTTAAAATAAGCTGTAAATATATTCTGAAATCGTAAATATTATTGTTAGCAAAAATACGTTTTTGTTTAGGATTAAAAGTATTTTTGTAAGCAGAAAGTTGGAGGTCAGGTATTCATTGAAAGTATTTGACAATAAAGATGAACAAAATTATTTTAGTGTTGAAAGAAGTTTCAAGCAGAAACAAAACTAAATGATTTTAAGGTGTTCAAGCTTAAATTTTTTAGTTTTTCTCACGAAACACAAAACGCGAATTATAAGCACTATAACAACAAGTTTGAAGCCCTATTCCATAATATTGAAAAATCGTATTAAATCTTTAAATTCGCCAGTACACGACTTCTACAGGCGCCTTATGAAACAATGGGACGATTTGGTTAATATCAATTTTTTACACTCCTTATAAAAAGGTTGTTTAAGGACAAAGAAATAAAATACCACACAACAAATTCAATGCCATGACCAAAATTTTGGCTTTATTCGCTCACAAATTTTTTGGCATTTAATGCCTAAAAGCTATTTTTGCCATATGGCTTCCGCGAATTTGAGGATTAACAACATCACATTGATTCAATTTTGCACCACTTTTTCGGCATACCTGGACTAATTTATGTTAAAAGTTAATCGAATATTGGCTTATAAGTGATCAATAACTGCTGATTTACACTGTGCAACTAAAAAAAACAGCCTTAATACTTATAACACGGACTATTGGTAGAGCAAATCTGCCAAAGGGCTTTGAAAAGTTAGCTCGGATTCCCGAAATATCGGCCCCTGAAATTTTTGAATTTTGTTAAAAGGCGTTTGGTATAAGCCAAACCAAAATATACTTTTGAGCTAAAATACTATTTTAGATCTCTTCAGAAGAATTGTATGGAGATTCTTTGCTTAGAATATATTAAACCTCTTACACTCATTTTAAAGGGTCGTTTTTGTCCTTTTTATTAACTTCCCCACAAAAGTATACTAAACGGCACTTTAAAGGGTTAAAATGCCTTACGAATATTTTGTGCATTCAATTTCACTAGACCAACAAATCGTGCAATGTGTGTAAAATGGGTATTGAGGCTGGCGGCGATGACCCGAATTTCGTTACACTGTGTTTATTAGCGCATACCAGAGATTTTACGTATCCCCATAAAAATTAGTCCAAAACAGTCAAATCACATAAACGAGGTGCCCAATTTACAGCTCCATTTCGAGGAGAATTGGACCAGCAAACGTTTGGCTCAACGAAGTGATGTTCCGCCGTCTTGATGGAACCATTTCTTCTCCAACTGATTTACAATGATATGAGGAATAAAAATATCATGAATTATTTGCCTTTAGCGTTCGTAAATTAAAGTAATATTGACACAGGTTTCGGATATAAAGAAAAATGGGACGATGACGTCATCGGCATGCAAACCGCGCCAAACAGTGATGTTTTTGGGATGTTGTGGAGTCTGAAGAGTGTTATAAGGATAATGCATTCTTTAAAAACAGCAAAAATGCTTGTTTACATCGCCGTTAAGCCAGAAACGAGCCTCATAGCTAAAGATTATTTGACGATAAAAATCTTGTTTAACTTTTAGTTAATTCTTAGTCTATCCACCCACACACACACGACGCAAGTGATAGTCATCTTTTTTATATTTTTTTCCCCCTAAGCTTATCCCACGATGCTCTACGCTTGTCTGGAGGAAGCAGATTCTCTGGCGGGAATCGAACCCGCTACCCCGACGCTGATAGACGAGCTCACCATCAGCTAGCCTTTCGATGCACTACCTGGGCTGGCTTTAATTGTATCTGCTGTTGGATCTTAAATGGATTTATTGGCCTCTCCTTCAAATTTTTGAAGTTGTATACGGGCAGAGACCGAGCTGTTGAGATCGTTGTCGGATCGATATTCTTATCCTTTGTTATATTCAAGTCTACAGCGGGATGTCGTCTTCTCTTCGCAACGTACGGTTTCGAATTGGATGAAGATCATCCAGAAAAGCAAATGTATTCATGAATCGATCCATAGTATTACGTTTCAGATACTGAAATGGACAATTGTGCACAACGTAAATTTTACGATGGGCTCTATAAGTTAAGCCGACAGAGCGCGAAAAACAATTCCAGTATTTTTAATGGATGTTCTGGTGAAGTTATTTGCATGGTGATTTGCCAAAGTTGTATGCGACTAAACAACAATCTTGACATAAAAAATATCCTATAAAAATGTTGTCCTCCTGGCTTATATGTCATCGACACTATTGTGCAAAAACCATTATTTTCGCATCAAAAAGCAGACTGTAGTTTTCAGCTCAGTTATTAGTGAATTCATTTTGTTAGTTTTAACTAGTTGTATTCTACAAGGCATATTTAAGGTGAAAGTGAAAAAACAAAAATCATAAGAAGATGTTGAAAGTTAAAGTTATGGGTAAAAATTAAAGGCAGTCGTGGTTTTTTTTATCATATCTCATTTAAGGACCGATCTGGCTGAATTTCAATAGCAACCTTTTCCGGACTGTATGTGATCAAAATATATAACAATATAGTCCAAATCATATCTTGGAAAACCCATTTCAACATACGAATAGAGAACGGACGGACAAATGGACATCGTTAAATCCACTCTACTACATACTCTGAGGATCTAAGCTCAATATTGTGATATCCAAACGGAATGACAAACTTGTGCATGTAATAATAATAAATGAACTTATATATCGTTAGCTAAAATGCCAAAAGGCGAAAATAACAAAAAATTAAAAATCGTGTTTTTTTATTGATTGTCTTTATAAAATTTTACACTTCTGCGATCCAAAAAACAAAGAACGTAACTACAAGTATTTTCATTCGTCAAGCCATAATGACATAATAACACATTTATTTTCTAATAAAATATAATGAAATGTTTTTCTTTGAAAAAAGTTTAAAGAAGTTAATAGACGATTTATTAATGCATGTTTATCTGACTTGTTTATAATTAAAGTTTTACAAAGTTTTTTCCTTCACCTGTAAAATTATATATTTGTTAGTAACGCCTTTTGGTATTTTAGCTAACGATATACCCTTTCCACCTGTAGTGAAGGGTATAAAAAAGAGGAAATTGATGTTTTTGTTGACATCTTTAATGAACATTTACATTGCCGGGATCACTATAAATATTTAAGCAGTTTCTTGTTTTAAAAATTCTGATATGCTGTATTTATTATTAATTAATTTTTGCTTTCAATTTCAGCTTGGAACATTGGTACCAATTGCCACACCTGCCCCACCGACAACGATTGCACCACCAGTACGTGTTGATATACAATCATCGAATTTATTAAATAATTTACCACCACTACTCAATACACCTACGGTAAGTGTGTTTTTCGAATAAATCTCTTTTTCTTTTTTTATTATTTTATCAGATATTTTTTATGATATTTTTTATTTCTTTATTTAAATTCAAATGTATGAATGTTGAATTTATGTTACTGAAAAACAAGCTAAAGTAGCGCAATTCAATACAAAGAGAAAATTAAAGAAAAAATCCAACCCAAACAAAAAGATTTATTTGAGAAAATTTAAATGAATAGTTTAATACTTAAAAAAATATAAATTAACCTTTAAATTTGTATTTAAATTGTATATTTAAGCTTAAACACGTTTGACTTGGTTTATTATTGGTTTTCTTTTAATTTTTCTCAGTGCATTCATGTGTAATAGTAGAGCATAATTTTCTTTGAATTTTTTTTATTATTATCTTATTTTGATTTGCTTTATATTTATTTTTACTTATTTAGTTTTTGTGTTTATTAAAATATAATCTATATTTTGTATACAAACAAAATAATTAAAGATCAACATACAGACACTTAATCAATAGTTACTTACACATACGCAAATTCATAAAAACTAATCTAAAACTGTTACATTTACTTGTGCTTATAAACAGTCAAGGGCAGAGGAATAGCACAACACTTTTAGATCCAAACAAAAATACTTTGCCAGAGCAGAACTTAATCTTTGATTTTTGGTTACTGTCTCAATAATTGACAGAAATATGAGGGCGATTCAATATATCCAGACTACCTTGTAATTTGAGGGGAAAATGAAAAAAGTGCGGAACATATGAAGTTAGAAGTAAATCCACATTCTTTAAACTTTAGTTTTGTGTTTCTTGATTTGCAGACTCCTAATGCTTGTATGCGATCTTATAAATTGGACCAACAATTATGAATACTTATTTTTAGTACAATTTCATAAATATCGTTCAATTCGATTACTAATTTGCCCAGTACACCTTTTTAAAATTCCAGTTTCAAGGCCTGGGGAACTCTCTATTGCGATTAGAAAGAAAATAGTACCAAATCTCCACCCAGAGGAAAAACATGTGTAAATGTGGTCACCTCCAACCAAAATATTTCTTAACAAAATTATAAACATATTATTTTTAATATAACCATATTATTGTCAGCGATAACCATATTATGGTTATATTAGCCCTCCATCAAGAAGCCCAAACCATATTATTGTTGCCTCCAAACATGTTATGATCAATAATAACTCAAATTAGTTTAACACTCACAATAGCATGGTTGGTTTGCAACCATAGTATATTGCTTTTGGAAAAGAGGAAAATACTATAGTAAATTTAAAAACAAATTATTATCATATTTAACCATAACATTTTTAGAGGCAACCATAATATGGTTGTGGGTTCCTGATGGATGACTAATTTAACCATAATATGGTTGTCGCTGACAATTATATGGTTACAATAACCATAATATTTTTTAAATATAGTTTGGTTGGAGGTGACCATATTTAAACATGTTTTTTCTCTACGTGTAGTGATTTTTTTTTTTATTTATTTATTTATTTGTATGTTCAATAATAACTCACTTTAATAGTTCTTTTTAATGCGTTTGCGCATTTGTCTTTCGCATCTACTTATTTAATTTAAGTTTAAAATTTTTTTTTACATATTTTGACATTTCAAACAGCGTCATCTTTAAAACTTATAAAAAAAACTTTTACAATTTAATAAGTACGCCGTAGGCTTATTTCGGTAAAAAGAAAATAAAAACATTAGATCGAAGTTAGACAAATTTTAATTAAAACTCGTTTCGTCTTTTACAATATAACATTGCAATAACCACAAGTACGAGTGTAAAGAGATTTGCATAACTTTAAAACTAATAGAGGTCCCATAACTAAACTTGGGTGCCCGGTAGGCAAGATGGTAGTGAGCTAGTCTATTAGTGCGGAGGTTTCGGTTTCGATTCCCGCCAGAGACTCTTGTCCGTTTCACTACAACGGGCTGAAGGTCTACGTTACTATTGCTCGGTTAATTAAGTTAGAATATAATTTGAATTTCTATTTGTAACTCTTAGGGTCATTATTACAACTTGATGTTAGCTGTTATCCGGCAGTTAACAGACGCTTTTTGACAGATAACACATTATTATCTGTCAACTTAATCTTAACTTTAGCTAACTTCAAGTTGTAATAATGGCCCTTAATATATAAAAATCAATTAAACTTTTACAATATAGTAAGGACACTATAGGCTTATTTCGAATAAAAAATAAAAAAAATTATTACTATGTTAAGCGGCCCATACACTTGCAATATTATTGTATATAATATTCGCCATATTATTACCAATTTGTTCTGTATTATGCAATAAGTCGCACAATGGTTTCATTCATTCAATAAAAAGGTGAACATAACCTATAGGAATAACTTAAACAGCATTGTACAATGTTGCCAACACATTTCACTTTCTTTTCGTTGTGCAATATAAATCAAAAGTCTTTTGATTGATGCCAATATATTGTGCCACCTTCGAATATCACATACACATTGGCGATATAATTGTACAATACGTAAAATTGAACAATTTTATTGCAAGTGTATGAGCCGATTTAGACAAATTTTGATTTAAATTGGTCATTTCCGGTTTTTCAGGTGAAAAGAATTTTGGATTTTGATTCAATTTTTTTATTTGTGATTTTCTATAAGAATCACTAAAAATTTTTGTTTGCAAAAATTTTTTTAGTTCGAAAAAATAATTTAAAAAAACATTTTTTTGAAAACGTCAACACTTAACCTTCCTATAACTCATATAACGTGGGTGTATGAAATTATGGACCATTTCGCCCTTGTGCCTTTTATGTTTTTTTAACCAGAGTTGTTACAGCACAAAAAGGGTTAATTTTTTTAAATTTATAAAGAAAGGTTTCCACATCAGAAGAAATAACGATTTTTGCAAAAATTTATTAAATTATTATATATTTTTTATTTATTATCAGAATTTATTTTCAATCAAACACATTCTATCTTGCAAACAAAAAAATAAGCAGTTGCTTTTTTTCCAACTAAATTTTTTTATTGGGCTGTCGCGTTCACAAATAATCCCCATATGTAGTTTATAATATAATTTAATTTTTTTTTTTTGACATGAAAAACTTATTTTAAACATAAATTGATATTTAAATAAATAAGTGAATTTGGCCATAAGTTGAATATGGATAGTTTTGAATATTCGTAGGCAAAATATGTTCAGGCATGGTCAGTCATTTGATATCCTACATCACTTTAGAGTACAGAAAGAATGGTTTGTAAGATTTTCAACTATAATACCCGAATTTTGCCTCGGTATAAAAGTCAACGATTTTTGTTAAATGTTCTTGCTTCGGGGGAACATGTATAAATTTAAATTTTGTATCCGAAGGATCTTAAATGGTTTCTCCATCCCGATTGCCTTTTTATGCTATTAAGAGTCATATCTGTTTCATTAAAACAAAACCGAAATGAAAATTTTGTAACATAAATCAAAATACAATTTCTGACTAATAACACTAACCCGTACAACGATCCTTTTTTTACACACTAGTGATGAAGATCATATGGTTAGATTTATTTCATGATCTAACAATGGACTTAATGCAAATTGGATTTAAAGTTGTGCTATTGTTCTAAACTTGAATGCAAATATAAAACTCTACATTTATCCAATATATAATAGCAACTGTACGTATAGTATATTATTTTTATTCGATTTATGACACACGCATTCTTCTATACATATATGAGTATATACACATGCAATAATATACTCGCATATATATACATACGTATAAACAAACATGAATACATACAAATGTCTGAGTATGGGTAAAACACGATTTAGAAAGATTTTTTTCAATTAAAAATATATATTTGCAAAAAAAAAAGGAAAATATAATATGGTAGATACATATTTAATAAAGGATTTAAGTTTCGATTTAATTACAAAAAAAAAATTATAAAAATGTTTAGATATTATTAAATATGTAAAATATTATTAGATTTTTTTTTAAGATATCGAGCCCTTACCGGAAAAATATCTTAAGCGACATAAATTAATATTTTCGTTATTTTTTTTTAAATAAATGAATTTATTGCCAACACTTGCAACATCTCCTAAAATGTATTGGTCCCACAAGGTACCGTTACGATTTCATAGCAAAAACAATTTTAGCTTAAGCGCCAACTTTCATAGGAAATTTTTGTGAAATTTCAAAAAAAAAACCTTCTCCTGTAAAATTTTGTGTTTTTGTTGCTTAAGCTTTTTTACGATAAGGACTTGATATGCAAATATGCATGTATTAATTTACTGTTAGGTTTTATTAGTGGAGTGTTGGGGTAACTTAACCCTTTCGCAGCAAAGCCACTGATGAGGAATTATAAAACATCAAAATTAAGAAATCTTTTTCACCAATTATCGAAGTAAAAAACACCTTCGTTTTAGAAGGCAGTCGTAGCTTCGAATGTCGGCCTCTGATTTAGACTCAACTGGTTTTTGTTGGTACTTCAACAAGTGTGATATCATTTTAAATGTGCACCAATGGCATAATCAAAAGCTCTTGGTAATAGATCTTTTTGTCAATAAACATCATTCTGTTCAAAACACACCCCATGCGCGTAGTCAACGGTCTATCACAACTCTACACAATCTCATATAACACCAACGCACATCTAAAAGATCAGACACTACCAACAGCATCAGTGTTGCCATAAATATTTGATGAGAATATGTCAAAACTTAAAAAAAAATTGCAAAATCTTAAATGAAGAAAATATGCTTAAAAAACAGCCCAGATTAAAACCTAAAATTTTTAATATTTTAAATTTGCTAAAAATATGCTTAATTTTTACAATAAAAAAAAATATGCTAAAAATCTGCTAAATAAAAAGCCATATATTTCATTAAAACTTTTAGTTTTTAAAAAAATTCTGATTTCCTTAAAAGTATGCTAAAAATCTGCTTATAGACAAGGAAATATGCTAAAAAGCAACTCAAACTGCTAAATTTAGCAGAAAATATGTTAAAATGGCAACACTGAAAATATGTTAAACTGGCAACGCTAAACAGCATCGACTTTACTCTGTTTGTCTTTAAAAGAGAAAAATGGTCTGAACTAAGGTCCTTTTTGTATTTTATTTTTAAACCTTTTATGTGTTTAAATTTATATTAAAGTCAACATGGAAACATAAAGTGAGCAGTAAAAGAACCGATTTGTACAAAACAAAAAAAAATATCAAACAATTTACTTAGTTTTTTCAAGCCTTTTCATTATTTATTTTACAGCAAATTTTTCCAGCGAAATAGGGTCTTAAGTAAATAGCAAAATAGAAAATTGCAATTTGGAAACCAAAATAGAATTTCAGTTAACAAAACTTTAAGAATTCGATTGAAAATCTTTAGTACTATTGAAGTCTTCAATATGTAGTTAAAAGCTGGTATTTTAAATGACCTTGATATTCTTCAATTTATCTTAACACTTTAAAAACTAATCAAGAGGCAAATATTTTCCATTAATAAAGAAAGAAAAGTCTACATACATAGATGGGCTATTAAGGCGAGGGATATCTACACCTTCTAGATTTAAACCAGATGTAGAGTGTTTTAAATAAAACCGAACCGCTTCATATATCTTTACTATAAACAAACGTTGTTAAAAAAAATATAATCAGAAAATGTACGATTTTTTTTTTATTTCATGCAAAACCCCCGTTTTTCTTCAATACTTCGTTTATTTTTCAACTTTATCTCGTTTTGATTACTCTCCTGCAAACAAAACCAGCTTTAAATAAAAAAAAACAAAGAACTTGAAAAAAATACATTTACAAGTAAATGAATTTCTTATTTCACGTGTCCTTAATTTTTTGTTTTCAACGTTTATTTACCTTTTCTTGTCCTACAACTTTGCTTTTTACTGAGTTTTCGTTATTGCCGCTGTTTCTTTTAAGTGAATTAAGTACTTGAAAGCACATCAACCGAAATAAAAAAAAAATTTTTTTTTCCATGTAAAAAATTCTTGCAATTTGTTTTTTTTTCGCAATTTAGCATTCTATTTTAGTTTTTACTGGTTTTCTGATTTTGCATTTCAAGAAATTATTTTAAGAGAGTTTAAAGATGTTTTGTATCCTTTTGTTTTTCTTTCAAGTGGTAAAAGCATTTCAAGCGGAAGTCGTTGTCGTCTGTCATTTAGTATGTTTTAATATTTATAAAAAAAAATGGAGTATTCAAAAATACTTTAAAAAATTTGCCCATCAAAAAAAGTTAAACTTTAAAAAAAGTATAATGTATCTTTTGATGTACATATTCTTATTAAAATTGTTTCCTCCAAGTTGCTCCATATAAAACGTATACAGGTACCCAGGTACCTATTCACCCTATTAAGGGTGCAAAAAGCAAATTGATATGCCACGCACCCCCCCAACTGATATTGTATATAAACACCTATGAAAATATAATAATAACAAAAAGTTAGGAGTTCTCATGAAATTGTAGAATTGTAGACTAAAATCTTATATAAAAAATTTCGATTTGAAGACGCAATAGGTACACAGGTACCTGTCCACACACATAAGGGTTAAGTCCGAGTTTAATGCATTATAATTTGGAAAATATTAATGTTATATAAAAATCGTTTTCACAACTTTTGTCTTAATAAGTTTTCTCTAAACCTCACATTTAACAAAAGGAAACAAAAAAAGAGGAAACAGCAGCATTGAGCAGCGATTAGCAGATTAGAAATATATTGAAGAAAAAGGCCCATAACTGCCAAGGCATCGCCTCTAGGGACATAAAATGTATGACGGACCTTCATTAGTTTTTTGTGATTAACATTTTCTTAAAACATACTTGCCCCTTGCACCCCTTAGGGGTGCTCCTATATGCCATATATCTCCACCCCTTAGGGAAGCTCATACAAATATGGCGGTTTAATGAAAATATTAAATTTGGGCCCTTCAGCGCCTAGGATGCCCCTAGATGAGTCAAAAGTATGACTGATCCCACTATTTTTTATCGCCATCATTTATATTAAATATACCTACCCGATATCTCTATTTCTTCAAGGGGCTCCCACACAAAATTTTCAATACAGACTAGGAATATATTGAAGAAAAAGCCCCCTAAATGCCAAGGAATCGCCCCTACACGCAGAGAAAAACATGGTTGGAGTATGTTAAAAAAAATAATATTATGGTATCTGCAATGGCAACAAACAAGCTTTTGTTGTTTGAAACAAAACTTTTTTCACGATTGATAATATTTTGTTTCTATTTAATAACACAATAAAGTGTTTACCTCCCTTGAATCTTCAAATATGGTTGAATTCAACAATACATTGTTTTAATAAAATAAAGCTACAACCATACACATAAGCATATTATGGTAACTTCAACCATATTATTATTACGGCAACCATATTATGGTTGCTTGCAAACATGTTATGGTTAATTTTTAATAACAATAATATATTTGAAATTATAATATTTCAAAACATTGTATGTTTTAAATAAAATGTTAAAAAGGCAACAACATTCTGGTCGTTTGCATTTTACTTGGTTTGCTTAAAATTCTCATTCATTTTATTTTTATTATTGATTTAATTTAAATGATTTTGTTGTTCGTGCTTAATAACCAATTTTTATTTTTGATACAAACACTGAAATTTATTGTTGATGGGATAAGCTATTCCTATGCCCATTTCACTGGTTGCTTAGGCCAGACCATCAGGAAACTTCAACTTAGGGTTCTCCGATCGTCCTAAGTTTTATTTTGCGTTGTTTTTTTATCAATACCCACCATTGGCTGGTGAAACCTTAAGAAGTCCAACTTTTGATTTTAACAGTCACCCTAATCTTTTAGCGTTTGTCATATAATCTTTTTTTTTTTTTGTTAATAAACGCTAATTTTGGTCAAACGATTCTAAAATTGGACATCAGAATGAACAAAAATGTAGATTACTCTTTTACTTGCTTTCACATTCAGCGGTGTTGCATTTGTTGACAAATTGCCGATTTCCCTTGGTTCCTGAATGCTTTGATAACGCCTTAAGTTATATTTTCTTTAATTTTTCATTTTGTTTTTTGTTTTTGAGAAAATATATGTCAAGTGAAATGATACTCATACTTCTAGACAATTTACTTTAAAATACTTATTAATAATCTAACAGCCGTACCTAAACAAGAGCGGATGGTGGAACGTTTTCTTCCGTTTAGCTTTTACGCTGCTATGCCATACCTAAACAAGCGCATAAACGTTGTGTCACAAACAGTAGTTTTAACATTCTTATTTAATAAAACCCACATAAAAGAAATAAAAAGAAAAGAAAAAACCGCTCGATCGACAAAAAAATAGCTAAATTGCCATTATTTATTAACAATAGCGGCCATCTTCACTTTTAAACGTGCTGTCAAAATTGGATTTTCCAATTGCAAAGCGTTGACGCCGGGCTATTTAGGTATGCTTCATACAAATTGTATGGGCATGAGAATTTTTGGCAGCTAGAAAACGCTTTCCGCTCTTGTTTAGGTACGGCTGTAATACAGGCGAATTTAATCAGGTGATCGCGAAGAGACCTATTTATTCTGTGAGAATTATGCTAGGTTTCATGTTGTTTTTTTTTAACATTAAAAAAGGGTTAGCTAGTATTATATCTGCCTCTCTAATGCTGTCACCATTTTTAATTCGCCTTGAATCTAATGGAATTTTTAATCAAGAGTGTTTATTTTTTTTAACGAAACTTAAACATTTACAAGTACACACAACAATTAAACAAATATTTTGCTGGGTAATCGTAAATTATTAATTATACACACAAATATTTTAAACGTCCATAATGAAATCACAAGAAATACTTTCAATAAACAAAAAAATTTTAACAATTTATGAGTTTTTATGCCCTCCACCACTAGTGGTGAAAGATGGTGTACCAAGTTTGTCATTCCGTGTGAAACTTGTTTGGTTTTTCATCAAGGACTTCATAAAGCACACGTTTATATTTGAGAAGTTCTAAGTCGATTAGGCAATGTTAGTCTGTCTGCCTGTCAATCTGTTGAAATCACACCCACTTTCGTAAGACTCAAAAGAAAAGCACATTTTTAGTATCAAATTTATATGGACGAAATAACCACGAAATTTTTCTGATTTGAAGTTTGGCCCAATTATTTTTTTTTATACTAGAAATCAAACGACCGAATTTTGTCATTTTACCATTGTTCTAATATAAATAAAACACCCTGCTTAAAATCACTTTAATATGCCTAAAATCGTAAAAATTTATAATTCTTTGCGACCAGTGGAGGAGGGCACCAAAGAAACGGCACAGCTGAACACTCTTTTTATTAAAATTATAATTATTTTATTTTTTGTGTTAACAATTATATTAAAATTAATACTAATTAATATTCTAGAGCGTTGGTAAAATCATCATTTAGTTTGTAAAAAAAAAAATTTTTATAAAAAAATATTTTATTTTTTAACAATTTTATTAAAAAAAAAACCTCAAAAACAGGAATTTTATACACCAGAAACAAACAAAAAAAAAACTACAAAACACTATTAGCCATACTTGCTGTAACTATTATAAGCAATTTGTAGCAATTTTTAATATTCTGCTTTTTTCTACTTTTTCCACTCTTCCGCTATTTCTGCCATTTAAATTCAATAGTTTACAACAGCGCCGGAATACGAAACGGTAAATATTTTTTTGAGCCCAGTTTATATTTTTATTGTTTAAAATTTTTATTCTTTGTTAAATAAAAGTTTTGCAAAGTACAAAAAAATATATAAAATAAAATAAGAGAATAAACAAATAATAAATGTTCTGTGTATGTGAATGTGCATGTAAAACAAATACATTTTTGCAGTTTAAATATTTGTTTATAGTTTTTCATCTATATTTTTTAATATTTATTTTACTATAAATAAAATGAGTTCTCAATTGTTTTTTTTTTTTTTTTTTTTTTTTTATTTCTATTTAACATTTATGATTGAGCGGAATATTGAAAAATGATTGCATAAAAATAAAAATTAAATGTTTTTTTTCTGTATTTCTGTGTGTGTTAAAATACTAACGAACTCGTAATAATTTAATTTTGAAAAATGATTTTAAACTTTTATGATTTATTATAAATATTTAAAAATGTTTTGCTTATTTTGCCACTATTTAATTTAAAGCAAACAAATTAAAGTTAAAAAAATAAAAATATTGTAGGATTTTAATTTAATAATCAATTTGGTGAGACAAAGTTAAATGCAGATAAATTAAATGTTTGATTTAAAAAACTGCCATTGCAAATAAAAATATTACCAGTACTCATCTTCTGTAACTTTGCGGAGAACTTCTCTCATCGAAAAGATGCGAAACAAAATATTCCATCATATCTAGAGAAGTAAAAAAATAGTGTGTTTGTAACTCGTGTCGAAAAATATCAAAAGAGATTCGTCGTTACAGTTCACAGTGCGACAAATGGTAGGGGTCAGTGATCGGGAAGGATTCAAACTACCGGGGAAAGTTATATCGGTAAAAAAGAAGTTATATTTTTATGGCTGAGTTATAACCGAAATACTGAATCCCCAAAAGTTACTCTTTTTATACCCTTCACCGAAGGTAAAAAGGGTACACACATATAAGTAATTTTTGGGTATTTCGGTTATAACTCAGCCATTTTTTTAACCGATTTAACAGATATACTGACGTGCTTAAGAAGAAATTTACCATTTACTTGAGTTATAAAGCTTGGTTCCCAAAAGTGGGTATTTAAAAAAAATGTAATTTGGTCATAACTTTTTTGTATCTGAACCGATTTTTCCGAGTTTTTTTATAAAGTATGATCTTCTAAAAATTTCCGATATTTTGGTATACATCCATAGGACGTATGGCAGCTCTAAAATTCAGGTTTTTATAAAAATAATGATGTTTTTTAGCCCATTTTTCAAATCGATATATCTCGATTCCTAGACGTGACCCAGCAAAACGCCGGGATAACATATAACATTTCCCGTTGGTTTCATCCCATCCCGATTTTGACTGTCGCATAGTTTTATAAATGTCACGGCGGAAAGAAATGGGTTAATAAATGACCCAAAATATTTGTTATCATGATTCCATTACGCTGAAGTGAACTTAAACATTAGGCCGCTGTTAACGTAAATGTCAGATGTAGAGACTATTTAAAACTTACTCCTGGATGGTTACTATTCGTCAAATCGATGAAGCTCATTTATTCTCTATCACTTAATATTTTATGTGTTTTCAAATAACGCTATTTGTTGAAAAAATAAGCTGTAAGTAAGCTGATGACAAAAGCTTTTAAAAGTTAATAAATTTGAAAAAAAAAAGTTAAAATTCGTATAGAATATTGAGAGAAAAAAAAGAACTTTTTTATGTTTATTTTATTTTTAAAAAATTTTTTTTGTTGATTTTTACTTTGAAAATTGTTTGGCTAGAATTTTTCTTAATCGAAAAGTAACCTTCCAGGAATAGAGAATTTGAAAGTTAGTTTTGGTGGATCAGGCGCGGATCCAGCTCAAGCCTTAGGGGGGGGAAAATTTTTTTTGATACAAAAAGTAAAAAATTTGTTTTTAAAAGTGTATTAAAATTAATATGTGTATATTATATTAAAAACACTCAACAATAAGATTAAATGAAATGTAAGATCAGTTCAATATAAATTAATTTTTTTAAATAGGCAATTTATGATTTCCTTGTGAGGCAAATTTAGATAGTACAGTCTTTCTTCTGTCATTGTTGACCTGAGCCATGTTTTTATTAGACGACGGGTAGGAAATGACCTCTCTCTCGTAGCATTACTGACGAGTAGGGCAAGTTTTTTATGGCATATGCCATTTTTGCCATTTCTTCAATTATTTTTTTTAAAAGCAATTTTTGGTCCAGCTTGCCAAAGAATACCTTTTTGCAGCATAGAAAAAAATTTTTAAATAAGCTTAGCGAATATGGGGCAGAATCTATTCGAAATGCTTACTGAATAATGCAAAAATCGGACGTAAAAAGTACTTTCAATGCATCTGCCTCTTGAAGTTGCAAACGAAAGGGATTTCTATGAATGAAAGCTTTGGCTTAATTGACAGTGCTAAGGAAAATAATAAAAGATGTCAGTAAAAAAGATTTGGTTAAAAAGTTTAAAAAACGTTTTACGTGTAGTAAATTATTCAATACTCCTGAAAAATCTATATGGCTTGGCATTTCAATTTTAAAAAAGTGTTTTAATCGATTTTCTCACAATTTTGTTTAAATGAAAGTGAGACGGATGAATAAATTGACAACCTTTCTCCATCTGAACTTTTAGTGTTCAAATATGCTCCAGTTACATCTTGCGATGTTAAAAGAGTGTTTTTCATTTATGGAACTATTTTATGTGAAAACAGGAGATTATCAGGGGTGTTCTAGAAATCGAAGACTCAAAACGTAAAAAATTTCCCTGATAAAAAAATTTTATGACAAATATTATAAAATTAAACAGAATTTTATAACAAAAATTAGATTAAAAGTGTATTAAAAACAACTTCCAAATTCTTGCGTTTTGCCGCCCAGTATTTTTTTTTTTTTGACAATTTGAAGAAACATACTATTGTACATACAATAAAAACTTAATAAAATACATAATTGTTTCTTAAATAACATGTTTGTTTTTGACATTTTTCGTGCCATTTTTTATACATTTTCGTGCCATTTTGCCAGCCGTTTTTAACAATTTTTCGTGCCCTTTTAAACTTGCCCTTCTGAAGAGCATTGAAACGAAAATTTGAAATATTTTTCTTAGCTTTCGGTAGATTTCTTCATCACAGTTTATTAAAGCATCTACAACGTTATCTGATAGATTTTCAGATATTTTCCATGCTTGTTGCCAATGCAACAGTTCAGACTCAAGTTTAGATATTAGTAGGTGTTTATCTATATCTTTTATCAAACATAATCAGCTCATCAGCTAGTTGTGATTTTAAAAGTTTTGTGTCTGTATTTGACTTGATTACACTTTGAGGTAGAAGTTAAGGTATGTTCAATACGTTTAGGATATCTATTGGGAAACGTGTTTTGAGATCTTCTTAAATAAATTCAATAAGAGGAATGTAACCTACAACTCGGTAGCAATCTTCAACATTTTGAATAAGATTGGAACCCCGATTTGAACGCAGATAACTTAAACTTTTTCAAAAATCGCTTTAAATAGTTCTTCGGCTTTATTTCTTTTCTCTTCAAGGCACATGATTTAAGTTTTGATAAGTCTTGATCCTTTTTGAAGATCTAGATCGTGCTTTTATAAAATGCTACTATTCCTGAAATTAATTCAAAAGTACTAAGCGAGTTCCTTAACATAAGGCTTTTGATGAAGTAAATCTACCTTTCCACTCAGATATTTTTTCCAAAGCTTCTACTATATGATGTACACTTGTTGCAAAGTATAAAATTGAGTCGTGACGGTCCAACCATCTTGTCTCGCATAATGTAGAAAGTTTGGCTCCCAAATACTTTGCTAAAACTGCTTTTTGGTTGGGATGATTATATTTAAAAAAATTTGTCGTTTCTTTAACAAATGATACAACATATTATATTAATGGCACTTTGTTGCTTTTTAAAATTGAGTTGTTTGATTTATGGGAATAGCAAGGCTTTTGTTTTGCATTTGTCCAGAATTTTATAACAGCGCCATTTTCTGCTGACATCAGAGGACACATCAACGTCATTATCAATATCCTTTGAAGCCTCTTCAAATGCGTTTACAACAAAGCCAATAAATGCTTTCCTAATAATTTTTTGTTGTATCTTGAAATATCTTTAAGATAAGGAAGTCTGGGGTTTCCCCGAAAAATCTCTGTTTTCGTCAAAAATTATCGAATAGAATTTTGATTCATATAACACATATATTCATAAATATTGCATATACATACATACTAAGGCTTATTAAAAATTTGAGCGCACGCATTTTCAAGTCAAACGTTTATTCTTTGGATATAAATAGATGGCTCCTGCTGGGATTGAATGTAGAATAATAAGTATTTGAATACAGTAAACTAGAAGTTTCATTGGAAATATCTAATAAATAACTGTTAAAATTAAGATTTGGATACTTATTGAAAATTTCGTTAGATTCAATAAAAAAAAACCTTGCTGGGATTTCCTAAAATTTTGTGCATATAAAAAATATTATTATTGGGAATTCTTGTATTATCGAGATAAACCAAACATATTTTATAATTTAGGGGGGGGAAATTTCCTTATTTCCCCCCCCCCCTGAATCCGCGCCTGTGGTGGATGAAGTAGTTTCCGATGAATCTCTTGGTAGCACGTTTGCGGGCTTAGTTGGGCCACGGTGCAATCCCTTCTGGTGGACTGGGCTTTTAGGAAGAATTGATCTCTCCCGGAAATCTTGTGATGACAAAAGGTCTCTTTGACTGGTCACGGCACGATCACGTACCACCTTTATCGGATTGGCATGACGGAAGACCAGGAATGCAGACTGTGCCTCGATGAGGACTGTAAACAATATAAAGCTTTTATTTTTATTAATACAAATAGTAGAAAATAATGGTATTGTTACAGATAGTAGTAACTGTAGAATTTATGGTCATCTTCTCACCCCTCTTATTTTATTAATTAACTATAGCGAAGTCGTTGTGGCCGAGTTTTTACTCTAGAGGACCTTCTAAGGACGGAAGGTGGTTCCTTTTCAATGCTTTATGATTGAGTGATGTTAGATAAACTCGAAGAATGATGGTGACTTTGTTCAATTAAAACCTCGGGTGTGGCTGTAATTTTAGCTTGAGATGGTCTAATATCTTGCGAATTTCTACGATACTGATTTCCATTAACGTCTTCAAAAACATAAGAACGAGGTTGGATTTGTGCCTTCGTTACTGCTGGGTTCCAAGTTCGTTGGTGTTGCGCTCGTGTGACTACTGTATCATCTTCAACAAACTGAGGAGGATGGACTCTTGCACCACGATTTGCGTACTCACTCTCCCTATCTCTCTCATCTTTCAAATATTTTAATATTCTTTGGCTTTCAGATGAAAGTAGTGTATCTTTTGCCGTAGACAGAATACTCCTCGTTGCATGGCAAAAAGACGTTGAGAGGCAGAACCAAGATTACCTTGGGGCGTATTCATGTAGTTGAGTAGTCCTAAATTGTAATCGGTGTAATCATATGTTGATTCTTTAAGAATATTTTTTGCAATTTGCACTGCCTTTTCTGCCAATCCGTTTCCACTTGTGTGGTACGGCGAACTAGTGCGATTATTGATGAGAAAAGTTTGAATTCGCTGCTTGCGAATAGAGGACCATTGTCAGTTTCTAAAGTAAGGGGAGGAGCAAACGTAGAAAAAATCTCTTTTAGGACTAAAATCACTTGCTTTGTAGTTAAACCGCTAAGTTTTTTTGAAGTTAAGGTAGCCTGAGTAGCTGTCAATGAAGACTATATACTCCTTTTTATTAAAGTAAAATAGGTCGGTTGCACATATTTCGATGGTATATCACATGGTATATACCATGTGATGGAATCTCATTTATTTTAATTTTTGTATTTTTTCTTGGTATACTTGGCACGCAGCGCATTTTTTTAAATTATGAATGTCCTTCTCATTCGAGGCCAAAATACTAGCTCTCTTGGCATTCTTACACACGTGGCATAACTAAAGTGACCAGTGTGTATATCTTTCAGAAATTTTTCTCACAATTTAAGAGGTACGAATACCTTAAATGCTTTAAAAATTATTCCTTCATCATTTGTTGATAGCTCATCCATGAAGTCCCAGTATTGTTTCAATTCTATGGACAATTTCTCTTTGGGTTTTGGCCAACCTTCTCGAATTAGCTTTATCAGCATTTGGTTAGTGGCATCGTTCTTTGTTTCTCGCTTTAAAGTTTCTAACTCTTTATCACAAAATCTTTATTCATTTTATTATCACAATCTCCGCTCAATGGATCTGCTAAGTGCATTTTAATGTCTGGTTTGTATATAATTTTAGGGTATGTAGGTTAACAAACTTATTCTAATTTTTGCAGTCTCGATGGAGACGAACGTAAAGGTTTTCTGAAAATTGATTCCAACGGTTTATGATCTGATTCAATAACAATGTCTTTACCCCAAACGTACTGGTGGAATTTTTCGCATCCAAACTTTACCGCAAGTGCTTGCTTTTCTATTTGCGAATACCTTGATTGAGTCTCCCATAGGAATTTGGAGGCATAAACTACAGGCTGATCATCCTGCAGCAACACTGAACCATGGCATAGGAGCTGGAATCAACCTGTTGGTTGACGTCTTTGTTCACTTCATACAATTTTAAGACTGGTGGTTTGCTAATAGCTTCTTTCAATTTATCAAATGATTGTTGATGTTCTGTGCACCAATAAAACGAAACTAATTTTTCCAGTAATGCTCGTAATGGTGCTGGAACGTGTGAGAAATTTTTTGTAAATTTACCTAAAATTTTTCGCAACTCCTTCTTGTTGTTTGGTGGTTTAAGCCGATTGACGGCGTCTATTTTTTCTGGATCTTGGGGCAAGCCTGCTTCTCTTATTACATGTCCTAAGAATTTAATTTTTCTTTGCTCGAATTTATTATTTTACATTTTTCTTTATTAAGTTTTAATCCATTTGTTTTATTTATAACAAGAACCTTGCTTGTTGTTGGACGAAGTTCATCTAAATTGCCAGAGTGTACTAAGATGTCATCTATGGCAACTTTTACGTTTGGTAAATGTGAAAAGAGTTGTTGCATGACGCATTGGAAAATTTCGGGCGCTGAGGAAATTCCAAAGGAGAGTATTTTGCAGGAGTACCGTCGCCAAGGTGTAGATAGTGTTAGTATTTGATTTGTTCGGTCTGTGACCGGAATTTGCCAAAAATCTTTTTTACAATCAAGAACTGAAAAAAATTTAGCACTGTTTAGTTGAGCAGCAATTTCTTCTAAAGTGTTCATAGGATAGTGTCGACGTATAATATTTTTATTATCGCTGGTGGGTTCCATACAAATCCGGATTTTGTTATTTCTACGTACCACTACCATTGGAGATACAGCAGATGTTCGCAAATAAGTCGGCTCTTTTACTCCCATGCTTACCATTTTATCAAGTTCCGCTTTTACCTGTTCTTGAATTTTAAATGCTACTCGCCTGGCTGGCGAAATTTCAAAGCTTGGATTTTCAACTAAATCTTTGTTGTAAGCAAAATTTGTTATGCACCCTAGACCTTCAAATAAATTTTCGGCAATTTGTTATTCTTGTACTCTTTTTACTAAATGTAGTTTCTCACAAGAGTTTGCTCCGAGTATTGGCTTTACGTTTTCGTTCACAATCTTGAAATAAATTTTGCAAATTTTCTGGGCATGTTAAAAAAACTTCACGTAAAACCTTTATTTTATGATTTCCAAATGTCACTAGGTTTTTTACGCGACAAGGTTTATTTTAATTTCATCGATCACTTTTGTTGGTAGAACATTACAGTGAGCACCAGTATCAAGTTTAATATCATTATTTTTCTCTCCAATAGTTAGAATTTCTGTAAAATTCTCTTTTTCCTTTCTATTATTTTCCGTAATACAACCAACAAATAGTTCATTATAGCTGCCAGCGTAGCTGTGAACGTCGCTTTCTGTAACGCTGCCTGTCTGTTCACAAAAAGCAACATCCCTGGGGTCTAATCACCGCATTCGATACTGTCGTATCGAATAAACTATCGAATGTTTTTGCATACGATAGACAATGAAGTATCGAATGATAACGTGAGAAATGTAATGTCGAGTTACTCGATATCGAATGCTATTATTTCAAATTCAATAAATTGCATTCGATATCGAGAGTCATGATACCAAAATAAATAATTTCGATCAATTTTTCTCGATATCGTTTCTCGATACCCCTGTTTTTGGTAAATTTATTTTTTGCCTTGCACATTCTTTCATAGTGATATCTTTTTTGGCAGTCAAAGCTCTTAGCTTTATTAAATGTTTGTACGATGTTCACATTCATATTACTTTTGCCATGTTTTTCGGCAGTTTGCTTTTGTGCCAGTTCAGTGGCTTGGAAAATTTGAAGGGCTTTTTCTATGGTTATGTCCTCTGACAGCAGCTTCATAATTTGAATACCAAGAATGAGTTGATCTGGTAAGCGGCTATCACTTAATGCCTTGAAATTGCAATTTATTCCTGAAGTCTTAATCTGGTGATACATTCATCAATGGTTTCTCCATCATTCTGCATAATTTTATGAAACTTATACCTGTCAAACGTTGTGTTTTGTCTTGGTGTAAAATATTTCTGGAACTTGACTTTAACAGTAGACACCGTTTCGTTACTTGCTGCCGGCAAGGAATTGTAAATTTGTATTGCTGAGTAACCAATAGCTGACATTAACGTTGCAAATTTTATGTTTTCGGGTTATCTAAACCAGTTGCAACCTCGAAATATTCATACTGCTGCTACCACAGTTTTCGTTCCTTGGGAATATCTATATCGCGATCTACTACTTATGGCTTCGGTGGTTTTAAAAAATTACAGGTGTCTGTTATTTTTAATTATAAGTCAAACAATTGGTTTGTTAAATTCTCTTATTGCTGTATTTTATTTACTTTTTTATTCCACTACGAGGTTCGGCACCATGTACACACAGAAAAAATTAAAAATTTTCTCTTATCAACAATTTTATACCAAATTCATAGAATCAAGCAACCCATTTGTTGATTTTGCTCCTATTACCAAATTGATTACTAAAAATTGTGAAAATTTAATATTCTGAATATTTTTTTTTCAATAAACAATATTTTTAATTTTAATTAAAAATATGATCCAAAAACTTTGCCGTTTCAAACAATGTGTTTTGGTGGTTTTTGACAATTTCCAACAACAATTTCACAAGCTTAAATTATTTTATTTTAAACGAAATAATTTTTTGGTATTTGATTATTATTTTAATTCAAAATTTGTTTCAAAACAACTAAAATGTTAATTAAATAAAAATAATATTTTTAATTTTCTTTCAACAAAAAAAATAATTGATTCAATTATTACAATAATAAAGTTTAAATACTTTTTAAATAATTTTTTTAATTGATAAAAAACTACTAATAATATTTTCTGTGCAGAATATAAAGCATTTATTTATATTGCTGATATGATTTATTATACTATTAATTATGTTTAACAAATATATATATAAATAAACAATCAGAGTATGTTTCTAAATAGCAGTGTAGTAAATAAAGGCCTTAATATAAATAGTAGTAAATAATGGTATTGTTACAGACAGTAGTAACTATGGAATTTATGCTTATCTTCTCTACGAAGCATATACTGCGTGACTGCCCGGTGCTGGCATGGTCAAGCAGGAGACACTTGGGGCACGTCACAATAGGTGCGTCCTGAATTGGTGCGATATCAGCAAAAGACCTGGTGAAGTTCATTTGGAAAGCAGAGAGTCGTATGGCCAACTAGGTCGTGGTTCGATTTCTATTGAGGGAAAACACCCCGCTTTCTTGGAGGAAAAAAAATCTCTTGGTAGAGTTTCATAAATATTCATTCAAAATAAGTGAGGAAACTTTTTGGTTGTCTCCAAAGGATTGTTATTTAAAATTTTAATTGAAGCGTTTTATAGTGAGGCTGAATTATTGAAACCAACTGCAACAATAGATTTCGTAACGCGGTTTTACTTTCACTTAGTTATATTTTTAAACAAATTAACAATTTGAAAACCTATTTCCAAAACGGTTTTCCAAAAACCCAAAATTGAAACAATCAGCTTAATTTGTCACTTATAAGTTCAATTAAACTCCATAACTATTAATTAATGGTATTATTAGCAAACAATAAATTACAACAGACTTAATAACGAAACTCGTGAACCGTAACGTATGATTAATTATAATTTGCTTTTCAAATATTTGGTATTACACATACGCACTGCGGTTCCATAAAAGCAGTAACAAATGTATCTGTTTGTTTCTCACTAGAAAACTTAGCTACATGTATAATATTTAATTAACAGGGATTAATTAACTTTTAAATCTTTATTGTTTTATATAAATAATGTATCTGTTTCTTTAGTTTGACATTTCGAAACAAGAAAAGCTAGAAAAGTTTTGAAATTTCCTCACGGTTACGTGTTAATGTTTTATATGCTAAAAAAAATGTATATATTCATTAATTATTTCTTTCTATTTAATCCCATCTGTTATTCCTGTCTACTAACTAAAGACTCTTAAATATCGTTTATTATACCCACACCACAATAGTGGAGAGGGTATTATGCGCTTGTGCTGATGTTTGTAACAAAATATTGGCCCTAGACCCACATTTAGGTAAGCCTATCGACTCAGAATACCTTTCTTTGTTGATCTAACGATGTATGTTCAACCGCCAGTTCGACTAGCTGGCTAGTTATCTGTACATGTAGGCTTGTGGGCAAAGTAAAGGCCACGATGTTAGAGACAATTCGATGAAATTAGGTACATGAGCTCGTATTGTCACAAGAAACAAGCCTATTGAACTGACTTTCACTTATGGACCATTATGGCAATTTTCTCAATGAAACGACAAACTGCCTGTTACTTAATGTCGACAGTAATTTATTAGACCGATAAGCTGTCCGATGACGATTTTCTTAATATACCGACAAAAACATTGTTTTCAGTTGGCAACACCTTCCAAAATACATGTAAAAACAAGTAAAAAATTACAGTCGATCAAGCCCGACTATATGACACCTAACATCACAGTATTTTAAAACACGTAAAAGAGAGTGCCCCCCTTTTCGGGATCCATGGAGATTCATGCTTATGTGTCCATATAAATAAGGATCTATCTATGTTTTAAATTTCATTAAAATCGGTTTGATAGTTCCTGAGAGGCAGAAATCGCCACATCTCCCTTCGTGGTCCTACGTCAATAGACTTGGTCCTTGTACCAATAGGAACCTTTACGCCAAATTTTATCAAATAATCTCCAAAATTGCGACCTGTTAGATCGACTCGGAAAGTGATTCTGAGCCGATCGGTATACTTTAAGGTGTTACACACAACAGCACAAATGCATGTCGTGTAGGCAGGGTTGTTAGACTTTTTTCTTCAAAAATCGTCAAAAATTTTAACAAAATTCGTCAAAATCGTCACGAACATTTAATAAAATCGTCTACAAATCGTCATATATTGAAATTTTACAAATAAGAGACAATTTATTGCATTAATTGGTTCAAAAATATACATTTTTAGCAAGAAATTCTATTTATGATGAAGAAAGATGTATGGTTAAGATTAATTCTATTAATTTCAGCAAGTGGGCTGAAATATACTTATCATTTGAAAAGAAATACATAAGAAAAAATATGTTTTCATAAATGCATAACAAAAATTTATTTCATTTATCCGTATTCACAAAAACATTAGGGTTTAGAAGCTTAGGAAATAGAAAAAAAATTAAAAATAAAATCTCATTTGCTTTTAACTCGAGCTATCTTTAAATGATTAAGTTTTAGCGCTATCACTTTTGTAAATTGTTTTTACTGTTGAAGGTGCTAAACCAAAGGTTCTGTCTATATCAACAGTCTTTTTACCCGACTTGAAACGTTTTATTACGTCCAATTTTAGTTCAAACTAATTTAGTGCTGGTTCACACTCTTCAAGTTCTAGCCGTCAAGTCTTGAGTTTTTAGGAGAGAGAGGGGAAAATAAATGGCATTCGATTTTCCCTTAAAGAGTTAGAACCAGCACTAATGTATTGTCTTCTCTTTACACCCATTTTTCTACACGTCTTCTTACTTCCTAACACGCAACTATACTTAGAATAACTAACCTAACAGAATTAAATGGGAATTCGACTTTTTACATGAAAATAGAAAAATTCTTCACATGTGATTATGACTTCATCGAAAAATGCAATCGTGTGTCGAAATCGAAATCATAAAAACGCAAAGCGGATTTAATCAATTTTTAAAAGAATTTGAATTACTAATGCTTCTAATCAAACCTAAAAAAATTCTTGTATTTCGAAAAATTGATTTTTACGTTTTGGACTGTTCCCAATATAATTGTAAATATTTCTTGTAAGTTATCAAAAAGTAATTTCAATCTTTGGGAATACAAAATTTAAATTTTCAAAAGATATTGTTATTTGTGCTTAATTCCCTGTTTTTATTATTGATAAAAACACTTGAAATTTATTGTTGATGGGATAAGCTATTCCTATGCGCATTTCACTGGCTGCTTAGGCCAGATCATCAGGATACTTCATCCATAAAGATTTTAGAAAAACTAAAGATATTAAACCAAGTAAAAATGTTAAACGTATAAGACTTATAGCAACAGTTCTACTTGTAATAATATCAAAGTTTAAACAAAACAACATCAACAATAAACAGTGGGTTTATCTCATCTTACATTCCCCACTTTCTTGTAAGTGTTTTATTGATGTAAAAAAATCGTCATGACACTTTTACTTTTTCTCAAAAAATCGTCAATCGTCATTTTACTGTATTTTCTCAAAAAAATCGTCAAAATGACGAAAAATCGTCATATCTAACAACCCTGGGTGTAGGTATAATGAGTATTAAACTGAATGGATTTATCAGTACGGAAAATATACGACAAATAAATGATGGGCAGATTAGTGCTGTCCGTCCGGCTGACTCGCTGTCCATGTTAACCTCGTGCGCAAAGTACAGGCCATTATTTTCGAGATAATTATTGAAAATGGGGCGAATCAGTGCATAATTTTACATGGCCCTCATACTAGCTTCATTCCGGAATAGATATTTTGTACCCCAAAAGGATCATATTCAGGGGTGTGGAAGTGTTTTTTAATACACTTTTAATTTAATTTTTGTTATACAATTCTGTTAAATAAAGAAATATTTCTATAATATTTTACATAAAATTCTTTCATTACAAGAATCGATTCGATTCGTTTTCGATTTCCAGCACACCTCTGATAATGGTGGTATTTCGATCAAATTTGGTCCAAAGTTATTTAATTGCAATCTAAATCATCTTATAAAATTTTTTGGAATCGGTCTGTATTTGAAAATCTCCATACAAATACAGTCAAATTCCGATAATTCGTACCCCGATAAATCGTTATTCCCGATAATGCATAATAAACTGCCGGTCTCTTGAAAAATCTTTACCTCTTTTAAATCGTAATTGTTTGCTAACTACCACTTATATTTTTTTTTCTTTTGCGTGGGTTTTTGTCTGTGTGTGTGTTTAGTTTCTTAAGATCTTAAAATGTGTTTTATGTTTTTTTTATCGTTTTAGTAAATAAATTGAAAACCCCCGCTTATTCGTATTTAGTTTATTTTAACCCCGTTAAGTCGAAAAACCCAATAATTTGTAAGAAATGGCCGGTTCCTTCATATTACAAATTATCGGGAGTCCACTGTAATACTCCCGAAAATTGCTTTTAAGTCCATAACTTCCATATAAATGTTATTACCGACAATAACTTTTAGAACAGCTACTCTGTCGTAGCAAAATCTTGTGCTGGTTGCAAACTAGTTGCAAAATAAACCATAAGTCCCATATAAACGGTCTTCCTAAAACCACTTAAAGGTGCACAAATCTCTTGAAGAAGTCTAAACAATATTGGACACAGGGAGTTTTTACATGAATCTTAACCTTAGTTATGACATAATTTTGTTTTGGCGGGGCTATGATTGCCTATGGGTCCCAAATAGGCTACTCTCTCGGAAATTTGTTTTTTAAAAATGCGATGTAGGGTATCATATAGTAGAGCTTAACCGACTTCAATTTCTTACTTGTTTTTTATTGTTTGGTTTTTTTTTATAGTAAATAATTTTTGACACTTTTTCGGTGTGATTTTTTTTTTTCGTCTATGCAATATTATATTGTTAAAATATTTCATACATTAAACTTTTTTTGTTGTTTTTGCTAAGTTGTCACATTCATACAAGCAGGTGTCAATATTCCCAGTTGATAACAAATATGTAGCAATCACGTTTATGTTATGTTTGTATGTGTGTTTGTTTTGCAAATTCATATTATTCATGTTGTACGTTAACACTTACAATTTGTTGAACATAATTTAACTTGTTAAAATGGGGATAAATAAATAAAAAAAATAATCAAACTTTTTTCATCAAATTGGATTTAGATGAAAAAGAAAAATTATTTGAAATAGTATTGCTTGCATTACAATTTATAAATCCAAAATGTTATGTTTTATTTAACTACAACGACGCCAGTTAGCAAATTAAATTTAAAAAACAAAATAAAAACCAAATATCGTTCATTTTGATTAAAATATAAATATTGCTAATAAAATTCACATAAGTTTAAAATACACAGTGCAACGCATAAAGTGCGCACTCAAATTTTACCACAGTTTCTGAAAGTACTTAGGCGTTCGGGTGTTTTCTGGCTTAGCTCGAACTTAGATTTTACAACACAATAAATAAAGATCCCAATTTAATCGCAAGTATCTTCGTTTTTGGTGCCAAGTTTATTTCCAATCCAAGTAAAAAGTTTATATATAAATATCTTATGTTATTTCAGCTTTTCAGCCGTGAGAATTATTTATACAATTCACAAGAACTGTCGTATGGCTCGTCGTTTAAAAAAATACAATTTTTTTAATGCACTTGTGTATAGACAAATTTGTTGAATCGCTTCTTTGTCGTTTTGCTTAATGTCCAAAATGGAAAAATATCAATTCAATGTACATTGGAAAGTTTCTTCGATTAAGCCATTTAAGAAGATTAGCAAATATCTTTTTACCAAATAATAAAAAAATATGGAAAATAAAGCTGAATAAAACTAATTTTTTAATTTTAGTTAAAAATTTCTTCTTCTTTAATAAAATTTCCACTCACTTTGTTAAATACCCTAATATTAAAATAGGTATGGGAGTTTTAAAATAAAATGAACTGGTAATCAATATTAATTGACAAGAAATTTTAATTAAAATAGTTTAAAAAAAATCAATTGAAAAGAATCAAACAAATTTTTAACATTCAGAATAATTAAATGTTGCTACTAATTACATTCTAAAAAGTTTTTTATAAATGCACCGAACAAATCGAACAATTCCAGGCCTGGCATAAACATTTTTTGAAACACATTAAAATTCGTCGCATAACGAGGCGAAACTTTTGTATGAAAATTTTTAAAAACAAACTAAGTTTTGTTTGATAAAAAAATTCTCCAAATCAAGTTACAGTCAAATTATAAATGATGCTATAAAATAAAAATCCCAGCGAAGCCAAAAAAAAAACCAAACGGGATTTTGATAATTTCGCACAGAGAATTTTCAGAAAACGGAAATCAAAATTAACTATATATACACATATATAATCCTTGAAATTCCTTTAAGGTACATAGCAGAGAACTGCAACGAGTACCCGTTTATATGATTTATGATACACAACTTAAAATGAGTTGCGGTGTAGTTAATACAGCCTATTGCTTTTGTATGTGCTCGCCAGGCTCGTAAGAAATTGTGTTTGCAACATACGAGCCTTTAGCAAACGCAATGAAATTTCTATGAGTTCTGTTTTGTATTGTTTAGTAAATATGTTTTGTCAACATTCGGCAATAGCATTCGTACTTCTGATAAACAACACAAGAAATGTTTGTGTAGGAATTGGAAAACACACTTGTACATTATTACCTTCGCTGACCTAGAGTTATAATTGCCTGAGTGCACAAGTGTTTACTCGCAGCATTCGTCAATCGTAGTAATACTTAAAGCAGCGTTACCAGATGGTTTAGGAAAAAATCAAAGATCGTATATTTAAGTAAACATGTAGCGCTTATTTCATTATGAAATAAAATGAATTTAAAAGTTATTATAAGAAATATTTTCGTGGAAAATTTTAATTAAAATTTATAACGAATACGACAGGCTTATAAATCACAATTGTTTTATACGTCAATTTCATTTATATGTAAATATTTTTACAAAAATATTGACCAATGGCAACGCTGCGCATTCCGTTATTTCATTGTGCGACGTAAACACAGAATTTACTTTTATAGATTTATACATTTTTGATAACAAATTTTACAACAAACCCACAATTATATTCTATGAAGCTAAAGATGCACATAAGAACATTTTTTTAAATGGCTGACGGCGCTCTTTATTAACTGTAACTATCGGCTGCCAATTGAGTTTTTTCTTTTACTAGTTTTCACCCATAAAATAAATATCACAACATGCACTAAATCATTTAAACGCCTAAAATCGTCTAACCTACGACAAATCATAAATTCTGGCAGCCACGTTTTCACTTAATGTTGAATTTTAAATACACGAACATATACTAAATGAATATGCCGTCAATGTTGTTGTTACGAGCTGGTCGTAACACCTAAGTCGTATAAGTTTAATACAAAAAAGTTACCGAATATGAAAATAGAAATAACACGAAACTTTGCTTTGAGTGGTTGGGATATTGTTCATACATTTTTCTGGGCTCTTACTACTTTATATAGTTAACACATGTACAAGTAAAAAGTTATTGTGTAATATTTTCATGCATGAAGCTCGCTTTGTATGAAGAACGAGCCAACATATCAGTAAAAGCGAGTGTTTAAAAGTATTCGAGACTAAAAATGATTTAGAAAACAGCGAGTGTGCTCGCAAGTATAATGTATTGTTGCAGTTCTATGGTACATAGGGCATCAATAACTGATCTTCATCGAGTTCTATCTATGACCCAATAACCTAAATTTGCGAATTTTGATATCATGGTTAATTGGAGGTTGTTGCGCTCTAGATCGTTGCTAGAGGCCAAACTATATTGATGATTAAGCGAAGGCATTTATTGACAAAAACCTGTAGTTTTGGTATATCAAAGTTCGTTAAATTCCAAGTTCACGAGCCATAAAGCAGGTGGGTTACTGCGTATTTCGACTCGAAAGAAATAACTTACGAGTTCGAACAATTTGTACTGTGTATTACGATTTTGGCAATCGTTTCAAACGATGACAGAGGCTGTATATAAAAAAAATGAGAAAATTGATGAAAACTTTTTGGTCGTAATAGAAAGTGGCTGTTAAGAAATGGATTTGTTGTTTTCAATAAAGTATAAAAAACGTCCGTTTATTCGATAAAAATATTAGGAAATTGTAATACACAGTACAAATAGTTCGAATTCGTAAATGATTTCTTTCGAATCGAAATACGCGTTAACCCCCCAGTACTGACTTAACATTGCTATTTTTGTAGATGCTGCAATGTTAGCTGAGATTACAAACGCTTGGTTAGCCTTAGTCTGTGTTGTTTTGAATATCTTCGCTACTGCCACCGGAAGTAGCAATAATGCTGCCCAAAGTTTGTGACATCATCAAGTTGTTTCCCCGTCAGTGAAAAGTGATAGTTCTTCGTTACATTTAAACGCACTTATTATGTTTTTGAGGTTATTAAAATCAGTCCCGCATTCATCGCTTAATACATTAATCGCCTAAGGCCAAAAGAACGAAGAGAAAAACTTAAGCTTCGCCTTTTAAATGACCTTTTTAAACTCTGCTATTTAATTTAACATTAATTCAAAAAAAATTTACATGTTTACACATCACGTCTCAATGGCACATGTAAAAAAATAAAGACATGCCAAAAAAAAAAGAAAAAAAGGAACGAATGCGTGCAAAAAATGTTAGAAAATGACAAACCTAAAAAATTGTGTCGTTTTGTAAAAAATGGTTTTAACTAAAATAAATTTTAAAATTATACACCTTAACACCGTCAAAATTGGATACAAAGACTCAGCCAGTGAAAGAATGTTGTAAGTTACTAACAAAATTATACAAACTTACTATTCATAATGAAGATATGGCAAAAAGTTTATTCATAATATACTAACCAAGCTCTGTCTAACGATTTGCTAAACTCTTGTTAACGAGCTGCTTGTTAACGTTTATAAACGTTTGCCAACTTGTGAAAAACAGCCGTTTAATGTCAAAAAATAGTTTTGGTTTTTTTAATTAACGGTTTCTTTTTTAATTTACTGTATTTTACTTAATTTATTTTAATTAAAAAAACTTTTTAAAATTTTTATATGTGAAGGAAAAAACAAAAAAAAAAGGAAACAATGACAAATTCAGCGATGATTAATGCAAAAAGTGTTGCATTTTTTAGTAATACAATGTGGCATCATAAAAATTCAGAGTTGATTTATTAAAAGTTGGCAGATGGAGAAAAGTTCGTTATGAATTAACTCTGTGCCAACAAGCTGCTAAGCTTCATCGGCATTCTAGTAAGCAGCTAGTTGTACGTAGTCTACAAACCGTAGCTATTTTTTTGCTATGAATAAGGCAGTTAAGGGTTTTGCAACGTCAAATAACGCTTGAAAGCTGCTTGCGTAGTGGAAAAACGTCTTAAATGTCATCCCGATTGTGGATATAAAATCTTTTCCACTAAAAAAAGTTATAAACTGTATATTTGCACTTTATGTTAAATTTAAATTTTTTGATATTTTGCATGCAAGTTTTGATTATCATTAACTTTGAAAACTTAAAAAATTTAAAAACGAGGTAATCCTGCCTATTCAAAACGTTTATTTTTTTTTTTTTTGTTTTTCACCTGAAAAATAATTATTTTGTCTTTTACAACGTGCCTTAAGTTCCCCGCGAAATAAGTCAAACTCATATTATTTAGCAGTTTAGAAAAAAAATTTACCAGAAACATTCCTCAACATAAACAACGCACTATATTTTAAAAATGTTGCACAAGCTTTTGTGCATTTGTGCTGATGTATGTATGTAACACATTAGAAATATTTTTTCTAGAGTCTAGAATCTAGGCTCAGATTTTAGGCTGAACTCACAAAAAACGTTTTTGTCTAAAGCCTTGTTGGATGTAAACCCACGGAAAAAAATTCTTATCAAGTAACGAGGTTCGTTTCAGTTGTGTAGGTATGTTGTATCAAATCATAAGTATTTTCTTTAACCATTGTTATGTAGCAGTAAGTCAAAAAAGAGAGTTTTGCGGTTGTCTCTTAACAACTATTTTGCTGTTGTTGTATTAGTAAAGAAAACTGTTTTGTCTTCTGTTGGTGAGGGTTCAGCCTTAGTGTACCGTACCGTTTAAGAACCATAGAAATAAAGTTAAGAAGCAAATTTGAAATCTTCAGCGAACTGCATTCCTTTTGGCTAATAATTCTAACGTAGCAAACTTAAGATATTTGTTGTTTCATTGCCGTATCGCCAGCGCTTGGAAAGTTCATTAATTTGTAATCAAATAATTCGCAAATCTTATAAACGCTTATATGTACATGGTAACTATTGCCAGGAACAAATTAGATCATCTAATGGGAAATCATGCGGAAAGAAGTAAAGTTTCTAAAGTATTCAATTTCGTTTCTTAAAACAAGAAAATCCAAAATCTAAAATTAGTGTCTTGTTTTTAACTTTATTTGTTCGTATTTAATTAAGTTTTCTTAAATAAAGAAACATTTTGCTGAAACCAAACCACACATACACATATATTTAGAATAAATAATTTTAAGGTTAGACGAGAATCATGTAAAATTTCCTTGGTTCAAGCCATATTTAGTAAATAGTTCTTTTCGTACAGAAGTATATTTAGTATATTTGTTCGACTTGTACCAAACGCCTTTTCAGGAAATTAAAAAATTTCAAGGGCCAGAATTTAGAAAATTCGTTTTACATACATTGCACGAACTTTTGGTTTTTGAAGACCGCCAGTGAAATTTGATGCAGAAAATATTCGTGGAATATTTTATCCCTCTTAAGTGCCGTTTTAGTATACTTTTGTGGGGAAGTAAAAAAAGGACAAAAATTTCCGTTTCAAATGAGCGTTAGAGGGTTTAAATATTCTAAGAAAAGAATCACCATACAATTCTACTGAAGACATCTCAAATAATTTTTTAGCTTAGAAGTACATTTAGTATATTTTTTTTGACTTATACCAAACACCTTTTCAAAAAATTCAAAAATTTTAGGGGCTCATATTTCGGGACCCCGAGCTTACTTTTCAAAACCCTTTGGCAGTTTTGCTCTGCTAGTGGTCTACTTTCATTTCGCGCTGGGCATTACTTCGAACATTTATTTTTTCGGGCAATCAGTAGTGCCATGGATGACGGTAAAAGGTCATATGGGTTGGGCTGCCTGTCCAGGACGTGTACATCAGATCCTGAAGACTCGAGGCAATCATGCCGTAATCCGCGGTAAAGTTTTAGTCGACATCAATCAACGGTCGTTTTGTTAACTGTTATATGTTTTATATCGCTTCGGTTTTTAACAACTTTGTTTTTTTTTGGCACGAATTAAATTGTGTTTATGTGAGTAGATGGACAAGAACCGCCCATTTCCGGCGAGCTTCAGCCCAAACACCAGCGTGCCACTGTCCATCGCGCAGCAAAATTAAGAGTTGTATTTACTTCAAACATTTTCCCAAAACGAAATTTTTCACTCACGCTAGCATCACAATACGCCGAATTTTGTTGCACTGTGTTATTATAAGACCGAAGCCTATTTATTGAAAACAGTCCAAGTTTCACCAAGTCCCCACACAAGCTTCTTTCGCCCATAAGCCATCTGACTTTGTTGGTATTTAGATTAAAATAAGCCCAAAAATATTTCAGTGCAACGTAAGTCATCTTACCAAATTGCATGACCCGAAAATAGGTTTTAATGCCATAACTTCCCTATAAATATTGACGTCGATGATTTGTATCATATCTATGATGTTATGCTCCCTAAAACCTTTGAAACGAAAAAATCTCGTAAAGATGGAAATATTTAGATAATATTCGACACAAAGATATCTTACATGAATCTTAACCTCATAACATAATTTTTTTTTGCGGGTATATGATTACCCATGGGTCCTAAAAATGGACCACCCCAAAAATATATCAGCAACTACTGTGATGTAGGGTATGAAATGGTCAGGAACTACGACTAAACTGTCTTGCTTTCTTTATATCCAGTTATGAACGCGTTTCATGGAAAATGTTTAACAGAGCACCAGGCTTTATTTCTGTAAAAAAATACTTTATACTAAAAATTGTTTGGTAAAAGGAAACTTTTATGGAGAATTCGTTTTATAAAACTTTAAATGCACCAAACATTTTTTCAGTCTAACGTTCATCAACAACAAATTGTTCAATTCTGAAAAAATATGTAAAATTTTGCAACAATCTTCATTTTATTAAAACACATCGCAACCCCAATACATCAGTTATTAACAAAATAATGACAAATATTTAAATTAATGCTGAGTTGTAAAACCATTTTTATCTGGAATTTATATTTAATGACCTTTACACTTTTCAACATGATATTGTAAAAAATTTGTTTATAAATACTTTTTACTGAAACGTGATGAATTTGTTTATTTTACGTAAAAAATGTTTGTGTCTGTTTTTTTTTTCAAACATTTTATTTGCAATTCATCATCACATACACATGCTTTAACTTTTCACTTTTAGTTTTTGCACTATAAAAGAGCCTTCAAATAAAAATGTTTTTGAAACATTAATTGTGTCATGTTCCAAACGAATCAAATGTTCAATTTGTGCTACCAACTTTATTCATAAACTGGGGACAATAAAACAATTACACCATCATTTATTACAATGATGGCAGAGTAGTTAAATTTTTTTTAAAGATAATTTTTTTGTATAAATTACTTACTTGTACTCAGCTTTATAAAACATTTTTTATAGTATTTTATATTTTTTTTCGACAGTTTGTAAATTTAAGTCTTTAAATTGCCTTTAAATTTACCAACTGGCCTTCATTGTTTTTCGGTTCAGTTGAAGTTTATGTGAAGTTTTGTTGTGTTCTGTTCCGAAAGTCATATTTTTTGTCAAACAGATCCTTAAACAAGTAACAACAATTTATTGATGGAATAAAAAAAATATTCTCGTTGTTATAAATTTTTGTTTTATGGCGGTATTGAAATTTGGCAGTAGTTTCAGTTTGTCGATGAGCATTAATTGATAGAATTGTTTGATCTATTCAATAAATAGTTTGAGTAATAATAATTCTATAATTATTAAAAATTAGTCAAACTCGAGGCCATTGTTTTTTTTTTTTTTTTTTTTTTAAATAAAAATTCCTTTTTTTTTGCTTCCAATATTTCGATTTTCTTTGAAGGTTATCATCAGGGATTTACTTTCAGTGAATTTTTAAAAACACAAAAACTTAAAATTATGTTGCACACTTGAGTGCAAGCCTAGATATCGATGTGTAAACAACATAGTTTAAAAAGGTTTCTTTTACATGTGCTAAATTCCCATTTCATACTATTGAGAAACTGAAATTTGTTGTTGAAGGGATAAGCTATTCCTATGCGCATTTCACTGGTTGCTTAGACCAAATCGTCAGGAAACTTCATCCAAAGATTTTAGAAAAGCTAAAGATATTATACAAATAAAACTGTTAAGCGAATAAGAATTATAAACCTCAGTTTTACTTGTAACAATATCAAAGCTTAAACCAAAACAACAACAATAAACAGTGAGCTTATCTTTTCTTACAGTCCCGACTACAATTGGTTTAAAGTTTAAAGTTTTTGTGTTCATAAAAATTCACTGAATAGAAATCCCTGCTGATGATCTTCAAAGAAGATCGAAATATTGGAAGCAAATAAAAAGGAATTTTTATTTACAAAAAAACACTAACATCGAGCTTGACTAATTTTTATTTATTTAAAGTTCGAAACGTCAAATAAGAATAAATTTGATTAATTTTATAAAATTATAAAAAAAAATGTATATGCTACTGGTATATTTGCAAAACTTTATGTTGGGGCAATATTTGTACGTAAATTAATGGACAGATTTTGACAAAGAAAGAAATGTGCAAATAAAAAATATTAAGTTATGCTAGACTAATGTGTTATTTCCAAATGACATGCGATTGATTGTGTAAGCACTATTGTTTGTTTTATGGCTTAATTAAAATTTTGGGGAAGTTGCATCCATTTTTAAATCCAAAATAAATATACTTTACTGATGCTTGTATGTTAAGCCCAAATCGAGTGGATGAAAGTCTAAAACCTAAGACAGAGTAAGGTATGCTGGCGGATGTCCCTAGGTGCTAAGATAGTTCCAATTCCTTAATGATCTTGGAAGTCATATGCCTTTGTGCAAGTCTGCACACACACGTGGCGTAAGTAGATGTATTACGGCCAATTATTGGCAGATAGTCACTTTAATCGTGATCATTTCTATATCCAAAACAGAATTAAATCAGAAATAAAAAAAAATTACTAAAAACTAATAAGTACACATGTATCTCAAAAATTCTCTATCGAAGAAAAATTGCCATATAAAACAAGCAAGGACCTGTATTTGGCTGTACCGAATCTTGAATGACCTTCACCCTACCACTCAGCCACGAACACAAGGTAAGGCTGAACCCACACCAACAAAAGACAAAACTGTTTTTGACAAATAAAACAACAGAGCAATAGTTCTTATGCGACTACCCACACCAAACAAAACAACGACAAAATAAGGTCCTCAAGTCTCTAGCTGGCCGCCCTTGGGTCATGGGAAAGGAAACCTTGTTAGCTACATACAAATCGATTGGCCCTTCAGTGGTTAACTATGCAGCGCCTGCGTGGACCCCAAGAGTCAGCGATATTCAGTGGAAGAAGCCTCAGAGCTGTCAAAATGCCGCCTTAAGGACCCTATGACAGACCACACCTCATACAGAGCAGCTGTGTTCAGATGACATCAATAGAACACCAGCATTATGAAGCGAAGATGATGACGGTCAAGGAACATAACATAATGCTAACAAAGCAGTTCCTTCTAAGATGTCATCAGAGGGGACATCCGAATTACCATCCGACGGAATTATGCCCCCCGACACATGTCAGGAAATATCTTCGCTGGTATGAGAGTGAAATCCAACAACATCTGGACTCTATGACAGACCACACCTCAAACAGGGCAGCTCTGAATGCAGTTCATAGGGAGTCGGTGGTGAGTGCGATGCATAGCCACCGAAATAATATCGTTTAAAAGGACGTCATCACGAGTTGCAAACGAAGAGCGGGACTTACCACGACGAACGAGAGTAACATTGGCGCAATTGAGGTCAGGATGGTGCGCTCGTTTAAACTCATACTGGTCCAGAATAAATAGTACCACCTCTACCACCTTTGCCTTGCATGTGGAATGGACCCACACGACGTACGACACCTATTTAACTGCAGTGCAAACCCAACCCAGCTAGAACCAGTGTCCTTATGGACCCGCCCACGTAAGGTAGCAAATCTACTGGTCATTGATTTAGCTGAGTAAGATGGGCAGAGCGAAGAAGAAGAATAGAAAATAAATTTTATACATACTTTTTTCAGGTCGAGCTGTAGCAACAACAACAACAACAACCACAAAACTGAATTTTGGACTTACTGCGACAAAACATTGGTTGCAGAAAATACATGAGGTGTGATACAACGCGTTTACACAGAGTAAGAAATACAGTCTGAAACGAACCTCGTTGCACATACTGCTTTCTTATGATGCAACCGACACCAATTAAGACAAGTCAAAGGAACGAAAAGGTGTAATTGGCCTCGAGATCGAAAAAACTTTTTATAGTTATTAAAAAAAGGTCGAAGGCATAAAATTTAATTTATTAAATAAATATATTTTGTATTGCGCATACTTCTCTAATCCCGCCCATATTTAGCCAGATGTTAATAATAGATAACCCAGTTGCCCATCTTAAGTTGTACAGAAATCTATAATGTCTTTATACGGGGGTCTTATGCCCACTTTTCAAATCCTGCCCGTTCCGGATTATATGTGGTATAAGTATTTAGCAGCATACACCCCATCATATCTGGGGTCTAAGGAAAAGCCATTTCAACGGACACGTGGACAGACGTACATCGTTTAACCAACTTCACTACTTAGAAGGACCCAAAATATGTAGTTGTTATTATGTTTTTTTTATAAAAATATCATATTTGGGTACGAAAATGCCTGCAAAGTGTAAATCTGCTTGAAGTTTTGCTTAGATTAGACAAATATTTATCAAAATCAACGCTACCATACAGTATAACGAAGCTGTGATATTTAAACGTTATTGCTGTAGCTACTACCGTTGTTATTGTTTTTTATTTTTCTTGCTATCTGTTAACTGCAACACCATGTTGTTTTAGTCGTTGTTTTAACACTTTTCTGTGAACTTAATACCAAAAAATCTCTCAAACTTTTTTTATATGCAAAACTTTTGTTTTTGTGATTTTTTACATATTGTATTTATTTATTTTTTTATCTAGCGAATAGTGTTGCATATTTTAATTGATGGTGCTTAATCTGTCATTTTTGTGACAGCCACCTTTCAAGGATCAAAATATTAATAACATTAGTATATAAAATATATGAATATCCAGATACTCAACTTTTAAGTGGGATACCTTGCAAAACTATTTAGTTTGCGTTGTTTTTGTTAATTATTTTAAGGTAGGCTCTGAATCTATTTGAGATAGTTTCATATAAAAATTGAAGTTAAATTTTTAAATACCAATTTAAAATTTTTTTCAAAGTGTACCAGTGATAGTGCGAAGAGTAGTATATTTTTTTTACTAATTAAACTTATTCTGGTTTAAAAAAGCACTCCTATCAATAATCAGAAATCAAAAACAGCTTGAATGCAAAAGGTTTTAAAGACGTTTAAAATTAACAATCAAAATTTTTTTATTTATTTGTATCGCAAGATGTATTCTTCATTAATTGAATGAACTCTTTTTGTATAAAAGCCACATATGCTTTTTAATATTGTAGCCTTTCACTTATAAAAGATATTTATCTTAATAATATTGTATTAAATTTTATGTATTTCATAAATTTTTTTTAAGATTTATCTTTTTGAATCTTAAAGTTGCCATGACATGAAACCAATCGACTTTAAACGATTAAACTGATCCCAGCAAACAAAACTTTAACGCCTGAAAAAAACGTGTTTTTTTCTTTGATATCAAGTATTATTTTATAACATTCATTGAGTATTTTTAAGAATTTTCTTACTCTCAAACTCTTATCAAGCCATTTTCAAATGTGTAACGTATCAAATGCCTCTGCTTAACTTTTATCAAATTGAGAAAGGAGGTGCCCCGTTAGGCTAGTTGGTAGTAAGCTAGACTATCAGTGCGATGGTTAGGAGTTCGATTCCCGCCAGAGACTCCGTTCTGTTTAAGTACAGCGAACCCTTCAGTTCTTGCTTGTTTAATTGTTTAATTAAGTGACTGCCTGTTTTAAGAACGCGAGCTCAAAAGTTACTCGTTTAGCGAATATTTAAAACAAAAACAAATTTGGAAATTTTGTTGTTGCCTTTAATGCTAGTTAAACGAGTCACTTTTGTTCTCGAAGTCTAAAAAGAGGCAATTACAATCAGCTTTTAAAAAACTGCAGTCAAAGTAGAAAAACTGCCATTTCTTCATTTGTCATAGGCCAAAAAAAAAAAGCTGTGGTTTTTACATCTCATTCATTAAATGTGAACCGTCACTGTCAAACCAACTCAAAAATCGAAAAGTCGTACACAAATTTTCGATTTTTGTATGACAGTTTTTGGTTTCGACTGCAGTTTTTTAAACCCTGGTTTCAATATCATTTGTAATTGTGTTTGTAGCTCTAAATTAATAAAGTAAATACAAATATTGCAGAATAACAACACGTATTCAGCCCAATAACGAATATTCCCATGGAAACAAAAAGATGAATAAGTAGCATGACCTCTTATTTACATTAAATTATTTCAGTTTTGGATGTAAAAGTAAAATTATTTTGATTAAAAACAAAATTAAAAGAATACCAAAGCCTTGTAAATTATTAATTAAAAATGTTTTTTTTCGAGCAAAATTCTCTTGTTTTAGATTTTCTATACAAAACCAAATCTACTTCGTGACTGACGAAATCTGCTCAAAATCTAGTGGTACTTAGTAACGCAGTATATTATTTGCATTTAATATCAAATGTTATATTAAAGCTTCATTCACAATCACAGTTACATTTTCACTTGGTGTTCATAATAGAGCAACAACTTTTTTCGCCACCACGCACATTTTGCATTAAGAAACCGTTTGCAAATTTAACCCACGACAATATTATGCATTTATTACTATTTTTTTCAACATTAAGTTAAAATTTTCAATCAAAACTAAATAAAATTATTTTAAACGTCAGAAACAATTTCATACAAAATGTTGCTGAAGTTCTAGTTGACTCAACTTTATTTACATTTTTAAAAAATTTTAGTTACATTTTTGTTCTAAGAATGAAAGGAAAATATATGAAATACCTTGGGAAGAAAAAAGATAGAAGAAAAAACGAAATTGTTTCTCTGATTGTGAACAAAGCTTTAATCGTAATTTTTTAGAAAAGTTATATTTTCTGCTAAGAATGTTATTATTCTCAACTGTTTATCAAATGTTTTCTACATTTATATCAATCTTCTTTGTTTGCCGGGTACTCATATATACATACATATGATGCAAACATACATTATGTTTTTAAATAATTGAGTCTATCAATATAATATTGCTTTGTTGTTGAGGCTGAAGAGCCATGTGTTGGAACAACAAAGGATAATCAATTATCGAATGCCATAACGATTTATACGAGTGGCATGTTTAACAAATATGCTTTGTCGCAACAATACAAGTAGCAAGTAGAAAGTAAAAGTTAGGGTCGAGGGTTAAAAGCTGAAGCTACATAAATTATATACTTAAAACAGCGTGTGATATATTTACGTGTCTGTAAATTACTTATGTGCTGTTTTCACAACACAAGTGACTGAACGTGTAGTAAAATTTATATGAAAAGCACTCAGTTTTTTGAGTTTTTTCCATATAAATTTTCCTACACGTTCAGTCACTTGTGTTGTAAAAACAACACATTAATATACATATAAATATGTGTATAAATAAAAAACAATATAAATATAAAATGATTTGAATTGTCATTAAAGTGACTATGACAGACACCTGTGAACTTGAGATGGTTTTTTTATAATCATTTCCATTTTGTTGTATATAAATTCATAAAATTCAAAGACGAAAATTTTGATTTAATGTTTTTCGTTGTTTTTGCTAAATATTTAAGTAACAGGACAAAATATACAAAAATAAGTAAAAAAAAAATAATAAATGGAATGACATGATCTTAACAAATAAATTCTTGGCATATGTGAAGCATGAATCAAATTTAAACAAGAGGCAATTTATCTCTTTCTAAGCTTTATTCACTGAAAAGCTGCTACTCTTGATTACCAACAGTATGCAGCGACATTTGTCAAAAGACCGAACTTTAACTGCCACTATAAAGATCTGCCTTCCCACTTTATGAGCCGCCACGAGAAACCATTCTATACGTTTCTTAGGAGCAAGTTAAAGTCTCTTTTTGGTTTAAAATGTGATCGAACGCAAAAATCTATAAGAGTGGGTTTTTAACACGGAGATTAGAGATTTATGCCCAATTTTCAGGATTGTATCTAAATCCATATTAAGTTAATTTTCATAAAAACTTAAATCGTATTTAAAAACAGATTGGTTTTTTGAGTTTTATTTGAAAAGTCTTATTTTATTAAGATAAAAGTATGGTAGCACTACTAAATACAAAAAAAAAATTCTAAAAAAGTGTATTTATTTACAAGGTGGTCTGAAAAAACAGCTGACTGTTAATGCTTTGCATGTTGTTGTTGTATTGTTGTGATATTGAGGCCACCTTGCTAAAATATTACAATGGAAACTTAAGTTGAAATTAAGTGTACAACATTGGTGACTTAAGTTCCACTTAAGTTTTTAGTGAAGAAGAGAATTTTGTATTTAAAACGATTTTAAACATAAATGTGTTTTAATATCAATCCTGAAAATTGGCCATTAGTCATCTTTAATCTGTGTTTTTAGTTATTAAGATGAGAATTAATTACTTTTATTTGCCAGTTTAAGCGGCCAATGTTGATGGTTTAAACTTAATCATCAAATGCCAAGACATACACATGTACAGCAAAAGCAGCTGTTAAAAATTATATTTTTAGAAAACAGAAAAATGGATTATTCTAGTAAAGATGAAGACTTTAGTGATTCTGAAACATACGAAAACCTAAATAAAGTAATTATTAGAATTAATTTTCTTTTTATAAAAATTAAAAGGGCGAAAATTCTTCTTGATAAAAAGTTGCCATTTTTAAATATTTTGTTGTCATTTGTTGTTTTTCAGTATGGCAATACTGCGAGGTTTAAACTACGTGTTAAAAATGGCAAACACAATTAGTACTCGATTAAATTTATTCTCAGATTAATTAATTAAAGTTTGCCGCTAAGATTAAACTCGATGTTAAAAATCCACTCTAAATCACTAAACATATAAACCCTCTTTAAATGCATAAAATTGGGCCTTTTAACTGCCAATACAGACCATATGAATTTGAAAAGAGGAATTATAGTGCTGCCACATGTTATTTTTTAAAAACATTTTATACGTGGGACACTGATTTATAGTGTTTGAGCTTAAACTACATATAACTTCAAGTTTAGTTCAACTTAACCAGCGTTTAAACCATCAGTGATTTATTAGCCATTTGTGTTAAATTTATAGAAAATGAGTAGAATGTAAACTGTATCAAAACACAAATTTCAAATTTTCAAATGCCGTACGTGTGAAGTTAACACAAATTTTATTAGTACAATCATAAAATTAGGTTATTTTGACATCTGGGTGAGGGAGATTACTATTTCTCTCTTGTTTTGTTCTAGTTGTTTTCTGTGGTAAAGGAACGGCTGATAAAGTAAGTACAATTGTCCTTTTTTTTTGTACAATTAAAATCTAAAAATTATGCTGGTACCCTATAACCTATTGTTAACTTATGTATATAAAGTGGCAGCTCGTATTTACTGTCCAATGAATATAAGAGTAGTTTGTAATGGTCTTGCAAAAATGCAAAATTGCGTAGCTTTTTAATGAAATCTTACGGAAACTGTGTGTTTTTTGTTGTTGGATTTAACAGCTATGATATTTTTCATTTGCTCTTTTGCACCAAACACTGAACTTCGCTATTGTGAATATATTTTTGAACTTGAGCATTGGACGATTGCATATGCCACATTCTAAATATCGTATCGGCGCCAGCATGTAAGCGTGCATTTTCTTATGATATTGGCAAGTTTTTAAAAGATATAGAAAACCACTTCTGCAAAAAGTTAAAAAATTTCAATATTATTTTGAAACGAACTCATAATATTTTGAAATATTCGTCAGCAAGATGGTTGCCGCGTCACGAAGTAATCAAGAGAATTTTTGAACAGTGGGAGCCAACTCCATTCTTATTTTTCTCCGAATTATTTTGAAGGTGATTTTACAAGCGCTAATTTAAATTTTACACTTAAAAGAAAAATCAATCCATCCGTACTCAAATCAATCCAAAGCGGTATAAAAAATACGGTGATTATGAGTTTTCTTGAGTCAAGTACATAAAGATTGATTCAAGAACGGCTTTTCAATCGCAAAATACTTAAATTATCCATATTTAATCCCGATTTCGTACTTTAAATAATCCGAAAATAAGATTGATTTAAGTGAAACTAAGATTGAATCAATCTCAAAATATGCTTGATTCATGTATTATAAAGGTGATAGCATTCCGAATTAGAAAGAAAAATTTATTATGATTGATTTACTTACTCGTATCACACGGTACACGGTAATGATAAAACACCAACATCATGCCCGATATGGGTTTTACTTTAGAAATCGTATATATATATATATTTAACCAAAAATATAAACTAAATGAGAATCAAGAGTTCAAATTTACATTTTAATCCTTCGTGGTACACATGAGTCTGGCCACACCTTTTTTCAATGTGTATTGAAAATCAAAACATGCGTAAGCCGGAGGGTTAAACACAACGATAAGTTTAATCTTTTTTTACTTGATTTAAGAATTTTATACTTATTTCAAGAAAATCTGGAATTGATTAAGGATTGTTTTGAGTACGTTTTAGTGTTATTCGTGCTTGAATTTTTGAGCACGATCGTACTTAGAATAATCATAAAAAACTTGAGATTGCATTTTGAGAAATATTCGTCTATTTTCACAACAATTTCGGGAATTTTACGGAAAACAAGACGATAAATTCTAAAAAGTGTACGAAAGCGCTCCCTAGCAGCAATCAAAAATAAATGGAATTCTCGCCCCAAAAAGCCGCATCATACAGGTTTGGCTAGGCTAGGTAGAAAAACTACTTATTTTGAATAATCCAAGGGCTACAAATTAATTTTGGCCTATGATTTCTTAGGCAAAGTTTCTTGGAATGTCTTATAGAACCAGAATCGCGATATCCTTTTGACGCGAAAAAAAATTGGCCAAACTTATTATTATGTGTAATTAATGAACATGTACCTGTATTTTTTTGCTATCTAAACTCTTCATGTACAAATGAATTTTAAGTACCTTTTGTTTTTCTATAAAAATAAATTTATAAAAGAATGATTTAGTACTAATGGGGTCGAAAAAGTAGGATTTTAAAAGTTCGTTGGTACGATGTTGGTTTTCTCATTTAGCATCCCTGTGTTAAGGTAATTATTTAAACTAGCGACACAATCGCAATTTGTAAGAGCCCTTTTTTTTTGCTTAACGGGTTTGTTTATAATCAAACTTGCCGCATAATGAGAGTGAGACCAATTCATACTACATTGCAACCTGAAAATATCATCACTCGGTGCGGTTCACGAGCTGATGGCGTCACCGGGACTTATTTCTTCGAACATTAAATGAAAATGTGCGTACCGATCAATGGAGATCGTTACCTGACCATGATCAATATTTTTTTGTTTGAATATATGAATGACTTTGTTGTTAGCGAGATGTTAAACGGCTACTGCAATTATCGATATATTAATGCTGTTAAAGCAGCAGCAGTAGACGCCTTAGAGTCCAGCATTGTTCATGTTATTTGTATCCGTAATGCTTCACTACTCATAAGGATTCAGAATTTTTATACTCTATAGGATCTAAAAAAAATATTGTAGACATTCCAAATGGGATGATAAACTTATATATACCCTATCCACCTGTTGTGGACATTGACAAACAGATTTTGCAGATATTTTTTTTCCTCGAATTGAATTTTGTCAGACTTTCATGTGAATGAATAGAACGATTGTGTAGGATAGCGAGTCACCATCTTCCATCTATTATTTGGTACCGGGACATTTTTTCCACTATTCTGCTAATAAACGGGCTTTATAGGTTGAAGTCATTACTAGGGAATTCATAAATATGCAATTGCATGTGTTTCCTTGTGCGATCAATGAAGGCTGGGAAATACATTTATCCGTTTTAGAGATTTTTATGAATTTTGACATCGATTTGTAAGTGCATATTTTTGCATATTTTATAGTATGCAGCATTTTTTGCGTAATTTATTTAAGAGAGCATTTTTTTAGTTTTTAGCGCATATTTTGCCTTTTTGAGGCATATTTTGATACATGTTTAATTTTTTCAGATGCCCATAAGAGTTTTTGCTTGTTTTGTTTTTTTGCGAAATTATGGCTTTTTTTTAATATTTATCTGTATGCCCAACTTGCTTCAATTTCGCCATCTACATTTAATTTTTACTATAAAATTGTAAGACAAAGCAGGTTGTCATTAAAGATAAATGTTACTTTTATACCCTTAACCGAAGGAAAAAGGGCCATTCCGTTTGTAATTTCTACAATATTGATCCTACACCCTTTAAAGTCTATAAATGCTGGGTCCTTATGAAAAGCGAAGTTCAAATCCGGTTGTCCGTCTGTCCGGCCGTCCGTCTGTCCATTGAAATGAGTTTTCCGAAGCCCCCAGAAATGATGGAGGCTTGGTTGGTATTGAAATGAAAAAATGGCTTAGATATGAGTAAAAACCGACGACTACCTCTAATTTTTTTCAAAAATCCCTTATTGTTGTATTTTTATTACTTTTTTTTGTATATCTGGAGAACGGCAAGAGCCAAAATTTCCAAACCATGTACAAATATTTAGGTTACCAATACACACCATGCCCAAAATGTGAGCGTGGAACCTCCCGTACAAAAAATATCAAAAATTTAAAAAAAAAAATCAGAATTGTTGAACTGTAATATGACCTATGGTTACGCCTTATATATCAAAAATTCTTTAGTAGAAAATAGTTTCTGAAAAACTCGGAAAAATCGATCCAGATGTGAAAAAGTTATGACCAAAATAATTTTTTTTTAAAAAACGCATTATCGGGAACCATAGGTTTTCCCAAATCCAAGTTTTATATTCTAAATTAATGGAAAATTTGTACATAAATCTGTCAAATCGGCTAAAAAATGGTCAAGTTATGAGTGAAATACTCCAAAAATGGGCTAAAAAACATTAACATTTTTATAAAAACTTTAATTTTAGGGGTATCATATGTCCAATGGATACGCCTTATATATCAAAAGATCGGAAATTTTTAGTAGAAAATATTTTCTGAAAAACTCGGAAAAGCAGTTCAGATGCAAAAAAAGATATGACCAAAACATATTTTTTTTTTTAAATACCCATTTTCGGAAACCATAGATCTTTCCGAGTCCAAGTTTTGTAGCCAAAGGTACAAAAAGTAACGATTTATATGACTTTTGCGTTTTGTAACACATACATGCATGTACAGCAATGTCCGTCTATTTTTCTCTATATATGGAAAGAGAAAAAGTTCAAAATTAGGTACAAGCGTTTTGGTTATTAAAACACAACATCCGACATAATGTGGGCGGCTTAGATAAGTGGGCGTGGCACAAAATATATTTATTTATATCTTAAGAATGGTGTTTACATAAGATTTTGTTCTTATTGCACCATGGTGAAGGGTATTTAAGATTCGGCATAGCCGAATATAGCACTCTTACTTGTTAACTTTAAAATTGTATATATAAGCAAAAATTAGAGAAAAAGCAATTATATTTGTTTTTGGCGATGTCTGTAAAACATAGAAATCTGGACCATTATTTTGTATACGGATCGGCACTGCATTACTTTTTAAAGTGATCTAACGATGTCCATCCGTCTATCTGGCTGGTTGTCTGTCCATGTTAACTTTGTGCGCGTAAGTACAAGTTGTAATCTTGTAGATAATTTGGACGTACGGAACTGTATTATTGAATATTTTGTTTTTAAAATTGCAATTTTAAAATTTTTGAGGCATATTTTCAACAGTTTTCAGGGCATATTTTTAAATTTGTACTGCAAATTTAATGCGCATAAAACGAGTTTTTTAGAACAGATTTCCTGGTTATTACTGTACATGTTTAAATGTATTAATTGTATTGGGCATCAGACTGAGTATAAGAATTCTTTTAACACAATAAATAGTAACAATTGATGAATAATAATTTGAATTTTATACCAACTTGCCGCATAAGAAATATTAAACAGGCCTCAGCTATCGCAGTTTAAAACTTGCTTTCAAAATTTTTTAACTCAACATGTTGATGAGTTTCTGAAACAACTTTTTTTAATGTTTGAAAAACATGTAAAATTGTAAATTAAAATTAATTATAAATATATTAAAATACTTTTATTGTTAAATTTTTCCCAAAAAAAAAACTCTATAATGCCAATCTGGCGCTGAGATTAAATTGTAATACTGTTATATTTTATGAAAAAAAAAGATAAACTTGTTCATCAAAATACTATTTATCAAATATATTTTTTCTCGATTCCAAATGTTCAACTAATCTGTGGTTATTTTAGAAGACAAATGATTTTTGTAATTTATTAAAACATAAGTTTTTTTACATGTTAAATCAGATTTAAATAATTTTCTGGTTGATTAGACACACACAGATTTATTTGCTTTGATGGATGAATTGACACAAAATATTTATTTATTTAGTTTTATTATCAGATTTCCGTTGTTTCTGCGTAGTCTATTTTCTTTTTTGTCTGCTTAGTTTTATTTTTTTTATCGGGTAAAGATTTTTTTTTGGAATATCTTTAGAAATACATACACATTTATGTGTAGTAGGCATGTAACTTTTTTTGGCAACATGCCCGAGTAGGGCATGGAAAAAACTAAGAACTGGGCTATCATATTTTTTGGTGAATAAAAAGTTCACGCAGCAAATGCATTCATAGAAGGTTTGTTTAAAGGTGTTTCCATAGGAAAGTCTACTTTTTTCACGTAACAGCACCAAGCGTTTTATATTGTTTCACAAAAAAAAAATTTTATATTATTTATTTGTTTTGTATTTGAGTGTAAAGCGCAATAAATAGAAAGACAAGAAACATTTTAACAACATGAGTCTAAAATACAAGATTAATTGCTTGATGACGCGATGTAACACATCTGTGAAAGGGCCCAAATACACTATTTTTAAAAGGAAGATAAATGTCTTCAGCTTTTTATATGGCACGACCAAAATATGACTGTGGAAGAAATATTCTTAGTATATATATGATGATATTTATATCAAAGTATATTTTTAAATAAAAAAATCGTCTCAATGAAACTTCAATAAATTCGCTACGTGAACCTTTTTTTCGTCTTCGTTTTCTCCACGCTCTACAGGATTTTTGAACTGGAGCTTGCATATTTACAAAAATTGCAAAAAGAAACCATCCTATTATGCATAGATATTCTTATATGTTTTGTATGTCTTTGTTTTTCCATGCGCATCCCAGTTGGCCATGTCTTTAACACAACAGTAAGTCGTGGAATACATACAGAAAACAGCTCACTACAAATAATCGATGAAATTTGCATACAAATGGCGGCGAATTCACACAAGACGAGATGATCTTGCACTTAATTATGCCAATGTCTTTAACAATTTCCTCGAAGGCTTTATAAAAGAAAATATCTGCTAACAATATACAAGACAATCAGCCTCATTTTGTGGTTGTCGTCGTCGTCAACGTGTGTGTCCTTTTTTGAAGTAGATTAATGGCCGTAATTTCTACAAAAAGAAAGCAGGTTGTGTTAGTACCTAACAGATATTTTTACCTATTTTAACGTTTATTTTGCCTGCGTGCTTTTACCTTAAGTTTTCCTTTAAAATGTGGCAGCTTTTACACCATAGATTTCTATGCACAACTAGATTTCTTTCTGCATAAAGAATACAGATTGTGTGTTACTTTAATCTATTACAAGAAACAACACAGTCGCATACGACAATGACAGTCACAATAAGGCGGAATAACTTCTACCTTTTTCTTAACTACTCCCTGCATGACAATGTCGTCTATTATATGGTTATTTTGGACAATTTTTCCATGTGCTTTTTCAAGTATAGCTGCAGTTTAATTTCCCTCGTTTTATTTCCGTTACATGTTATATATTCGGCTTTAATAAGATGTTCTTAAACTGATACTGAAGCATGAACTGCATGAGTGGCCCCGTATGCTAGCTGGTAGAGAGCTAGTCTAACAGCGCCGGGGTTGCGGGTTCGATTCCCGCCAGAGACTCTGGTTTCTTTCCTGCAGACAAGCGTAGAGCTTCGCGGGATTAGCTTAGGAAATTAAAAAAAAAAAAAAAAAAAAAAAAAAAAAAGTGTCAACAAAATGACAAATTTCAATTTGTTGGTGAATGTAATCAAAGAAAAATGTTATGCTAAAAAGTTTTGACTGTAAGATTTACATAGGTTTTATTTTACTTTCGTTTTTTTTTTCTTTTTTTTTTTTCTTTTTTTTTTTTGTTCTTAATGGTAATCAAAATTGGTTAGAAAAAATAAATATGTAAATTAGGGTGGGTCAATTTGTTCGGGGGAGAAAAAACGTGACAGGCGTATACCAAAATCGAAATCTACGTAAAATTCTAAGAAAATTACCCATAGAAAGTATGGGTCTAAAATGAAAACCTAGCTCCCGCCGAGAGGCTTGATTATGAAAAATAAAAAAGTAGCAACATCTGGTATATCCATTGACAAAACACAAATATGGTTGCTTTTTTGGACCTTTTTATTGTATTTTCTTAAACCTTATTTGATTACAAATTCAATGTTATTAATAGTTGTAGTCATTGTAGAAATTTACCGTTAATGCAAAAAATCGTGAAAGTGTTATGGCAGTGACTATAGAAAGTCGAACCAAAATAGCCCGAATGGATTGTAAAAAAGACTTGGGTTCTGTTGTTTTAATAACGAAATAAAACTTTAATTAAAAAAAATTGTGTTCTTACCTTTTGTCCAACAACATTACAAACTTAAGTTTTAGGTAAATTTGATAAATATAGGTGTTTTAAAAAATGTTTGTGAAGTTAAATTTTAAAATTTATAACCCTAGACACATTCTGTTATGTAACATTGCTATGTAGTTAACTACTTAACAGAACTTATGTTAACGCTATTATGATGCATGATTCCAGATTTCTGGAAAAGGAGTGAACGTGGGCGATAAAAAATGATTAGGATTTGTGGACAATACTATTCTCCATCGTTCTCCATCCCCAGAATGTTTAACAGAGCGAGTATAAGTCGCCATAAGTCGCTCCAACTCGCTCTGTTAAAAATTCTGGGGATGGAGAACGACGAAATCTGGAATCATGCATCATAACAGCGTTAACATAAGTTCTGTTAAGTGGTTAACTTTGCTCTGTAAACATAACAGAATGTGTCTAGGGTTATAAATTTTAAAATTTTACTTCACACACATTTTTAAAAATGGCTCGAAAAGATAAAGCAGAATTAAGCCCAGAATTATTAAATTAATTGAGCCAAGTATAAGGCTCGCATATGTTAGGTTCTGTACTACGAGTACCGTGCAATATATGTATTTATGTATAAAAAATTTACAAAATTGGTTAAATGATATCTGAAGATACGTTTTTTTTTTGTTTTGGGGCACCCTCTATTTTTTAGCATTTTACTTTTTAAGTATTTCTTGTACCACCTAAGCAACTACATATTCTGTGAAGTTTCTACCTCAAAGTTACAGCAAAAATACAGTTTCTTCTATGGGGACACCTGTAAGCCTTCCAATTTTTGTTGTTTTCAGTGGTTGTTGTTGTAAAGGCCACCTAACTACATATTCTGTCTTAATTTTAGCTCTTGAGTTCTTACCGTTTCCTCACCGTTCCGGAGAATGGGCACAGTGACGGACGGACGGACAGACGGATGGATGGACGCACGTACAAAGAAGTCTCAGTAATAAGGTTTCATTTTCACTCTTCGAGTGTTTCAGATTACAAATGTGTAATTTTTGCATAAAACAGTATTTTGCTGTCATTATCTTTTATTTTTTGAAACCAATTTTCAAGATTCCATTATGTCTCTCGGCGGGAGCTAGGTTTTGATTTTAGACCCATACTTTCTTAGTCAAGTTTTCTTAGAATTAATTGTAGATAACGTTTTTGCTATACGCCTACTTACAAAAAAAATTGACCCACCCTAATGTTAATATTGTAAAGATAGATACATTTCACTTTCGTCACCATGGAATTAAATGTCAGTTTAGATATTTAAAATATTTTTTTGCAAAATGAAACAAAATTCAAAATAAATTTGTGCCAAAAAAAATATTGAAAGGAATAAAAGATTTTAATTAGAGAAGAAATTGAAGCTTCCATTAACATTTTCTAACATGGGGTCTGCACCTGAGATAAGATATAATAAGATTTGTATATAACCAAACGTGAAACATTCGCCGGGAGTATTATTTTACCTGTAAGTTATAATATTACAATAATATAATCTAACAGCTATCTTATAAGATAAGTTGTCAAAAATACACATACACACACACATATAAAACATTAACACTGGGGAACAGTCATTTTGCGGCCTGGAACTTTTTTGCAAATTTTTACTAATTTGAAGTCGCTGATTTTAAATCAAATCTCCATTTTTCTCCATCAGCTCGCCTTTTCGAAATAAACCGTTATGTACAAAATTAAGGCACTTTCACTAAATATATTGGAATAACTTGAAAACGGTTCACCATATTCAGTTAAAACAAAAAAATATTATAAATTTGCATATTTATGCGAACGTGTATTCTAAGTCAAATTACAATTTTAAAAGCTTTTATACTTTAATAGTCTTTTTCCTTCAATATTTTCCTGGAATATTTTCTATACACTATCAGAATTTTAGTTTGTATATTTTTGTTACGATGCTTACTTTAGCTATTCTTTGGCTAGCAATAAAGTATTGTTCAAAAAATTGACACAACTGTTTGATACCAGCAGAATGTAATGCATTTTCTGGCCTGCTGCGGCCTTTATCAGCATTCTTTGTATCTTATAACTTGTTAGTGCCTATTGTAAATTTTATGTATTTTATTTAAACAATAATTTCTCATGGTGAGTAAAATTTATATTTTTAAGTTTTTATATAATTTCGATAGTGTATTCTAAGTCAGAGATAGCGCTGAAGTTTGATATTGTAACAAGTAGAACTGTTGCTATAATTCTTATACGTTTATACAGTTTTATTTGGTTTAATATCTTTAGTTTTTCTAAAATCTTTACGGATGAAGTTTCCTGATGATCTGGCATAAGCAACCAGTAAAATGCGCATAGGAATAGCTTATCCCATCAACAATAAATTTCAGTGTTTTTATCAAAAATAACAATTGGGAATTAAGCACGAACAACAAAATCGTTTAAATTAAATTTTGTATTCCAACGAAAATTATTTTGATAACAAATAATTAAAAATTTTGTATTCCCAAAAATTACTTTGATAATAAACTGGCAAGTGGACGGCTTAAAAAAACTAAAGTGCCAACATGCTTTATATTTTGCGAAAGCAAGTTGTTTTTGTTTTTATTTTGTTTTTACTTAACCTACTTACACTTTGTTTATGCTTTGATATTATTACAAGTACAACAGTTGCTTATAATTCTTATTCGCTTAACAGTTGTATTTGGTTGAATATCTTTAGTTTTTCTAAAATCTTTGGGTGTAGCTTCCTGATGATCTGGCCTAAGCAACCAGTGAAATGCTTATCCCATCAACAATAAATTTCAGTGTTTTTATCAAGAATAAAAATTGAGAATTAAGCACGACAAGCAAATCTTGTTAATTAAAAATAACAATTTAAACAAAATTTTTTTTTGGTTCTTTAAAATTTAATAAATAATAAAAATTATACAAATTTTATTTAAACAATCGGTGCACATTTTTTGATTTTAATAGAAAAAAATGGAGATACGATTTGAAATCAGCGATCTTAAATTATTAAAAATTTCCAGGCCGCACAAAAAAGTTAAATTTTGTTTCCTTGTGTAATAATTAAATTATTAAAATGCTTAATTTTTTAGTGCAAATCTTGTGAAAAATTAAAAAAAAAAAACAATATTTTAAACTAAAAAAAGTGTAAAAACGACTTGTTTAAGCTTCGTTCACAATATTCTCACTGGTATTCATAATAGAGCAAATATATTTAAAATAAAGAAACCGTTTGCAAATTTTGCCCAGAACAATATTTCATATTTATTTGTTGCAACATTTTGTTAAAATTTTCATTCAAAACTAAATAATATTATTATAAAGGTCATAAACAATTTCATACAGTTGATTCAACTTTAAAAAAAAAAACTTTAGTTGCATTTTTGTTTCAAAAATGAAACGAAAATTAGGCCGATGTTGATTTGAATACAACTCAAATTGTTTAGGAAATGATTGTCATTTCTTTTTATTATGAAAATATTGGTATGGTTCAATTATGTATGGAACAAAATATCGGCACACCTCCATCCGATGGTCCAAATATTCGATGACGCTGAGGCATAATTGGGATTATTTGACGTTAATGTGCCGAACTATTTCATCCTTTAGCTCTTGAATTGTTGCTGGCTTATCGACGTACACTTTTTCTTTCAAATAAGCCTAAAAAAAGAAGTCCAAGGGTGTCAAATCACATGATATTGGCGGCCAATTGACATCGCCACCACGTGAGATAACACGGCCATTGAATTTGTCGCGCAAAAGAGCCATTGTTTCGTTAGCTGTGTGGCAAGTGGCACCGTCCTGTTGAAACCACATATCGTCCACATCCATATCTTCCAATTCGGGCCATAAAAAGTTTGTTATCATCTCACGATAGCGAACACCATTCACAGTAACTGTCTGACCGGCCTCATTTTGGAAAAAATACGGCCAAATGATATCGCCAGCCCATAAGCCGCACCAAACAGTCACTCTCTGTGGGTGCAATGGATTTTCGACAATCACTCTTGGTCTATCATTCGCTCAAATGCGGCAATTCTGCTTATTGACGAATCCACTGAGGGGAAAATGTGCCTCATCACTGAAGATGATTTAGTTCGAAAATTGATTATCCACTATTGCCATTTCTTACCACCATTCTAACCATTGACGCTGTTTGGAATGGTCAATAGGCTTTCGTTCTTGAGTCAATTGCATCTTGCAACCCTGTAAATGCAAGTCTTTATGCATAATGTTCATCTTTGACGAGCGTGGGAGGTGCAATTGTTGGGCACGACGACGAGTTGAGGTGGACGTCTCTTCAGCCACACTATCGCGAACAGCAGCAATATTTTCTGCAGTACGAGCTGTTCGAGCATGCACTGGTGCTTTCACATCTCCTGCAGACCCGGTTTGCTCAATTTTTGCACGATTTTTCCGATTACACGAACATTTGGACGATTAAATTTACCGAAAAAATCACGAAGTGCACTATATACATTTTGATTTGAACGCCCATTTTCATAATAAGCCTGAATAACTTTAACGCGTATCTCGATTCTGTATCTTTTCATGGTTCAAATTGAATAAGTCTGAAATTGAGAAATATCAAATGAAATTCAACATCGGTGATATTAAAATCTAACCACCTTTTATTTGTAATACTTTGGGAAGAAATAAGAAGAAAAAACAAAATTGTTGCTCTAAGGCATGGAACAGAATAAAGAATTTGTAGTAGTAGCTGAAACTGACGAATGCTTTGTAGCGCGACAAAGTTCAAAAATTTGAATTTTGTACTTCAACTTCAACTGCACCGAATACTACAACTACGTATTCTGTTGACAGTACTTTTAAACTTCCGTTTTTAACTTTTGACAGCTTGCAGCGCTATTCGCAACGTTGTACTACCGCGACTATTCTGTTCCCCACTTAATTGTGAACAAAGCTTTAAGATTAACATTTACATGATGGAATGTGTTCTCTTATTTTGCCGACGCTCTCTTAAACATTCGGGTATGTTCTGTTAATCGCATTGAAGGGAATTTAAAATCAAATTAATTTTGAAAACGAGACTGTAAGAAAAGTTCACAAAAATCATAGTTGGGGGTAGTGCGCTAAATATTAATTTAAATCAGCAGTGCACTACCCCCAACTTTGATAAAAAAAATATTACTTTGTATATACTTCATACTCTGAGTGCCAATTATTCTTACAAGAACAGCTCTTAAAAACAGGAAAAACTACCGTAATTTTGAAAAGTATTAAAATTTAAATCTCAATCGATTTCAATTCCACTCCATTTCGATTTGAAGAACATGCCCGATTATCTCAGCTGTAAACCCATTGTAAACTAAATGCGAATGTATATTGAACATTTAATATAAAAATCCTGTGTTTTTTAACTCTGTGTCTTATTTTTTTTTAATGTTTGTAATTTTTTCTAAATATATCTAAAAGCTTTTAATATCAATAGTTTTTAAATATTTTTTTTTATAATTAATCGATTTCCAAAACTTTTTTCTCTTTCATTTTTTTCAAAATTGCTTTAATCTGTTAATAAATAGTGGTATCCACGTATGGTAAGTTAATTAGTTATTTAGTTAGGATTATTTCCTTTAATATAATTATTTTCATTACTTAATTATTTTTAAATAACTTCTAAGTTTTTATACATTTGTAATATTGATATCGTTTTTTTTTAATGTCTCTAAAATTTTTTATGTTCTGGTAAACAATTAAATTTTATCTTTGAAAATATCATTCATTTAATAATTCTTCAGTGCCTTATTCTATGACCTTTGGTTTGACTTAAGTTTAAGTGTCTCCTTTATACAAAAAAAAACTCCTCTTTCTTTTTTGTACCCACACCACAATAGTGGTCCTAGACCAACCCAAAAATATACCGATAGAGTCTGCATCACTTGCTGAGTCGATTTAACGATGTCAGACCTACTGGCTGGCTGGCTGTCCATGTAACCGTGTGGCTATAATTTGATAAAGTTTGGCAAATACCTTCTTATTAAAAGGATCAATCCTGTTGAAAATTGTGAGAAGTTGTCTATAACTTCATATAGTCCCAATTCAAATTTCTTTCCGGAACAAAGTATTTGTGTCCATAAACCATTTAATTATGTTGGTATTAAGGTTAAATTGTAATATTCTGGGTTGATTACGGGTAGAAACACAACTAAAGTTGAGTTGCCAGAACTGAAATTAGGAAACACCGCTCATGTTAGAATCAGAGATCAGCAATGAATCGTTTTTTCGCTACTTATACTGGCTCATGCAATTGTAAGTATAAGTGCGTAGGAATCATTTAAACTAAACTACTCTGATGCACTCATACTCACAAGAGAATTTAATATGAGTGCGACGTCTACATCATACTCATACTCATAAATGACCTCAGTTTCAGAAAAATACTTATAATACTCACAATGATTCAACTCATTTAGTTCATCCATTTACCGTTTTAACACAACAGATGAAACACACAACTTCATAATAAGCGCTGCCAGATAAATTTGATGAAAAATCGTCCACTTCATACATACAACTTAAGTAAACTGTAATTGCCAAATCGTCAATTTGCTTTGTCGGTGACAAATCTGGCAGCCTCGCATATCGCTTCGTCTATACAGTGTATATGTATATGTGTATGTGTATTAAATACACATTGAGTTAAGAACGAAGACATGTCGTCTCACTAAAAACACTTTTTAACAAACACATGGTCCATGCTTGCATTACATCGGACAAGTCCATTTCATTTCATGAAATTGGATCAAGTGGTCCAATTAAATTTGCAGGGTATACTCAACGTTGATTCTAAATCAACCACTACAAATGTTCATAAGTATGAGTACAATAAATCAAATTAAACTTCAAAGTGAATATGAGCTTGAATAACATTGCAATAAGTATGAGTGCGTACAAGTACAAGAAATTATAAGTCATGATTTAGCTCTACTCAAGAAATTATGAGTCATGATTCAGCTCTACTCACTTTTTCACTACTCATTACTGATCTCTGGTTAGAATACACAAAATTGGTTTTATATTTTATATTGAGATATGAGCGACGTTGCCTGATTTAGCTGCTGGCAACTCCGTCAACGTTTCGTTATTTTAATGCAATAAAAATTATCCTACAAAATTTTACTGAAATCGTTCCATATTTAACCATACAAATTCTACTCCCGTGAATAGCTTTTCATGCTATAACTACCTTATAAATATTGGTATTGACATGCAAATTGGGGACAGTAACTTTAACACGACAAAAAGTTGTGCTGGTTGGACTTAAATTAAACATAGATTGCATAGGTCGGGCTTGAACGATTATATTTTATTTCTGGTTTAGCACTAATTAAGTATGCACGCAAAAAAACATATTTTCTACATGGTCGCCTCCAAAAAAACTTTCTTTAATGAAAAATATTTTAACATATAATAAATTTACTTTAACCATACAATTGTCGTTGCCGAATATACATGTGATCTCGATGACCGCCAGGGGTGCCAGATGATTTTGATTAAAAATCGGCATATTTTCAATAAAAAAGAAATTGGCATTAAATTAAAGTGCCGAATTTAAAAAAATACTTAAATATGTTTGAAAATTTTTTGTTAAAACTAGTTTTGTTGGAGGTGACTATATGAAAAAGGGTTTTCTTTACGTCAGTCGACAAGCATTTTTTAAATTTTTTTACTTTCTTTAAAGGCAAATTGTTGCCGCCCGAAAATTGTTAGAATAAAAAATTTAATACAAAACACTCTGCAGAAGTTTAGCATATAAAATCCTGAAACCAACATTTTGTTTTTAACTGTTTACGTTTTATCACCAAAATAAAATAAAGTAACACCCTCCTTAAATTTATACAAATGAAAGCTGCACTTGCAGCTAAATAATGTTATTAACTTAATTTTAAACATCATTATTAATTAAAAATAAATAATCTTTTTTTCCATTTAGTTACGAGTGGCTGCCTTAAATGAACCGTATATTGGTGATTTACAAGGAATACGCGGTGCTGATTTCGCCTGCTATCGCCAGGGTAGAAGAGCTGGCCTTTTAGGAACATTTAAAGCATTCCTGTCATCAAGGTATGTTTTAATTGTATTACTTAGAAACAATACCAGTTGTTTGTTTAATAGATTTCAAGGAATTTGTTTTTGATAGGCAACAAAGGAAACCTAAATAGCATGTCAATATGTATGTTATTTTTTAAACGACAAAAGAATTCCGTAAGTCTATTGTTGTGGTTTGTTTAATAATACTGAAATGGAAAAGGTGTATACATTGAAATTTTCGTAGCGAAATGTCAAAATATAATTAAAATCTATTGTAGAAATTTTAGTATTTAATTAAATGCAGGCTAATTTAAAAAACGCGATGGAATATCAAAAATCGGTTAAAAGACTTCAAAAGTAGATTACAGTTTGAAATCTTTTAATGAATATTCAAAATTGTTTACTTATTTAAGACATGTTTGTGATGATCAAGTGAGGTAACAAAAATTCTTTAGTATTTTAACAAATATGGTATTCTCAATAATCGTGCACACTGGCGTTAAATTTAACAAAAAATCGAAAATCAAAATGAAACTTTTAAATACATTAAAATTTAATTATATTAATACCGAAAATGTGCACTTTTTAACAGTATGAAAAATACTTTGTATTTACAAAATTAACCCTGGAATGCATAACCGGTAAATCGTGTGCCCACAAGTGACTTTGAACCTTTAGTCAGTGCAACAATAAAAACATCATGTTGTTTTTTTATTGTTGTAATGGATGTAGTTTTGCAGACTGATATATGAATTCGCCTTAGTAAAAACTTGTCCTAAGCACTAGCTTGTTACCTTTTAAGCGAGAAGAGCGATATTTTACCTCAATATTATAATGAATTCATAAGTTTTGTGGCATTTTGGCAAGACACCTTAAGACGAAATATGATAGCAAAAATTTAAAAAAAAAAAGATGTTTATAAGATTTCTCTATATTACGTTCAAAGTTCCCAATTTTAATTTTTGAAAAATACACTGAAATTTAGTGTTGAGGAAAAGCTAGTTTCTATGCTCACTTTATTGGATGCTTAGGCCAGATCATCAGGAAACCTTTTTCCAAGGATTTGGAAAAGCTAAAAATATTATACGAATAAAATTGTAAAGCGAATAAAAATTATAATCACTCAAAGATTTACCTGTAGCAATAAAAAAAAACTTAAACAAAACACCAGCAATAATCAGTGAGTGTATCTTTTCTTACATTCGCTTACATTAACAACTTTTTGTCCAACTTTTTAAATTTGACTCAAAATGCCACAGAATTAAATGTGGAAATTATTTATTCTTTTTTATTATAAATTACTAGCTTAACCCGGTGCGCTTTGCTACCCCATCGAAATACAATTAGTAAAATTTTTTTAAAACAGATCTCTTGTATTGATAACACCCGCTTTACTGATATGTATCCAAAAATCGCATGTGTTCGTATGAGAGGTGCCATGACTACTTTTCCTATTACACATACTTTTGGAAGATGTTGTGTATTTTTATCTAAGCTATTTGTAAAAAATTGACACACCTTCACTGTAACAGTACTCAAACTATGAAGAAATCTTTATTGTCATTGTATGAGAGGTACCACCCGCACTTAAAAATTATAAAATATTAATTGCCTATGTTAAGAGCCGGGTTAGAAGTCTATAGGGAAAAAATTTTCATATTATTGATTGCTCCTCCTGCACCTTAATTTTTATTTTGAAAGGTGGATCCTATAAAGCTTGAAGACATTTGTCTTCAGATATTCGGAATTTAATAATTTCGTTCTATGGGAGGTACCGCTATTCCTTCCTCTATCCCGCCGATTGTTATTTAAAAATGTATAGTTCACTATAATAGTGGCTTTAACTACGTTTGAAGACTCTAGCTAAGGCAGTTCTTCAGTTACGCGATATTTAATATATACATCCTATGGGGGTATTGCTCCAGCTGCGCCTTCCCCTTTAATTTTTATTTTTAAATGTGTAGTTTACTGTAAGAGTGACTCCAAGATTGACCATTCTCACTAAAACAGTCTTAAGATATGGGATATTTAACATTAGCGTCCTATGGGGGCACCGCTTCCCCTGCTGCTATCTTATTTCAATTTCAAGGCTCAGAAGATGTTACTGGAAAAAAAATTCAAGAAAATGGGTGCAGCGGCTTTTAACATATGCAATACTTAATATTGGCATCATGGTGGGTTCCTCATCCCCAGCCCTCATCGAAAACAGTGCTCCTCCTCTGTCTACCCCACCCATTTTTATATTGAAATTTATAGTTTATCATAATAGTAGCTTTAACCACGTTTGAAGACTCTCCCTTTAATAGTTTTTAAGTTGAGCGATATTTAATATATGCATCCTATGGAAGGTAGTTCCCCCCTGCGCCTACCCGCTTTATTTTTATTTTCAAAGTGAAGTATACCATAAGAGTGACTTCTACAAAGTTTGAACTTTCTCCCTTTAACAGTTTTTAAGATATCCGATATTAAACATTGGCGTGCTATGGGGGGTAACACTTCCCCCGCTGCTATTTTATTTCAATTTTGGGGCTCAGAAAATCCTACTACCAAAAGTTCAACAAATTGCTTACAGCGGCTCTTATTAATATTTCTATCTATGAGAGGTACTGCTCCTCCTCTGGATACCCCGCCCATTTCTTTATTGAAATTTATAGTTTACCATAATAGTAGCTTTAACTACGTTTGAAGACTATCCCTTTAATTGTTCTTCAGTTGAGCGATATTTAATATATCGATCCTATGGGAGGTATTTCCCCTCCTACGCCTACCCGCTTTATTTCTATTTTCAAAAGTGTAGTATACCATAAGAGTGACTTCTGCAAATTTTAAACATTCCCACTATAACAGTTCTTAAGATATGCGATATTATACATTGGCGTCCTATGGTGGGCACCACTTCCCCCGCTGCTATTTTATTTCAATTTTGGGGCTCAGAAGATCCTACTACAAAAAGTTCAACAAAATGCTTGCAGCGGCTCTTAAAATATGCGATATTTAATATTGGCATCCACGAAAAAATATGGCACCGCCCCTTTGTCCAATAAACCTTTTTACCACTGTTTTAATTAAACGTATTTCTATTCATGCCAACAACATACATATATACCAAATATTATCGCCGTAGGTCAAAAAATGTCATAGATAACACGATTTTAAGTTTTGGGTTGTATGGGCGTGGCATCGCCCCTTTGCCCAGTCACAATTTTATATAGCCTAATGTCTCTTCCAGGGGCACAGTAACATGCTGTGAAAATTTCAAGGGCATCGGTCAAGTGGTTTGGCCTCCTATAAGGCACAAATATATATATATATATATATATATAAACAAATATACATACATTCACTTTTATTATAAATTATTTAAGTACTTCGCCTGGGTTCACGCTATGTAAGTTTTTTTTTTAAGAAAGTCTGAGTTTACTGATGAGTGGGGAGTAGCGTTTTTCTTTTCCCGGAATTTTTTTTCCTGGAAAGCGGGATTTTATTTTCAATTTCAGGGACCCCGGGAATTCCCGTTAATACCAATCGATGCAAAATATTATTTAATTTAATTTTTTTAAACAAATAGCATTTCCTGAGATCAATTAAATACGTTTAAAAATGCATTCATCTTTTTTTATTTCTGTGGCAAAAAGGAAAAATTGCTTAAGGGCACCTTAAAATCTTCATGTTCATAAGTACATATGAGCAAAATTTTCACAACCCTTAATACCGTTCATAACTATTTTCAAGAAGGACCCGAACATTTTATAGTGTTCTGTCCTTCGGTAAAAAAAAACAGAACAATTGTAGTGATACTGTAGACAAACATTATATTTGAATCTTCTATAATGTTTCTTTTTTATATTGATAAAGAAATTAACAAACAAAAAATTTTAGCAACGACCGCTTAATGTTTTACTACACAAACACTATTAGCGTTTGTGTTTTCCAAAAATTTACTGAACCGCATACTAAGGAGCGATATTTAGTATAAATCTTTGAGAGTTTTATCGATTTTTCTATTCTTTATATGGTCCTAATAGAGCATAAGTAGTATCCTGCGCCTAGATCTAATAATTCAACTTAACAAAATTCGCTTTAAACACTGTTACGATCGTAACTGCACTTGTAAAAAATTTTATTTGGTTTCTCAGAAAACACTCGCGGGTCAGGTCAATGTTCTATCAACTTATTTTGTATTTTTAATGGGTCTTACGTCAAAACTCTCCCATTTATGAACCAATTGGAAAATTTGTTACATTATTTAGATTGAGTTACTTCCTAATTGATAGCGTCTTTTTGATTACGGGCTTTATGTCCATCTGTCTGTCTGATCACAATACAGGAGACGAAATATGTTCGAAATTTTAAAGAGCGTTTTATTTTATTTTTATCGTTATTTCGGTAATCGACGATCAATAACGATCAATTACATACCTAAAAAATGTGTAGATGCTGAATATCTTTTATCTTCCTGCTACATTTTTAACTTTAGCTATACTTTGGTTGGCAATGAAGTTAATTGTATGAACGGACAATTTTTCAGCTGTCAAACACCAATAGAAATGCATTTTCTGACCTGCTGCGGCATACGTCAGCATTCTTTAAGTCTAAACATAATAGTGCTACTTTTTAAATTGCATTACTTTAAACAAATAGAATGTGAGAATTATTCTTTCCTTTTTGAAATAAAATATCTATTTATGAATGTATATAAAAAACAAAAATGTTTGTCTGTTTGTATGTTGGCTTATAGTTTTAGATTCCTAACCTTTTGAACCGATTTTCCTGAAGTTTTTACAGTAACATCAAGTGAGCTCCGAAAATAAAGATGGCTCCTTTTTTCTATAGGGTCAGGGGAAGTGGTACCCTCTATAGGATGTCAATATTAAGTATCGCATATCTTAAGAGCCGCTGCACCCATTTTTTTTTAATTATTTGCAGTAGCATCTTCTAAGCCTCAAACTTGAAATAATATAGCAGCAGAAAAAGAGGAACCCCCTTAGGACGCCAATGTTAATTCAAGCATATCTTAAGAACTGTTATAGTGAGAATGTTCAAACTTAGTTCGAGTCACTCTTATAGTAAACTACACTTTTAACAATAAAAATTAAGAGAGTGGGTACAGAGGGAGGATTGGATGCATATATATTAAATATCGCATAACTGAGGTTCTTCAAACTTGGTCAAGGCCACTATTTAGGTAAACTATAAAATTTAAAATACAAATAGGCGGCGAAGACGTATGAGGAGCTGTACCTCCCATATAACCGTAATATAAAATACCGCATATCTGAAGACAAAAGCCTACAAGCTTTGTATGAACCACTCTTATGGTAAACTACACCTTTTAAAATAAAACTAAAGGAGGTAGGTGCATGGCAAGCAATATATTTTACCGAAAGCATCATGTGCGCCAAAAACATAAAAAAAGCTACCTATTTTGTCGATAAGGGTAGGGGAGCAGGTCCCCCATAAGACGAAAATGTTGAATAAAATTTATTATAACTTAGTCAAGTGACTGATTCATCATCGCGCAGCTCAAACGGCAAAAGTTAAAGACATGATATTTATACAGTAAACAAGTCCATCAACGAATAGATCCACGAAAAAGAGATTTTTGGAAATTTTAATATTTAAAGGATAAAATGGGTTGAATTACTTAACAAAGGCTATAAATGTTTGTTAAATTCAATATGCATAACTTCATATCTGGGGAACGGTTACAGAAAAGTTTGTTATCAATTCACAACATCGGCCAAAAAGTGGACTGGTTTGGAGAAGTGGGAGTGTCTCCTCCATTAAAAAGATAGTGGAAATAACAATCAAAAAGTTGGCTCAATATAAGCACAATATAGGTTTCTGTATATCAGTAGTACGGTAGCGTTTGGTACTATTTGACAAATTGTATTTCAATGGGGGAAGCAAAGCGCTCCGGGTAGAGACTTTCATGAATGTGCACTCATTCCATTATAAATTTGAATGAATGAATTAATTGTTTGAATGAGTGAATGAATTGTGCTTGTTATCTCTCATGCATTTGTTAATGTATTAGTGTGGTGTGTATGCTAAGAGGCAGATACACAACAAATTTTTTTCGAGGATAGTTTTTTTCTTTTTTCTTTGCTATGAATGAAACATTCATGCAGGTCTTGAGTACCGGGTAATGCTAGAAATTAATAATAAAAAAATTTTCAGAAAAACCAAATATGATTAAAATAGAATTGATATTGTAAATCATAAGCTGGAAAATTCTTTAATAGACCCAGACACAAAAACTTAAGACACACAGAAAAAGTTCTCGCCAATTTTGTTTTTTTTTTCAACTAAACTTTTTATGATAATTAAAAATATGATCAAGTGATTTAACATTTACTTTCATCAACGGTATTACTGTAGAAAATGCTGTTAATATCAAAAAGTATTTAATTGACACTATCAGCTTGTTTAATTCAGGGTTTAAAAAGCTGCAGTCAAAATCAAAAAATTTTAATAAATACCGAAGTTAACAAAGATGGGACGTTGTGTTTTTTTCCGCATTTTTTTTTTTTTTGTTTAATACATGTGTAAATAAATACATACGTTTTATTTAATTTCAAAAAATTAAAAAGATTGTTAAGCATTAAAATAAATACATATGTATGTATTTATGTACACATGTATTATTTAAAAAAAAAAATACGGAAAAAACACAACGTCCCATCTTCGGTAACTAAGGGATTTTTTAAAAGTTCCAGTCTGTCAAACCAAACACTTTCGAACATGTCGACTGCCGATGTTCTTTGTTGTGTACAACTTTCCGTTTTTTGCTTTTGCCTATACTGCGACTGTTTTCATTTAATGAATCAGAAGTAAAGGCAACAGTTTATTTTTGTCCAATGACAAATGAATATGTCGAAGTTACAGCACAATCTTATGACTTTTACTATCTCAACTGCAGCTTTTTAAACGCTTGTTTAATTTTTTCAATTTATATCACAAATTTTTTAATTGAAACCCATTAATATTTTTTCTATGCATTTTCTATTAAACTTATTCGTTTTAATCTATTACATTAATCTGTACTTCCTCTTCTTTCTAGAATAATAAATAACTCGTCATTAATTAATTAAAAGTTTCCACTTTAAAACATAAGTACCTTTAATCTATACAAAATGTTTTTTTAATAATTAAACATTTTTGCAAAAACGAGGGGGAAAAGCAAAAAAAAAATTATATAAATAAATCACAAGTAAAACACTTTGCAGTTATTTCAAGAATTTTTAATAAGACACAGACAGACACTCTTTGCCAGGAAGAGTCTTGTACTAATTGTAACTTTTCTTCTAACATTTGATGGTACTTAAATAAAATATTTCATGTTGCTGTTTTTGTTAATTAAAAGTAATATAATTATACAATTTTTTTCATATTTTTACTAACGCCTTGACTTAATGAACAAAATTAAAAACTTTTCTGCATCTATTATTGTAATAAACTTAATTACAGAGATTTTATTTACAAAAAAAAAAAAAAACAAAAATCTGAAAATACCATAATTGAAAATAACACTGTGATACTAAAGTAAAGGGAAAGGAAAGTAGACTTAGATTCTCGTACAGAAATTCTGTTTTATTGGAAGCCATAGATTGCTAAAATACTACAACTTTTTCTCGATCACTTTTAAGGTTGCTTTAAAAAGCAAAGATAGTATATAATTAGAAATAAAACAAATAGATATAAAGAGGGTATTAATGCCCGTAATTTCTACAAAAAGAAATAATGCTGTGCAAACTTTAAACATTTGTAGTAGAATCAGAACCATTTCTAACACTGTCTGAAATTTTTTAAGTCATGGAAAATAACCATATACGGACAAAACTAAGTGATAAAAAAGCAAAAAAAAAAAGACCCGTGTCTCCCAGTCATGTACTTCTCTTTATGGGCCCCCAAAGATTTGGGGCCTCGGTGTAATTTTTGCAAAATAGTAATCATTTTCTCAGGCTCATATCTTGCAAACCGTAGTAGCTCTTGCCAAAAAGAACAAAAATTGTGAACATATAAAATCATAAAAACTTTATCTTCAAGATCAAAATCTCAATAAACTTTAAAAAATTCGATTTCCTTTTTTCCCCTGTTTAGGTCCATAAGAAGCAAACCGTTATAAATTCAAGAAAACAACCAACTACAAAAATGTTCCTAAGATTTCAATTAACAACTTTTTAGAGCATATGAACTTCCTAGGAATGATTCTTAACACCGTTTAGGTAGCGCTTAGGTAGCCGCAAAAGTGAAAAATTTCCCAAAAACTAGATTTTTTTTAACTTTTTTCCTCTGTTCAGGTCCATAGGTAGCAAACCGTTAAAACATTTCCGAACGGTTTGCAAAAATGGCGCCGAGGCCCCAAATCTTTGGGGGCCCATAAAAAAGTGCATGACTTTGGGCAAAACTGGGAGACACGGGTCTTTAATCACGTAGTTTTGTCCGTATATGGTTAAAAAAATAAAATTGAACGATATTTTTATAGCAGGTAAATATGAATTAGGGATTCCAATACCGATATTACCGATACCGAAATACCGGTATTACCGGCTAAAATCGATTACCGAAATACCGCGTGCAGAATACCGGAATTTTTTTAGTTTTTAAAATTCTTCTTTGAAATTGCATCAGTGTCCCGATTTAGAAATTCTCGTTTGCACTTATTTATATTTTATATATACATATGTTTATTAATCTGTGAAGGGCACTTTTGCTCATATTTCGATTTTGAAAATATTTGCAAAATGTGTATAATTTCCTTATGACCGTTCGTCCTACAAGTGTAGAATCTGAACGTGCGTTTTCCGCAGCAGGATTCATCCGCACGAAAATAAGATCACTCCTTTCGGATGAAAGCATCGACAATTTATGTTTTCTTCGAGAATATTTTAATTCACAAAAAGGAAATAAAAGAACTTTGGATACTTTACCTCTGAATTAATTACTATGTATATATTATATTTAATTTTTAATTGTTTTGCTTTATTTTTAATAACAACCTGTTTTGTCTTTTTTTAATAACTACATATCGTTACTTTAATATAGAAAAGCCATAACTAATATTTTCCTTACTTTACAGGAGAAGGAACAAACTTAAAATACTTAGAGAATTTAATAAAAAACTGCGTTTAAAAAAAATCGTGACTGCAAGACTATAATTTTTATTAAGTTGTTTCCTTCTCCTGTAAAGTAAGGAAAACATTAGTTAAGGCTTTTCTATATTAAAGTAACGATATGTATGTATGTACAAATGAATTTATTTTTTTTTAATTTCTTGATATTCTTTAATTAGGTGTGAGTTCATCAAATTTAATTTTCATTAAATTATTTTCACTGAAGAAGGAATTTTTTACAATTTGGAATTTTTTATTAAAATTTATTGATAATTTTTCTTGGCTAAGCTGAGATTTTTAATAAATATTTTAAATAAATAATAAATTGGATTGAATAATATAATATAATTGGAAAATTGTTTTATTCCTGGTGCTTTGTATTTACATACATATACATTTTTATTCCATAAATAATACCGAAAATACCGGTAATACCGGTACCGAGATTTCTTCAATACCGAAATACCGATAGGCATTCGGTATTGAAATCCCTAATATGAATATGAAATATTGATTTTTTCCAAATAGTGAAAAAAGAGGTAAAACCATTTTTATGATCAAGTGTGTATATATTTGATTAAAAAAGAGGAAACATAATACTGGCGCTTTTTGCTCTGTAGATTATATTCAATAGATACAAGAAAATATTGTTTCCGTTCCGTGATTGCGAATTGCAATTTTCGTCCCGAACCAAAATGTGCAATTATGCGTTGAAGGTTAAAATCTTTAAGATGGTTTAGTCATCCCCCGGGGTAACTGGCTTAGGGTTTCTCAAAGAGCAGTAAAGAGCCTTCATTGTATCCGCTGTCCATTGAACCTTATCTAAACTATCATCACTATTAGCCACATTTTAAATTCCTTCATTGACGATATTTTGCACTTGCTTTTCGCAAGCTGCGCTAATAACATGCGTAAATCGATTGCATTTAATACGATCAAAATAAGTCGGCGCTACATGTTATTTCACCGCCGCACACAGGGACAAATTGGAAATTTAGTGCGACAAAATTATTTGCTTCATATGGATTCAATAAATTTTAATAAGACTAAGTACATCAAGGTCTTACGGGTCGCTGATTACGAATCTGATGCCGGTTTTTAACAATTTTAAAAGGTGGATCCAATATGGTGGACAATTTTTAAAAAATTGATCAAATTCGCTTAAAACTTCCCAGTAAAAAATGTGCTCCAAAAGGTTTTATGTATGAATGCATACCTCAATAGAGCTGCAAAACTATCGATAGTCGGCCCAATCGATAGTTTCGATAGTTAGCTTTAAAACTATCGATAGTATCGAAAAGTTTCTATGTGCCACTTCTGTGGACACGGTAGTCAATGAAGGTGGTAAAAAATTAAAAAGGTTTAAAACTTCATTTACTGAAAGAGTTTTCGTAAAGAAAAAAAGACAAACAGGTAAAATAATTGCCACATTTATCGAGAAAACAAAACTTCTAAGATCTCTGGTTGCTGGTTTAACATTATTTTAATATGCAAATTAGTACACAATTCTGTGGCAGTAAGGAAAATGTGCTTAAGTCTATTTTTTAAGTTTTGAACGTGATTTTTGAAAATTTACTCCTATTCCAAAATAATCTTCACTTATCTGCGGTTAAATGTTTTTTTATAGTTTTTGTTTCTAAACATTCCTTATGTCACAGATCGGAAGTAAACCTAAGTTTTTAATCCAAATATTATTACACATTGAAAAAAGATATGTACACCTGTGTGCAATTTTAATTGAGAAGATCTCAAGGGTGCAATTATTTCTAGTTGTTGCTGCATGTACTTTTGAACATAAAAAAAAAAATAAAAAAAAACTCAAATTTAGGTTACATTTTCCTTTTTTCTAAAGAAAAAGAAAAGTTCATGCACTGCTTAAAACTTGCATCGAATGAGTTGTTAAAAATGTTTCGTTGACAACATTTAATCAGCTTTGCAGTTACTTTTAAAATTTTCCGATAGTATCGATAGTGATAAAAACTATCGATAGTCCGCCAAAAATAAAACTATCGATACTATCGATAGTACTATCGATTGTTTTGCAGCTCTATACCTCAAATCGCTTCAAACCTTCTGATAAGATGCCTGATTTTTGTATGGAGTGTTCCCGGTTTGGAGGACTATTTACTGCTGACAATAAGCGCTTTTTTTTAACATGCAAACAAGGCACTCCTAAAGCGCTTTTTTAAGGGATAACCATATTCCATATTCATTGATGTTTTGCTTTTAATTGCTTAAATGCATTGTTTCAATAATTTTCGTAAACCATTATATATTTGTAATTTTTTTTCGCTTTAAAACCTCATCGTTGTCAGCACTAAAATAGCAGCTTTTTTCTATATTTTATTCTTTATCATTTACTGCTAAATAAAAGCTCTCTTATTGAAGCGCTCGACTATGCGCTTTTTCTCTTAAGTGCTTCAAAAACCCGAAATTTTTTTTACTGGGCTATTACATGGGATTTTTGGGGTCGCTGATTACGAATCTGATGTTAGTTTTTAAAAATTCAAAATGACGGACAATTTTTAAAAAATTTATCGAAATCGCATAAAATATATTACACGGGGTTTTTGATGTCAGTTTTTTAAAATTAAAAATTTAAATTCCAAAACATGTGGGATTTTCAGAATTAGGTGTACTACCTAAGAAAAATAGGATCTATTTCTTGAAAGTCCGAAGTGATTTTTTTACGCTTCCTAGCAGTTGTTTTTTTAACTTATGAGAAAAAGTCGTAGAACTGTTTGAAACTTTTTTATAGCTCTAGCTAAACTAAATTTTTCAATATATTTCATAATAAAAACAGTACACTATACCTACACTACATATAACTGTTATTTTAATAATAACTGCAAATAAATTTAGAAGCCTGGTGCTTTAAAATATATTTAAACAACTTTTAACTGCAAATTTACAAAAAATTGCCGAGTGTAGCAACAATAAACGCTATAGATGCTACTGACAGGTATAAGTGCGTCTAACAGATAATAATACTTTTCACGCACGTTCATGGCGTACTGGTCTATAGAACATATTAAGTGCAATAGTGGTTACATTTAACAAAATAAAAAAATTCTGTTTTTGCCGTCGTAATTCGGTTATTTGTCCCTGTATGCCCCGGAAGATAAATAAATTTTTCTGTTATTCGGTGTTTGTTTCATACAAATAAGATAATTTATAAGATATTATAAAATATTTTGCAAGAAATAAGTTTTGTTGTTTAGAGGATTATGTTTTAAGTGAACAAAATTGCGCTTATCACAATAGGACTGTATTCTGCTGTGTACCCTTCTTTATCAATTATAATCCTTCGATAGAGGACTTTTAATTGAATCGGTGGTAAATTTTAAATAAATAAATTGATAAAATCTGACATTATAATTTCTATTTTCTCTAGAAATATTTTCCAAAGTATAATAAAACAGTGCAACATTTTTAAGATCAACAAATATGCATTTCATTTTGATCTCGGTTCCTAACTGTGCTTAGCGAGACTTGTAAACCCCGTTAAGTTTATCTGGCTTAGCACGGATTTTGATTTAAAAGAATCATTAATATTTTGACTGAAACTTGATTTGTTTTTTAAGATTGCGCATGTTTTTAAGGATTGGGAAACTGAATTTAGTGTTTAAAAATCGCAAAAATTATAAAAATTACCAAAAGTTCACTTTCAGAAAACTGAGGTCAAAATGGGGTGCACATTTAATTCGTTTTACTGTGTGATTTATTACGTCTACAAGTTTTTTTTCGGGAGCGGGCTTGGTATGGGATCTTTGTTAAAGTATTGCCCAATAATAACAAATTTTTTTTACAATTGAAATGTATAATTTTTCGTTAAAGTTTTAGGCGTATTTTCATCGACCATACTAAAAAAAGTTGATTTCTATTCCTTGTCATATAAAACAAATATGCACCATGCATCATAACAATATCTATTCTTCGGTTATTTCTCAGGTAAAAAAAGAAGTGTCAGTTTATTAAAAACTAAGGACTAAAGAGATGATGGAAAAAAATAATTTATATTGTCATAATCCACTGACTCCAATTTAATAAATAGGCCTGCAAATTTCTCATGTAGCACAGTGTTATTTGGCTATTTGCTATAAACGTTTATATGCTGTTTAAAAAAAATCTTGATGTTGTTTTATTAATATAATTTTTTTAAAAGTAATTTCATTTTATATTCTCAAAAAGTTTTCACAGTAGAAAATAAAAAAAAACTTCGGCAACTATGATCTTGTTAAAAAACTTATTAACCCAGTTGAAAAAAATGGGAAAATAAAAAATGAAAAAAAAAATATTTTATTACTTTTAATAAGGCGTTCAATATAAACACAAGCACAACAGGTGCCCTTAACGATTATGACATGACTAAGTAACAGAACCCAACACTAATACAAAATAAAAGCAGCAGAAAATAACAAAAAATACACACATAAAGTTAAACAAAAAATTTCTATGACATGTTAGAAGAAAAGGAAGCAACTACTGAAAACATAAAACGTGTGACTTGGTAAAACAAACAAAAACAATCTTGCAACAGGCGAAAAAAACAAAAAAAAAATACATTTGGCTGTGGCTGAAAAGTTTCTGCATCCTTGACTAAAAGTACAACTGGTCACTAAAACGAAACAAATTTTTTAAGTAGATTAGGGTAAAATTTAATTATCAAAGTATAATTAAACATTTTCTTGTTGCGTCATTTCTAGAGATGTTTTAAAATTTATATTAAAGAAGTAACAAATTAGAGTCGGATCTTTAAAACCCTACAACGATAGTTAGAATATTTCAGGAGTGTACTTTATACGAGGACTATGGTAACTTATGGACCGATCTTAACGAAATTGGACATTGTGATTTCTAGTCATTTTAAATTGGGATTGACCAATATTTATCATAATAGCATTAGTCGTTGCGGTTGTGTTTGCCGAGAGTGGCTTTAGGCCCCATCTATGCTAAAGTAAAAGTAAAGAAACAAAAACAAAATTTGTTAAGTTATTGAAAGAAATTTTTTAAAAATGTTCTAATATTTTCAAAAATTTTCTTAATAATCATGTTTGTAAATTGTTTAACCAAAACGATATTATAATGAAAAATTTTAAAAACATAGTTGACGAAAGTTGGAAGCTCCTTAAACAGGAATTTTTGGGCAACATATGAAAAAGTTTAAAAGCTAATGTCAGTGTGTTTTCTGGCCTCTCTTTCACTATCTCTTAAAATGCATTGGCTCTAAACTGGTTTGTCATAAGTTTTTCTTTCTTTTGAGGTTCAATCTAAGTTTTATTTTTATTTCGTGTGAAATGTCGGATATTGAAATTGCTTGAAATAATTTGACAAAATAAAATATGACTTCTTCTTAAACTAGCATCAACAGATTGATGGGTGGTCCAACCAAAATGCAAGATGTTAATTGTAAACAAAACAATAAGTTTTAGACAATTATCCTTATAATTTTTTATTACCATAAAATTAAATTTTCATTAAACTTTTTTTTTTTTAAGTGAAGGAAGAAGGCAACATACAATACGGAATGAATTAATTAATTTTTTTTTTGATAATTTTATTTCGGACTGAACACAGGATTGAACTCAGGAGCGAACACCATTCACGGTAACTGCTTGGCGCCAACCTGAGCGAGCATGCAGTTTCCACATTTCCTGCAGACCCGATTATACACGAAATGCATTTGACCGCCGATTTACGTAAAAGGTTTCAACAATCTTATCGCGAAGATCAATTGTGTACCTCTCCATGTTTAATTTGTCAAACACTGAACAAAGCAGTGTCATACTAACATCGTGCATTTCGGTTGGACAACCCTTTACATCAAAAACATTTTGGCAATATTAAGGATGTTATCTAGAAATAAACGTTTGTGAATAACGTTATATGTACAGTGCTTTAAAAAGACTCGTTCTTGTTGCACTGTGTACCAAATAAATAAATAAATAAATAAATACATAAATAAATAAATAAATTAAAAGCCCGATCATAATATGAATAAGCTGGCTTAAGCTACAGTCAAAAATTACCGAAAATTCTTTCAAATAAAAAAGCAAAATCAAAAATCGACCGATTCCGCATGGAATGTTCTTAAGCAAATTAATGTTTTTTTTATTTAAATTTCCTCACGTTCAGAACGGCTTAACACATATGATTTACATATATTCGCACAGTTGCTGAATCCAGCTTATGTACTTTACGACCTTTAGACCGATTGCAATGAAAAGGGAAGAGATTTTACATGCACTAAAAAGTCGAAAATATGCGGTTTAAATATGCACTAAAAAATCAAAAATATGCTCTTAAAACTTAAAAAATTTCCATAAAAATCGTTTTTTTTTTAATTTTACTTAAAACAAATATATAAAAAAATTCAGTCTGTTCTTGTTCAAATATCTTCAAACACTCAAACAACTAAATAATAAAAGAACTCTTTTCCTTTCAGCTCGAGGTCCTGGTTTTATGGTTAATTATTCAAATTTATTTATTTATTTATTGAGAAACATCTTCTGGGCTATAACAAAAATTAGAAAAAATTACTTTTTAATATGTTCAGCCCAATTATGACTAAAAATTTCCCGAGAGTTTTCTCCCTTCTGGCATTTTTCTTATGTAAATTCAATTGTAAAAAGGAGAAAAGGGAAAAAACTCCGGGGGGAATTTTTATTCAAAATTGGGCTGGTTGTGTCCACATCGTCTAATTATGAGAATAATTGACAATAAAACCAGGACCTCGAGCTCTAAGGAAACAAGTTCTTTTATTAACAAATTTTAAAGGTTGAAGTAAACACAATATAAGATCTTTAATAACTAATTTAAATTTGTGTTTGTAAAAATAAATAAGTATGTATTGTTTTATCAAATGTAAAACTTTGTCTTGTATTTTAAGGAAAGCCAATGCATTTTTAACAAATGCTTTTTCAAATCCCACTTTGAGTCCAGATTAAATCAATATTATTTGAAATTTATTTAATATTTTGAAATCCTTAATTTTTTTGCAAAACATTTTAGATTTATTTTAATTTTGTGGCTTATGATATCAATTAATTTGACTTGAACTAAATTCTCCTTAATTGGTTATTTTTTCACCAATATATCAGTAGTTGGAAAATACAATTGCAAATTGGCTGCTGATGTTATTTTTTTTGCTGAATTTAATATTTATTTTACTTTTTTAATTACATAATCATTGGTATTAACAAGCTTCTACCCAGGCCACCATCTTGTTATTACTGGCTGTGAAAGGGGAACCAAGGGATACATTTCATTAAAAATTGCAATATTATCGAATTTGCTTCTATTTTCCTCTGCAACGTGGTCTTACCCATGTGCCAATTACGTGACGTGTAACAATTTTTGATAAAATTATTTAAGCCCATTGCAATCCATAACCATGTATGGTGCTGCAATCTTGTGTTTAAAGCAGAGCTCCAAAAGAATTTATTTATTGATTTTAAAAAATTTTTTGGAAGTGTTTTTCTTGTGTAGATATTTAAAAATTGTTTAAGAACTTTTTCTTGTAATATGGAAATAAAAAAAAATCACTCAAAAAATTGAAAATATGCAAAAATATGCATTAAAAAACAAATATATACCATTTTAACGCAAATCAAATGATTCGAAAAGATAATTGGTCGACATCGTTCTTTGACTATTGACAAAAAACTTGCATTTGCTTGGAAATGGCATCCCTAGTAATGACCCTCAGTAGGAGGAAAAGAGTCTATAAGAAAGACAACAGATAAAGGAGTTCATTTAGGTCTCAAATCTGTTACAGTTTAAATTAATTGTAGTTTTATTGATACGTGGATTGCATCTTTCATTAAAGAAAAAAAAATCAAGTACACAAAAAAATGCAAAATCTATTTAAACATACTTGTTGATCAAAAAAAAAATACAAAAAATTCCGTGTTGTTATGCACCAATTTTCTAAAAATTCAGTTTTTTGGTTTAAAAAAATAAAAAAAAAAATGCTAACTTCACTCTTTTGAGAATATTTAAACACAAATATTATAAAAATTCCAGAAAACCTATTTGTCTGCGGCTCCTCATTAATGTTTGTTTAGGATTCCTTTAAAGTTTTAACACAAAGGAATGATTTCATTGTCAAAATAGATCAGTTCACTTAAGCAGCTTTTATTAAAAACCAGTACAAATCGTCGTGCCGAAATTATCTTCACATACATACATCACAAAATAAAAAATTTACGATATTCCTGTAGTTAATTTAACAGACGTATCGATCTGCGTCATCAAAAGGTCTCTTTTTCTTTTTTCCTTTCAGAAGTTTTATATTGTAAAGATAAAATTTTCCAAAAAGAAAAATATATGTGTATGTGAAATACGTGAAGATAACTTAACACGACGAAATGTAGCCCAAGCTTTTTATAAAAATAATTTTTCTATTCTGGTTACACAGTATTAACTTTTTTAAAATTTCTTACAATATTCTAACGATATTGTGGGAACCTTATTTCGTATATCCTGTATGAAACCAAAGGTTCGTCACAGCCGATTATGGAATTCTTTCTTGGTTTTTTTTTGTTGTGTTTTTCCTTCTTCCATTTCTTTTTTTTTTTTTTGTCTGTTTATGAGTGCTTTTGTTGAAAAAAGTAGAAAAAACTTTTTTTTATAATGAGGAAGTTTATTAAAATTAAAACGGTTACAACGCACAAACAGTAACAACAACCATAAAATTATAAAAAAAATATGGAGACAACAAAAAAAATGTACGGTAAAATAAAATAGACTCTTCTCTTAATCTCAAAGTCACCCACCAGTTTTTACTCACACACGAATAACTGCTTATAATGAATAGACATTTTTTGTTGCTGTTTCTTTGCTTGGTAAAGATACTAAGCAGTTGTTGTTGGTGTTGTTTGTTGGTACATGCTTGCTGTTTATATCGCCATTGTTGTTGTTTATATAACCATAACAATAATAACAATAATAATTTGGGTCAAGTTAAAGCAGTAAACTTATTATGTGAATGTACTCTTTCGCACTTGGGTATGCAATATAAAATAGTGTGATTGTTGTGTTCTTTATACGTATGTAGGTAGTTGTTGTTTTAATATTTGTGTTAGAATCTGTGAGTGAGTGAGTTTGTTTGGTATTTAACGAGTGTGAGCGTGTGAAATGTAAGAAGCTGAGTACACGTTTTGTATAATATTTTCACACGTTCAAGAGAATAGATGGCAGTTGTAACCTTGTTTCCTTTTATAGCCTTTTCTTGGTTTGTTTGAGTTAATTTTTTTGAAGGATGTGTGCGTGCATTTTTATTTCTTATTTTCTTAGGGATTTTTTTTTCTTTTCAAAGTGTAAACATTAAGTTCAAATGGTAGTATATTCTAATCATGTGTATACTGCCGTGCTTAAGAAAAAGGCAGTAAACTTGACTTGTTGCCTTTTTTTAATTTTGATGACAATTAATTCCTTTAATAATTTTCTGCTCATTAATTATAAAATAAATCTTTAAAAATGTTATTTCAAAGTAAGAGCGACCTTTAAAGTTTGTCATATATAATAAAATAAATAAATAAATATTAAAAAATACATACCAAAATACACAAAAGTTTATTTTAAGTTATCTCTGAATTTAATTTTTACACTTTACTGCCTTTTTCCTAAGCACAACAGTAAACATATGTATGTTTTTATGCAAGCAGTATAAAAGTTCGTGTATATTTTCACGTAAGTATATTAAATGCCTAGATTTTTTAAGAAGAGAGCCAGTATAAGTTCATCACTAAATTTTATTTCGGGAATGTTCCCTCTGTGATTAACTATCCATTATATAATAATTGTGATAACGTACGAAACTGATTTAGTCGTAGTTCGATTAAAGGTATGGTTGGTTAAAATTAATTAATAAAAACAAAGATACCTGGATTATTTGGGAAAGGGAGATCTTCCCTTTCCTTTACTAAGGTAAATATCTTAGGCATTGCACGCTTTACATCTACTTCTGCTTAAGGTTGTTGTGCTTATTTCGGTTAAAAAAAAATCAAATAACCTCGAAACTTGAAACTAACGTAACCGCAAAAAATACATTGTTTTTTATGAATTGTTTACAGTACTAACAGTAACATTTGCAAAAATAGTAACATGCTCAAAATGTTTTGTCATGTTTTGGTAACCGAGAAAAATTGAAATCGATGGTGAATTTCAGTAAGTGTGTTTTTGAAATCGCCATACTTGTTTCTGATTTTAAGAATAATAGCGCTTAAGATAAGTGGTACTCAAATTTTAAAGTATATAAAAAAAATTTTCTGTATGAAATTTCAAAACAAGTTTTAAAATGTTGTTCTAATTCAAATTCACTCAATTTGGGTTTCCACAACAGACCTTCCTATTAACAAAAAAAATGTTTATAAGCTGAAATATTTGGGTTCATGTAAATATGCCCCTCTAAAGTTCAAAGATTTTGTTTGTCGTGCTTAATTCCCAATTTTTATTCTTGATAAAAACACTGAAGTTTATTGTTGATGGGATAAGTTATTCCTATGCGCATTTCATTGGTTGCTTAAGCCAGATCTTCAGGAAACTTCATCCAAAGATTTTAGAAAAACTAAAGATATTAAACCAAATAAAACAGTTAAGCGTATAAGAATTATAAGCAACAGTTCTATTTGTAACAATACCAAAGTTTAAACAAAAAAAATTAACAATAAACAGTGAGTTTATTTTTTCTTACATTCCCCACAACAATTGATTGGAATTCTTTCAATATTAATTGTAGTTGTAAGTAGGTTAAGAAAAAACAAAAACAACTTGCTTTATTGCCCTCGCAAAAATACAGCATGTTGCCAGTTTCGTTTTTTTTTTAATTTTTTTAAGCCGTGCACTTGCCAGTTTATTATCAAAGTAACTTTTGAGAATACAAAATTTTAATTTACAAGATTTTGTTTGTCGTGTTTAATTCCCAATTTTTATTTTTGATAAAAACACTGAAATTTATTGTTGCTGAGTTTTAGATGTTCTTAACTATATCTCGTCGTTCCAATAAGATATGGATTCTGCTATTCGGTCTCTCTTCTTTTCGATATTGGCAAAATTTGTTTCAATATTTATTTATTTACAACCATATTTACATAAAATATTTTAGATTTATAGAAAGCTTATCAAACAAATTTTCATAGAACTAACAATATTCCATCAAATCTTATTTAATATTTAATTTTGTATCCTGCCAGCACCGGACAAAAATTTGCCCATTACGGTTTCTGTTCGTATATCTAGAAGTTTAGCCATCTTTTAATCGGATGCACTCTTGTCCTAAATTGAGTTTAGCATCATTTAAAATTGTTCGAGCTAATGAATTTTCAAACTTTTTTAAATATTATACTGCATAGTTATTTTGCAATGATAGGTTTTGCCAATGCCACATTGAGATCCTTGTGGACAATAAAGTTTTTAACAAACAACGGCGTGGCTGTGGTTTTTCGAAAAATTTTATTTTAGCGCCGTTGTTTTTTTCGATATTAAGAGGCCACCGCAGTGCCATAGTACCAGCTTGGCTTTAAGACACAGTGGTAAAGTAGAAGTTTGCAATCGAGACTAAAGGCTCAGTTAGCCGGGAGTAGAAGTAACTTAACCTTACCGTACAAAGGTAAGACTAATCTATTGCTTAACATATTCAGACGTTTCATCTTACTGCTTACTATAATCGTTCTAATTGCTTTACATACAACAAAATGTAACAGTGGATTTGCAACGTTACTATTACTCACGGCTAACTGAGCCTAAAAAACAGAATTTCTTTCAATAAGTCAATAAATTTTAACTGCTATTATTTTCATTTGAGTTAATTTTACTTCTGTCTGAGATTTCCACATTATACGCTGATCTGTATGTATAATAAGATATTTTACATGCGAGACTAGATGTACTATTTGATAATTTATTTTAATAGGGGGCCTGATTCTCGACAAAGTGAATGTTATATGTAGGCTATTTTCCCCATAAACTTTATCCTCCGTTGTGTTAACCTCATTTCTATCAGAAATATATGATCATCTAAGTAACGAGATGCCTCATGACGGTTCTTTGACGCAAAAGAACTGTTTATTTCTGAGGCCAAAAGAAAGAATACTTGTTATTATTCTATTGAGAGCCTTCTGCATCGATCAAAATAAATTGTAATTGGGTAGAGCAAGGTCTAGTATATAGGGCGGATGCGGTAAAACGGTTAAAGCATTATTTAATTTTAACTGGTTTTTTACATGCTACCGAGTATTGTCATGATATAACAAAGCGTGTTTAAAATTGTTGTATCATTTTAATTCTTATATTTTCAATCACGTTTTTGAATAAACTTTTATCAATGATTGATATCTGCACACTGTCGATTTCAAAAAACCCCACACAAATAATAGTCTTAAGGTGTTAAATATCACGATCTTGGTGGCCAATTAACTCCTCCTCTACAAGAAAAAAAATGCGATTTTTTAACTTTTCTTTCAAATATCCATTCTTTCTCTTGCTGTGTGGCAAGTGTCACCATCCTGGTGATCACGATGCAAAATGTTAGTTAACGTAGATCTTTTGATGTATAATGGCTGCGAACGATGACGAATGGAAATTTTTGAATCTTCTTCAACACTTCTGCTCACAGCTGCTAGATTCTTGGTTGAACGAATACTACCTTGATAAAGTCTGCTTCTGTTATTATGAACGGATCCAGTTTCTTCAAGTTCCTCAACCATCCGCTTGATGGTTCGATTTGTTAGAGCATTTTCTCTACTGAATTTTGTTCTAAATTTCCTAATTTCATCTTGAAAACTTTTGGCATTTTCAAAAAATGTTTTAACAAGAAAAACACGTTGCTATTTCGTGTAACGTTCCATTGTAACTTACCCGTATACATATTATTTAGAAGCTGAATATAAAAATTTGGAATACAAATTCCAAGTAAAATAAAAAAAAATTTAAATGATACTTAAACTTTGCATTCTTGGTCACTTATTTTTGGCTGATTTCGGCTAATTCATGCTAAAGGATAATGCATTATCAGCGTTGTACATCCTCTGTGATAGTAAGGCTTTATTTTAATATCTCACAATGGGACCTTTCTGATCCCACCAATGGCATAGTAAAAATAAATGACAGATGTTTACCCTCTAAGTTTTTGAATGAAACAAAAGTTTTTACTTAAAATGAAAGACATGTTTTCACTTAAAGAAATCTTTGGAAAATAAGTGTTAGATATTTAACGAAGGCAGTAAGTTTAAAAAAATTCTGTTTAAGATTTTACAATAAATCAAACAGCCATATTCATAAAAAGTTCTTGTTTTAAGCTTAAAGTATGTAATAACTATTAAACGCTTTTTGCTTTTTTACTATTAACTGCTTGCAGCGATTTTGTGTTTAAGTGTTGCAATTTTCTTTATATTTTGCTGCCATTTTCTTGCTAGTGCTGCATGAAACTTCTATTCGGTGCACATGATATTCTAAATTTAATTTTGTTTTAAACATTTTTTTTTTATTTGTAGACCTTAAAAATTATTCTTAACAAAAAAAACTACACATTATTTTAGTTTCTGAACAAAATGTTGTCGAAAGGTATCACACTTTTGTTTGAACTTTTTTTTAATAATATGATAAGAAAGTATTCGAATATAAAGTTTGTTTACTTTTTATTAACATCACTTTTATTATGATTTGTTTATTTTATTTGTTTTTTAATATTTTTGAACAATATTTTGTTGTTTTAAACAAAAAAAACAACCAGTTGCAATAATTTAAAAAATAATCAAAAATAATATCTGCATTTGCCCCTGATCATATTCATTTTCTTTCTTTATTTTTCAACATATTTCACAAAAAAATTATCACAAAATGCAAACACTTATCAAAATGTCATTTTATTTTTGGTTTAAAGAAGGGCAAATCCAACAATAATTTTTCTTACTTTATGAATGGTTTATTAAAGGTTTAATAGACTACTTTTCGTTTAATTTTTGCTTAAAAATGGTTAACAAACCATAAATTAGTTTTTAGAAATAATATGAAAGTATAAAAAAATTTATTATTTTGATAAAAAAAAAAGTGTGTTTGTTTATAATTTAATTTTTCCAATTTATTTTCCATTCATTGCTATTTTTTTTTTTTATTAAATAGTTCGTATTTCAAGATTTTAAGATTTACTCAAATAACTGCCACTCTAATAAAAATACGTTCATACACACACTCACATCCACACAGGTTACTATATAAAACAAGATGTAGTCTTAAATTTATCTCTTTTAATTAGAAACAATTCTTTAGCAAATACTTATTAGGACAAGCAACTGCTTTTATATAGAAAGAATATTTTTACTCAAGACTACTAAATAAGCAACATAAGGAAAAAGGCCAACAAACAGTCAGCTAAAGGAAGGGGAAGAAAAATAAAAAAAAGATATTGCAGCAGAAAATACGTGCAGAGTTGATGTAGATGACTACTAACACACAAACACATACACACATGGAATCTTAGAAATTCCCTTTTTCTGCAATATTGTATAAAGTTAAATAAGTAGAAGAAGAGAGTCACTAAAGAACAACACAAACAAAAAGGGTTGTAATATAAATATAAAAACACTCTCTTATGCACACACACACACACATACACACACACCAGAACACTGTCATACTTACGTTTAATACAACATGTTAGACTTGTTGTCTTTTTAAGTTGTTTTTAGTTTTATAACTTTTATGTAATTATATTTAATAACATAATGATGTTGTGTATGGGGTTTTTTTTTTTTTGTAAATGTATAAAAAATGTTTCCAGTTCATAGTTTATTTAGGTGTAAATATCTTAAGAATACTTCTATTTTCTGGTGTTGTCGTTATTCTTTTTCTTGTAATTTTTTTATAATTTTTAATTGATGCAGTATGTAGTTTTATTTATTTTTTAACCCGGAATGTGTGAAAATAATTATGTATGTACTGCATAACGTATAATGAATATTAGTTTGTTACCAACGAAATAAATATTACTCATACGTGTCGTAGTTAACTGGGTTGTCGTAGTTGCGGGAAAAATAAGTGGTAGCGTATGAGTGATAATTTTATAACTGGTGCTAAGGGGAGATAATTGTGGACAAATTAAAATCCAAAAGTGTTAGAATTAGAGATAGATTTCAAAAAATCATGTTTGAAAATACTGGAAATCAAATAAAAATATTTACTAATATAAAGGATTTTTAAACTTAAAGCGAATTATTTGTATAATTCGTAAAGTTTAACGTATTTTGTAGAATTGATAGGTGCAGTTTTTTTATTTGATTGATTTTTTTCATGAACTTATGTACGATAAAATTTCAAATTGCTTGTGTGCAAACGGGGTTACCTGGTTCTGGATTAATGCACTGGGTAGACTGTGGTAAAATCGTGGTTTTTCCGGGGACCTCAATACTTAGCTGGTTGAGGCAGGTCCGTAGCTGGGACATACGCTCACACTGGCGGCACTTGGGACTCTTTGATGTGTCTCTTCTCTTTAAATTATAGTTCACTTTTTGTTGGTTATTTAATGTTTTCAATTTTTATTAAAATTAACTTTATTCTTTAGATTTACAACAATTTATATCAGCTTATTTTCACAAATTTATTATCTTTACTTTAGTTTTTACGATTTGCTAATATTAAATATTATTTGCCGATGTCTGGCTGTTTAAAGTTTTATAGCAAGATAGAATAAAAAAACAAAAGCCGACAACTCACCACACTGCATGGCCCATTCCACACGATGGAATGGCAATGGCTGTCCATACGGGCAAACAAAAATAAATGTTTCATCAGCCAGGCGCCATTATAAATAGTTTCCCTCAACAATAAATTTCAGTTTATTTATCAAATATAAAAAAATTGGGAATTTAGCACGTCATACGGAAATCTTATTAATAAATTTTGTATTGCCGAAAATAAATTTGATAAATAGTTGTTATTTTATAGATATTTTATTGAGTTTTTTCTAATTTATGTTTAACGGATTGAAATGCTTTTGCCTTAAATTTGAAAAAGTTTTATTTATTTATTTTTATAAAATATTTTCTTATTTCATTTTATCAAATAGAATGTGAGGAATATTTCTTTCTTTAAACCAAATGAAAACCTTCACCACAGTATTAATGCAAATTTTCGAGAGTGTACCTTATTTGGAACCCAATGTTTAAATTATGTTATGACCTTTAGATTCATGTAAAGGTTCTTTGTGCCCAGTATGATTTAGATGTCATCATCTTTATAAGATTTGTTTGACTTTTAGTGAGGGGTCTTATTTGGAACTAAGGGACAATTGTGGACCTACCAGCACAACATTTTGCTATAACATGGTATCGTAGAAGTTATTTTCACTAATTTGTATGGCAATGGCAAGACTAAGTGGCATAATGTGGCTTTTAAAAGTGTCCTAAAGTCCATGTACGGAATGTCTTATGGTCCATGGACATTATGACACTTTTTGGTGTGTTATAATCAATTAAATGTTGATTTCATTCATGTCAAGTTCGGAGACTTAGCAAAATAACAAATTTTAAGTTTGGGAAACTAGCTGAATCCTAAAAGATTCAAATATAGAATTTTTTAAATCCCATATTAAAACATTAAAATTTTAATAAATATATATTATAATAGTAAATAAATTATTCAAAATATTAAAAAAAAATACACAAATTTATTATTGAAAATGGAGGGAAAATTTACGTTACATACCAATATGTGAATTGTAAATGTAAATTATAAAAATTATGTAAAACTCGAATTTTGGCACACACATGAAATCAGATGTGTTCAGAAAAGTGACATTCCACATGACAAATACCCACTATGAAAACATAGCTTTAGTGTAATATTACTCGATTCCTTATCCATATTTAAATATATATTTCATGTTTCGACGTTTATTAAAGGAAGTGCCTACGTTTGATTTCAGTTTAACGTATGATCGTGTTGGATGAACGAATTTTTGCAAAAATAAAATTTGATTAGATGCTGCGAATAAAAAAGAATTTTTCCGTTTTTAATTTGTTTAAAAGTATTAAAATATTAAAGAAATTTCAATAAACCTCTTAAAATATAGAGGATTGGCTAGAACATAAAAAAAGAGAGAGCGAGAGAGAGAAAATAAAGTTAACTCATCCGTCAAAAAAAAATTATCTGGAAGTGTGTTCATACTGAGCACAAAACTTACCTAGTTTTTAATGTATAACAGTGTAAAATCATTTTCTATGTATGAAATGTCAACAACTACAAAAAAGAAATTTAAAAGTCGGTCAGCTTTCGTAATTTCTTTAAACTTTTCTAAACGATAAGATTTTTTTGATGTTTTTTTATAGAACCACAAGAAGAAAATCAGGGATGGATAATTGGTATTTTGTTCACAAATTTTCACTATTATTGTTTCTCTAATAAAAAATATGCAAAATAACAAAAATAAATATCTTTCATACTATTTGAATGTGTACACAGAAAAAAATTGCGACAAATCAATTGTCATATTGAGTACCATATTCGTCAATACAATTAGCTTTTTAATTGAAAATTCACCAACAACTTAATTTGTAAATACAAAAATTAATTTGTTAATTAAAATTGTTAAAATTCAACAAATATTTTTAACAATGAGCTTGTAATATTGAATAAAGTATTTGTTAACAATTAAATATAATTTTTATTGTGAGCTTTTCATCTTTTAAAAGGTGTTTTTATTATTTTTTTTCTAGCAAACTACATATGCATATTAAATAATATGGATCACTATATAATAAGATTATAATATATTTAAATTGCATTGGGTTTGGTTGGTAGGTTGCATTGTGATGTTCATACATCAGCACAAAACGGAATCTTGCCACCATTATCAGTAATATTTAAAAATCTATAATTTATAAAAGAATGGTTAAAATTCTTTATAAATCATTAGATAATAACGTTCCTTACCGTGTAGATTGATTAAATTTAGCAATAATAATTACATCGTTTATTCTTTAAAAGAATTAAGATCGAAAATTCAGATATTTTTTTTTTATTTTATATTTTTAATTTTTTGACACAAAATTATTTTTTTCTATGATACTATACTTATTTATTTTCTATAATTAAAACAAATTGTTAATATGACAATTTACAAACATGTTAATTAAGAAAATTGTAAAAAATATTAGAAAAGTTTTAACAAATATTCTTTAATTACTAATGATATTTTTTCTGTGTATTCTAAGTCAAATTACAATCCCCTATGAGAAATAAATTCCCAGATTCTATTTGTTAAAATAATTAATTAATTTAATTAAGTTAAACACATAAAATTTACAATAGGCACTATCCAGTTATAAGATATAAAGAATGCTGACGAAGGCCGTAGCGAAACAGAAAATGTATTACATTCCGCTGGTATCTAATAGTTGTATAAATTTTCTTTACAATTAACTTCATTGCTAGCCGAAGGATAGCTAAAGTAAGCTTCATAACAGAAATATACAAACAAAATTCTGATAGTGCATAGCAAATATTCCTAAAAAATATTGAAGGAATAAGACTATTAAAGTATAAAAGCTTTTGAGGATTGTAGTAGTGGATAAAAACGAAAATGAAGATTCACATCAAGTGTTCTGAAAATATACCCGATAGAATTTTTTGTATTTTTGACACTGCTTTCGAACTTAGAAATTATTGGCATTTTCTTGAAAGTCAAAATTATTATTTTGTCCCGCATATGCCACTTTTCTCAATTTATTTTTGTACTGCATACGTATACTTACTGCTGTGTATTACCTAATAAAAATGGAGCTTCCAACGAAACAGGTTTGTAAGGGAGAAATATAAACGTTTCGCTTACCATTGCGCTGACGGAAGACATGAATTTTATATGGCGAGTTCCCACTTTGAAGCAATACATTTTTGATACATAAAGCGCATTATTCAGCGCATATAAATATTGCTGTATGTAACGATCAGCTTTACACAATGAATGTTTTGATATAGTTATTTTTTAGTATTTCCTCTTATAAACCTGCTTCGTAGTAAGGGAATGCCGTAGCACTTGAAATTTTGTTTTTTTTTTTTAAAAAAGTTGTTGAGAGTTCTTTCACTAACTTTACTGCATTTCTGTATGTCTTATTGCGTAGCGTAGAATTGTGCGCTTATTTTTTTAAATGTACCATAAGTGCTTCGCAAAATCATAAAATTTTTTATTGGGTTAAGTTGTTGACAATTTATTTTGCGTTTGCTTTAACTACTTTTTTACATATCGCAATGAAGCGAAACAATTGTAGGGGAATGTAAGAACAGATAACCTCACTGTTTCTTGTTGGTGTTTTGTTTAAGCTTTAATATTGTCACAATTAAGACTTTTAGTGTATATAATTCTTATTTGCTTTATGGTTTTGTTTGTATAATATTCCTGATGATCTAGCCAAAGCAACTAGTGTAATGCGCTTAGAAACTAGCTTTCCCCCAAGAATAAATTTCAGTGTAGCTATAAAATATGAAAAATTGGGAATATAGCACGTTATAGGGAAATCTTATTAATTAAAAATTCTTTATTCCCAAAAATAACTTTGATAAAGTGAAATTTATTTTCTTGTTGTCATTTCGCTTTAACTACTTTATTTCTTACGGCAATTAAGCAAAGCAATAGTTAATTTATTTTTAGGTTTTTGTATGAGAAATTTTGTGCATTCGCCAAACAGTATCTAAAAATCTTTTAAATAGTCGATATGGAGCAAAATTAATGCTTCATATCCCAGAAACCATAAAAAATTTCGAAAACCAGATTTTCGATTCAGAAGGGGGTTTAGAAAATATAAAAAACCCATAACTAACAAAAATTTTTTAAAAAACGGTCGGTAGGTCAAACCAATAACGAGCTTGCGATATTATACATGGGACTCTTATTAATAGCTATTAAGTTCACACTACATATAAATTAAAGTTTAGTTTAACTAAACCAGCGTTTGAACATTCACTATTTCAATAGCCATTAATTGGTTATTGTTACTTCATAGACACAGAATTTTAAGAGATAATTTAAATTTTGTGTGTCAGACATTTTTCCTTATTTAAGGATTTGGAAATATAATTGAGAAAATTATAAAAAGAAAAGATTTTAAAAATATGAACATTTTTCTGCTATACTAAGAAATAACTGTTTAAGCTATATTCATAATGATATCATCAATTTGGTGTTCTTCTGTCTTATGTTTTCTTAAAGTCCTTCATATATTTTGCTTTCATTTTTCAAACGAAAAGGTAGCTAAAGTTTTCTTAATATTAAGTTTACTTTTACTTCATTAACAATTTCTATATTTTTGTAAATGCCGTTTGTGATTTTTTATAAGTTTTAAAAATAATAATTTATGCGTTATATTTTTCGGACAAAAATTTGCAAATGTTTTTCTCCAGAAATAATGTGTGATGCTTGGATTGTAAGCACCCTGGAAAATTTTGGCTTGATTTTCACAATTATGAGTTTAAGCCACTTTAAACTTTAACATGTACATATATGCATCCTCCTAGCTGATCTTTTTTTTATATACGAACTTAGTTTCTCCAAATTTCAAAATCCCATATAAATATTAACGGCCACAAAAAAACTTTCGGATGTATATCTTTATGAATCTGCCTTAAAGTAAACGACCCATGGCTTTAATGTTTAAATTTTTTTTCTGTCTACTCAATTACAATATAATTAAAAATAGGTTAAGTTATTTTCTTATTAAAAAGCGCAAACATACGAAAATATTTGTAAATTATATTTACAAAAAAATGTAATGAAATAATAAAATAAAATTAATTAAAAACATTTCGTGCTTTGATTTTCGAGTTGGTATCAGTAATTTTCAATTATTTAATGTCAATCATTCATTTTTGTGGTTTAACATGAACAACATTATAAAAAAGTTTTAAAAAGATATGAAAAACAAGCAAAAAAACACACACACACGTTAAAAAATTTATAAACTCAAACCTACATACTTTTATTTACAGCATATATTTATGTAAAATATTTAAAATCTGAATTTACCGCAAGATTTGTTAAAAAATTTTTAAACGTGAGCAAAAATCTGTCAAGCTTTTGTTAAAATCAAATAAAGAAAAATCTCAGCAAAAAAAAGCCAAATTGTGTTCAAAATAATGTACAATTCACAAGCTCTGTCGTAAAGCTTATCCTTCAAAAAGAATACGATTTTTGTTTCTACACTTGCGAATCGGCAAATTTTTTGTGTGTCGTTACTTTATCGTTTTGGTAAATGTCAGATCACAAATTCAATGTTCATGGTAAATTTAAGAAGATCGATTAATTTATTTTTACCAAATTATAAAAAAACAAGTAAGAGTGCTATATTCACCCACCTATGCCGAATCTTATACATATACCGTTCACCATGGTGCGATAAGAACAGGAAGTTATATAAATGCGCATTTCGTCAAAAATTATGTATTGATAACCAAGATGCTTGATGTTTGTTATTTGGTATCTTTGTCTCTTGCCGTAATCTAGGTATACATAAGTACATGTCTTTGTACAGGAGGTGACACGCCCACTTCTTCAAACCCGACGATATTTTTAGACAGGTTGTGTATTAATAACCCAGCTTAATGTACTTAATTTCGAAAATGTTTCCTTTACCAAAGTTTAGATGCAAAAAAAAATACTGTATGCCACGCCTACGTATTCAATCCCATCCTACAATTTGTGGGATTGTTTATTTCCAGTTCCGCCCATTTTAGAGGTTGTATATTGATAGCCCAGCTAAGTATAAAAATTGGCACAATTTTTCATTTGCCGTACTTTACGTATAAATAAATCTATTTTGCACCACCCCCACTTCTCCAATCCCGCCAATTTTGTTTTGTCGGATATTGTGTACTGATAACCAAGATGTTTGTATATAATTTGAAAGCTTTGGCTATTTCCGTTCTCCAGATATACATAAGTTTATAAGATCTGTGCATGGGAAGTGCCACGCCGCCTTCTCAAATCCCTATTTTTAAGGCAAGTTGAGTACTGATAATTAGGATATTTTTGCCTTATTTGGAAACTTTGGCAGATGTACAGAAAAAACAAATAAAAAAAACAACAACAAGAAGGGATAAATGGGTAAAAAATCGAACATTTCCAGGCCTGGTGCAAATACAACATTTCTCAAAACAAATACAACTCAATCGCATAACAAACAAAAAAACACACTTTTGTGTCAAATCTACCAACAAAAAAATACAACACTGTAAATTTAAACGACTAGACAACGAATACGATGTAAATGCGAGTTTGTGAATTGAACAAATGTTTCCTTGATTCAAAATCGGATTAAAATATGCGATACGATTTTATATATTTTGTCATATTTAGAGTTGTTTGTTAATTTACAGTGATTAAAAAATTCGCTTACCTTTTTTTATTCACAAGAAGTTTATGTTCACTTTTTTCTAACAAATATTAATTTGACTTGGTTCCATTTTTTTTCAAGATACTTTTTAAGCATTTTTATTGAACACTTTAATAAATTTTTTTTTATTTGAATTTTCTTTTTTAATAATAATTTAAAATTAAAATAAATATATTATTTTGTCTGCTTTCGTTTTCTTTTTTGCCTGCAATTTTTGTTTTGTTAGTGATAAGGAAAAAACTGAAATTAATAAAAATTCTTTAATAATAATTCAAACTAAAAATAAGTGAATGGAACTAAATAAAAAAAAACAAAATATAAGAAGAGAAGAAAAATAAACATCAAATACTGAAAAATATGATGTTGAGTTTAGTGATAAGGCACACTCTTTTTATGAAACACCCTCAGCCCAATACAGCAACAATCAAAAAAAAAAGAAAGCAACTTAACGAAGACTTTGCGTGTTTGTTGGTTAAGGGTGAAAGTATTATTCGAAAAGTTTCTCTTTTATTGGCGGTAGAAGTTTTTGTATAACCCCTATTGTTATTAGGCTTCGATCTTCCCTGTATGCAGCTATTTTTCTTCTACATTTTCTTGGGATGATAGTTTTTTCGACTTTCTCAATTCTTGATAGTTTCTGTTCCCTTAACATTAAAGAATTTTTGTAAAGACGTTTTCAAAGTGATAATGGTACGGCCTTATTCGGCACTTGTACGTTGCGGCTTTCGGGTTTAATGTGTTCTTACATATGAAGTAAAGGTTCATGACCAACATTTTTATAGAACAAATATGCCTCCATTACAGTTAACAACTCTGTTAAATTGTGGTTAACATAAACATCAAACAATTACAACTAGCAGTTATTTTAATTTCAACTCAACTGAGTTGAATTGTACACCGTAGTAGGCGCAATCATCTCCGACCACGCTCTTCTCTGTTTCGTATATAAAATATCAAAAAAAGTACCAAACTTTTATCTTACACTTAAAGTTGGTACAATTGTACTTTTTTGGTACAATTAAAGACTAAAAAGTTCGCTGGTACCCCCGTAGCCCCGTAGCTCATTTGGTGCTATATTTAAACTTTTCAAACCTATTGTCAATTAATATAAAATGGCAACTCGAATTTACTGTCCAATGAATATAAGCGGAGTTCAGTGTTTGGTGCAAATGGTCTTGTGAAAATGCAAAATTTCGCAGCTTTTTTATGTTATCTATCTTTTCACACTTTTTCTATAATTTAAAAAACATTGGCCTGCAATCACACCTGTTTCAATCGACTGTCGACAATATGTCATAGTCGTCAGTTCTTTTTCACATTAATTATAAAATTATAGTACTTATTGAATTTTTTGTGTTATTGAAAAAATAAAGAACAACTAACTAACTAACTTATGTTATCTAACGGAAGCTCTGTTGTTTGTTGTTGGTTTTAACAAAACAGCTATGATATTTTGCAATTGCTCTTTTGCGAGACCATTAGCACCAAATACTGAACTCCGCTATTTTTATAAATATAACGATTGCATTTGCCACATTCTTAATTTAGGCAGCATATAAACGTGCATTTTCTGTTATAATTCACAAGTTTTTAAAAGATTTAGGAAACCAATTCTAGACGACTTCATCTCATTTTAAGATTATTATGGAAGGAACTCATATTTTCAAATATTCGTCAACAAAATGGTTGTCACATTAATAAGTAATCAACAGAATTTTACAACAGTGGGGTGCAACTCCGTATGATTTTGAAAGAGATTTTACAAGCCCTAAATTAAATTTTATTATATCCGGACTTTCTACTCCAGCTTACAAAATGTCTTCTTATTCTGCAGTCCATATTAAATATTGTTAATACAATAAATTTGGAAATACAATCCGAAGATTCTCGTATGCACATATTTTTTATTTGTCAGAGTTTCTTGGAATGACTTATAGAACAATAATCGTGATGTGCTTTTGTCGCGAAAAAATTTGACCCACCCTATTGTATGTACATGTATGTATAATTAACAAACATGTATTTTTTTTTTGCTATTTATACTTTACATGTACAAATAAATTTTGACTACCTTTTGTTTTTGTTGTACTAAATTTTTGTTTAGGAAAATAAAATAAAAAAAAAATATACAAAATTATTTAGTACTATTGGGGTCGAAAAAGTACGATTCTAAAAATTCGTTGGTACGATGTTAGTTTCTATTTAGCATCCCTAGTCCTAATGAAGATTACCATTTTAAGTAGTTTGGTTGTTGAGTCTGTAAAAGGTACCTTATAAACTTATGTTATTATTCCTGAGTGGGTGTTAAAAAAAAAGAAGAATTTCAAAAAAAACTAAAAACGTTGACAACACAGACAACTTTTGATTTGTTAAAGACAATTTTCAAGCAAATATGTCTTCGAAAAAAAAAATGAAAATTTGAAAGACAATACAATAAAGTTTGGGAAAAAGAATGCTGGGCTATTGATTAGTGTTTTTGACGCATCGAAATATTAAATAAATGGCGGATATATGTATTTTTATGGTTGATTTTAAGGATGGCTAAAACCGATTAAACAAGCTCCAAATTATAAATATAAAATGGCTAATCTTTATTTAAAAACAGCATATTGTTCTGCTTGTAATTCCTCACAAAAATCGCATAAAAAGAATTTAAAAAACATTGCGAAACCAGTCGCTACAAACAAAATAAAATAATTTTTTTTAGAAACTGGGAATTATTTCCTTCCGAAGGTTATTTTATATTATAAAGTCATTTCTGAAAAAATTTAAGGAATAGGACTATTACAAAAAAGCTTTATAAAATATATAAATGAAATTTAGCTCATAGAATAAATTCGAAAAATAAAAAATGTTGAATATAATTTTTTTTAGTAAAAATTTTTACTTGGGGATTTTTGGGAATTTCGTATTATAATTTGTTTGTTATTTTAAAAAAAAAAATTTAAATTTGGTCAGAAAAAAAATATTAACCTTTTTAACTTTTGTTTTTTAATTTGGGGATTTATTTTTTATTTTTTGGGGATTTATTTTTTACTTTTTGGGGACAAGGAAAAAAGAACTTAGAAGCCCTGTTATTGCTTACGATTTGTTAGAATACGACTAAAAATTACTGAGATAAAGAAAAGTTAGAGTGTTAATGTATTCCACAAAAATATCTGCCGTAACATTTTCTACAAAGTTGCTTAACATATCTTATATCTCAGATAAAAAGAACACGTAGTTTTAAAAACTAATATGCTGCACGAACATGCCAAAAGGGTTAAACTAACACCTCCCCCCCCCTCCTTAAACGCCTGTTAAACGTATGTTAAGCGCATGTTAAGCACCTGAAAAACGTATAAATGTTAGCCTCCTCTACCAGAATCTATTGTCAGAAGCCCGTTATTTTGGAAAATGTTCGAAAGTGTTGAACAGTGTAATAAAATTGATTTTCGTACATGGATATTTTTTAAAAACATCGTTCTTATATAAAACGATCCCTTTTAAAAATTTATTGTAATTATAATTGACTTTAAATTTTTGGGTTTGATAAAAATGATAAAGTTTCCCTTTGCATCACTTCAGTAAAACTACTTTTTCCTCTTACCCAATAATTCATCGAAATGTTGGCAAACCTTTATAACTAAAAAATTTTTGTTTGCAGCTGTTCTTTAGATTGTGATTTTTGTTTCTTTTTTTTTGTAGTTTTGTTGCTAGCAAAAGGTAGGAAAATCAACAAACAAAACAGATGAAAAGATGAAGTAAGTGGGAGCAAACAATTGGACCAGGACAGGAGTTGTATAGGAAAAAAAATTAAATGAAAAGAAAAAATTTCTAAGGCGTAGCACACTTAAACACAAACGCTATTTTACTTGTATAACAGGTGCTTAAATAAAAAATTATTTTAATTTGATCAAGACATGATAAGGAGGGTCTTAGCTTCAGTGGTCGGTCTGCTGTTGCCACGTACTTAAATTATTTGAAAAGTTAAGGGGAAAAAAATATTTTAAATGCCATTTAAATAAATTCGTTGGTTGTTTTACTTTAATTTTTTTATTTTTTTGTCTTATAATAACAAAGATTGTAAGTTCTTTGAGGTTTTGAAAAAAAACATTTTTAGACACACATCCAGTCCTTTCTAAGCGTAGGCAGTGCACAGTGGGAGATTTCGACCAAAAAACCAAAACTTTGTAATATATTTCTGTAAAGCAAAAAAAAAAATTAGTAAGTCGGTGAGGTAGTTCAAGGACGTTGTACAAAAGTTTAAAAAAATTCCACGACCATAAATAACGCCCCTTATGCTGTAGTGTTTTCAACGCCGCCATTTATTGACCAATATTAAAGATATATCATTGTGAATTGCTGATGATTTTCCCTTGTAGTATCATTTATTAAGGAGCAAAGATTAACCGAGACTTGTCAGAAAAAGACTGCTTTATGGAGCAGAAGATAACTGAAATAAGACAAACATTAATTGCAGGAGACAAGTTGCTCGAGACAGATTCGAATGGAAGAAGATAGTGAACGAGGTTAAAGCCCACAACGGGCTGTTACCCTAAAATATATTGATATTGATTGCCAAATGTAACATTAAAAATTTTTTATATTTTAATTCTCTTAGGTGAATCTAAAACAGTTTTTAATTTTGTTGTTTTCTAAAAAAAAAGTTTTATTGACAAGTAATTTAAACAATATCACAACTAAATGGTACTTTACACTTTCACACAAATCTTACGTATATTGAGAAAAATACAACCCTGCAATGATTAGTTGTTATTTTTGACAACAATTATAACGTAAGGGAAGCATTTTCGTCAAAATACTTAAGGATTGTATGACAGTGCAAAACGGCCCTTGTTAAAATTTTTTTCGCTTTGAATAAAATTTTGTTAATTTTTTTTTTAATACATTTAATAAACAGACCCAATTTTTAAAAACCAAACCACAAGCAGGCACAACTTAAAGTTCAAAAATGTTTAGGAATGGTAGAAAACTGGTTAAAGAAGTAACTCAAGTCAAATTTTCGCTCGCTGTAGATGTGTTTTTTGAACTGGCTTATGAGAGAAAAAACATATTTGATAAATTTTAATTTTTGGCTGTTTATGATTTAGTGTGCGATATGTATTTTGCATGCAACCTTTTATTTTTCATAAAGGGAGTTTTCTAAGCTCGGTAGAACTTGAGAAAGGGTTATCTCTCAAACGAACTGTCATACTGCACTAACTTTTAGACATTTGGGATCAACATACAGATGACTTTCGGGTTTTTATAGCGCACGGCCTATAATTATTGAAATTAACGGGCGCGTTGTCGCCACAAAAATGTTTATTTGCGAGTTCAGCCATCTTAAAAAATGTCTCTTTAAGTTCAAAGATACCAATTAACCATTTATTTATGATGAGAAGTTTTTTATAGCTGGTGGCCAAAACGCACGATGTTCATTGTAAACAAAACAAAAACTTTTCAGAGAACTATTTTAATATTTTTTTATTATGATAGAAGGAGCTATGACAACATTTATTTTTTTTTAAATATCCCCAAATAAAGAAGTTCAACGGTGTCATCGTGGCGGCCAATTAACATCGCCACGACGTAATAGAACACGGCCATTGAATTTATCGCGCAAAAGATCTATTGTTTCGTTGGATCTGTTGCAGTTGGCACCATTCTGTTGGAGCCCCACATCGTCCAGGTCCATATCCTCAATTTCTGGACACAAGAAGTCCGTTATAATTTTGCGATAGCGAACACCATTCACGGTATCTGCTTGGCCGTCCTCATATTTGATAAAGTACTGCCCGATGACGCAGAATGAACTAGGCGAGCATGATGCACAGGTATTTTCACATTTACTACAGACCCGGTTTGCTGAAATTTCCACACAATTCTCCTGATTCCTCCTGATCGATTATGCTGACCAAAAAAATCTCAAAATACATGAAATGAATTTTGATTTGAACCCCCACTTTCGTAAAAGTCAAACATTGAAACAAAGAAATGTCAAATCAAGTTGGGCAAAAAACTTGACGTTAAGGTGTGACTCACAATTAACATCGCGCAGATGATCTTGTGTCTGACTTTTGCCGAAGCAATGTAAAAAGTTAACACACGAGATGCATGTATTTTGCATTAGGAATTTTGTAAAAATCGTATTGTGTACAGGTACCTTAAATAATTTGTATTGATAAAATAAACTAAGGTGATTACAAATAAAAGATAATGAAAATTGTAAATGCCTACTTTTATATATCCACGTATGTCTTTCGCAAAATAACTTTCAGTCTGCTGTTTTCGTAAGTCTGGGTTCACACTATGAAAGTTTTCTTTTAGAAAGTCTGAGTTTGTAAGTGAGAGAGGAGAGAAGAAAAACATGTTCTCTTACCCTCTCACCAATAAACTCAAACTTTCTGAATGAAAACTTTAATAGTGTGAACCCAGACCTATGAAAACAAAATCTCACTAATATAAAAAAAATCAATGTAAACGCACTAAATTTTGAGAAAGATTTCAAATCAAATCCTTCAGATTTCATTGTAATATAAACGGCCTTTTAACGTAATTTTAAGAGGAACTATTGATATATTTGGATGAAAAATCGTTAAAAAAAATAATAATTGTTCGGCACTTTTTCGCTCTGCCCAGACTTTGTAGAATCTGAAATCAATGGTAGAAGCAAACTTATTTCAAAAACTTAATTAAGTAGGTACGAATAATTAGAAAAATAAAAAAGTTTAAGTTCTTAACTACAAAATAAATTTTTGTCTGTTGAATTTAGCCAAGTACTTGTAAGTGACTTTACTTAACTACCCAGTAAAAAATGGTGATTACTGGTAAGCAGTTTTGTAAGGGAGAGAAGCACAATAACCCATTACAAACCTGCTTACATGGCGTATTCCCATTTTCTCTGCTAAAAAAAACAATTTGATGACTAATTGCGTAATAAAAAAAATTAAATTTCTATGTTCGGTAATATTTCGGAAATGATCGTAAACACATTTTAAAAACATTGCAATACAACCTGCAGGGCTGCCAGATTTGACGATTTATCGTCATTTTGACGATTTTTTGTTCCAAAATTAGCAAAGTGCAGATATGCTGATTTTTTTCTAAAAAATTACGGTTTTTTTCAGTCTCCAAACTCTGAATTAAACATTACATTTTCTGACAACTTCGTTTTGTAATCTTGGAATGTTTAACAGACGTACCTTACCCTACGTTCCTACGAACAAGTAATTACTTGCAAGTAGTGTATACGTATTATTACTGAAAAATCGAGGAAACAGGCGGAAGTACAAAAACTGTGTGAATGTTAGTGAAAAACTGTAAGTGTATTGAGTTTTTCGAACTTGCACTTGCATGTAGAAACGGGGAGTTAACTGGAGCGGGAGGCGGGACGTTTTCTTTCGCTTATCTTTTACGCTGAGCAAGAGCGTCAACGTTGTGGCACGAGCACATAAAATATTAAAAATTTTCTCTTATCACCAATTTTATACCAAATTCATAGAATCAAGCAACCCATTTGTTGATTTTGCTCCTATTACCAAAATGATTATATTGATTACTAAAAATTGTAAAAATTTAATATTTTGAATATTTTTTTTTCAATAAAAAATATTTTTAATTAAAAATATGATCAAAAAATTTTGCCGTTTCAAACAATAATTTCACAAGTTTAAATTATTTTATTTTAAATGAAATAATTTGTTGGTATTTGATTATTATTTTAATTCAAAATTTATTTCAAAACAACTAAAATGTGTTATGTTTTTTTTTAAAAATAATGATTGTTGCCCGTAAGCTACATCAGGTGAAAAGGGGTGCAATTTTGTTTGACAGCTTTCAGGCTGATTGTAGGTTGTTTTTATGTTTCATTTTGACTGTTGCTTGTTTTTATATTGTAGAATGTCTCGTAAACGGCCACTTAGTGACGAAAGCATTATTGCAACTTTAAATGATCTTAAAGATAGTGAAGATGGTTTAGATTTTGATGACGACAGCACTGCCGATCCTGATTTTATTCCTGACTTAGAAACTTTAGAAGATGAGACCCCATATATAGATTTTGATTTTGATGATATAATAGAAACTTTAGAAAACGATGATAACACTCCATCCTGTAGCACAAAAACTTTACCGTTACAAGAAAGCAATTTGCAAAATAACCATGACATAAACCCAAGAAAGGATACTAAAGATAAGAAACCTAAACTGAATTTACGCTGGAAGAATAAAAATCTTGAGTTGAATTCAGAGCAGCTCAGGTTTTTGGGACACAAGACGCTAGGTTCTGATCTTCTTCAGCTAGAAACTCCCGAACAGTTTTTCTTATACCTTTTTCCAAATGAACTGATCAAGAAAATTGCTGAGCAGACCAACCTCTATCAAGTGCAGAAAGATCCTACCAGTACTTTTCGACTAAGTGAAGCGGACGTCAAGCAGTTTATAGGTGTGTCGTATCTAATGTCTCTCATCCATTTGCCTAGGGTTACCAACCACTGGAGTCCAGTACTTGGAACACCTCTAATACAGGAAACAATAACGTTGAACACATTTGAAAAAATTCGACAAACTTTGCATTTCAACGACAATAGCAAAGACCTTCCTAGAAGTAGTCCTGATTGTGACCGGCTATATAAAATACGTCCAGTTGTAGACTACTTGAATGCGGCATTCAGCAAAATCCCAATGGAAGAGCACCTCTGTGTGGATGAGCAAATGTGTTCTATGAAAGCTCGTAATACATTGAAGAGGTACAACCCTAATAAACCACATAAGTGGGGATATAAAGTGTTTGTGTTGAGCGGCGTTTCCGGTTTTGCTTATAAAACAGAAATCGAAACAGGCAAAGAAAATATCGTTTTATAAGAGGAGCCAGATTTAGGCGCCTCTTCTAATGTCGTCATGAGGCTAGCTCGTATGATTCCAAGAAACAAAAACTTTAAAATCTGTTTTGACAACTATTTCGCGTCTCTTCGTCTAATGGAATATTTGGCCAAAGAAGGCATTCTCAGTCTCGGTACTATTAGAAGAAATAGTTATGAAAAAAGAACGCGGATATTCAGAAGAATACGTAGCTGACATCAACGGGATCGATGTATCAACTGTTGCATGGAAGGACAACCGAATTGTAACTCTGGCTTCCACCTTTGATGGGCAAAAACCTGAAACTGAAGTTCGAAGATGGGACAAAAAGAATTCAAAGTATGTGCTCATAAAGCGTCCTAATGTGGTCGGAGAGTACAATCGCCACATGGGTGGCGTTGATCTCCTTGACAGCATAATGGGTATATACAAAATACGTTTACGAAGCAAAAGGTGGCCTATGCGTATATTTTATCATTATTTGGATATAACGATGACAAACGCATGGCTACTTTACAAAAGGGTTGCTGAATACAAAGGGCTTTCATCAAATCGATTATCATCAGCAGATTTTCGCCAGGAGGTAGCTGTGACTCTTTGCAAAATGGGTGCAAAATCAAGTGTTTCTGGTCGGCGATCATTGCAGACCGAAATTGATGCCAAAAAGCACAAAGGACCGGCACAGCATGTACCTCCAAAGGCAGTCCGACAAGACCAGATTGGGCACTGGCCGCAATGGTCTGATAAGAAAATAAGATGCAAGCTCCCCAAGTGTGTTGGATTTACCCATAATCAATGTGAAAAGTGCGGGGTAGCCTTATGCTACACAAGCACAAAGAATTGTTTCAGAGACTTTCATCTTTCCTAACGGTCATATAAGTTTTGACCACAAACCTCAATGTTGCCTAAAAGCAACAAACCCTTAATTTCAATCGGTGTTCTTGAGTGATAGAGGGTTAATTAAATCAAAATTATATTTTTAATTTTCTTTCAACAAAAAATATAATTGATTCAATTATTACAATAATTAAGTTTACATACTTTTTAAATAATTTCTTTAATTGATAAAAAAACTACTAATAATTTTTTCTGTGTAGCTTTCTTGTTAAATAAAATCCACAAATTATAAAAAACTAGAAAGCGCGTGCCGCTTTTGTTTAGGTACGGCTGTTATATGCTAGTCTTAAGAAAATCTTTGAACTTTTTCAGAATACAAAAACAACAATGTTACACTTTTTTTATCTTTCGTCAAACCATCATCGAATGAAATCTCTGTATAAATCATATTTTCAACCATTTTACGGCGAGCATTTCACGAGTTGTAAGAGAATATCTATGATTCTTTACATGAAAGTCTCGTTATATTATCATTACGATTCGAACAACGATTGAAGAAGCGTCTTTCGCTGTGCTATGGAAGAATCTCACTCGTGTCACAGTTTTCCCGTGTGAGGAATCTTCTATGATAAAAAAAAATGCGGCCATGGACGGAAAAATACGCTCTTCATGAGACTCCCAGTAGCTCTTACAAAATTGAAAATGCTAGCTTGGTATGAAGTAATTATGTTTTTGTTTCAATGTTTTTTTTTATAAAAACCGAAAAAACATGTTTAAAAATACTAAATTTTAAGCAGTCCTATTTTTTGACGATTTTTCGAAACGATAAAGACGATTTTTTTATTTTTTCTCAGGAAACTGACGATTTCCTCACAAAATTATCTGGCAGCCCTGACAACCTGGAATAACAGAAGCACTTAGAACATTGTTCGTGAATTTTTTCTTTAAAACAATGATTTTAATTTTTCGCTTGCAACCTGCTTACGTATAGGGGATAATGCGAAGTTATTCAACTTTTGAACTATAAATTTACTATAATGGTATTCGCGTCTCAGCTGCTTCTTAGAAGTGTGCAAGAGCCAGTGCATATATCAGCGCTTATGTAGTTTTCCTGCTTCCAGAGACCTAAAATTTGTACTCCACTGTGCAGTGGCATCAAATAAGAAATATCTGTTTGTTTTTCCAGCTACTTTTTCAAATAAAAAATAAATTGTACAGTGTACTATAAATTTTTTTTTCTATGCTTGACTGCTTAAATTTAAAGAACAACACCTTTTCGAAGATTTATGTTTTTCTTCGGTTTGTCTGTCTGGCAAACGAAAGTAAGCCCTGGCATTTATTTAAGTATAAATAAGTTTTTTAAGGAAAATGTCAGTTGATTTCAAATTGTCATTAAAAAAAGACCTTTAACTTTTAAAAGAAATTACATTTTATTCTCTTTTCATTTGCAATGAAATAATCTTTAAACTCTTAGCTTAGCACACTTCCCTTTTCTACAACATACATAAACCTACGTACAACAAATATGTTTGTACGCTTATCATTATTTAAAAAAAGAAATTCTTTTTGGAAAATAATAAATGTGGCGGCGTTTAAATTGGCCATTACTTTGAAAGATGAATGTTTTTTAATGAATGGCATTTTTATTTATTGAAATTACTCTCATTTTTATGTTCAAATGCAAACAAATAAAAATTCTTTTTTTTTTATTTACAAAATATTTTTGTATGTACTTTCAAGTCTCACATAAATAATTTTTTTTAATATAGAAAACAACAATATTTAAAATTTTTATGGCAGAGTGTTTATGTGTCACTCTTTTTGTGTGATTTTTGTTTTTTGTTTTATTTTAATTTATTTGCTAATTGTATTTTAAAATTGAAGTGCTCTCAAAGTGCTTCATAAATTTTTAAGATTTATTTGTTTTTGCTTAATAAATTTTTGCAAATAAATACTTAATTTTTATATGAATAAAACTTATTTCAAGGACTTTTTTTTGATAAATTTAATTAGAAATCTTTGATAATTGTTAAATTTTGTTCAGGTTTTTGTAAAGCTTATATATAAATGAAAAGATTTTTTATATTTTTTAATCTTCTATATATATAAAATAGGATGTGTGTATGTATGTAACGTATGGACTCCAAAACCGCTTGGCCGATTTTAATGAAATGTTCAGGGAATTTTCAGAATATTCCGGCGGGTGACAATGTGAAGTCTGATTTTTGATTTTCGGACTGCGGGCGGAGGGGCGTGGCAAAATCCAATTTTCATATTGCACCACCAATGACATCTATATAATTTGGACGATTTTTTCTTTAAAATGATCGCCATGGTCCAACTTAGATACGAAAAGAAAATTTTGCCCCGCCTACTTTTACGCCCACTTTTTTCGAATTACAAATAACCAGAAAACGGATCCATCGATTTGACAAATTTTTCTTTCAAATGTTCATATTAATCCATTTTAAGTTTTTATCGAAAGAAACATTTACCACGCCTACTTTTACGCCCACTTTTTCTATTGAGCGCATAAATTGAGAACGGCTTGGCCGATTTGGACGATTTTTTCTTTAAAATAAACGCCATGGTCCAACAAGTTAGCACCGCCCACTTTTACGCCCACTTTTTTCGATATACCTAAAATCAAAAAACCGCTCCATCGATTTGACTAATTTTTCTTTAAACTGTTTGTATTAATCCATTTTACGTTTTCATCGAAAGATAAAATTACCACGCCTACTTTTATGCCCATTTTTTCTATTAAGCGCATAATTTGAGAACGGCTTGACATTGTCTATGCGCTGGCCTTAAGATGAAGTAATAAATAAATATAATTTCCAATTTGCCTCAAATACATGCGTTTCTTTTTTGATTGAGCCCATATGTATGTAAGTTATTTTGTAAAAAAAACTTTATGATAGGTATTCCATGGACTTTTATTTTAAAGGCCGTAAATGTCGTTAAATGCAATACTAATGTTTGCTTAGGGCCGGGTCAGCTAGTATTAAATAAAAGACGAATTTGTTTCGAAAGTGCATTATTTTTTATTAAATTTTACAAAGTTCGATTTTATTGTATTGCCGTCGAAAGGCGATCAATTCAATAAAAAAATTCTACTTAAGTGTTTATGCAATCAGCGTTGTTAACTTTTTATAAGCAAAACGAGCTAATGCACTCAAAAGAAAAATCAATCCATCCGTAATCAAATCAATCCGAAGCGGTATTAATAGTACGGTGAGTACGGAAATTCTTGAATCAAGTACAGAAATATTGATTCAAGTACGGATTTGAATCGCAAAATACTTAAGTTATTCATATTCAATTCCGATTTCGTACTTGAAATAATCCGAAAATGAGATTGATTTTAGTTAAACTAAGATTGAATCAATGCGCTTGATTTCATCCCGAATTCGTGCTTGAAAAAAACCAGATAAGAAATAAAAAAGAAAAAATTATTATGATTGATTTACTTACTCGTATCACACCTTACAAAAGGATAAAATATCAACATTATGCCCGATTGGGTTTTTTCTTTAGAAATATTATGTACATAGTTAACCAAAAATATAAACTAAATGAGAAGCAAGAGTTCAAGTTAACTTTTTAACCCTTCGTGGTGCACATGAGTCTGGCCAGAGCTGTTTTCAATGTGTATAGAAAATCAAAACATCCGAAAGCCGGAGGGTCAAACACAACGAAAAGTTAAAATTTGTTTTTTACTTGATTTAAGAATTTTATACTTATTTTAAGAAATTCTGGGATTGATTTTCGAAAGAAATCCCATTTAGGATTGTTTTGTGTACGTTTAAGTGTTATTCGTACTTGAATTTATGAGTACGACTCGAACATAAAGTAATCCCAAAAAACTTGATTTATCCCGAGTGTTTTTCTTTCTGTGTGTCTCTCTCAAAAGTCACAGCGTTGAAAAATATTTTTACTCAAAACGCGCTTAATTAAAGTTTGAATAAAATTCACATACAGTATTTATCGCTTAAATGCATACCGGTTATAAGCATTTATCGCTTTTGTACATTCCAACTGGTGCAATAAAAGTTTGCTATTAAAAATAGGAAAAATAGTTTTGTGTAAATTGCCCTTAAAAAAATCCCATTAAAGCTTGTTTTAATATTGTACGATTTTTTTAACGCGCTAAGTCGAAAAAAATCTCTCTTGGCATAGCTTAAGCGCTATTAATCTAGCGCAAAAAGCGATAAATTGGCATCGCTGTACGTAATACTTTCGTCATTGTGCATAATTTTAAGGCTCAGTAAGCCGGGAGTTACAGTAACGTTGCAAATCAGCTGATTCATTTTGCTGTATGTAAAGCAATTAGAACGAGTACAGTTAGCGCTAGGATGTTACGTTCAATCTGTAAGAAATAGATTGGTCTTACTTTTTTTACGGAAAGTTTACTGTTACTGTTTCTCCCGGATTACTGAGCATTTTTACTTGAAATACATAGAGTTCCCTAGAGACGATCAGATAAACTCTCAATCTCTTGCATATTTGTAAGTGTTATTTATTTTTTGCTTTTTGGTAGACTTCTGTCAGCAGTTTACTTTTGAGTATATTTTGATTATTTGCCAGTCCGCGCACTTCTCCATGATATCAAACACAAAGAAAATTTAATTTTTGCTTGCCAAGCATAACGCGATCCAATCATATAATCACTCTTCTTAAAATTAAAATATCAACAATTTTGGATTTTTATCACTCACACAAAAAGACGAAAAAAACTACAACAATACAATACACAGAAACCGCTTAATAGTTTATTTACTGCCTGCCACACGATGTCGATTCTTTCGTATGTTTATATTGACATCAAAAACAAATTTTAGTTTTTTATTATTGTTTTCAATGTAAATATGCGAAAGAAATGTTCTTGCCGACTTTGTGGGCCTGGCAGTTTATCGTATTAAGGGCACTTAAAACCAATATGGACTTTTTTTAATGGCCAATTTTTGACTTGTAATAAAATACGTAGTTGGAATTTTTTTTTTTTTAATTAAATTGTATCTAAATACAGGGTGAAACAAAGCTGTAGATGGAGAACTTGAAGCAACATGTTTGGTATATGTACGTACGGGAACCATTAATCCAATGTACGTATTACCACTCGGATTTTTTTTGCCCATTATAAACAAGAAACATTTTTTCATCGTTACCCTATAGAAAATACGAGCGACACAACGACGCACCAACGTGAAAAATCTGATGATTCGTCAATCATTTCTTGTAGGGTAGGCTCCGCTTAATATGTATGACTCAAAAACAAGTTATGCCCATTTTTTAGGGTTGATATTAAAACACATTTATTTAAAATCGTTCTAAATACAAAATTATCTTCTTCACTTAATGCGATCTTCTCCGAGAATAGGGACTAAGTGTGTAAAATTTAAGTTTTGCGAAAAACTCATTGCATCTTATTCTACACCCTTTTAGGTACCAGAATCTACTCTTCAGTCCAAACCCGTTTTTTGACACACTAGCTCCCTTTTCTCGGAGAAGGTCACAAATACTTAAATGGAACTTTTTTTCACCGATGTGGTACACTTTATTTCAGTGTTGCCAAAACTTGGAGACAAAAATGGCTAAATTTACGAGAAAAATGGCTAAAAAATTGCTAAAAGTTTTTTTTTTAATAAAAACACATTCACATTCAATAACAAAACAGAAAAATTCATTTGAAGTTGTTTACGATGAAATTGTAAGTTAAGATCAATTTCTTAAATAAGAATAAACGTTATTTAATATTTTGAAAGTTATTTAAAAAATAAGGGGGTAATTTTCTCAACGCAAGGTGAAGTGAACAACAAAATTACCCCCTAAATCATCGATACATTTTGTGTCGTTATTGTTCATCTCATAAAAATCACTCGTGCGTATTAGTTTTAATTTGAAGATAAATCACGACAACATTTACCCAACCTTTTGATTCCAGATCTACAATAAAAAAAAGTTAGAAAATATAGTCGGTCAACCCCGACTATATGATACCCTACACCTCATTAGTACCTGTGTACCAAATTTTATTAAAATATCTGCAAATTTGCGATCTGTACTTTACGCACAAAGTTTACATCGACAGCCAGCCATCCGGACAAACATCGTTTATTCGACTCAGAAAGTGGTTCTGAGTCAATCAGTATACGAAAAGGTGGGCTTAGTGCCAATATTTTAAGGTGTTACAAACATCAGCATAAACGCATAGTACCCTCTCCACTATTTGTATTTCATTGATAAAATCAAATTAACGGTTGCTAAATGTAACCTATTTCTTAAATTTCTTTTAACGATGTTTACTTGGCGAAATACCCTCTCTACTTCAGCATTAGGCCATGGAAGAGAGAGCAACTTTATAGTAAATTCTGAAATATCTAAAAATTGTTGCCGCCTACATCTCTTTATTGAACCCAGAGAGAAACACCGATGTTTGTGTTGATCCATTTTTTAAATTTAATATTGGACTACTGTTCCTTTATTTTGAAAGATGTTTCATCATCATCGTTTATAGCGATTTTCAACATTTGTAAAATTTTTTGATTTAAATTAAAGGCGTTCTTTTAAAAGCAAAACGGCAAGAAACATTTTATGGCTAAACAAGTTGAAAAATGGCTAAAAAAAAAAATGGCTAATAGCTAAACGCATTTTTTAATGGCTAAAGAGTGTGAAAAATGGCTAAATCTAGCCACTAAATGGCTAAATATGCAACACTGCTTTATTTCAACATAAGTTTCAGTGTAATATTGTAGCAAGGTGGCTTCAATATCACAACAATACAACAACAACAGGCAAAGCAATAACATTGAGCTGTTTTTTAGAGACCACCTTGCAAATAAATAAACTTTTTTATGATATTTTTTGTATTTAGTAGTGCTACCATACTTGTATCTTAATTTAATAAGACTTGTCAAATAAAACTCAAAAAATCAATCTGTATTTAATTACGATTTAAGTTTATATTCAAATTAACTTGATATATATTTAAATACTATCCTGAAAATTGGGCATTAGATTGCCCTTATTTGGCTATGCCGAATCGTATATACCCTTCACCATGGTGCGATAATAAAAGAAAATTATATAAATACCCCCGTATTTATAAACGACTATTAAATTTAACAAACGTTTATTAAGGCAAATTTTCATACCAAAATTGTTTTGTAAACGTTTATTAAATTAAAAAAAATTTTATAAATACGGGCGTTAGAGTTCTTTAGATATAAGAAAATCAAATTTAAGTCACGTTCACTTGTCTAATCTGGCCCAATTTTTGTCGGATGTTGTGTATTTATAAGATGCTTGTACCTTATTTTAAAACTTTGGCTCCGGCCCTTTTCCAGATATACAAAAAATAATAAAAACAACAACAACACAACAAAGACACTTTCTAAACATTTCTGGGAATAATTTGCTAGTCTTGTTTCAAGCGCACATTAGTCTTAAAATACTCAGCTTGGTGACTTTTGATAAAAAAAAATTTGCCGACTTTTAATATCTTTAAAAATTTCTTAAAGTCAGAACACTTCATTTCAATATTGCACCTAATGGCTATGAGAGATTTCAAAGATTCCAATTTCATTAAAATTTTTTCAAAGACCACATATTGTTAGATAGAAAAATTTTTTTCTGTTGACTCATTAGAAGCAGGCAGAGCAAATAAAAAATCTAACAACATCGATATGTTTGTTTAAATTTTAGAAATATATTCAGGATATACATACTACAGATTTTTCACATATTTCTATTTTTTCGGCGATGACGATAAATTACGTATGTTAATTTATCAAAAATGTTAGGTTATTTCTAATATCTGTTACTTAAGCCAAAGATTGTTCAAGTGATGGAACTGTTCATTCTTTGTTGATTATTGTAAAGCGTACATTTTCTTCTCTTTTGTAAAAAACATTTTATTAAAATACTACTAGTTTCAACACAAAATATTTTCTGCGCAACACGGACAAAAAAAACGAAACTTATTCTTTAAAATATGAAATTATTCATTGACATTTTTGCTGCTTCGCAACTTACAAAATTACATCAATAACACCAAATGTAAGAAAGAAAGAAGTATATAAGAAAAAATAATATCACAAAGAGACATGTGCTAAAATAAAAAAAAAAAAATGTGCAAGTAGCGTACTCAAAACTATAGAGGACAAGAGTCTAAAATATTGTACTGTCCACTTTAATAGTGTTCGTTTGTTCGCCATAGTTTTACTGATAAATATTCAAAACAGAAAAGCCGTCAGTTTAAAATAAAAATGTTTTGCTCCTCTGCGAAAGCACTTACAAACAATTAAAATCATCAAAATATGCTTCAAAAAGCTTGAATATGCTCTATAAACTTTAAAATACTCTGTAAATAAGCAAAAATATGTAAAACGGATAAATATATTTTTTCTGTATTCATTGGTCGCGCAATGGAAAACATACAATTGCATATTTACGTTTTAACATTAAACTTTTATCCCTCATGATATCAAACCATTTTTTCTTTACAGCATCGCCCTGAGCTCAAACAAAAAAGGTTTAAAACAAAAGAAAAAAACAAGATTTTAACAGAATTTTTAAGCAAACTTTTTCCTTCTCCGCTTAATCTTGTAAATTAGCATATGATTTCCTCTTAACGAATCTGCTGTTTAGTATGCTTCCTTCGATTGATGTTACGTTCCAGATAAAAGTGATAGACATAAAATAAAAACAAAACAAATTTAAAATAATAAAAGAACCAAAAACAAAATAGGAAAACATAAGTTTTATCTTAACTCATTATTACTTCAAATTCCAACACAATGACAACGAAACAAGAAGTTTTCTTTTAAATGCTACACAATCGCCCCCCTCGCAACCATTTTCGCAGGCTCTTAGACAGACAAACCTTTAAAAATACGAAGATATCTTGAACAACTACGGATTGTTAAGGAAAGAAAATCCCCTTGAACAAGTCTTTTTATTGTAATGGTTCCATTTTTCAATGTGGTTGAACTAAATCGCTAGAAATTGTTTTAAATATCTTTGTATGTTTCTCCTTATTTTTCTATTTTACATTTGTTTTATGGTTGTTTTTTTTCGCACTCCTTTATAAATGTTTGTCCTTTTGATTCAGGTTCGAGCTTGTTAGATTTGGTTGTGCTAGCTTAAGTTGCTGTTGTCATTGTTTTAAATTGCTTGGTAAACATTTCTTGTAGAACATTGTGATTATAGCTGTCATTGTTTCTCTTCTTGTGAGATAACAGCTGTCATTGTTTTTTTTTTCTAATTGCTACAAAAAAAAAAGTTAAATAGAAACCAAAATAATGCCAGGCAATATAAGATAAGATAATATTAACTGGGCTTTTTTATATGGACAGCCAACCAGCCGGACGGTTATTATTAGATCAATTTAAAAGGTGATTCCGAGTCAATCGCTATACGTAAAATTAGGTCAGAGGACCATCTTACAACTTACAATTAGTAATTTTTAGGATGGTTTTTGGTTATTACATTACTTGAGATTACAATATGTGACCTTCCCCGAGAAATTGGAGCCACTGTGTCAAAAAACGGGTTTGGACTTAAGAGTGGTTTCTGATACCTAAAATGGTGTAGAATAACATTAAATGCGTTTTACTAAAAACTTAATGTATGTTGATAATTATGTCTGAAAACTTAATTTTCGCACACTAGGTCCCTTTTCTCGGAGAAGGTCACATATGGGCATTTCCATTTTGACGTGTCGTGATATTTGTACCACAAAATGTAAAAAAATTATATGAAGAAGTCAAATTTGTTAAAAGGGTTTTTAAATATACAAAGTAATGAAGTAGCACTATATTCAGAAAAAAATACAGTAATCGACGCTAAGGATTTGCAGGTATTAGCAGAAATCAGCACTGGCGTGACGTTAAAAAAACGGAAGTACAAAACTAAATAAGACTGCGAATAAACCAAGATGTTCTGTATAAAACCTTTTTTTTAGTAAACTTTGGACTAATACAGCTTTATTTTTTAAGCTATAAAATGTATAAATCTTTGCTCGTTTTAAGGTATATATGGGGATTTTCAGCGAAAAGTCTACTTATTTTAATGTAACGCCAGATTGCAAATAAGGTTGTATTTTTGGACCATGTTGTTCAATCGTTATCCCTTTTGTTACTAAATGTAGAGCTAGTTGCGCTTTACACCAAATAAAAAAGTAAACTATACACAGGGCTGGGCAGTATTAGAAATACATGTATTTGAAATACGTATTTAAAATACAAATACGTATTTTGTATTTGTAATTTAAATACATGACGTGCAAGTATTTTGTATTTTAAATACGTGTCCAGCAAGTATTTTGTATTTTAAATACATACAATCAGCCATGTCACAAAGTACAATTCCGTTCGGTATGATTCCGTTCTGAATGGAAGAAAACGTATTTGTTTATTGATATAGAGACTATTTTGAAAGCTTTTTGACCTTTCAGATACAGAAAACGCCCATTCCGCTCATCAAAACAAAAATAATTTCATTCCGAAAAATGTTTGCGTCATTTTCCGAAGCACCAAAATAGGGAATGAATTCCGTTTCCGAACGGAATTGTTCTCTGTGACATGGCTGAATAAATAGAAGTAGTTTCTATTTTGTATTTTAAATACATAAAAATGGAAGTATTTTATATTTTAAAAACATAGTTAACAAAATATATTTTTCAGTTTATTGAAGATTGTTTGCATTATGATCTGCCAAAAACTAGAATCGCTAAAGAACGTATCAGAAGTAGAAGCACCAGTGAAGAAGACGATGATTTTGTTGTTTTCGTAGATAGGGATGATGGTGAATCTAAGACATCAAATTTGGAGTTGGAATTTGTCAGTGTCCTTAGTGACAAGAGCAAAGACATTATTACTCTTGACAGCTATCCAAATATAAAAAGAGTATAATAGAATTTAATACAAGTTTGTGCTCATCAGGACCTGTAGAAAGATTTTTTTCCTCAGCAGGTTTTATTTTTTCTTCAACAAGAAACTGTTTTATGCTACATTCAAAAATCTGATATTTATGAAAGGAAACAATTGTTTTGTTAATTAGTTTTATCTTATTTATTTTTTGGTTTGAATAAAAATAGTTTATTTCGTATTTTTAATACATACAGGTACATGGCGTGAAAGTATTTTGTATTTTGTATTTGAAATACGTACAATAAATGGAAGTATTTTGTATTTTAAATACATACAGATGTGTAAATATTTTGTATTTTGTATTTTAAATACCGCAAACCATGTATTTTGCCCAACACTGACTATACATATAAAATTTGTTGAGAAACAATTTAAAATACTTCTGGCGTTACGTTACAAAAAGTAGACTTTTCGTTGGAAATGCCCATATGTAAAATTATTTAAAGTTTTTATTGTTAAAATATATTGTTTTATGCTTTTTTCAAATTATTAAATTATTTTTTTTATATTTAAATTTAAATGTTTTTTGCTTATTTATATAAAATTTGTAGTTAGTTATTAAGTTTTTAATTTATTAATGATTTTTAGATTAACATATTCTCAGTTCCATACTTCAAAATAAGTCTTGTAGGCCCGTTTTCACAACTTACCGATAGCTAAAAGAAGACTTTATCCGGTCTTATAAAATGTGTTTCATTATTAAAACTTTACTTTAACCTAAAGTGAGCGATAAAGTAAGTAGAGGTTCATCCTACCTGGGGCAAATTAAGGCAGTCGTGATCGAATACTTTATCGATTCGAAATTCAGTCAATACTGAACGAATCGTAATTAATTTTCAGTTTTACCAAAACTGTTATAAATGCATTACGACGCTAAAAAAAATTGTTTCGATCCGTTCAGTATGGAAAGAAAGAATTCGATGTTAAATTGCTTTCGAATCCAAAAAGTATTTGATCACGACTGCCATAATTTGCTCCCCTGGTAGGTTAAAGTTAAGTCGTAATAATGAAACACTTTTTATACGGCCAATAAAATCCTACCTTTAGCTATCGGTAAGTTGTGAAAACGGGCTTTAGTCATGTGTATGGAGCAATTCATTTAAATAAATTTAAAAAAGCAGTGTTTTGCGTATGGCTCACACATCAGGAAAGGATATATTTTTTTAGTGTTTCTTTAAACGAACACAGCTCTTAATAGCTTTCGTAAATATTTTGATGAATGTTACGAACAGTGTGTAGTGATCTGTTCTTCGTTATAAAACAGAACAGTCGTAGTGGTTCTGTACACATACATTATTTTTTAATGTTCGAAAGTGTTTATTTTTTACATTGTTGAAGAAGTGAGCAAACAAAAAAACATTTAGGTTTTCCACCAGCCAAAAGGGTGGTAAGCACAACTGAAACGAACGAACATTAATGTGCTGAACCAAATCCAACAAAGTTTGAGCCTTAAAAAAAGTAAAACAAAACCGAACAAAATGTTTTCATCTTTTTGTTGAATTGTATAAGTGCCGGATTATTTTTGGCAAAATGGGATTAAAGTTCTCAAAATGTACCTTTTTTATACAGATTCAATAAAATAGATTTTGCTCTTACTTCTAGTCAGTTTGAGATACAATACTGATTTTAGTTGTACATATCGAGAAGGAGCGATATATTCTGGCTCATTGAGTAATTCTTATGGTGTTTTCTTTTCTACAAAAAAAATGTGATATTTTATTTAAAAAAAAAAATGGAATTTTGTGTTCGTTTTTTAAAAATGTTTTGCTCTCTAAAAGGGAAGCATTTTTTATTCTAAAACAATCACCCTCACTTATGGCATAAGGCACTTTTCACCCCGAATAAATTGAGAGTGTTGTTTGTGCCCTTTAAAAAAGGTGATATATGATGTTTATATATGGGGCTTATATATAGGGTTTTTTTAATAACGGCGACGATTGCCTCAAAAAGCAACAAAGCTACGCGAAAATTGCAAAAAATAGCGAAAATTTTTATTAATTCAAACGAGCCATAAAATTGATAACAAGTCCTTAAAACTATAAGGAATGGAAAAAATTCGGTACAAATTGCTAAATTAGCGGACATTTGCAAAAATTTTGTAACAGCGGCATAATTTTCTAATTTTTTTTACAAATCGTTAAAGAAGCACAACCCTTACAGATAAAAATCGCCATTATCGCGACCATGGTTAAAATTCGCAAAAATTGAAACAAACGCATACATTTATTTAAAATCGCTAAATCAGTTAAAAAAAATCAAAATATCCGAAAAAAAACATAAAATAGTTTGCAAAAATAGCGAAATTTCGCGAAAATTCGCGAAAATTTTTAATTTTCAGAGATCCCATAAAATTGATTAAAAGTCCCTTAGACTATTAGGAATAGCAAAAATTCGTTAACAATTGCTAAATTAGCGGAAATTCGCAAAAATTTGCTAATAGCGGCAGGAAAGCAAAGTCTAATATTTATTCAAATTCATTAAAGCTCTAAAAAAATCATAAAAGTTACAGCAAAAATCACGTATATCGCGAAAAATTGCAATATTGGAAACGCACCCAAAAATTTATTTGTAATCGCTCCATCGGCTTAAAAACAAAATGTCAGAAAATAATGAAAAAAACTGAGTTAAAAAATTAGATATGCTGATGAAGAACAATTTTCATCATGTGTTAAAAACAGGGCATTCCACTTTTTCATATCTTGTGTTTTGTTCTTGTCAACTATCAAATAGCATTATTACAGGGCTGGCAAGACATTTTATACATGCACCCTTTTAGAAGGCGATATTTGTTGTGTAGAAAAGAAAACACTATAAGTCAATTAAGCCATGACTGTCTGTCCGTCTGTTGAAAACACGCCCACTATCGAAAAACTCAAAAGATATTAACAAACTTTCTGTAAAATTGCTTGTAGTTATCCTAAGCAGTTTTAGATTGAAACCCAGCAAAATCAATGCAGTACGATCAGAGCTGTGAATCAAAATGTGGAACCACCACCCTAAAAAATTTATAATTTTATTACAAAAACTAACATAAATGTTGGAAAAAGGCACGGGATGATATAAGATTTTGCAAAAATTCGTTTTATTTGACTCCAAATCACACTGTAAAATTTCGCGAAGATTTGCCCATAATTAACCCTAGGCCCCATATGAAGCCCACTCCCGGAAAGAGTTTAGAACGCCTGAAACCATAATGAATAATGATATCAGAATAGAATGGAATACTTCACAGTTTTATAGCACTAGAAACAACACTAATAAATTTCGTGATGATCGGTCCATAATTTACTATTGGCCCCACATAAAGTCCACTCTGGTAAATTAATTACAATACGCCTAAAACCGTAGCAGTTATAGATATTAAGCTAAAACTTCATCCAACTTAGATTCATATCGCCATAAAATTAACATGCAATTTTGTGGTGTGCGGTCCTTAATTTGCCTTATGGTGTTTTCTTTTCTACAAAAAAAATGTGCCTTTTTTTAAAAAAAATTTAATTTGGTGTCTTTTTCTTAAAAATTTGGCTCCCGAAAAGGGTGGCTTGTTTTATTCTAAAAAACTCATGCTTTGCGGGAGCGAAATTTTTAAAAAACAGACACCAAATTGCATTTTTTTTAAAAAAAAAGGCACATTTTTTGTAGAAAAGAAAACACCATTAGATCCCATATGTAGCTGCCTTTTGCAATTTATTAAATTTTTTGTTTTTTAATACCAGAAAACACTCCGAATATTTTTGGGATGATTGGGTCCATTGCTCGTATATAAATTTCCCTCCTGAAAATAATTTAAGTTCGGCCTAAACTGTTACGAATCATGATATTAAACTTAAGCTAGTTAAAATTGCTACAAAAAAAGCATAAAACTTTTTGATAAAAATCAATATTTTTCATTTTGAAGTTATCATAAGGAAGAAAACAACATATGTAATGGATGGGCGGTGGGCATGGGCAATTTCGATGAAACTTTGCATAGGTCATCCTTATACTCTTGAAAGTGTTTCTGACGGCATCAGCTTGGATAGGAAAAAATGTATGCGAAAAAATCGATTTGAATTTAATGGGCGGTGTGCGCGCTTGGTTTCGAATGCCCTTTTTTCTTTAATTCGGTCAATATATTGGTCGGTGCCAGCTTTTAATGATCGACGGCCATTCCTTACAGTTTAAGCTATCCCCCTTGACTAAGGGATACACCTTTCAAAGGTAGTGTTTGTTTAGCCACCAATATCGTCGAATTTAATGCATTTGGATTATTTTATAGAGACATTGCCGAGAAGTTGTGCTTCCGAAGACCTCTACGTCAAGGCCTACCTCGGCACCCTCATGCCAAAAAAAGACAATCAAACTTAACTGTCCTCAAATTATTGTTGAAATAAATTTCATCTTTTGCTAAAAATTATAGAGTTTTATTATAGAATTTCAATCAGAACAACATGTCCCCCCTTAATTTGCATATCTTCTGTTCAAGCGTCTACGTTAAATGTTTATTTAGACTCTAAATTTAAGTCTTATTAATCTGTAAGATTTTACCAATCTTAATCTTATTTAAGATTTATTTAATTTATGAAAAATGTGTCATTTTTTAATTTTATAGTCAAACAATACTGTAAATATAAACCACATAATACACAAGATAATTAATAATGAATTCACAATCTTTAAGCAAACTTAAATTTAAATTTAAATGCCCTCCAATATATTTTTCAACATAAATCAAAAATTTTAATTAAATGAAGATTAAAAATAAACAAAACATTCCTTAATTTCTAAAATGTGTTTTGCAATTAATGCGTACTTTTCTTTTATTTACAGAGTACAAAATCTTGATTCAATTGTACGTGTCGCCGACCGCGATCTACCAGTAGTAAATACCAGAGGTGATGTTCTATTCAATTCATGGAAGGGCATATTTAATGGACAAGGTGGTTTCTTTTCACAAGCGCCACGCATTTACAGCTTCAGTGGCAAAAGTGTTTTAACGGATCCATTGTGGTAAGTCGAAAAATAAATATCATATTTTCTACAGAAGCAAGATAAAGCAAAAACCCCATTAAAAATAATTTTAAGTTTCCTTCTTCAAATTTCTTTGCCATTAATTCGCCGAGAATTTGTTGGTAATCAACAGCATTCAACATACCAGCATTATAATGACTAACAAATTAAAGTGAAAGCGAAACCAATACAACCCCAAATCATCCGTCCCTTGCCAACTTTTACACAACATTTTCATTTATGAAATTGTGCAAAAGCTAAATTTTTCGTTGGGGAGCTGGAGATTTCACTTGTTGTAGGTTTTGATAATATTTTATTTTTCAATGTTGCTTCGTTTGAATTTTTTTTTTTCATTTTTTTTTTTTTTTTTTGCTTTAGAATGTTATAATTTAACATTAAGCCATGTAATTACGTTCCGTAAACAATACAATAATGTAACAGCATTGGAATTACAAGACTCTGAACACTAACAACATTACATTACATACATATTAAGCAGTAAAAAATAACGAATAAATAAGAGGTGCCCCACCCCCCATTCGAATATTATTTTGGTAGGGTTGGTTAATTTTAGAACAGTGGATTTTTATGAACAATAAAGTGTTTTTTTTATCGGCATTAAAGTCAATCACATGTCGTATTATGTGTCAAAAGGAGAATATTGGATCGTATATTAATTGTCTTAAAAATAAAACTAGACAAACATTTCTTGCAATTGCTTTTTTTACGGAATTAAATTTTTAACAAAACGTAATGATTTTTTTAAATTTGATCGATTATTTGTATACTTAAGTCGCAACATCTGTCTCAATATAATCAGATCAAGAATAAACAACAAAGTTTCTACAAGTTTTTTAATCTGTTACTTTTTATTGCAATTTACTTTAAAAAAAAAAAATCTTGTACTACAGACGTTGTGTAGCATGTTGTGCTGACTATTTCTAGCCGACTGAAATTTAACTTGAAACAAAAAAAACTTAATCTGTAGTTTTTAAGGGAATAGTCCTATTTTAATAAAATTTCACTTTTAAGAGGTTATAAAAAGACCTGGAGACTGTCCATTACACTTTAACCCAACAACAATTATATATTATGAGCAGGGATACCATAATTATGCAATTGCATGTTTTTCCTTGTACGACCAATGAAGGTAGAAATAATATATTAATCCGTTTTAGAGCTTTTAATGAACTTTATCATCGATTTGTCAGTGCATATTTTTGCATATTTTACCGTTTGGAGAATTTTTTTGCGTAATTTAGTTAAAAGAACCTTTTTCCAGCATTTTTTGAGTTTATAGCGCATATTTTTCCTTTTTGAAGCATCTCTCTTTAAAGTGATCTTACGATGTCCATCCGTCCATCTGGCTGGTTGACTGTCCATGTTAACCTTGTGCGCAAAGTACAGGTTGCAATTTTGTAGATAATATGAGCGAATAATTACGAAGTCAACGTAAATAGTGAGATCGGTCTGTAATTTCCCATAAAAACTTCTTTCCAAATTATACTCTTTGTTCCCGTAAACCATATAATTTTTATTGGCATTTCGATAATAATCGGTACAAACATCTCCTTCAGGAATTTTAACCTCAAAAATTAACTTCTTTTTGTGAGCCCATGACTGCGCATAGTTTCCAAATGGGATAAAAACTCGAAAATTCGTCCGTAAATACTATGGTGTATGTAAGGGCTTTACCGGTTATAAAGTTTGGATTGTTTTTTTTTTTTTAATAAATTTTATTAAATTGTTAAATAATTCGAGCAATTTTTAATTTTTTTTGAGGCACAATTTTACAATTTTCAAGACATATTTTTAAGTTTTTACTGCATATTAAATGCGCATAAAACGCGTTTTAAAGAGCATATTTCTGGCTTCCCTGGACATAAGCTTTTATTCATGTATTGTGTCAATTAAGGAAAACCGATATCGATCTGTGTGGTGGTTATGGATTTGTAACTACGAGTGCCGTACTTTGCTGTAAATTTGAAAGTTGAAGAATATTTTGTTTTTGTTAAATTTTTTAAATTCTTTTGTATCGCTCAAATTATTTACGCTGTAAATTATAACTAGTTATCTTACATTTAGTAAATAGATCATTAAACCTATAAATATCCTTCTCCAGCCCACTGTTCAACTGACCTTTGGACACATTTTTGTTTGTTTTATTTTCAAAAGAATTATTGCAATTGTAAGAATTCCAATTCATTTTTTTTTCTTGTATTAAATATTCCTTTTGCAATTTGTGTGGCTTAAACCTCAAATAAGATAAAATTCATTGTTTCAATTGTTATTTTCTTTTTTTTTATAATATTATTTTAACTTGGCTACTTTTTTATATTCATGGTTCTACTCCGCCTTTAAAAATATATAAAATTTAAGTGGCCATTAATTTTGTAGGTACTAAAGATTGTACGGGTACCAAAATTCCACAAAAAAAAAATCCTAAACACACATTTTATTTGTCTATTTGTCCATATTTGAATGGAAATGATATCAAAAAAATAATATTGTTATTTTTATACCATGACCCTATAGACCTTTTGTGTTAAGCGAAAATCTGAGGTTTTTTTACATATCAACTCATACTTCTTTTTATTTGTTATACATATATTTATTATACAGGTACTATATACATTTTTATTATTTTACGAATAATTTTTATTGGATTTACAATTAACATTTTTGTTAATATTGAATAATAAACAGAAGGTTGATTTATGTGGAAGATAAATTCGTTTGCAGATAAAAAAAAAAGTTCCGTAACAAAATGCAATCATTCCACTTTTTAGGTAATTTTATTTAATTCAATGTATGTTTGTAAGCTCTTCTAATACCAAAGGACAAAGACAAAATATTTCCATATCTACCAATTAACAACTTCGAGAGGGGGCTTAATATTGACCCGCGAAACCCATTCTGGCACCAGACCAAATAGAATCTGTTTAAAAGCAGTTTGTTTCTCTTATTCTGCCTGAGGAGCTCATTTGGTCGTTATGCTGTTAATCTTCCTTTGCAAACTGCGTGGTTATCATTAATTAAACTACCTTCCTTAAAAAGCCGAAGGACTTTGCTAAATGTGGCATTTCTAATTAATTTGATTCGTGACGGTGTCCTCTCCGACTTCCTTCTTCGTAACATTAATTTTAATATTCCACGACGTTTTAGCCGACACCTAATTCCTCTGCAAATTCCTGTTGTTTAAACAAATTATGCAGATCCTTTGAGCAGAATATGCGAAAATTTCAATGAATTGTATAGCTTAATCGATTTTTCCATTAATTGAAATGTTATTAAACGCAATATTATCGTGTTTTTGTATACTTTATATGTCTTAACAAATTTGTTTCGTTTATAATGCCTTTATAAAAAATCGTGTAACATAGCAGTTAGTAAAGATTCATATCCATAGATTTAATCAAATAAATAAATAAAAAAAAAATTCACCAGACATGAAGTTCTGAGACTTCAGGAACAGGCTTAAAACGGTACGGTTGCCGGATTCTCTAACATGACAAAAAAATTGGGGATAATTTTGTATCCCTTAGCTGGCACGCTCAGTTATCTCATGTCACCAGAAGGGCACTTCTGGACTCTTTGGAAAGACATGGGGCTGAATTCTAGAATGATCTACTATTTTCTTACGACAATTAGACCAATCTTGCCCTAGCGTGTTGGACCAAGACCGAACAGACCAAAGAAAGAGTCATACTCGATACGGTTTATCGCCTGATCTACGTATCGATCACGAAGACCTGTTAAACAGTGGCTTGAGGAGCTATAATGCACATTTCTCTGTTAAATATGTATGGCTGTAAAGAAGGAGGCCTGCAAATGTACTAGCAGGATGCCGCGTATTGCTGAATACAAGGCAAGTGACTTTATGATACTACTTTTAGGTTAGTGATCGTATGCTGCCTAGTCTGGTATTGGATAGGAATTTTAATGTCATTGTACCTGATGGACACCAATTAAAGGATCAATCCTGGTGGCGGGAGCGCGCGGACAAGTTTTGGTACACTGATGGTTCGAAACAGACTAATGGTGATGCTGGTGCAGGCATGATGGACTGGGTTTCCTACGAACCTTGCCAATGCGCAAATAGCTAACGATCTTTCAAGATCTACTCTTTCCTCATATGTGCTTCGGAATGTCTGAGGAGGACGGCAAAAGGTTTGAGATTATAAATAATTTCGGATAGCTAGGCCGCTCTTAGAGCACTATCTTCTTTGAAGGGGAAGTCCAGGTTTGTCATGAAAAGTTTTACATCTCTGCATGATCTGGAGTAACCCAAAGACTTGCATTTTCGTTGAGTACTCGGCCATAAGGGCCGGTACGCCAATGATTCAAGGGCGTCTTTGGCAATATTTCTTTCTTATTTTGATCTACTCTTGCTTTGGAATGTCGGAAGAGGATTGCAAAAGGCTTAAGATTGTAAATAATTTCGGATAGCCAGGCCGCTCTTAGAGCACTATCTTCTTTGGAGGGGAAGTCCAGCTTTGTCATGAAAAGTTTGACATCTCTGAATGATCTGAGGTAACACAATGACTTGCATTTGCGTTGAGTACTCGGGCATTATGGCCAGTACGCCAATGATTCAAGGACTTCTTTGCCAATATTTCTTTTTGTTTTTGATTACGGCACGCACATGTATATGCTTATATCTCTCGTGTATTACTCGATATTATATTCGGCCAGCGAAAACGCAATATTCGCCGTAGCCATCTTGAATTCTACCAGTAATTCTTGTAGAGGTATTACAGGTTTAATTTTCTTATAGAAGAACGGTCTTCACGTTCGAAGGAAATATTTGAATTTTGTGTATCACATTGAATCTTTGATGATGTCTATACATAATTAAAGGCTCCATGTGCTTGTCTAGCTTTATCACTCAATAAGCAATGTCTACTTTCTATCCACCAAACGCAATTATAATGCTACCGAGATCGTAAAAGTCATTCAATTCTTCGAATGATGTGTTTTCTAGGGTTACTGGGATAGTATTTCCGGAAATCACACACATAGATTAAGGCTTGGTACTATTTATTACAAGTTCAGCTTCTTCAGAATACTCTTGAACCTTGTTGAGTTTACTCTGTCTTCTTGAATGTTGATGGATTAACAGAAAGGTATCATCTGCAGCCAAGTATTGAAACTCCAGTTTATACCGTTTGTTTCTCGTTACGATTTAAAGTGGATTAAATTGTTTGTTAGAGGTTGACTCTATCCGCGTTGTAAGGCAACTTTTTAACCAAATTTCAAAATTTTTTGTTTTTTTCCAAGTTTGATAAAATTTATTTGTCTCAAAGTTTAAATTTTACATTCTAGTCATATTGCACTAAATTGGATCAAGCTTTATCATAACATGATTTCTTACTCCTAACGACTAGAAGCGTCTTAATATTTTTTTCAAGGGTGGGCTTTAAATGGGGTCTACGGTTACTTATTAAATTATCGTCACAAAGTTTGGCGGTATGATTTCTAGTTGTATATAATAAGTATGAGTTAAACTGCATGCTATTCTGATAACCAGCTACCGACTATACTCCAATTTTTGTGTAGCTTGCTGTTGGATGTCATCTGGAGAGACGTATCTCTTTCACGGTCTTAAGAAACCGAGGCAGTTGAATGCTTCCTTTGACACCTTGAATTTATGCTTTTTTCATCTTACGTTACATTGTGTTTTCATGCCTAGAAAACCAAGAAATTATAATTCCTCAATAATTATACAACACATATGTATATACATATGATCCGTCGCGCATTGATGCGTCAGCATGCAATTGGTTCTTTCGGTTATTAAAATCGACCCCATTCTGGACCAAATATATTATTTATGGTTTGCTTCGTAGCATCAACATCGGAAACGCTTTGCCTATAATCAAATGAATTATCTGCAAAAAAGTATATTGGGTTGGAAGTTTGACTTTGGAGGTCATTTAGAAAAATAAGAAATAGTGTAGGAGAAAGAACAAAGCCTTGCGATATCCCTGAATGAATCTTGATTTCGCTTGACGAAACCCCTTCTATAACAACTCGTATAGTGCGATCTCTGAGAAAGCTCAAATTAAAACGAGAGGTAAAATGACCAACATCAAATGCAAAAAGTTTTGACAAGAGCGCATCATGGCAGACTCTGTCAAACACGTTAGAAATATTTTAATCGATAACATTACTTTCGCCAAAATGGCGAAACCCATGGCTCAATTTTTCTCCAGATGGACAGATAGTATTGTAAACTATAGTTGTAGTTGGCTTGCAACGGACGTTCTTGGCACTCACAATTCGTTTATATAATAAACATTTTGTTTAACGACTTATTTATGGCATAAGATTTAAGCGTGCTTGAAAGAAGTTACTTCTTTTAACGTCGATGTGTTAAAAATATGGTAGTTTTGTTAATTTTTCAATCCAAATATTGTAATAACCAATAAATTAAAACAAACAAACTCTCCATATTAAGGTCAGTGCTCAGCGTTTGTGTGTGTGAGTAAATGTTTTCATTTTCTAGAATTCACTTTTAATTAAAAATTGAGTCACTTATTCTTTTTTTCTTTGTTTTATCAACAAATTCAATGAATTTGCTTATAACTAGGTCATTTGAAAAATTGTGAACTTTAAATTTTATTTGTTCATAAAAATTATTATTTCTTTAAATTGTTCTGTTTATTTTTGCTCTCAAAACTCTGTTCTTCCCTTTTAATAATTTTTTCGGAAAATAAACTTAAAACTTAAATAGACAAATTGAATTTCATAAAAATTCTAGTTCTTATTTATATAAATTTAAAACAATTGTACTTAAATCTTTAACTATATTGTATGTATGTATGTCAACTTTTATTTATTTAATTTACCTTTAATAAAACACATCCTCAAATAAAAGTAAAATAAAATAAATTTCAATTATATGCCACAAATAAATGAAGAAATAAAATTTTAAATAAAAAAAAAACAATTTATTTACCAACAAAAAAACCAAAAAAATTTGCATATACAAATTTAATAACCTTATAAGTGTTGTTTAACCCCAGATAGCGACAAGGGGGTCACAGTTTAAAAAGGATTTTTTTTATTGGCCTTGCCTATGGCATATTATTTGGAAACTTAAAATCTTTGAACAAATTCTTTAAATTAATACTTATTGTTGACTTACAGTGACTATAAGACAAGGTGTTTTCATAAAAAGGTATAAAAGAATTTACCAAACCAAATATTTGTATTAAAAAATTTAATTTTTGTTTGCATATATTTTCTAGCAAATGTTACAAATGTTACTTAACAATAAACCAAATCTGTTTATTTATTACAAAGTGATAATACATCTTAGCAAAAACTACAACAGAAATAACCGATCTAATAAAATTTATGATGGTTTCTTTCCTATCGGCAAGCGAAAAATGTGTTTGAACATCCTTTTTAAGACTTAGTTCAAAAGCTACATGATTCGAAGATGTCTCGACAAGAAATATCTTGAACTAGAAAATTTTTCGTCTCTTCTAATAAATTAAATTTTTGTACTGTACGTGGCGAGGCTGTGTCCCAAATTTTTTTCTAGCCCTCTTAAAGGTTAAGTTTATTTATTTGATGTGTGTAAATAAACTTTCTACTTCAAAACAATTTTTTTTAAATATGCATAAAAAGGAACAAAAATTTACATTTAAATACATTGTTTTTAATTTTTCTTAAAAGACAGACAAACAAATAGAAAATACAGAAAAAGAAAAAAGAAAACATACTTTCAATTTTTAGATACTTTCATTGTGACACAAAAAAAAGTTTCAACATAAATATGGCTTGACAGCTGAGAATGTCAAACTGTGTTGACATTTTTCGGTTCAGTAAGGTTTAACGCTAGAACAACGTATCCAAATTGTGGAAATCAATTTAAAAAAAATAAATCTGTTTGCGAAATCGAAACAGCACTTCGTCCATTCTACGAAGTTCTTTTCTGGGTAAATGGCAACGTCCATAAGCAAAATTGCTTTATATTGAGCGAAGACAATCATCAAGCCTTTAACGAATCAGCATTGCATCCATTCAAATTAACTGTTTGGTGCGGCTTACACACTCTTTCGAAATGATTGAATATTTTTTGTTTTTAAAACAAAATCAGCTAAACATCAACTATATCTGGTTCCAACAAGACGGCGAAACTTGCCAAGCAGTGCGCTTAACAATCGATTTATTGCAAAATCAATTTGGTGACAATCCAGAAGTGGGCGTTTTAACGCCTCTGTATTAATTTTTATGGTGATATGTTAAAGGGTCTGTGCATGGCCAAAATGCTTGTCATGCAGGCGAATTTACTCGTGTACATTATATTCGCCGTCATATCAAAATTTTTTGATTTTTCATTCAGCATCTTCGGTGTCACACGTACAAACACATTTTCACTAATACTGCCAAAGAGCTTAATGAGAAATGCTTAACCGTGTACAGACAATTTAAAGTCATTGACTTATGCCGATAAACCAGCAGCTCCTTAAGCATTGGAAGCCAATATTCAAAAGCCCCAATTAATGCCATACGGCCAGATTTATTGTAAAAAGTTGCCAATAATTTTACTGAAAGAATGAAAAATGCAATTCTCAGTCGCGGCGGACGTATAGCGGAAATCATATTTAAAAAATAAATGCCATGAAATTATCTAACAAATTATTATAAAAAGAAACTTTTCTGTCATGTATTTATAACAATTATTTTGTCCAAAATAAAAAGGTCAGAAAATAATAATTATATTGCGATTTCTATTAGACAGGTCATAAAAAAGGTGTCGATACTAAAGCCCGCGATTCACTATCCTTCATAAGCGTACGATTCATACACACGAAAATCTGTAAGAATTCTATCCGACATAAAAAATGTCTGAAAAATCTGCTGTCAAAGCCAATCTATCACACAAAAAATATTTAAAATTACATGACTAAGCTTCTTAAAAAGAAAATGCAACTCTGACCGCATAGAATTTACTATTTTGTATAACTTCACATACATTTGAAAGTCGGACAGACTTGTCGAAAAAATAAGGCAGCTAAATATGGGATCTGAGGCAAATTATGGACCGTACACCATAAAATTGTATAACATTTTTCTAGCCATATGAATCTAAGTCGGAAGAAATTATACCTCAATTTCTATATCTGCTACGGTTTTAGGCGTATTTAATTATCTTACCAGAGTGGGCCTATAGTAAATTATGGACCGATCATCACGAAATTTATTAGTGTTATTTCTAGTGCTATATAACTGTGAAGTATTAAATTCTATTCTGATATCATTATTCATTATGGTTTTAGGCGTACTAAACTCTTTCCGGGAGTGGGCTTCATATGGGGCCTAGGGTTAATTATCGGCCGATCTTCACGAAATTGTACAGTGTTGTAGTCGAATAAAACGAATGTGTACAAGATCCTATATGATTCCGGGCACTGTTCCACCAATTATTTTAGTTTTTCTAATAAATTTATGTGTGGTGGTTCTACATTTTCATTGATAGCTCTGACCGTTCTAAACCGATTTTGCTGAATTTTAATCCCAAACTGCTTAGGATAACTACAAGGAGTTTGACACCAAGTTTGTCCATTTCTTTTGAGTTTTTCGAAAGTGAACTAGTTTTCAACCGACATACAGACAAACAAACATGGCTAAATCGACTTAGAATTACTCAAGGGGCCAATATATATACTTTATGGGGCCTTCGATGCATAATAAAGAAGTTTCACACGGACTGACAGACATAGTATACCCTCATAAACCACTGGTGGTGGTGGAGTGTATAAAAACCCATCCACTAAAATATACACATACATATTTATATATTTGTTCCTTTTACTCCTGCATGGAGAACAGAGCCGCACACACATAAATAGTTTAGGACAAATTACAGGCTCGATTTTTTTTTTATTTAAAATAATCATCCCGTTCAGGAATTTTTTCCCGTGTAGTTGTTCATTTAAACAAAATAGTTTTGTAGCAACTTTTCTAAACTTTTCTTTTACTTTTCTTCTCCAACTTTTATTTAATATATTATTATTGCTTGATGACTTCTTGTCTTCCTTTAAAATTCAATTGCATTTAATTATGCAAATGTTTCAAATTCATACGTATTTAGATATACACTGTATATTATACATACACACACACACACAAAGTTTCAAACAAATAAAAAAAAATTACTTAAAATTTTACATATGCAAAGAAGATAAAAATACACATACAAAGAAACATATTTACAAAAGGAACTTATATACATATGTATAAATAAATTATGATGGGATTTATTTATTTGACACAAGAAGTGATGTCAACTATTCACTGCTAAAAATTGCTAAATAAATAGTGGCTAATAATCGCTTATTATAAAAAAGAAAGTTATATTAATCTAGGGTGTTCAACTAATCGGGTTTTATTTTTGTTCGATTTAACGATTAATCGATGTTTGGCATTTTAACCTTATCCGATTAAACGAATAAAATTTTAAAATTAATCGATTAATCGAATAATTCTATATCCAGTAATTTTATAAATTACGAGATTTTTATTGATTATTTTAGTAAAAGTTAGAACTTGAGTAAATAAACATTATTTTTAAAATAAAACTTGTCAATGTAGCTCCAAATTGCAAATATAACTTTGGATTTTTTTAAACTTTTTACGTACATTCCATCCTCTGCTATGCTTCTGCAAATAATTCCCTCTAGAGAATCGATCGAAGGATCTTGTTTAAAATATTTATTCATTGAACCACTTTTAACCGCCTTTTATTTTGTTCGTGGACCATCTTTCTTCAAGTACCATGTTACAGTCACTGTGTAAGTGGTAATTAGAAATTAGTGAGGCTGTTGAAGATCATTTACGTTAATACATTTTTGGACACCTGTTACATTTAGCATTTAGCATTATTAGATTTATCCTTCGTACAATATTTTAACTAAAGAGAGAAACGCATGAACTATTTTGTTAAAAATAAGGCATACAAATTGTAAAATCATTGGACAGTTGTCTAAGCTTACAAATTAACTTATAATAGGTGACCACTTTTCAAGTAATGTATCAATGCATGGCAAAAGAGAAAGCCATCTTGTTCCCACATATGAATTGACATAAATAGTCTTTTTCAGTTTCATAGTGCAATCCATGCAATTGTAGGATAAATTATGTTGTACAGTGTGGTATGCTAAGGCCAACTCAGCTGCAACATTTTCTTTATCACTACAGAATGAATTTTCGGACGATGTGGAAGCAGACGAAGTGCCCAGAAACTTCTCAAGTAGTCCAGATGCTTTCTTTGTTACTGATTTTAATTTGTGCTGTTTTGTTTGCAGATGTTGTTTAACCTGAAAATTATAAGAAGATTCCCTTTATCTTTTTACATTCTTTATACCACAAACGCACTTACCTGTCCTATTCCAGCTGAAGTAATCGTTAATATTATTCCATACAATTTGCATTTTCCGTTGTATTCGTTTTGAGGGTCATAGATTTACCAATCACCATGTTCTATTTCCCAACGATTTTCATACTTCTGCGATCGTTTCTTTTTCTGTTTCATTATCATTTTTTTTTACGTATTTTTCAGGTGAAACATATTCACTATCTATTTGATCCGTTTCGTTATCAATATTACGTTTTGTAGGAGTATTTTGCATTCTAAAGTTGTCTCCGTCCATGGTTTTTAATTTTATCATAAATCTATAAAACTTATTAAACGTATTCTTATTGTACTCAAACAAACCAAACAAGCGAAATAGTGCTGCCAAATTATTTTTTTTTTCGAAAAATCGCCATGACATGGTCTTACGAAAAAGTCGCCAGTATAAAAAAAATCATCAAATGGCCCTGACAAATAGTTATAACCTGAATTAATTTTAAATTTTAGATAAATCTAGAGTGCAATTACTCGAAATAACGTACAATACTTTATTATAAAGTACGGTTGGCAAGCCTTCATACAATCCTACAATTCTTAAATCTCGTCCTAAATACTAGAAGAGAATCGCTGTTTATTCGTTTTTTTTTAAGATTTTTTTAAGGTGCTAAGCACAACTGAACCGAACGAACATTAATGTGCTGAACCGAACACAATGAAGTTTGTAGTTAAAAAAAAACAATCAGAAAGCAATTAAATGTTCTCAACTTTTTGTTGAGTTGGATAAGTACAGTATTATTTTTGAGTGCGAAGATCACAAACAGAGAAACGATATTTTTTAATGATCTGCAACACTATTAGGGCTTATGTTTTCCACAAATCTACTGAACCGAACACTAAGGTGGCTAAAAAGTCACCGAATGTTAAAATTAAGCCCTGGATAAGCCATGAACAACGATACTTGACATGATGAGATCGGACTGTAAATAGGTTCGTTATACATCCCAGTCAGTCATATCGACGCCTTTGCGCGAAATTATCGTATGTTACAAAAACCAAATTTTCCTGGACAGCCATTTTTCTACTTTTCTCTGCTTTCGCTTGCAATATCAAAATGAAAATATATGTACATTCAATTTTTGAAGCAACGAAGTGGAATTCGCCTACAATATTTTGTCAGGTGACGTCTCTTTGAATTTAGAACAAGATTTCATCAAAAACTCAATTTCAAAAAAATTGGCATATACGTTAATTTCGCGCAAATGGGTCGATATATGTATATGATTTTGATCTTATCATAATACAAACTTATGAAATTACCATAAAAATTATTAAAGTTATCTTGCTTTTGTCAAATTTATTGCAAATCATACAATATAATTATACGATACGTTTTTCTCTGCGTGTAATATATTCAATTTATTTGAAAGTACGAGTATTTGCAAATACACGTTTGATAATGTTCACCTTCTGCTTTTAGATTAATACATAAATAGATGGAAATTACTATCACTTGACAAATTTTAAATTCCTTTTGGCAAAGAATCAAAATATTTACTTCCTTTTATAAATTTTCAATTGAGAATAAATTTATTTGTAGGTAAATAAAGAATAATTAAATAAAATATTACCAAAAATATTGAGTTTTGCTTTGAAATAATTATTCGAAAATTTTGCTAAATTCAATTAAAATATTGTGGATAGTATTCCTTAAAAAACTACAATAAAATTATTGGCTGTACTAACCATAAATTATTAAAAATAAAGTCCTGAATAGTCCTGGAATAATATCGAAAGTTCAACCGAGAACTAGTTCATTACGTTTAAACGGCGAATGCACTTCTTGCAAAGAACGAAAAATAAAAGACAAAGACGATGTGCTTATGGCAAATATGAGTTCACTGTTAAAGTTAAAAGGAAGTCCACTGTGGGAACAAAATGCATAGAAAATAATAGATGCGATTGACTACTTCCCTTTTATCACCAAAATAATTTAAACGTTCTTGATTTTTTTATTTTTTATAAAAATTAATCGATTTGTTTTTTTTTAATTTAATATTGTAAAAATAAAATATACCATAAGACGAAACCGTAAATATAATTAAGTAGAAAAAGGAAAAAAATCCATAAACTCTTTGTAAATATGTTTATACTATTGTAAGTAAATTTTATAAATCTCACTTAATACAATAAATTGAATTGAATATTGGAAAGGCTGGTCCAACTAAAACGCATGATATTAATTGTAAACAATACGAAAAGTTTTCAGAGAATTATCTAAATATTTTTTATTATTAGAGAAGGATCTATGACAATTATGTGTGAAACAAAATACCGACCAAATGCGGCTTCGGTGGCATACCTCTATCCGATGATCCATATTTGCAATGACTGTGAGACATAATTGAGTTTCAATGTCATAAATGTGCCGAATTATCATCCTTTAGCTCTTGAATTGCTCTTCACTTATTGAAGTACACTTTTATATATACCCAAAAAAAAAGTCCGACGGTGTCAACTCACATGATAGTGACGGCCAATTAACATCGCCACGACGTGAGATAACACTATCATTGAAATTCACGCGCAAAAGAGCCATTGTTTCGTGGGCTGTGTGGCAAGTGGAACCGCATATCGCCCAGGTCCATATCCTCAATATTTGGCCACAAGAATTCCGTTCTCATCTCGATACGAAGACGAGTCTAGGTTGACGGCTGTTTTTCAATCATTTTCACACTTTTTCAATAATACAATAAGACACATTGGTCTGCAATCAGAACAAGCTTTCCACCTGAGGGAACAAGCCCGCCGTTTTGCCACACTATGGCGAAGAATAGCAATGTTTTCCACAGAACGAACTTTGTGAGCATACACTGGTATTTTCACATTTCTTACAGACCCGTTTTGCTGACATTTGGGCATAATTCTCGCGACTGTGAACCCACATATAGTCGATTAAGCTGACCAAAAAAATCACGAAAAGCATTTTGATTTAAACGCCCATTTTCGTAAAAGGCTTTAACAATCTTAACGCTCTGCTCAATTGTGTACCTCTCCATGGTTGAATTTATCATGCACAAAGAAATGTCGAATTATTTTTGCCCTCAAGTGTTACTTTGGATGAAATAATAAAACGTTTTTATACAAAAATGTATTGACTAATGGAGTTTTGTATCCCTAAGCAATCTCTTCGCAAGCCTAGTGGTCCTCCCTGGGGCACAAAACATTTGTCTACAGTCAAAAATAAGAAAAACAAGTTTTATAAAAATTACAAAAAAACAGGCCAACTTATAGACTATACTAAATATGCTACTGCTCGTGCTGAGTATAATGCGTTAAACAAATCTTGTTACACTAATTACTTACGTAAAATGAAGAATGATTTCAAAAATAATCCTAAATCATTCTACAATTTTGTAAACACCAAAAGAAGAGCTACCATATTTCCTACAGTTATGAAGTTTCAGGACAGTGAATCCAGTGATGACCTGAACATAAGTAACATGTTTGCCGACTTCTTTTCTACGACCTATTCTGATACCAATTATATTGGCTCTATTATTCCTTCTTGTTCTCAAGCAGTTAATCAAGTTATCTCAATTCCATTCTTTGATGTTTCCACAATTTTATATAACTTAAAAAAACTTAAATTTTCGTATAGAAGTGGTCCTGACAATATTCCTAGCTGCATATTGATAAACTGTGCTGAATTTCTTGCCTTACCATTAACACGCATTTTTAATATGTCAATCAAACATGGATATTTCCCTAATACCTGGAAAAAGTCTTTTATTATTCCGCTTTACAAATCTGGTACTAAGTCTGACATTGTTAATTATCGAGGGATTGCTAAACTAAGTATTATTCCAAAACTTTTTGAAAAGATGGTAACTGAATGCATTTCTCATCATGTATCATCTCTATTGTCATCCGCTCAACATGGCTTTCGAAAAGGCTGCTCTACTACAACAAATCTATTACAACTAACAACAATTATAAATCAGGGTTTTGTGCAACAGAAACAAACTGATATCGTATATACTGATTTTAGCAAGGCGTTTGACAAGGTAAAGCATAAACTGCTCTTGAGGAAACTTAACACAATAGGATTTTCATACAACTCTCTTAAATGGATTGAGTCTTATTTATTAAATCGAAAACAATGTGTACGGTTTAAAAACGTCACATCTAAATCGATAGATGTTTTATCTGGTGTACCACAAGGTAGTCATCTTGGACCATTGCTGTTTACCCTTTTTATCAATGATCTTCCTAACGTGATAAAATTCTCTAAAGTTTTAATGTATGCGGATGATGTAAAAATTTTTCTCAGTTTTAATAAATATGCAGATCACATTCTACTTCAACAAGACTTGGACTCATTTCAGTCATGGTGTAATTTAAACTTGATGGAGCTTAACTTGAAAAAATGTAAACATATGACTTTCTATAGAGGAAATCATATAAATGTAAGTTATTCTTTGGGGAATTATCAGATAGAAAATGTTGGTACAATTTTGGATCTAGGAGTTTTGTTGGACGCTAAGTTGAACTTTATTAAGCACATTTCCATAACTGTTAATAAAGCACGGTGTATTCTTGGTTTTATCAAACGATGGGCTAAAGAATTTAAAGACCCATATGTTACAAAGCAACTTTATGTTTCCCTCGTGAGACCTGTCCTAGAATATGCATCTATAGTTTGGGATCCTATATATTTGATTCACAACAATTATATTGAATCTGTACAAAAGCAATTTTTGTTATTCTGCCTTCGTGGTCTACAGTGGAACCCATTAGATCTTCCGTCATACACTAGCCGTCTTGCTCTTATCAAACTTCCAACTCTTAAAAGCCGAAGGACTATGTTGAATGTGTCGTTTATATTAAATTTAATTAATGGTTATATTTGTTCTGATTTCCTGCTCGATAACATTTCATTTAATGTTCCTCATCGTCCATCTCGACACTTCGAATTGCTATCAATTAAATACTTCAGGACAAATTACGCAAATGCTGATCCATTTAGAAGGATGTGCAGTCAATTTAATAAATTTTATAAAGTTGTAGATTTTTCTTTAAATGCAAATGTGATAAAACGTAAAATTATCGTCTTATTAAACAATCAATAATTTTGTATTTTATTTTTATTAACAATTAAATGTTATTATATTGTTTAACTGTCTGTAAGGATATGATATCCATAGACAAATTTGTAAATAAATAAATAAAAAAAAAAAAAAAAAAAAAAAAAAAGTTGATCAAAAAACTTGACGTTATGGTGTGACTCACAACTAACATCATTCTTTATGGTTGCACCACCCTCTTCATCTATCTACCTAGTGTACTTTGCATTTTATATGAGCTTTTTATAAAAGGATGTTTTCTTTTTTTATTCCTATTCAATGGGATTAAACTCATTGTATTTAATATTTTTAAAGCTAATTTTGAAATCCATAATTTGCACATTGATCCGGGTTTTTTTATTAATGCTTAAATTGCGCATTTATACTATATTTCGCTTAAAACTTTCCCGATTGATTGCAATTAAACATGCGCACTTAAGCAGGGCCTACTGTATTCACTTACATCCCATTCAGCTTACCATCAACATTCGTTTTCTTCTTTTGTTCTACCGACCAACAACGCACACCAATCTGTTCAAAAGCAATCAAATTACTTTTGTAAACGGTACGATTGAACTTCAGTTAATTTTAGCCCATTTATTATCATCCAAATTTTTTATCCCCTTTTATTTACTGTTAAATTCTGTACGAATTTATACAAATTCTATTTGTAAAAAAATACTTTAACTTTAAGATGTCGTCTATAAGAATGAACAATTTAAATAGCAAATATTAAATTTTAATTTCCTAAGTGTTATTTGCTAAAAGGAAATCTTGATTTTGTTCAAACGTCCTTAAATAGTTTGCCAACAATTTCTATTGTTGCCGTTATCATTGATTTAATCATGGACACGGACAACCATGCAAAAAGGCTCAAGCTTACATATACATACAACAGTAACATACAAAAAATTTTAGGAACAGAATGGTACTTTTTTCCAAAGTACCAAACGTTCACTAATCGTTCATAAGTGAGCATAAAGTTTAAAACAAAATTTAAAGGGTTTAACCCTCGTCAAGCAGAAAGGGTACAATTGTATCTTTTTCATTTTAGATATGCAAAAACTTTTTTCCCCTAATCATCAGATGCCTGGAAGTCTGTAACATCTCCACACTTTTAATACGCAGTGCATTTGTTGAAATTTAAAAAAAAAACATCGTGGGGCTTTCCCCTTATAATAGCGCCTGGTTAATTTAAACCTATTAAGAGGCTATATGGGTACAATTGTACCTTCGCATATTTTATGTGAATAGAAGCAAGAAAACAAAATAAAACGATTTGACAGTGAATATTTTCTAATTTAAGAAGTAGGAAAGTAATTAAAAATATGTTTACTGAGATTCTTTGCATGAAACACATGTTGTATCTGTTAGCGAATGTTCATCACTAACGGGATAAGTACACACCATACAAAACTTTCTAGTTTTGCGTTGTATTCGTGGTTACAACAAGTTCTGAAGAGGGTTAACTAAGTTTGTCATTCCGGACATTCTGGATCCTTAAGTAAATCTAAGTCGATTAAGACATGTCCGTCTGTCTGTCTGTCTGTCTGTCTGTCTGTCTGTCTGTCTGTCTGTCTGTCTGTCTGTCTGTCTGTCTGTCTGTCTGTCTGTCTGTCTGTCAGTCTGTCTGTCTGTTGAAATCATGCTCACTTTCGAACGAATCAAATTATTTCTATTTCTGCTCAGCAGTTTGGGATTGAAACCCAGCAACATCGGTTTAGTAGGGCACGAGGTATGTACCAACCACTGTAAAATATTGATCATATTGTTACAAAAACTATCATAAATGGTGTCAGAATAAACACGCAGAGAAAAACCATGTTTAAATATTGTCATCTCCAACAATACTATGTTTAAAGAAAATTTTAACCATATTATGTTTAATTTAACCACATTTTTGTCCCCGAAAACCATAAATTAGTCCCCTATCAAGTAGCCACAATCATATTTAAATTAACAATAGTATTTTCCTCTTTTGCAAGAGCAACATGCTATGGTTGAAAACCAACCATGCTATTATAGGTGTTAAACATACTTTAGTTATTGCTAACCATAAAATGTTAGAAGGTAGCCATAATCTATGTGACTATGTTTTCCATAATATGGTTGTCGTTGGCAATAATATGATTAAATTAAACATAATATGGTTCAAATTGTCTTTAAACATTGTATTGTTAGAGGTGACCATATTTAAATATGTTTTTTCTCTGGGTGTACATACTGATATTAGATTTTGCACAAATTCGTTCTGTATGACTAAAAATGATACCGCGAAATTTCTTGAAGATCAGCCTATAATTAACCATAGACCCCATATTAAACCCACTCTCGAAAACCACTTTATTCCACCTAAAACTGTAACGAATAATTCAATTGTAAATGTTTTATATAAATACAATATGTATATTGTATGTATATGAATAGAAATCACTCTGCCAAACTTCGTAAAGATCGATTTATAAAGTACCACAGGCTTGATATAAAGCCCACTCCTGAATTATAAAAGCTATTGGTGGAGGGTACCAAAGGTTCGGCACAGCCGAATATAGCACACTTAAAACTATAAAGTTTTCTAATAACTTCATAAGGATAGAGCTTGTGTTTTAATAGCTAAAGCAATGTTTAAATGATAACAAATCTTTCACGGTTGTCGCAATTGCCTAAGTTTAATGAGTTGCAGTAACCAAGGGCGCTTTGTATGTAACTGTTAATGTCAAGTTCTCGAAACTTGGTTTAAAGATTGGCGAAATATTGTGATTTATAGAAAGAGATTTAAAAAGATATACATTTTTTAAGAATTTCTTGCAAAAATTTGCGATCAATAGAAAATTGTATTGAATATTTTATGGTTTATAAACAATTTTGTTAAATATTTTTTATTGATATGAAAATTTTGCAAAAAATGTTGACTATAGGATATTTTACTTATTGGCTTAAAAAGGTACTTTTTTATTTAGCTTTACTACCGATTTTAAAATATAAATCCAAAGTATCATATCTACTATTTATATTTACTATTCTTTAACACAAATACTTTTACAAGCAAATGTACAATCATACCAAAAACGTAATAAGAAGTACGTGTGATATAGACACAGCACACAATGGAAATAGATAAAGACGAGTGCATGTTACGAGCAGGGCGAGCAAGAATAAAAAACAACATCACCAGCAGCAGTGGCAGTAGCAGTAAAAAAACAGAGCTTAAAAAACAAGTTGAATTTTCTAGGGTACAATTTGGCAATTTATGTCTGTATGTATGTACCAAAAAGTATAAACATTCTACACACATACATTTTAAGCTTGACCTACTGTACAGTACACTTAACCACACATATCTTTCATGAATTTGTACGTAGATTTCTTTTATATATACAGAGCAGTAGTGTTTGAAAGTAATTGTATGTTGACTGTTAAGCTTATATGTAGGTATATTTCTATGACATACTATACGAAATATATACAGATTTATGTGTATGTAAATGTGCTTGTAAGCAACTTCTGCTGTGGGTTGAAATGCTTACAAGGCACATCCGGTATGCAGTACTAATACTTTTGTTTCCTGTTAGTATTCACCCATTTAGTAAGTTTCTACTTTTTCTCTTTTTTTTTATTGCTGGTATTTTGACATACTGTTAGAGGTTATGCGAGTGTTTGTTTGGGTGTGGTATGGCCATTTGTCTGCTTGTCTCTAGAGAGTCAAGGAAGCATTCATTCAAATATACGAGTTTATTTGTTTTGCATGCACAGACCAACATAAATACTAGCAGTAGTTACACAGTGTAAATACGTATTTCTTGTTATTAAATATGTTAAAAAATAAAAATATGTTAAATACTATTTTATACCCTACACAACAACAAATATACTGGCAAATTTACGAGAGTGTACCCAACCTATGAGCACTTATGAACCCTACAAAACAAAATTATATGGATATAGAAATCTTTGTGCCGAATGTTGTCTAGATATCTACATCTACATATATTAGATCTATTAGTTTTTAAGTAATTTTAGACATAGTATTTATATGGGGCCTGTGTTCAGCTCTGGACTGCACAGCATAACATTATGGTGTTTGGCAAATACAGACTGATTTGGACCGATTTTAACCCTGCAGTACTAATGTTAGTCATTTTGACTAACACTGTTTTTATTTTTGCGTGTAACTTTTTTTTGCTGCTATGAAAAGATCTCATTTTTTTTGTAATCTTAGTTGCTGCAGTAAGTAATGCTATTTTTGAGTTTTTGAAGTCATGTTAGTCAAAATGAATGAATGGAGCATTTCACAAATGTAAATAAAACTCTAAAAAATATTTTTTTTTGCCTTTTCAGTATTATTTGTCATGTTTTCTTAAATTACCAATGAATTCAAAATTTTTAATTTTTATTTTTTACTTTTATTTTTCATTAAAAAATTTGTGTTTGCGAAAGTGTTCCTAGAAGAGCACCTTTAATGAAATAAATGCAAAAATTAAATTATTTTGGAAAACTTTCATATTATTGTTTTTTTAGACACTGGACAAAATAAGTTATCAAATCAAAAAAATATTAAAATTATTTTATGTGAAGCTAACAAAAAAAATCGGAGTTATATTCATGTTAGCCGATTTGACTAACAATTAGTATTAATGTAGAAAAAAATCATGTTAGTACTCTAGGGTTAATAAAATTTGGTTGCAGTAAAAATTATGCGGACCAAATCTTTTCCAAATACTAACACAATAAGATGGTTTATGAGTTAAAATAATCTATGGCGGAAACAAGTTAGTACACACAGAAAAAAATGAAGTTAAAAACGTCGAAAACAAGGTTGATTTAAGATTTCTCGGTGGTGATTTTGCTTCATACGTTTTTCATGTTAATACAACCTGATTTTATAATTACTTGCGAACAACATTTTTTTCTTTTAAAATAACTATAATTCATGTTAATTTAACATTGCAGTAAAGTTAGAGCAAAATGTCATTTATATTGAAATAACAATCCGAATCACGTCGAATGAAAGTTATTTCAAGTTGAAACAACGTGAATTTCATGTAGAAACTAATTGAAACTTGATGTACTATTTAACTAAATAATTTTAATTAAAAGAATATGGGAATTGTCTTCTTTTTATAACAAATTTTAAGAATTAAAATAAAAAAATTAACATACTTAACTATGTATGCATGTTCATTTAACAAGATAAACTTTTGATTTTAATATAAAACAGGTTTTTATGGATTCAATATTGAATCCATATTTATTTATATTTTAATATTTTTTTTTTAATTTTTTAACAGTAAATAATATTTAATAAACGCGATTAAAGATTATTTTAATATTTTTCATTTAAAATTAATATGAAATAATGATAAATTTAAATAATGGGCATACTTTTGCAGAAATTTACTATGATTCTCAATCAACATTTTTCCATGTAAATTTTTCATTGGTATTTTTTTCTGTGTGTATGGGGGCTATGTTAAAATGCCCCGATTCTCATCAGTTTCTTTCTTATGACCAGGGCCCGGACTTTTATGCAGTTAAAATCGCGTTTTGTGTGCATAAAAATGCAATATGCAGTTAAAATTATCTTAAATTTTTTTGATTAGTGATTAAATAAAATATATAAAAATTACAAGAAAAAACAAAAATAGCATGAAGAACGTTAAAATTCAGTCTCATAATCGTAAGAAAGACACAATAACCACAAACGTAGAAGTTTAAATATACATAAGCTGGCTTGAGCAACTGTGCGAATACATGTTAATCAAACCATATTCAACTTAAGAAAACTTTTTGTTAAATTTTTTGAAACTGACATTTTTTTTAGCCAAGTGCGAAACTGATTGCAATTACATACGAATCAAATGTTTACTGATTTTGTTTTTTAAAATGCCTTTAGACACATATTTGACCCTACATTTTTTTCAAAGCGAAATAAAACGGAAGTGATAGGTGCATGATTAAATGCTGATAGTTTCTTTGTGGTATATTCGCTGTTTTCGAAAACAATTTAAATCAAATATGCAAGCAGTTATGGATTTAAAACAATAAATTTAATTCTTTAATTTTGTTTAAACTTTATAAAGCTTGATACGAATTTATTAACCTGAGTTACCGTTCAAAAAATACATATTTTTTATTGCAATATCAATTGAATCCTTTTACACATCTTTGAATGGGCAAAAGTTTTCAGCATAATACATAATTGCTTTCAACCACGTCCCCCTTCTGGTTTTAATAGGCTGTAGTGGAAGACATTAATCCGGATAATTCTTTTCATATGCGGCAACACACGAAGGTGCTTTACAAAATATTTTTCCCATAAGAAATCAATAAATAAATATAATCGGAAGGATGCATGGCAAAATAAAGCAATTTAAACAAGTTTTTTTTTTAAATATACAACAAAAATATACAATGTCAGCAATATATGCAAAAATATGCATTCAAAGCAAAATATGCAAAAATATGCTGTAAAAAATCAATGCCATTTTTCTGCAAATTTCTTGATTCGCAAAGATAATTTGTATATGGTTATCTCTGACTGACGAGAACTAATATGCATTTGCATAAAAATCCGGTCCTTGCGTATGACAATTAAAGCTTAGGTAAAAAATTTTATCAAATTATCTTCAAAATTAAGACCTGTACTCTGCGCATCACTATTAACGGGGACAGACAACCTGCAAGCCGGATGGACATAATTAAATCGGCTTTGAAAGTAATTCCGGTGCTGTCGGTATACTTCAAGCTCGGTCTAGAACCAATATTTTAATGTGTAACACTCATAAGAGCAAACGCATGATACCCTTTTCACTATTGTGGTATGGCTATAAAAACAGTGACGTCATGACGCAGGTGGCGCTTATTCGACCAGAAAAGACAGCTGTTTAGAATATTGAAGTAGGTTTTTTCACAAACCTTGTCATTTGAATTGTAAGTCAACGTTAAATATCACTTTGTCCTTTTTTACTAATAATAAATGGATTTGATACCAAAAAAAAAAAATATTCAGATCATGTCTCAGAAAAGAATTTAAAAGTTTGCTACACTCAACTCATAGAAAGGCGGATGAAGCTTAAGAAGTTTAAAACAATCTTGTAATTCCAGTGCAGTAGAGAATTTGCTTTGTTGTTAGGTTTGTTCGTAAGATCAGCTAATAATTTTTCGAATTTTTCTTCTGAGTGACAATTGTTTAAAGCAGTAGGCCCTAGGGGAAATGAAACTAGCACCAAACTTGTTATGCGACAGTTCTAAGGTGATAGGGAAAGGTTCTAGTTCTAATACTTAATATGAAGGGGACTTGTCACTTTAACATAGCGGTGTCCTAGGAGGGGCTTATTTGGCACCGTTTTGACACTTTGTAACAGGTGATTTAAATAAACTTAAAGAACACATTAAATTTCGATTTAAATACTCGCAATGTCTTTCGCTGCTATTGCCCCGAGTGAGCCATGTTAATATGATATATCTCCTTCATACAAAGTAAAAGATCCACACTCAAAAGAAAAATCAAACCATCCGTCTCTAGGGACACATTTTTCGAAATTAATGTTTTATATTTATACATTAAAAACTTAATTATTTGCTATGTACAAAGATTTTAAAATTTTGTAATTTCAATTTTTGGGAATACAAAATTTAAATTTCAAAAGATTTTGTTATTCGTGCTAAATTCCCAGTTTTTATTATTGATAAAAACACTTGAAATTTATTGTTGATGGGATAAGCTATTCCTATGCGCATTTCACTGGTTGCTTAGATTTTAAAAACTCGAGTTGTGTACTAAAATTTGCATAGTGCGCTTTATATACACGCATATCTGTTAATCCACAATCTTCTGTTTTAAAGTTTTTAGAACGCGAGTGCAAAAGTCACTCGTTCAACTTACTTTTAAAGCAAAAACAGGCAGTTGGTTTTTTGTATTAAAAAAAATAGTTTTGCATTAAAGTTTTTCTTAGTTTAAATGGGGATTTTATAAAGATTTGTACGGAGATTTAAAAAGTTTTAGTTAATTTGGTAAATTTTTAAAATCAGTGTGTTGAACAAATTTTTCAAAGCTGTAAAATTTTACAAAAAAATTTTAAAAGTAGGACAAATTTACTTTCACGATTTTCGCCTTGCATTTTTTGTAAAATTCTAAAAAAAAATTCCTTTTAAATGTAAATATATGTATACACTCATAAAATTATTACAGTAATCTATTATGGGTTATTAAATTCTTTTTCCGTACTGTATTTATTTTACGAATAATTTTATTTTTCAACATTTATGTTTGTTTTTCAAATTACAAACTACCAAAAAATTATGTTTTTTCGTATTTTTTTTGTTATGTAGTTTGATTTTTGTCGGTTAAAATATATTTTTTAAAAGTAAAAACTATTTAATTGTAAGGATTATGCTGTTTAATAAATAAAAAATTTAAAAATGAATGTAAAAATCATTTGTTTTAAATGAAATGTAAATTTTAAGTTGTTTAAAATTAATTATATTTTGAGTGTAAGCATTACTATGATTGCAAACAGTGTACGACAAAATCTCTTATATAAATAATGTTTGAAATCTTCTCAATTCGTCCTATGACCCTGCTTATCACATGTGTGTTTACGGTTTTAATTTAAATGCCCCACTCATTTGTCTCCAAGAAAGGAAATAACCAAACAAATATAAAAACAAGATAAAAGTCAAAAATGTTGTTCTTCCTGCAAAAACATTTCTACACAAAATACGACAAATAAGACTTTTTCCATACATAAGCCCACACACACTCGCTCACAATTTCATACAACAACAAATTTATATGAATGAAACTAAAGAGAAAGTAGTTTGAAATTGTGTGAGGCTAAAAAAAAAATATAAATGAATAATTAAAATAAAAAAACTTTGCTTTTATTTAAATTTAAATTCGTAACAGCCTCAGGTTGTTAATTAAGTACAGCAACAGCCGCAGTAATGAAGAATCAGCAGATGACTAGAACTAGGCGAAGAGAATTATACTGGATACGGAGATAAAATAAAGAACTAAATGACTAAAAAAAACAACTGCATCTACACGCAGAAAAAAAATTGTACAATAATTTGTTTTTTAATAACCAAAAGTAGTTTGCTCTATTCCAAGAGCAACATGCTATGGTTGAAAAACAACCATGCTTTTACATAAGATAAACATATTTTTACTATTGCTAACCATAACCTATACGGAGACAACCATAATATGCTTGTGGCTTCTTGATGTAGGACTAATTTAACCATATTATAATCGCCGGCGCATTAATATGGTTAAATTAACCATAAAATCTATAAAAATGTTCGTTAAAAATTGTTTAAATGGAGGTGACCATATTGAAAAATCTTTTTTCTCTGAGTGTATGTATGTGAATGAATAAATAAAAATATATTTTTTTAAATGAGAGTGCGAGTGTATGTGTGCCTTACAAAAGTAGACACATTTTAGTGAAAAAGGAAACTTGAAATTAATGTAATGGTTTCAAGAGCTCAGCAAAAAAAAATGAAATTATAAAATGAAAAATTACGAAGAAAAGAAATGAAAAGAAAAACGTTTTTAAAGTATAAATTTTTGAAAGAAATTTAGCTTTAAAAATGTCTATAAATAGAGGTAAAAGGCTAATGTGAACTAATTTTAAATACTTTTCGAAAAAAAGAAAAGAGAGATAGTAGGTCACTGCATGAAAAGAAGGTTTATAAAAGACACCCTACAAATAAAATATTTAAAGTTGCAATATAATTCAAAAATGTAACTTTTAGAAAACAAACTAAATCAGTTATTTGTATGAATGACATTTTTGGTCAACGTTGTCAACTTTTTTAACCAAAAGGCGATATTTCCTTTCTTAAAACACGCTAGAACGTGCTTAGCCCCAAAGTTGACAAAACGCACCATTCCCTAACGCGATAAATTAAATTTTTATCAAGGCTGGCAACCGATACCGATACCCATACCTTTTAAATTGAATACCGGTATTGATACCGAAACTAGGGTGTTCAATTAATCGGAATATATTTTTGTTCGATTTAACGATTAATCGTTGTTTGGCATTTTAACCCTATTCGAATAAACGAATAAAATTTTTAAAATAATCGATTAATCGAATAATTCTAAATCCAGAAATTTTGAACTCTACGAGATTTTTTTCGATAATATTAGAAAAAATTAGCACTTGAGTAAATAAAAATTCTTTTTTCAATAAAACTTGTCAATGTTACTCCAAATTGTTGCTTAACTTTCGGCCACTTAGATTTTAAAAAAATTAGTGATATGGATTTTTTAAACTTTTCACGGACATTCCACCCTCTTTTATGCTCTACAAATAATTAACTCTAGAGAATCGATAGGAGTATCTTGCCTCTTTGATATTGTTGGCGTAGCGTCTTCTTCAAGTACTATTTTATAGTCACTGTGTAAGTGGCAAATTAGTGAAGTTGTTGAAGAACATTTACGTTAATACATTTGTGTACACCTGTTACATTTAGCCTTTAGCATTATTAGTTTTATTTTAACTAAAGAGAGAAACGTTGGACTATTTTGTTAAAAAATACGGGCGTGTTCTAGAAATCGAAATGAGTGGTACAATCGAGCAAATTATCAAAATAATGTTCGTGGGAATACAAAATTTAATTCAAATGATCAATTCCCAATTTTTATTTTTGATCAAATCACTGAAATTTATTGTTGATGGGACAAGCGCATTTCAATGGTTTCTTAGGCCAGATCATCAGGAAACTTCATCCGTAAAGATTTTAGAAAAACTAAAGATATTAAACCAAATAAAACTGTTAAGCGTATAAGAATTATAGCAACAGTTCTACTTGTAACAATATCAAAGTTTAAACAAAATCATCAACAACAAACAGTGAGTTTATTTTTTCTTACATTCCCCACTACAATTGATTGGAATTCTTCCAAATTTTAAAAAGACTCTGTAATAAAAGTTCATAAAAATTATTATTTGTATCTATTATTTTTTCTTGAAGGACACTTAAAACCTCAGAAAACTACGGTCATTTTGTAAATAATTGAATTTTAATAATCGTTCGATTGCATTTTTACTTCATTTCGATTTCTAGAACACACCCGATAAATTAATTTAAATCTTTGAGGTAACATAAAAACCTTTGTCGCTTTTACTTTTGTGAAATGAATTATTAAATTGTGTTGAATAAATGTAATAAAAATGTATGCTAAATTACTAACTTAACATGACTGTTTGTTTTTTTAATTCTAAGGGACAAATACGTTTGGTTTGTTTATTCGACTTTAACAAAATTACACATTTGCGAGAAATACTATATATTATTATTGTTCGATTAATCGGTATAAATTCTTCGATTAATACTCTTATCGAAATTAGCAATTTTAAATTATTCGAACAATTAATCGTCTAAAATTAATCGATTAATCAAACAAAAACAAAATCAATAAATGAATAATTTAATACATACATACACATATATTATAAATTTGCATATGTATATAAATACATTTTTCTTTATTTAATTTATTTACTTGATTGCGTTACCACTTTGCCGATACGAATACAATTAAAATATCGATACCGAAATAAAAAAATGTTTAATACCGATACCGAAATTCGTTTCGGTATCCAACCTTGATTTTAATACAAGTCAGCGAATATTCAGTATTTTTCGCTTATTTGCACACCGGTTAGAAGCATGCATGCTTTTATGCATTCCAACTGGTGCAATTTTGGGTTGTTATTTAAGGGATCAAAAATTGTTTTGTGTTTCAGAATACAAAATAATTTAAATTAATTGCCCAAAAAAAATCTCATACAGGGTTTAAATTACTTGCCCTAAAAATATCCATACATGGTTTCGGAGAACGAGTTCTACGGTCTATAACTTTTTTATATATGCGATTATAATAATTTTTTGGGGAATTTTTTTATTAGCCTTGAAATCAATCCCTTGATATACGCTGTACGCTCTCGGGTACACGCCCAATATTTTGAGAAGTGTTCATGTTTCGTATTCTTTCGGCACCAAAAAGGGTTCCTACAGCCCAATTAAATGGCTTATTGCTGACATTGTGGGTGAAATGCGCATATTTAAATTAAGACGAAATACACGCTGTGTCAACAAAATGGATTGTTCGTTTGAAAAATAAATTTCAAATATTTTGGCTTGTTGTTCGATTGTTTAGTTATTCATAATAAATACTGAAAAAATAAAAAATGGGGATCCTTTACAAATTTGATTAAGTTACAAAGAAAATTGTACAAAAATTGTTCCATCAAAACTAAAATTTTTAAATTAACCATTCTACCCAATTTTTTTGTGAGGTTTTTTGACTGTCACGAGTGATAGAATATGCCACACATTTTGTGCGGCGGCCACTTGGCCGATATCATTTTTCTACTTAAAAAAATTAAGACAACAAATAAACACAACCCAAAAGCCAAATTAAAGTTTTTCAATTATTAAAAAAAATTACAGTCCGATTTTCGGATTACAACTTTTGTGTCACCTTGTATAAAGTATTATAAAGAGAAAATTTCTGCACAAATTGGAAATCCATTAACTAATCTATTAACAATTTCCAAAAATAGAAATAAGTTAAAACCATGTGAATAAAATTGAAAATGAGTAATCAATTATAGCAAATTTCGATCCACCATTACCATTCGTTGAAGATTGATGTTTGACTCAGGGCTGCCAGAAATTTTCAGCAAAAAATCTTAATTTCACCAAAAAAAAATCTTATTTTTGAAGAAAAAATCTTATTTTTGGAAAAAAGTAGTTTTCTTTATTTTAAATAATAAAAACAATTCATATTTTATTTAATACATAAAATAAACAAAAAAAAAAAACATTACAAAAAATTTAATTTCTTATACTAAATTGTATTATTTAGTTTAAAAATTTTTAAATGGGAACAAAGAAGGTTTTTTTAATTGAACCTAACCTTCGTCTAGACAAAACAAAAAGTCTTGTTTTTGGGGAAAAAATCTTAAAATCTTTTTTCGGTTAAAAAATCTTAAAAAATAAGGTAAAATCTTACTTCTGGCAGCGCTGGTTTGACTATAGACTGGCAGGCGCTGCGCCGCAGTGGTGCTAACGGTAGAACGGCAGAGAATTCTGATGATGGGAATGTGGTGCAATCCCCTGTGCAGTCAAGAATAAAATCATCAAAAATTTTCATGTTGTTAATTCCTTCCTTTACTTTAATGAATATTTAATTTAAAGAACTTAAGACTAATTAAAATATCAAAAATTTTATAAACTCAAAATTTGGCTCAAAAAATTTTAAATTTTATCAAAAGTCCCACTAAATTGTCTTTATAAATTGCAAATTCTTCTATAAATCACAAATTTTTTCTATCTAAATTCAAAAAAAAACATTCATTCAACAATTTATCAATTTATTAAGTCTCTGAATATCCAATCTCAGCCCGAATTCTATATTGATTTTATGCTTTACTTTCTTTATTGTTCAAACAGTTTAACAAAATTATACATATAAAAAAAGGAAACAAATTAGAATATTTTTCAATCTGTATGATTTTATAGCCAGTAACTTGAATTTTATTTGATTTTATTTTATTGTACAACTGTCTAACTAGTTTTATCCATTCTTTTTTTTTTATTTAAAAAACATGCAAAAATAAAAAAAAGTATTAAATTAAATATTCTGAAAACTTTAAATGTCAAAATTAATTTTAGAAGTAATTAACGTATAAACTTTTATGTCAACATTTTTGTTTTTTCATTCTCGTTCTCTTAATTTTGTTCAAACTTTTAATAGTTTTCGTTGGAAAAAAGGCACTTTGCTGGAAGTTTTTACCAAGTTTGAAAGAGTGAATTAATTATTTGCTTGTTTTTGTTTCTACATGTGAACCTTACAATACTCTACACCAACTGGCTTTGTAATAACTTTTACATTATATACAGGGTTTCTGGTAGAAAAATTTATATTTCAAAAAGTAATAAACGGTGCGGAAGCAGGGTAGCGCCGTTGAAAGTATCAATTGGGTGGATTTGTCAGTCACTATGTCGCAGCAGTCGCGTGAGCATCGCGCGTTCGCTGTGGAGAAATTTTGTAACAGTAATGATTCTTACGTAATTGCTCATCGACTATTTTGTTCAAAGTTTATTTTCCCTTAAACGGCCACGTAAACAAGCAAAACTGCCGTTACTGGTCTTCAAGAACCCGCAACTATCGATGGAAGCATCAAAAACCATTGCATTTGCCCAGAGTAACTGTTTGGTGTGCCTTATCCACGTATGAGATAATTGGAGTATTTTTTTTTTTAAATCCCCGAAAAACAAGGCTCCGTTTTGAACAGTGTGTTCAATTCGACGAAAGACATCTGAATGACATACTCTTTAAAAAATAAAATCCGCATTCCCATTCTATCGTTCAATGCTCTTAATAAAACTTTGTTTCAATTATTACGAAGTTTGAAAATATAAATCTTCTACCAGACACCCTGTACATAAACACACCCTGAGTAAGCACCCTTCCTAACTATGGCTTAACAATTAATTTCGGTCGTAAAATCAACTAAGTCCTCTTTTATATTGTGAAAAATGTTCTGCAAAAACTTTGTTCAATTCTCTTTTGACACTGCATTGAATGAAACATTTGTTTTGCACCACCTTAGTATTTTACATGGCTTGTCTCTTTCTTTTTCTTTCTCCAAATAAAAAACTTAAAAATGCTTGTGCACGAAGCAAAGTGGACTTTTGCAATCTTCTTCCTCCTTTGATAATCAAACTGAAATGTTTCGCAGCAAATGTTTAAGAATTTGTACGAGGACTAACGAATTTAAGCTTTGCAATTAAGCAGAGATGCCAGATAGGATCAAAGCCACATATTTTTTAGTAGTCATAAGTCCCATAGTATGACTATTGATTTTTTTAGCATGGATGACTTTTATTTAAACTAAATTTTTCCAAATCTTATTGAAATTTAATTTAAAGCTGGCCACGAGTTTTATGCGTTTGATACTTTCTTGACTTAAGCTGAAGGTCCACTCCATGCGTCTGTCCTTTTTATGCGTCTGACAAAAAAGTAGAATCGGTGTAATTGTATATAACAAGTTACACAGAAAATCGCATAGAATGCACAGTTGTATCAACGCATGAAAGTAGGTTTACTTTCTACTTTTGTATCCGTCTCATGTGTGGTGAAATAAAGTCTGCTGTTATTGATGGTCATGGATGACAAATCATATTTTATTATCACTGTTATCGATTAATATGTTTGTGTGATGGATTACTTTTTACTATTTTTTGCATTAAAAAAGAGGTTTAATAAGAGAAAAAGCTTTCGTAATAAAGATTGTATAAACTTTAAAGAATAAAATACATTAAAATTAATTTTAAGCACAATTTTACCACGAACAAAATTTTCCATTCTAGTTATCGATTCTTTTATGTTTTGAGTGTCATCTTTGTTGTGTTTATTATTTTTTTTTTAACAACTTAACAACTTGATCCCGTGTGACCATATTAGCTTTTTTCGAGCTAAATTTAGCTTTATTTTTTCATATTTAGCTAAAGATTTTTCATTTAGCTTTAAGCTTTTTTCGGCTTTTTTCAACAACGCATTTAGCTTTTTATAGTCTTTTTTTAATTTCAATTTCGTGTTTATTTATATTTCAAAATAAATAAAACAGTTTATCCAAATAAACTTATATGTGATTTTGCTAAAAGTGTTATAGGCTGGCAGATCAGAAGAAATCGCTGTTGCAGATTTGATTTACATACATACATAACAGTGCTGCCAGTGCTATTTTTAAAAAAATTAAGAATTTTTGTCAAAAGTAAGTTTATGTGATTTATAAGACGTAATACATAAGTATCGTCAGCTCATTATTGGTCATGGTGAAATTACCATGATATGCGCCAAACCATTGATGAGCTGGCGATATTTTTATTCCCTTTTTCAGGGATAATAGCAAGACTGCAAATCAATTATTGACCAAACGCATAGTTTAGAGTTGATAAGAAAAGTTTGGAATTATTTTCAACTACATATAATTAAAAAAATTTTTTTATAAAAACTTCAAATGTATTTTTTTCAAATATGAGCATTTTGACATTGGCCTCTAATTACAATGCCAAGTAATTTATATATACTTAGACACCTTTCAGACTCGGCAAGTTAGTTGCGCAATACATATTTAAAATAATTAAAATTTAGCTTTATTTTTTGGCTTTAAATTTTTTCTTTAGCTCTTTTTAGCTCTATTTTCAGCATGATTTAGCTTTATATTTTTTAAAAATCTGGTCACACTGTCTTGATCACTAAAAGTCCAGCTTTACTGCTCTTCTCTCTTTATCGCTCTCGCTCTCATTTTTCATTGCAATTTTTTAAAGTGCTTTGAAATTGCACTAATATTCAGATTACAAAAGTCTAGGGCTGCAATTTTTGTATATTATTTTGTCTTTGTTTCTTTATAATATGTATTAAATACAAATAAAACTACATCCTACTTCAAGTTGAAAAGTGTGAGAATTACAAGAAAAACAGAATTGCCGAGTACAAGAAATTGTGTACTCCTCACCAATCTTCTAACCTCTTTCTCCAATCAACTCAAGAATTTCTGCAACAAAAATCGCAAGTTTGGACGATGAATTTCTTTTCTCACAAATGGTGTAGGCGATTTTTGGGGTCAAAAAGAGCGAATGTTTTAATGACTAATTTTGTACTAATTTTTCATATTTTGCTTTTATGGGCACTTAAATTTCTGTGGCTGGCTTTCAGTATTATTTTTCATCAGGTTTTAATAAAAAATACACAAATTTTTCGGGGTCCTTTTTTTTTGTTTTTTTTGCTCGTTTATCCCGTTTTCAATGGTGATGGACGAAATTTAAGCCATGTTTTAGAAAACCATATAAATAAGAGAGGTTAATAAGAGCAGGAATAACTTTTTTAATAAAAACAAGCTGAAAATAACTAAAACTATCTTAACATTTCATAAAAATTAGTCTTATTTTGCAACAACAACTTTTGAGACGATTTATGCAAATCAATATGATTTTGATGAGTTTTTACACAACTCTAGCAAATTTTCAAACCAATTATATCTGGCAACTATGTGCATGATCTAAAATGGCCCAGCTTGACCAATTTATTCTTAAAGGTTAAACATTATGCTGGGCTTTATGTATTGGTTAAATTTTGCATAATTTATCTTCATGTAATTTAATAAATTTTAATTCAATATACTTAATATTCTATGTTGTGATCTACAAATTGTGATCGACAAATTAACCTTTAATAGAAACTTGTTTGATCATGCCATATAAAAAGTCAAAAGAACCAACAATAGCGTTACTAATGCAAAGAAAAGCTATTAGTTGTGATTAATTTCTGGCCTATTTTTCACCGTTACGTACTTGCGTTAAGAGTCAGACAAAAAATTAAAACCTAAGATCTACATCAAATGACAATTAAATACCTTAAGGTTTCTGCCAAAGATTACGTATCTTTTTTTCATATGCTTTGTCTATTTTCCCTTCACTACGAACTTGAACTTTTCGACTGTTTGGAAAAAAGCTAAAGAAGAAATAGTAGAAAAACCAAAAATATATTTTAGTTGTAATGGAAGTGGTAATTTAACACTGAGAAAAACTATACTAAAAAATAAACTATTAAGACGAACCAAAACGGAGAAGAAATTTAAGAGACAGACATAAAAAAAAATTAATATTCCGTTTAAACACACATAGTAAAAGCAGATCTAAATGTATTTGAAAGAATATATTAAAATTGTTTTAAGTCACCCTAAGTAAAAAAGAAAAGTTTCGTTCAGTGTATGGAATGAATTCCTTCCAGAAATGAGCAGCTGTAACAGTAAACGAGCGGCGAATGTGTAATGAAGAATAACTGGTGTAGACTAAGACTAGGCTTGTCCGATTCAAGCTAGCAAAATTCTTGACGGTCCCTAAATAAATCTGGATTTTGAAAATAATTCTTGACATTTAAAAACTTCATCAAATATCCTTTAATAAAAAAAACACTATTGTTAAAACAAGCTAAAAGCAAACATAAAAGCAATTTAACTCACTATTTGCAACAAAAATTTCTTTACGCTTTTTCTTTGAGTCCGATGTTGAACGTGTTTTATAATTATTGTTGTGTATAAGGGGACCGAGATGCATTTCTCGGGTTTATGTTTATGTTATTTGATTTTTTTATGTTGTTTGACGGCGCGTAAGATATGTGGCAAATGGCGGTATGAAATAACTCCCCAAAACATTACCCCCCAAAAATATAATGAAATAACCTCATAACCTCCATAGAGAGGGGCCTTATTTCATACGCAATAAAACCCCAGTTTTGAAAATTAAATAACCCCCCAAACAGAAATAATCTCTATTTTTTTGGGGCTTATTTCATATGAAATGAGAACTCCATTTCTTTAAATAAGACCCCAATATGTATAATACAATTAATTGTTAAGTTTTGGCTTAAAAAATGGTTGGGACTTCGCTTGGGCGCAAGGATTTCCGGCAAAGCTAAGTAAAGCTGATTTACATTTTCTCCTTAATGGTGTAACAAATACCGACTCTTTAACTAAAGTTGTTAAATTCTGCCTTGTGTCCGTCCGAAGGCCGGTTACGCGGAGAAGTTTTCGTTAGCGGAGCCCGTGTTTGTTATACGATAGAGGAGAAAATCCTTGCGCTATGCGGAGCAGCTTTACATATCAAAGCCAATGTTTGGTATACCATAGAGGAGAAAATCCTGGCGCCCGAAAAACGTTTTCGTTATAAATTTAAAAATTAAATAATCAACCAAAAAATATATTTGGGCTTTATTTCATAATGATTTTTGGGGGATTACTTGATATGAACTAATTCCCCAATTCAAAGAATGAAATAAAAGGCCAAACAAAATGAAATAACCACCCAAAAATCGTTGCTGTTGTTCTCTGCACAAACTTTTGGGGTGTTGTTTTTTTGTATTATTTTTTGGGGGAGTTATATTTTGGGGGGTTATTTGATGCTGCCATGACAAATAAACTAAAACAAATTGATAAAATATTTTTGGTTTTGTACCCAGCTTTGTTTAAGAAAAACTGTAAAAAAGTTAAAAAGATAATAACGTGATTTTTGTTTGGGCTTTAAAAAATCTTGACAATTACATTTGTTCTTGGCAATTGACGTGTATGGATAATTTTTGAAAATCAATATTAATTTAAGGCGTCTTGAACGCCCAACCAAGCCCCTAACCTTAAGTGAGTTCAGAAAAATAAATCTTACAAAAGACAAGATAATAGCGGATCATCCATTGAAAGCAAAGTTTTTTTCCTCTAATGTTAAAAGCTGTTGTTTCCATAAAGATTTAAGGGCATAATTAAGGCATTTTCTAACTTCTTTCAAATGCAAAATTACGGAAAAAGAGGCATTTAAAAGGGAAAATATGATATCCAAAAGTAATATTTAAGTAACAGTGTAAAATCCTAATGTTTTATAATGATCAACAACTTTAACTAAGTCAATTATATTTGGTTCCAATTAAAAAATATTGACCATGTTTGGCTCGAATGCAGACTTCATAAAATTGATGTAGACCATTCTGCAACACGATTCATTTTCTCGACAATTCAGACACTTCCAATGGCATAAGTAACTTCATATGCATGCATATATTTGTTCTTTGTTTTTTTAACCAAATCTTTTCTATAATTTCGTTTTTATTTAGCCAATTACAAATGTCCTTTACACTGTTATCTTTATTTTAAAATTAATATCTCTTAATATGTTCTAGTTCTTAACAATCAAATTCATTACAAACTTTAAAAATGCACACAAAAGCAGAATCTATATGAATCTCTACTGACATTTAGTGGACTCTCACCAACAGACGCACAAAGAAACAGGACATCTCTACAGAAATTTTCTGTTTTCATTTATTTTATATCCTTAAGCTTTTGTTTGCTTGGCTGTTTCCTTTTTTGTAGTACTTTTTGCACTTTCTTCTCCTTTCCCTCTAATTCCTTTCACTAAATCACAGCATAGTGTCTAGTTCTTTCGGTCTCTTACGGTCATTAGTAAAATTAAATACAAGTTGTCATATCAAATAGTTTTACAGTTGTGTTGTTCATCCTTTTTTTATGTTTTCATTTAAATTCTTTTCTTCTTTTTTTGTTTTATTTTTTTTTTTTTTTTGATCTTGTGAACAATTTGTTCATTTTGAAGTTTCTGCTGAATTCATGTTTCTGATTTTTATTTTTATTATTTTGTCGTTCGTTCACTACTGCTAAAGTAGAGTGAGCATGAGTTTTTGAAATGTGTATGTATGTATCTGAGTTTTGGCAGATGAAAGTTGAAAAATAACCTTTGTCATAATTAAATATTACAACATTATTTAAGTTGTACAGAAAAAAAATTCCTGAAAAACAGAGAAAGAGAAAAACAAAAATAAATTAAATTCCGTTTTAGGAGCTTGCAAATGAAGGTTTTTAATTTTCATTGTTTCTTCTGAGAGAATTAATTTTGTGCAAAGTTATTTGAAAAATATGACAAATGGTTTTAATGATTTTTGTTTGCAAGGCCACATCATTCGATGACTTTTAATGGTTTAATTTCGCATAGTTTGAATTTTTTCGAGCAGATGATTAATGATGCTCACTACAAACATACATACATTCATTTTTACAGTTTTTATTTGGAATTTAGGAAAATTAAATATTTAAAATTAAAAAATTTCAAATCTATTTAATTGGTTTATTGTGACTTTGTATAATCACACAACAATTGTGGAGAGGGTATTATGTTGACAAATATTGGTCCTAGACCCACCATTTATTATACGGACCGATTTAGAGTTACTCCCTTAGTCGATGTTACGATGTCCATCCGTCCACCTGGCTGGTTGGCAGGCAGGCTGGCTGTCCATATAAGCCTTAGGTGTAGAGAACAGATAATTTTGGATACAATTCATTACAATTTGGAACATTTGCAAGCTTACTTTATAGCAATCTTTATCATCAAACCAAATTTTTTTTGGAATCGATAGATATCTGACCATAGCTTTTAATGTCATAACATCCTTATAAATATTGGTATTGGCAATAATAACTTTTACATTAACTACTATCTCATTACAAAATCTTGCGCCATTTAGTCCAAAATTAACCATATAAATTTCTTGGCACAACAAATTCGTTCCTAAAATCACTTAAAGGCAAACAAATCTCATATAGATAACGATATTTAAATAATATACGGCACAAAGAAAATTAATCCAAACCTAATAACAGAATATTGCTGTGTCTGGTCTATGAGTGTTTTGAAACACTGTGGTGTATGGTATCTTAAGTTGGGCTTGACTGAATAAACTTTCTTAGTTTTTCATTACATGCGAAACTCACTTAATATATTCCTAAGACGCCATTGTTCTTAGCAAATTTAGCCATGTCTGGCGGTTCGTCTTTAAAGTCACACCCTCTTTCAAACAACTCAAAAGAAAAGAAAAATTTTGATGTCAAATTCTTTTTAGTACGTATGTGTACATGATAAAATCGTAAGAATATAAATTTACGAAAACTGCAACAGCCAGCTACAGGTAAAAATTTCTTGAGGCTAAATTTATGAATAAAATAAAACTTACACCACCATTCAAACAAAATACGTAATGTGGTTTTGTACTTACAAATAGTTCCTGGAATACAAGGAAAAATATAAATATATTTTCAAAAACTTGTTTAGGTTTCTTCTCTTTAAAACTGATAACGAAAAGTTAAATATATATCATTAACTTTCATGGCACAGGGTTACCTGCACGATAAAAAAGATTTTATAAACTGTCAGTTGCACAAAACATCATAATGCAAAAAAAAAACTGAGGTTCAAATTTAACAAACAAATAATAATGCACTAAAATATGTTTGCATACATGAAACTAAACACATGTATGCACACAAAATTTCCCAGCAAATACGAAGCCAAACCCTTGATGTAAAATTACATTGTGAGTAAAAATATATTTACTACGCACAGAAAAATTCTCCAAAGTTTTTAACCAATAAAAGCATTTATCAAAAATAAAATCAGATTTAATTTAAAATTTAATCAAGTGAATTAAATGTTCAATCATGTGAATTAAACGTTTAATCAAGTACACGTTAAACTGATACTATTTATTTGTTTACTGGTACAAATTTTATTTAATTTTGTAATTGATATCACAAATATTTGAATTGAAATCAATTTTTTTTTCTGTGTGATTAAGAATGCCAACCCTGCAAATAATAGGACCAGTCCAAACACGCGTGTAAAGAGTAGCCCACAAGGGACTAGGACTAGTCCAAAAGTAACACAAACGTATGGAAAAAACATGGTCTATTTAACATTACGATGTCCTAGGGCAGGACCATATAACCCATCTTTGGACTACAAAGGAGTAGTTTTAAAACTACACCATTGTGTACACAAGAGGATTAGTTTTAACTTCGTTTAAAAACGAAGACATGTCGTCTCACTACAAACACTTTTTAACAATGACATGGTCCATGCTTGCATTACATCGGACCAGTCCATGGAGTAGTCCATTTTATGAAATTGGATCAGGTGGTCCAATAATATTTGCAGGGAATATGAAACGAAAAGAACGGGTAAATTAAGTAATTAAAAGTTTTGTATATGATCGAGATGCTGTGCAGAGCTAAGATTTTGTATTTAAAGGCCCAAATACACTGATCAAATTACTCATCAGGCATTGTGGTAGTATTAGCGAAAATGTGTTTGTATGTGTCACAACGATGATGCTGGATGGAAAATCAAAAAATTTAGATATGACGGCGAATATTACGTGCAGCACACGAGAATTCGCCTGCTGTACAAGCATTTGTCAAGTGTATTTGGCCATTAAAAACGGAAATTACGCTCTATAGTCTCTTTATTATAATATAAAAAATAAATAAAAGAAATATGAACAACACAAAAATAATTGTTCATACATGTTCCACATTGCGTTGCAATACACATGTGAAAAATATTTGAAAATAACGTTAAAAAACAAGTTGAAAATAATTTAATTTCTCAATTTGAAAATAATTTCCAATTCTTGTCGAGAATTCTATAAATTTTTAATTATTTTCAAACTTTTGTAGTTCGAAAAAGGGCATGATTACAAATTATTTTAAATATTAAGCCCAACCTCGGTGTTGGTTGGGTAATTAAAATTTACTTACACACAAACAATTAAACATTCACGCGTTTATATGTGAATTTTCTAAAGAGGGTTTTGTGAATGAGACGATGAAAGTACGTACATATAAGTTTGTTATACGGGTAAAGTACGTACGACCACATTGAAGACACCGAAAATGCACTGCGCGTTCTTTTCTGATAATTAAATCAAAAACGAAAAAAGCGGCAGAAATACATGTACACGTAAGTTGTCAAATAAACACATACTTACATTCTTGGATAAAGAAAACCCGCAAAAAAATTAAAATATGTTGTGTGGAATATAAAATTCGTGCCATCGTTCTAATATCCTTATTCCGCGATTATAAATAAGACAGTTGATTTAGGTACATTTCTTATGAAGAGAAGAGAGCCAAGCCCGAATCCCGTATTTTATTTAAAGTAGCCAACCCCTAATAATGTACCGACTTAAGATATTTTTACTATCCAAAATATTTGAATAGTTAAATATATTTCTATAAAAAAAAATAATGTAATACATAAAGCCGTTCACATCACATTTAAGATGATAAAGTCGACAGTTGATTTTGAAAAAACAGCATATAAATTTATATTTCTTTAAAGTATTAAAAATGGATAAAAAATATTTTAATAAAGTTATCAGATGATTATTTAAAGCATACTCATGATGAAATTGTGAAAATGTATTAATTATTTAAGGACAAGATTAAAACATTAAGAAGAAGTCGTGGTCGGTTGTACAGGTCAGGGGTACGCTAGTGATGGCCGATTCTACATTATACTAAATTTGAGGTGTGTTCAGAGGATTCTTTGTAATAAATGAATTGATTTAGTTGTAAACATGTCAATTTGAAGTGATTAGCAAATCACTTTAATGTGTGGGTAATCATCTCGATTTTGATGTGATTAGAGCTTAGCCCCGTTCGAGTTGCTTAAACGCGTTTAAGAACCCAAGTGCGAACATAGCATAAGTCACATGCGTAAGAATTTAAATGCTTCATGCTAGAAATTCATTTTTATGGATCTACCTAAATTATAGACCTATTTAATTTATTTTTAACGCAAAAAACGTTTTGTATAAAGAAGAGTTAAGGCTGTAGCATCGATATTTTTAACATAAAACCACAAAAGATACTTAATTTATTGTAAATAAAATACTTAAGCCTAAATTCGCCCACTATGTGACCATTATCTTTCCGAATTCCAGAGATTATTTTCATAGAGGAGTAACTGAAATTTATTGTTAATGGGATAAGCTATTCCTATGCGCACCTCGCTGATTGCTTAGGCCAGATCATCTGGAAACTTCATCCAAAGATTTAAAAAAACTAAAAATATTATACAAATAAAACTGTTAAGCGAATCAGAATTAGTAACACCCGTTTTACTTGTAACATTATCAAAGTTTAAACAAAAACACCACCAATAAACAGTGAGTTTAGCTATTCTTACAGTCTCGATTACAATTTGTGAGGTTCAGTTTATCAATAGTATGAAATGGAAATACAGCACAATAATTTGTTGATTGTTATAAAACTAATTTTATTAAAAATATATTTTTGCTTAGGAGCAAGCATGACAATTTAATTGTGTAGGCAAAAAAGGGTTCAGAAATCATGCTTAGCTATTGGACTGCCTTGGCCTCAAATATAGAAAAGATTCAAAGGCGGCAAAACAAAATTCTGCGAATCATCACATCCGCTCTCTAGTATGTAAGCAACCCCAACGTTCACAAGGACCTTAACCAATTAAAGGTTAAACAAAACTGGACAAATTTTTTAAGTTCAACTTTATTCATTGATTAAAATAAGTATTAGAAAAAAAACATAAAATCAAAAAAAAATTAAAAACAAAAAATTTTAACTGAGTTTTTGGGGTGTACTCAACTGATTACACTGACCTCTTATGTATAAAAATTTTCAGTAAAGTGTAAAGTGGTTTAAGTACTTCGTATACTGCTTACGAGCTCTTATATGGCAAAAAATTTACCGCAGATGGTTTTGTAGTTTAGTAGGATAGTGTAAAGCCCCATCTTCTACGATCAGCATAAAGAAAATGTTTTAGAGCACACGATAATTTTGAGCAGTACGGTTTAACTACTTCAACGAATTTTACACAACACGTGAAACAAATGGATCAGAAGATTCCACATGCGATTTTTTGCAGTACATACAAATAGCAATAGCCGCTATCCAGTTTTTGAAGCCGAATCGAACTGGATTTCCTCGAATGAATTGCTAAGCGGGATGGTAGTCAAATGTTTTACCATCGACTCGTCTTAGTCAAAGTCAAGTTATTAATAAAATTCTCCCGTATTTCATTTTTTATTTTTATTTAGAAAATCCCGAGCATTGGTTAACCGATCAATAACTAATTTAATCGATTATTAACCGATTAAACCAAAACCTCGGCTAATTAATCGAGCGATTAACCGATTAGATGAATACCCTTGTAAATACTATGGTGTTTAGGCTTTACCGATTATAATTTTAGTAATGTTTTTATTAAATGCACATATTGAATGTTTTGTTTAGAAATGAGAAATTTTTTATTTTTTTGGGGCATATTTTTTATCAATTTTGAGGGCATATTTTCGATTTTTGCTGCATATTTAATGCGCATAAAATTTATATTTCTGGTTTCCCTGATCATCACTATCGTCAATGACGTCATTGTAAATGATTTCAAGATTTACGAAAACTTCAATAGTACCAGGTTTGTCTTTTTCTAGAATTGAACACGTGCTTCTTCATCACATGATATGCTATCAGGAATGGGCAAAAAATATCGATATATCAAAATATCGATATTAAAAAAAATAATCGATATATGTCGCCGATATTTAAAATACCGATATATCAATATATCGATATTGAAATAAGACTATCGAATTCGATATTTTTTAAAGTCAGTCTTCATGGCTTTTGGAAACATCCCAGCTGCATCTGTTGTTCAGTCCTTCAGCCAGAACTCTACCACAAATGTCGCACACAGCCCTTAATTTGGTTTTTATAACATCTCCCGTAACTTTGTGTAAGAAACCGCAGTCACAACGTGATCTCCCCAGTTGGCTCCACCTTTGAGACATCCTCGGAGACGGATGCACGACATATGAGGGACAGCAGGAATAAATCGTCAACGACATTTTCGAACATGTGTCGCGAAAATCGTGCACGACACAAAGAAAGACAATGTCGCCTACTTAGTCGTCAACGACAACGTGCATGACAATGTCGTCTATTTTGACGTCCACGACAAAAATTATTATATCCTTATTTGTTTCAGACAGTTGGAATTTCTGTTTTATGTTTTATATTCGACTCTTATAAGCAATCCCAAAGTTGACACTGAAGTATTTACTGCATGTAATCCATTTTCCAGCCCGCGAATAACTTCATCAGCATTTTTCGGTCTTACTGATTAGAGCTTATTTGTAGGTATTTAAATCAACAATTTAAAAAAAAGAATATGAGAATTTTAAAAAATCCAAGCAAGTGATTAAATAGCATCCAAGAAAACTTTGTCGTCAATAGCATTTATACAAGACAACTTATAAGGCAGTGTCGCTCATTCTGTCTCACATAGAGTTTAATAGAGGACAACTTATAAGACAATGTCGGTCATACAGTTCCACATAGAGCTAAATATAAGACAATGACGCTCAAACTGTCATGCACGACGATTTCCTAACCTAAACGACAAGTCGTTCATACATCATTGAATCTAGTCGTGATACTGGAATTTTTATGAGATTTACATCGTACAGTTCTAAGCGGATGGTCTGATTTAATTAAACTAAAATCAAGTTTTGTATTTGGATCCCATATTTGGTCCAATTTAAAATATCGTAAAATATAAACACTTCTACGCCAATAAATTAAAGAAAACTCAAAGCGATTTCCATTATTTTTTCAAGCAAAAAAGTCATAATGAAATTCAGTGTAAGAAAATGACGAAATCAACATTTTTCAAATGAAAACAAAGTATTTTTAAAAGTTGTCATAGCATTTAAGCTGTCAAAAGCTAAAGAAATACTGAACATACACCCAGCGGGAAAAAGAAGGGGTATGGATGCCTTCTAGAAGGCCTCTGTACTCCTTCTTTTGGATATACAAGGCCTTCTCGCTCCATTCCATACTCATATCTTTTTTACACACGTTGCCATTGCGGAGAAGGCCTTCCGCTCTCGCTTCTTTAGCAGGTACATAAGAATGGCAACGGGTACAAAAAAATAATTGTTTTGCTTTTGCTTGTGCAAAAAAAAAAACAATACAAAAAATGTTACTCCTTCTCTATCTTATCTTTTACACCAAATAGCCGAGGCCTTCTATAAGGCATTCTTTAGCACTTAGATAAGAATAGGAATTTAATCAAAACAATTTTTAAGCAGGCCTTTTAAAAGGCCTGAAGTAAGAAGGTCTTCTGAGTTTTACCGCTGGGCAGTTACATACACACATACATATAAACACACACACAACTCCATTATTTACACAACGATAAAAGAATAAACTAAAACAAACCAAATAAAAACATTTCTTCAACCTCCAAAAGACAAAAACCCATAAATTTGCAAACAAAAGTGCTGACATCTCTATAGACCGATGACATTTATTGAATCTTTTTGATTTACATGCAATTTATTTAAATATATTTGGAATAAAATGAAACTGCTATTCAGAAAAAGAGAATGTTTGTCAGTTATCTGTTAAAAAATTAATAACATTTTTAAGGATTGCATGTCAGACTAGAAGTACACTAGAAGTGAAGTAGAAAGAAAAAACCTCAGTCAGCTGTCAAAAAAAAACTAACTCTATGATTGTGTTAGTAGAAAACATGTTTATTTTGTTGTGCAACTAAAGCGTACTAAATTTTGAGAACACTTTTTTCTATGTCTTTCTATTCTAGTCATCTTCTACATCGCACATTCCATAGAAAATACTACAAGAAATAACTTGACTAAAATAGTCAGATATGTACAAATTTATACCAGATAAATATAAACAGCATGCATTTTATCTGTGTTGCAATATGTGCACATGTATAAGTTAGTGAAATAAACCGCAAACCTTTGTTTTTTTGTGTACATTTTTATATAGATAATGTGAGTGTGTAAGTGTTTAGGTATACAAAAATATTGAAATTTCTAAGAACAGTATTTTTGTTTTGGTTTTTTTTTTCATTTTATATGACTCTTTTTCGCTAAAAGTAGTGGGTATAATAAGTTTGTCATTCCGTTTGTAATTTTTACAATATTGATTTTAGACCCATTTTGACAAAACATCTTAAGTCGAGAAGAGAAGGAAAAAAAGTCGGTGAATAAATCCGTTTTATTAAAAAATGAAATAAACCAAAATTAAAGAAAAATTTTGGCAAAATTTTGAAAACGTAAACAAAAATGTTGAGATTCAGCAAGATCGATCCATAAATGGATGAGATTTCAGCAAAAAATCAAGACTATCTCCGATTTTTCAAAAGTTGTTGTTGTTTTTTTAAAGCTTTCACCGAAAGTAAAAGTGTATATATAAGTTTGTCATTCCGTTTGCAGCTTCCACAATATTGATTCTAGACGATAAAAAAAATATATCATATTTTCCAGGTCCTTATGAGACGAGTATATTAAATCCGGTTGATAGTGTGTCCGTCCGTTTGTTGGACGTGTTTGTTGGTTATTTCACTCATAAGACTATGTAGTTTTTTATTTCATTTTTCCGTATATCTGGAAAACGGCAAGGGCCAAAGTTTCCAAAATTTGTGCAATCATCTTGGTTATCAATACACAACCTCTCCAAAAATAGGCGTAATTATAGAATTGGGCGTGGAACTTCCCATACAAACACATAATGAATTTGTTTTATCTGGAGAACGGCAAGAACCAAAGGTTCAAGCATCTTGGTTATCAATAGACAACATCTGACAACATGTAGACGGCATTGGAAAAGTGGGCGTGGCACAAAAAAGATAAATGTATATAAATGATTTTGTTATTCGTGCTTAATTCCCAATTTTTATTATTTGATAAAAACACTGAAATTTATTGTTGATGGGATAAGCTTTTCCTATGCGCATTTCACTAGTTGCTTAGGCCAGATCATCAGGAAACTTCATCCATAAAGATTTTAGAAAAACTAAAGATATTTAACCAAATAAAACTGTTAAGCGTATAAGAATTAAAGCAACAGTTCTATTTGTAACAATATCAAAGTTTAAACAAAATGATCAACAATAAACAGAGAGTTTATCTCTCCTTACATTCCCCACTACAATTGATTGGAATTCTTCCAACATTAATTGTAGTTGTAAGTAGGTTAAGAAAAAACAAAAACAACTCGCTTTATTTAAAAAACGGGTTGCCAGTCAGTTTTTTTAGGCCGTGTACCTGCCGGTTTATTATCAAAATAATTTTCGTGGGAATACAAAATTTAATTTAAATGATTTTGTTATTCGTGCTTAATTCCCAATTTTTATTATTTGATAAAAACACTGAAATTTATTGTTGATGTTGATGTTATGTATATCTTAAGAACGATTTAAGAAAAATTACCCAAATTTGGTACATCAATATACAACCGCTTTAAAAATTAAGGCGAGACAAGAGAAGTGGGCGTGGTGCAGTCCGTACAAAGCCATTAGAGATTTTTGTTTATCTAGAGAACAGCAAGAGCAAATTAAGGTACAAGCATCTTGTATATCAATAAAAAATATCAGGCTAAATGTGGAAGGAATTGGTGAAGTGGACATGACACAAAGTTGATTTATTTATATCTAAAGAAAAGATATTAAAATAACTTTCTGTTCTTATCGCACCATGGTGAAGGGTATATAACATTCGACACAGCCGAATATTGCAATTTGACTTGATTATTTTTTTCGTTTTTCATGGCAACAGAGTACAAGTACATTTAACATATTTTCTAAAAGAAACAGGGGATTGATGGTTGATGGTTAACCACTGATGCAACCATACTAAAATACGCTAGAGATGGTTTTCAAGATGTTTTTCATGTTATTTTCTTGAAAGAATAAAGAACTTGAGCATGTGTTAAAACGAAATGCATAGATAGTCATTAATGTTTATGTACATAGGACTTAACGGAAAAGGAACTATTTTTTGGGGGGCATAAACTTGCCTCAATGGACTAATCGTAAATGGTTTTTTTTTTTATTATGACACTCAAGAAATGTTTTTTCAATGAAATCGAGCTCTATGAGCTGACATTTGTATGTGAACGTTATGAGTGTTGAATTATTTGCAAATACATCTCTGTTCTAGATTCCTTAAAAATAACTTCTAAAGTTATTTGTCCGAATTCTACTTTTCGCTAAAAACAAAAAAAGAATATCGATTAGTTTGTGCATATTTTAACACGTTTTATTGTTAAAACACTTTTATATCATAATCGTGGTGTCCGGATGTGTGATACATTAAAAAATTCTAACATTTGACCCACCTTTATGTATACCCGACGACTCAGGATGTCTTTCTGGGTCGATCTAATGAGTGCTGTTTTTTTAATAATCTTGCAAAAACTTATTTTTAGGCGAAAAGCTTAAACTATTTGCCCTGCTAAATTAGACGATAAATATCTTTAAGGCCCAGATTGGACGCAAGAGCAACCAGGGTTCTTGACGCGTCATTGTCCTGTTAGGGCTTTTACGGGAAAATGGGACACCATCATACCGGACTTCTGCAGATTGTGCGATGATTCTCTTTCTATAACTTTTTTCATTGAAGGGTTTCACAATGGACCGAATTGGTCTCCAGGCGGCAGTGTGCCCTTGGGCACATAACCCTTCTTAACCTAACCCTACCTAATATCGTTTTTCTTTAAAATTTTTGCAATGATTGCAAAAAAAATATTTTTTTTTGAGTTAATACCATTTTGCTAAAACGTCTGGATGTCTTATTTTATATTATTTTCAGTTGTGGCGCTTAAGTTGATACTTTAATAAAGTTTCCAAATGTTTTTTTATCAACTAAACAGTAGCAACTCAAAATACAACCAAACTTAAATAGAATATATTGATTATTTTAAATGTAATAAAGGCTTAAATCAAAATAATACCTTTTTTATGAAAACAAAGGATGCATTTTTATTAAAACTTTTGTATCAACTCAAAATGCTACCTTTTCTTAATATAAAGGTAGTCACTACACTATCGAGAGTAATCGAAATGCGTTGATATTTTTACAGCAGATAGATATTGTTAGTTGATTTCTTGCAAAAAGAAATTTGCAAAATTTTAAGAATTTTGAGTTAATACCCTCTTGTTGATCAAGTGGGATATATTGTGTTTCTCAATTAAAATTTTTTTTGTGACACTACATTAATGAACATAGAATTTAGTTAATTTAGACTTTATGGACTGGCGGCGTCGTCGGGCCGTACTTCGCTGTAAAAATGAGGCCAGCCAAGCAGTTATCGTGAATGCGAGATGATAACGGACTTCTTGTAGCCAGAAATTGAGGAAGGATATAGACCTGGACTTGCCCCACAGCCAACAAACACATGGCTGTTTTGCGGGAGAAATTCAATGGCCGTGTTATCTCCGTAGGGACGATTTTAATTTGCCACCACGATGATGTGATGGACTTTTTTCTTTGGGAATACTTAAAAGAAAAAGTGGACGTCAATAAGCCAGAAACAAATCAAGAGCTAAAGGATGATATAATTAGGCACATTAACGACATTTATTTTCAATTATGTCTCAGGGTCATTGAAAATATGGACCATCGGATAGAGATATGCCACTAAAGCCGTGGCGATCACTTGGCCGATATTTTGTTGCACATTTAATTGTCGTAGATCCTTCTATATTCACATTTATCGTCGTGCGTTTTGGTTTGAGCACCCTTTATAAACATTACGAACTAACGTTTAAATTTATTTTTGGAATATTTTCATTATATGGGATATAATCTTTGACTTTGACGCGATTGTTAAGTACCCGACATAGGAACATTTCTAGGGAACATTCTGGTCCGTCAAAGCGGCAGACAACTCAAATTGTTTGTTAAAAGAACTGATTGACTGATTTTCAAAATAAAATTAAATTAATATTATCTAAACAGCAATCTGTTTAACCTTTTAAAACTTCAAATAAAATTTAGGCATAATCAAATTACGTTAAATGGTGAAATAAATTTTACATCCAAGTTAAAAATGTAATAAAGCTTTCTAAAATAACAACTCAAAACAAGCATTTAACATATGGGATTCTCCTTTACTTTAAAAGTCCTTCACTACAACTGTCATCGTCATGACTTTATTTCCCCCGTTCTTTCCGTGACGTTTTTTTTTAACAATTTACTTACAACTTTTACCGGCCGAGTCAAAATCCTACAATCATACATTTATAAACATAAAATCACATATTCATACCTCCTTGCTGTTGCAAATAAAGAAACATTGTAAGATTTATAACACTGATATGAAACATATTATACCTTTGAGTATACATTTGAAATATTACATGATATAATTCACTTTCTATGCATACAAAACAACAACAACAACAACAAATATACCGAAAACAAATGCAAGACAATGAAAAAAAGTACTAATAAAAAATACAAATAAAAAAACAATTAAATTAAATTTTCTTTTATTTTGCACAAAAGATTTATGGTCTAGATGCATAAAATCCCGTATCTCTAATGACTTAAAGGAATTTACGACATAAAGAATAAGACAAACAATTTTGCTACTTCTTTCTAATGTAATTCTGGATTTTATGCATCTTTATTATTAAATCACTTTATGCACAAAATATTTACATAAACATGAACAAAAGTTATGTATGTGCAAAATATTTTTATTTTGAATAAAAAATTTTATATTTAAACGATTTACGAAGATAAGAATTGGAAAAAAAGAGAGGAAGTTTATGCGAATGGTAGTCAGTGCAGTCACGAACAAAAAATTATTGCAACCAATATTTTTGAAAAAGTTACCAAATGTAAAAAAAAAATAGCCAAATTTAAATAAGAATAATTGAAAATCTTCATAGATTTAAGCTCGATTCACACAAGCGTTCCGAACAATATTTTTGTCCGGACAACATATTTTTACAGTGAGCTTAATACCGTGTTCAGATATACCTTTTTTATTGAGTCAATATTCGGTTAATTGACATAATTATCTTTCTGTTCACATATACACAATTTAGCTTACTCAATTTATATTACTACTACATACAACATTTAACGTAAACAAAAATTTACATGCATAAGAAAAATGTAAACAAGTTTTGACATCTTTAAGGAATAAACATCTGGCTTTTGCGACGACTCAATGGATGGGCATTTGTTTTGTTGTAATTTCAGTTTCCAAATGTCAAAACACTGTTTAGTAAGTTGTGTTTTGCTTAATAAACACACTTGTTACAGTGTCGCATTTTAATTTTACTCAATATTTATAACAATTTCGTATTAATTGAGCAATAACTAAATTGCAATTTTATATGGATAATTGAGTTCAATAATGTCGTTTATTGCGTAAAACTCAATTAAGGTGCATATCTGAACACGGTATAACGTCTTTCTTTTGAGAGAAAGAGAAAAATTTTTTATGTTCGGCAAGTTTTTTCTTGAATTATAATTAGTGCCGGTTCACACAAGTCAAGTTTGACCCGTCAAGTCTTGAGCTTTTGGGAAATAAGGGTAAAGAAAATGCCATTTCATTTCCCTTCTCTCCTAAAAACTCAAGACTTGACGAGTCAAACTTGACGTGTGTGAACCGGCACTTAGTGTAATTTTAATTTTTTTGAGTTGCCACTTTTTTTGTTCAATTTGTACATAAAATGTTAAATGATTGCTATTTTGCCAAATAATTAAATAGAAAAAATATATAATTAAAGTAATAAAATCAGTTTCCGTTTTTCCTCCACTGGTTTCACTCTCTGAAACTAGATGGCCTAGCATGCTGTTCATACGATTTATTCCTGTTTCATTTTGACATTTTTTTTGTGTTGTTAGAGTGATTTTTTTTTTTAAATAGATAAAAAAGTAAATAAAACTTAAGAATATATTATTTAATTCTTTTATTAATATTATTATATTATAACTATCACTTTATTTTATTAAAAATCAATTTTTATTTTGTGTTTTCTTTGTTTTGATATTTTTTGAGAGCTATATCAGATAAACTAACGATAACTGTTATCAAAATTGGAGATGATAGTACATTTTTCCTGTTTCGCAGCTTGTTTCAAAATGAAACGACCTGTTTCGCTCTCAACATTTTGTATGGGAAAACAAGTCGTTTCAATCATGTTTGGGGCGCGAAACAGGAATAAGAGAGCGAAACACGAATATTGCTGTCCGTGTGAACATGGTATTAGAATACAATTCAAAGTTAGTGGTTTGCTAGTTGTGCTGCCATTTTGTATAATTATTTACATCTGTAAACCATATGGTAGCTTTATTTTTAGAACCAATTTCCGAAATGGGTGAATCGTTCTGCAGAACACTCTCAGTAAAAAAATTATTCTCCGGGCAAAAAAAATTGTTCGGAACGCATTCATGAATCCACCTTTGAGCTTCATTTGATTTCGATTTCCAGAACATTTCCGTTTCTAATACCTATAAAAATCACATTTGGCGATTTTTTTGCTGAAAGGAATTTTTTTGTTTTCGATAAAGTATAACAAACTTCCGTTCATTCGAAAAAAATAATGAGAAAATCGTAGTACACAGTACAAATTATTCGAGCTCATAAATAATTTTTTTCATATCGACGTAAAATAAATGTTGAAAATTTGGAAACCATGATTTGCAAGTTTTTCAAGAAAAAAATGTTCATATGTATTATTATTTTAGAAAATAAATAACCAAAATCCAAAAAAAATATTCCCGTCATCACGCTTAAAAAAATTAAAAGTTTTAGAAATTTAGAAATAACCAAAAACAGCAGCTCTAATGGTAGTGCAAGACTTTGTTGAAAATTACGGTTAAGATTAACGTCTAACTAATAAAAAGCTTTAACCCATCGCCTTTTTAAAGTAAACGAAACGAATGTTTTGAATACATAAAAATTTAAAAAAAAATTTTCTTTCTAGTTTTCAAGCTCTCCGCTGATAAAATGCATGATTTTTGTATAAAGAGTTCCGTCTTTTTAACCTTATGAAACAGGCAATTGGCTTTAATTTATTTTTTAAATAATTTGTGTACTCGTGAAATAATCATAATTATGGAGAAGGGCTCGTTGGTATTCTGCTTGTAGTTGACTTTACACTATCACACATTTGTTGGTGTGAAGAACAATTCTTATTCTTTTTCTCTTTGAAGCGCTCTAAAAAAAGCATTTTTTGTATAATATTATTTATAAGCTTTACACCATAGAAGCTCTTTTGTTCTGGGCTCTTTTCTAAAGCATTTCAAAAAACACAATTTTTTACTTTTCTTTTCTTGTGCCACTATTAAGAGCATTAATGGCCACAATAACCGCTTACAATCGTTAATTTTTTTCAAACACATCTGACAAGAAAAACCCTAAATATATCATTCCATGGTTTCCTTGTGCGATCGACCACACAGAAAAAATGTTTGCAAAAAATTATTCAATTAATTAATTAAATGGTGTACATTAATTATTCAATTAATTTTTTGTTTGCTGCAATTAATATTTTTAATCGAAACCCATAAAATTAAATGTTTGTGTATATGTGGTGTATTTTTTGTTTATGCAATTAATTTTTTAATTGACTAAATTTGTGTCCCATGACTCGAAAATACAAACACGTTAATTGATATTATCAATTCCTTTGCAGGGGCAAAATTAGTTAAATATTTAATTGTCTGAACGAATTGTTTAATTAAAGTCGATTTTCTATTTTTTTCTGTGCAATGACGGCAGAAACAGTAGATTAATCCATTTTAGAGATTTGTTTTGCATATTTTACCCTTAACAGCATTATTTACATATTTTAGCCCATAAGAGCTTTTTTGCAGGATATCTAAAAGTTTCTAGTGCCTATTTACCTTTTTGAAGCATATTTTGATACTTCCAGGATTTTCTTTATTCTAACAAGTGCGGAAAAAAGTAGATTGAATTTGGGATAATAGATGACATGTGTATTTACACCACATAGTCATAGATTTATAACACATAGACATATACCTTTTGGTATAACTCTCGATTCAGAACTACTTTCTGATTAAATCTAATAAAGATTGTGCTTCCTACAGGTTGTCTGTATAAATATGAAAATTTTGTGAGCAAAGTACAGATTACAACTATGACAATTATAAATAACATTTGGAACGTACACAAGATTTTATTGTCAAAATTATGAATTTTCCTATTACCAGTGTTGCCACTTTGTAGGCTATTACCCGAATCGGGCTTAATTCTTACTGTCGTGTGTAATTTCTCTTACGTGTAGAGCAGGTGTAATTTTTTCGTTCTAAAACAAATAATAGTATAATGATTTGATTTCAGTAATGAAATCTATATGTTATCAATATTAAATTTGTCCATGATCAAATGCTTTAGTTGCAGAATTTAATTCTGAGTCAATCTTACAATGTCCGTCCGTCTATCTGGCTGGTTGTCTGTCCATGTAAACTTTGTCCGAAATGTACAAGAAGCAATTTTAAATATAATTTGTTGAAATTTGGTGCAGACGCTTATTAAAAATTGTGAGAATCGGTACACAGTTTCGCATAGCCCTCTTACAAACTTTTTTGCGAAATAGAGTGTTTGTGCATATAATTTTTCTTATTATTTTGGTATTTAGAAAAAATTTTATTCAAAAATATTTTATCCCAACCAGACAATCCCACACAAATATAACAATGTCATATCTTCCTTATTGAAATAAAATTTGATGACGATAGCTTCTACAGTAACTTATATGTCATATCGAAATTTTGTGCTGGTGGGTACAGCATTCACCATTGGTCCCGTATAATTCCCCTACCTAAAATTACTTTAAGCGGTAAAAGTCTCAAGAATTCTTATTTTAATTTTCACCTCATAACATAATATTTTTGTAATTACCGATATTGGGCCCGAACTAGGAATATTGGACCCGAACTAGGAACCGCTCTTGAAAATTTTTCTATAAATACTGTGGTGTCGGTACAAAATGGTCCGACTTGGCCAGTTATGCTTTTTTGTTCCTTTTTGTAAAACTTTATTTTTTTTTTGTTATGAAACGTTAATTTGATATCAGCTGTAGTTTCATTTCAATCAGGTAATATTGCTTAATTTCAAGTGTTATTTAAAAGTTTGCTTGTGGCAACTCTATCGGTCACACATGTTTCACTTTTGTTGTATACCCCTTCGTGTCCAGAAGAACATACATTTAAAAGGCATCTGTCTGATATGGTTTTCGTCATCATTCTACATTGAAAATTTGATGTACTTAACTAAATACTTCTAACCAAAAAGAATACGGGAATTTTTCTTCTTTTTTTAAATTAAATAAAAATAAAAAAATGTTTGTTTTTCTACATGTGGTATAGTTTTTGTTTCTACACAAACTAAATCGAAGAGTAATTAATGGATTTAATATTGAATAAGTTATCTAAACGTTTTTAATTTAAAATTAATATGGAACAATGATCATTTACTATGATCTTACATGAACATTGCGCCATCTTAATTTTTAATTTTTTTTGCTGTGTGTATAATCCTCATATGTTTACTCTGACTTTTATATATAACTTATTCAATTTTAACCTCAAGAGTCTAAGATAAATCTTAACCTCTTTGAACTTTGGTATTTGACAGCCCATATACTATAAACACAACATCTATTAACTTCATAATATAAATTTTTATTCATTATTATCAATGACAAATTCCTTTTCAAAGTTCATTTATGTTTAAAACTTCCAATATGTGTCTACGGTCATTTAACAATGCATTTAAGTACATAATTATTTATGAATTAAAAATTTATTTTCAAAGGTTACGAGAAAGGTCTTAAGATCTATAAATATAAAAAATTCATAACATATAGAATATTTTGGGTTTTACCCAATTTGGTTTGGCTTGTTGTATAATGCAGTTGTTTGGTTTTGCTAGACTCTGTCTCTCTCCCTCTTCTTTTGATTTCCTGGTGTTTCTTCTAGTTTTGGGGAAAATAATCATTTAGAATGCAGTCATGTAGATAAATTATTGACTTGTGTTGAGACCTCTGAGTCGAGAGTAAAGTCATAGCAAATTTACAAATCGACATACAAGACGTTTGTGCATAACGGTATTTGTGTGTTTTCTTATGTATGTTGTATTTGTTTGCAAGTATTTGCATATAAAGCAAACCATACATTAAGATAAATTTTAATATAGTAAATTGTCGTACACTAAGAAAAACGATAAACTATCAGCTGTATTCATAACAAAAAGTTAGCCACAGTTTGTACACAACGTACAACGAGCTGCTAACTAGAATGCCGATCAAGCTTAGCAGCTTGGCACAGAGTTAATTCATAACGAACTTTTCTCCATCTGGTAAGTTTTAATAAATCAATTCTGAATTTTAATGATGCCACATTATATTACTCTAATATGCAGCCCGTTTTGCATTAATCATCGCTGGATTTGTCATTTCTTTTCTTTTTTTTGTAAAAAAATTTTAAAAAGTTTTTAAAATTAATAAATAAATAAAATGTAGGGAATTAAGAAAAACAGTTAATTAAAAAAAAACCAAATTGTTCAACTCCAAAAGGCTGTTTTTCAAAAGTTGACAAACGTTTGGCAGCTCGTTAACAAGAGCTTAGCAAATCGTTAGCCAGAGTTTGGTAAGTGTATTATGAATAAACTTTGTATCAACTTCATGCCAAATTTTCATTATGAATACGGCTGTATATTTCCAAAAACTGTAGAACTCTTTAAATCCGCCTCTGCTGCAAGCAAAAGTTTCCAATTGAACACATAAATATGACTATAACTGTAAATTTGCGAAAAGGTTATGGGTGTTTCCACAGAAAATGACCCCTTATAGCTAAAAAATTAAATTATTATGTTGAATTTTTTTCCGCTTAAATTATACAAAATAAATGTAAATGTCATTTTCCGAAAGATTAACTTTAATTTTCTTTATACTAACAAAAAATATGCTACTTTGAGTTAGCCATAATAAGTGAATTTAAACACAAAAAACTTTTTAAAATGTAAGGACCGTTACTTTTAAAAAAATAATTTTACTTTGGTTTGAAAAAAAATCAATTCCTTAAACAAAACATTTCAAAGATTTTAATCAGATACATAACCTGCGCAAAATTTTACAATACATGATGTTTGCTTCCGATATTTGAAAACAGCACATTTTTTAAGTAACGACCGTTACTTTTTTAATAATCAAAAAAAGTATTGAAATTACATTTTTTATGAATTCTTTCGGTTGCTGCCGTTGCTTGAACTTTCATAAGTCTGGGATCACACTATGAAAGTTTTCTTTCAGAAAGTCTGAGTTTATTGGTGAGAGGGGAAGAGAACATGCTTTTCTTTTATCCTCTCTCACCCATCAACTCAGACTTTCTGAAAGAAAACTTTTATAGTGTGAACCCAGACTAAGTCAAAAATGGAGCAATCCTCGTGCCATATTTGGGAAGTTGGAATTTTATTTAAAAAATCTCCGAAAAGCGGTAACGACCGTTACATTGGAAACACCCTTATATAAAACTACTCTTATATTTTTAACAAAAAAAAAATGTGTTAACGCAAAAAATTCCTTTAAGTGTATTTATTCTAAAAACAACATTATTATTATTTACGAAATACTTTCATATACATACATACTGTAAACATACAAATGCATATACATACATACATTCAAATATGTATAAATATAATTCACAAATATTCAAAACTTAACGAAATTGAATAATGCTTTAGAAAATTTCAACTTTCATGTTGGTTTTTGGCTTGCAGTTTCAGATGTTGCCATTCCCCTTTAAAAGTGTGCAATCAAGTCATGTATTCAAGCTAAATTTCGTTTGAGAATGGTTTGTGTTTGCCCGAGTGTGCATGTGCGTGTGTATGTATGGATTTGTTGTGACTTTTCGAATGCACAAGCTATAAATTTCATAATGCAATTAGTAGATTTGTAAACATTAAAATGTTGAGTCGTTTGAACATTTAAACAAACAAACAAACGTGTGTATGTTTGGGTATATACAAGGGTAAATCGAATATGTTATTAATAAACATATACAATATACAGGGTGGCACGCAAGTAATATTATGATTTATGCAATTTTTTAGACCCACCACCACAATAAGTTTGCCATTTCGTGTGAAACTTTTTTATTATTCATCTCAGACGCCATAAATTATATATATTATGACACCTTGAGTAATTCTAATTTTATTAAGCCATGTCCGTCTGTCTGACCGTCTGTTGAAAACACGCTCACTTTCGAAAAACTTAAACGAAATAAACAAACTTGGTGTTAAATTGCTTGCAGTTATCCTAAGCAGATTGGGATAGAAATCCAGCAAAATCAATTCAGTAGAATCAGAGCTATGAATCCAAATTCGAAACCACCACCTTAAAAAATTAATAATTTTGTTACAAAAACTAACATAAATGGTGGAACAATGCACGGCATGATATAAGATTTTGCAAAAGTTCGTTTTATTCAAATTTAAATCACACTGTAAAATTTCGTGAAGTAAATAAATAAATATGCTAACAGAATAAAATTGAAAACTTCACAGTGTTATAGGACTAGAAATAAGACTAATAAATTTTTCATGTTGAAAAAATTCCTTACTTCAGTAGAAATAATTAAATGAAAATTAAATTTGATGAACTCAAGCCTGAATTAAAATATCAAATATTAGAAATTAACAATTCAACTAAAAATCACAATTGTTCTTAAATTAGCTTTGGCACACGCTCTAATATTTACATTTGTACTTTAAGTTGTGCAAATAAAATGTCGACGAAAGTGGACCAAAAATGTAATAAACAAATGTATTCAGGTTTTCAAGACAAAGTCTGGACAGAAATACGAAAACAACAGAAGAAAAGGAGGCAACATGTAAATAAATTGAAAAATGATTATTACAGCAAATTTCGAACCACCAGTACCACTGGTTAAAATATTGATGTTTGACTGTTGGCTCAACAGCCTAAAAATATCAAAACTTACTACGCAATTTCGTGATGATTGCTCCATAATTTATTATAGGCCCCATATAAAGTCCACTCTGGTAAATTGAATAAATACACCTAAAACTGTAGCAGATATAGATATTCCGTTAAAAATTTCTTCCAACTTAACTTGATATGACCAGAAAAAATGTCATTCAATATTGTGATATACGGTCCATAATTTACCTTAGATCCCATATTTAGCAGTCTTTTGAAATTCACTCTTAACGCTAAAACTAATTTCACCACTGTATAAAAATTTATAGAAATTTATGCTTTTAAATACCAGAAATCACTCTTCGTAATTTTGGGATGATTGGACCGTAACTTACCATGGCTGCAATATAAATTCCCCTACTGAAAATCATTTAAGTTCGGCTTGAACTGTTACAAATCATGATATTTACTCAAGCTTGTTAAAATTGATAAATAAAAAAAGCATAAAACTGATTGTCGGTCACTAATTTAATAAATCTCTAAGCCGCAACTAATTTTAATCCTGAAGTTTGTTTTAAAAAAGATAAATTAACAATAAATAGATATCATGAAGATATCACTCCTAAAGTAATTGAATTGTCGGTGGAGGGTATCAACGATTCAGCACAGCCGAATAAAGCACTCTAACTTGTTTTATTTAACGTTAGAATTAATTATAGAATTGATTAACCCAGAGCGCTTCGCTAGTCCCATTAAATTAAAATAAGAAATAACGTTTACTGTACTCCTTACAGATACAAGTATAGAAATCTACAAAGCAACGAAAATGTACGTTAAGCAAACGAACAAGTTTTATTAAAATAGTTTTCGTTGGCTCAACGATTTATTCGTCAATATAATGAAAAATAAAATTATCCAGAAATGACATTTAAGTACCATTCATTGACACAATAAACATGCATTTATTCAGTATTTTATATAAAATGTACGTTTAAGTAAAAAAAATGTTCTATGCGGTAGCGAAACATTTATTAAGTCTTGTTAGCTCATTATTTAAAAGAACGGTCGCTAATTGTTACAACAAACAAATTCATTGGACGAAAGTTATAAAAATGTTCGTTTGCTTAACGTACATTTTCATTGGTTTGTTGGTTCAGTGTAGGATAGGTGCCATGCCCACTTATCCAATCCAGTCATCAATGTTTTTTCCAAAGGATTTTTTGGATATCTCTAGCAAATTTTTATAATTCATACCTTTACTTAACTGTGAATAAGAGCGAAAAGCGTTCATAGATTTACATGATTTATGTCTCATTTTGTTCATAGGTTATGCGACTTTACGTGAAAGTAATAGCACTTGACACTTTTTTACCGTTTTGGATTTTTCATGAATTAAAAATAAAAAAATTTAAATTTTTTGGGCAAAAAATATTTTTTTTTCTTCATACATTTATTTATAACTGCGAAACTGTTGCGTATGTAGCGAATATGTATGTATGAACAGATTAAAGGAATTGTAATTCTTTTTTTATTGTAATTTTTTTCAATTTGTTTTAGCTTATTCGGACTAGTGGTTCTCGAGTTATGACAAACAAAATAGCCTAAAACGTGACAAATTCCCCTGTACAATACTTCCTAACTTCAAATTAATTTTTATTATTATTTGATGTACCATGACCAAACTAATGATGCAGAAGTTCTTCTTTTTGGGTCTACTTTCATAACCAATTATCAGAAATGAGTCCCGAATCAATCACCTGAAAAATGTTGTACTGTGTTATTATTTGAGCCACGCCTAATTCTCCAATTCCACCCACTTTTTGACAAATGTTGTAATTGATAACCTTTAAATTTTTACCCAATTTGGAAACTTTGGCTCTTGCTGCTCTATAATGTGTTTGTGTAGAAGGCACCTCGCCCGCTTATGCAATTGCGCCCATTTTTAAAAGAGGTTGTGTGTGGTATGCGCAGTGTTGCCAGAACTTTTAATGTTAAAATCGGCCAAAAATCATAATTTTTCTTCAAAAAATCTGCAAAATCTGCGTCAAAATTTTAAAAATCTTCAATAAGTCTTCAAAGCGCATTTATTACATTTTTTTATGTAGTTTATTTAGAAAAGGATATAACAATTTATTTTAAAATATATGGCCATGTTCTGGAATTTATATCGGTGGTAGTCTTAAAGGTAGTTCTGGTAAATGTTTATAAGTGGTCAACACAGAAAAGTTTTAAAAATTTGTTTGATTTTAATTTCGAATGCGATTTTCAGAACATGACTGATAGCTTTTGGATATTTTAACATTAAAAATATCAATCCAAATTTAACTACTCAGGCAGGCTGAGCAGAGATTAATTCGTGGTATTTAACCTTGCAACATTTGCTTATTAGTTCGTGTAAAATCCGATGACGTAAGTCCGGCGATATAAATGTGTCAAGACAATGGGAATTTTTAATGTTGAACTAATCTTTTGTGAATAAAATTACTATTAATGAATCTTTTTTTAAACGGTTCTTCCATAAATGATATCAACCATTTTCGTTTAGCAATGCAAGAAGTGGAAATAGTTTTAACGTAATTGACAATGTTAAGAAGTTTCCACCGAGCTAAAGAATCTGCAATTTGAAACCAAAAATCTTCAAATCTTCAATTTGGCAAATTTGTGGTATAACATCTGCAAAATGCAGTTAAATCTGGGTATGCGTTCCAAACTTGGACATTTTTTCTCTTACTGTTCTTTGGATATATATAAATCTAGTTTGTGCTACGCCTACTACTCCTATTCTGTTTTCCCATCACTTTTCCAAGAATGTCAGTTCCCTTTTTCTCTCGGACACTTTTCTTAAGGTGCTGAATAGTTTTTGGTTTCCTTAACAATAAATAAAAAAAACGATATATCTTTCGATTGCCAAAAATTTTGCGCAGGAGTTTGATAGTTAGATCAGGTAAGCGATTTGTATCTCCGATATGTTGGAACCACAATTCAAGGTTGTCATCAACCTCTGGCCTTAAGAAAAATTTCAATCATTGCTTTGTTTTGAATGCTGTTGACATTAATTGGAGTTTTTTTTATAACTTTGTAAAATATTTTTTTCATTGTTAATTTCTTAAGTTCTTCCAAGCCGCACATTCTATCCGTTTGACTTCAAACAGTAGATTTGAATGCACAAGGTCTTGCTGAACACATCACTGACAGGTCTCTGTTTTGCAGAAAACGCTGTGTCAAAATAATCAGATGCAGACTTTAAAATAGAACTAAAAAATTTTGTTTATTGTCCGTTATGACAAATTTGTCTTTTTATCACAAATTTCCCAAGTTTTTTTTAATACTAAATAGTTAAAAAAAAAACGAAAATTTGAATTACTTATTAAATGATAACATTACTTATGCGCCACTCTGTACAAATTTCTATGTGTATGAGTATCTTAAACGGAAACACAATGCAACAAACATAAGTGTATGTGTAAGGTTGTCTAAATAATTCAGCATTCACCAACAGTTCCAACTTGTATTTTGTTGCACCAGTTACATTTCCATATTCACACATTCATACACAAACTTCTGCACAAGTTGCAATTATATGTTTTAAATTTAATATGTCCCTGTGTGCGCTTCAATAATACCAACTGTCAAAGACGTTACATCTAGTTGCATCCTGCATGACATTTGCATTTACTTAATAAGTCCAGGTCAAACATGTAACACCACCATCTAAGATTTTCGTTTACTTTATTGTTAAGAAATAATGTTGGAAGGCAATTGTAAAAGGTAAGGGAGAAAATAATTTCGTAATAATGGCATTTGTTAAAAAATAAATTCATAATAATAAGTAATTAATAATATGCGTATATTGTTTATTCAGCACAAGAAATTGTATTGCTTATTAAATATTTTATTTAGGCCGTATTTTCAGTATGACTTTGTTTCTCTGGAAAACAAGCATGACTTTCTCAATTTCGCAGAAGGTATTGAAGCTTTTCAATATTGCCCACATTTACCTTTGGACACCTTTCACCATTAAAAATTGTAGCTTATTTCTTTCCCCTTCCAAAAAAAAAACAATTTGAACATTTATCGTATGCCATTTTAAGAATACTTTATTTAGAGTTATTAATGGTAATCAACCCCGTAACCTAAGAAACAAAGTCATAATGAAAACCCGTCTAAAAATTGGTTGCCAATTCCGTAAACTGCACTACACACACAATTGTCCAATGTTTATGAGGATTTCTTTCGTGTGCATCCAAACAGTTCTGTTTTTGTTTATGACTTTAAGCTAGGATTTCGATAAATTGTTTTTAAGGTTAGGAATTCCAAATTAAAATTAAATGTCACAAAATGCCACAAAAAAAACCAACAAATTAGCTTGGATCTTGAAAGATTCCAATAAAATTTTCGGAAAAGTATGTACAAAGAGGTTAGAATCGCAAAAGAAAATACACATAAACAAAAAAATCAAAAAATTAAAAAAAGGTTGAAAATGTCAATTCGACGTCACTTAATTGAAAAAGTCTAAAATGAAAAGAAAAGAAAAAAAACACTTTAAAAATTTGCCAAAACCGAAACTTGAAAAAAATAATGGGCTACTTTCAAATCATTAATATTAATTTGAAAAAAAATATTACCGATCATAAAATGATAAAATAATTTCCCCTAAAACAAATATATAAAAATAAGAATGATCCAATAAATATTGTTAAGTTTCAAAAATTCACTGCAGTTAAAAAAAAACAATTTTCGAAAAAAAATTTATTTAAATTTCATTAAAAAAGATTAAATGCAAAAAAAAATAAAAAACGTTCACAAAAAAATATAAGAAAATCTATAAAGTAATATTTGTATCACCCTGTGAAATACTACAACTCTGCACCTAACAGAATATTATAAGTGCCGGTTCACACAGGTCAAGTTTGTCCCGTCAAGTCTTGAGTTTTAAGGAAAAAGGGGAAAAGAAATGGCATTCTCTTTTCCCTTCTCTCCTAAAAGGTCAAGACTTGACGAGCCAAACTTGACGTGTGTGAACCGGCACTAAATAGAAGTAATAACGAAAACGCTCGGCAAGAGAACAAGACGTGTCACGAGGTTTTACTTAAAAATACATAAATTTATATTTTCTTAAATAAAACTAATTCAATAAAACCAGATTTTAACTTTTATTATTCAATAATTCCTTGCCACCGCGAGTGACATTTGGGAACACGAAATTTTTAATTAACAAGATTTTGTTTGTCGTGCTTAATTCCCAATTTTTATTCTTGTTAAAAACACTGAAATTTATTGTTGATGACATAAGATATTCCTATGCGCTGCACAGAGGGGTGAAATCACAAAAAATGGAGATTAATTAAACTACTTATCCAATTTTAAAAATTCTTTCACTATTAGAATGCTACGTTATCACTGAGTGACATAGGCTACACATCTTTTGGAAAAGTGGGCGGTGCAACTCCCCCTATTAAAAATCGCTCTAGCGGCCATAGTAATAGACCGATTGTCATGAAACTTTCCTAATGTTGTACTGTTGACCTGCTAATAGTCCTTGTATATACTTGGTTATGATTGGATAAAGGGGCGTGGCACAGCCCATACAACCTGAAACTTAGAACGGATATATCTCATGAACTATCAGAGGTATGAAGATGAGATTTGGTATATCTGTTAATCGTACAGTATGAATTACATCCAAGGTGGAATAGGGCGGTGTCACGCCTCCTTTTAAAAAAAAAGCTTTGGCTCAGTCGGATTTTTTTTTTTTAAAGTAATAAAATTTTTACATAGTAATCAATTTATTTTTAATATAATTACGTAGACGAAAGGAAGATTATTGTATCATATATGTAACTTCGGGACTCAAAGCAGATATTAAAAATGTTCGATCGTGTACGGATGTGTCTGGTGAGCGTTTTGTTCAAAAATATAAATAGCTTGTATATATATATATTATAAGACATATGTTTCTGACCTGCTATTTTAAAAAATATGCCCGTCGTCATCTGTATCATGATTTGTGCCTTCTGGTGCCACGTTCGTCAAAACTAAAGGCGAAACTAGTAGATCTACAACTGATTTTGGAAGTTGGTGAAATTTTTTTTTGGGCAATTTTGTTTTAACAGATAGGAATGGATCTGAACTTAGTAGGAACCTATTTAATATGTCTCGATTGCAATCCTCCCGACTACATTTGCGAGAAAAATGTTCTCTGTAGTTTTTAAAATCTTTGTTTAGGGCTTTTTGGGCTTCCTCAGACAGTTCACCGATCGGTAATAGCGCGTGCGAAATGATTTCTGGGCCATGTATCAAAAACTTATGCAAGGTTGGAGGCATGTTAAACCACTGATACTTCTTAACAAAAAGTCGAGCTGTATTCTGAGCAAATACTCTAAATTTTTCTACATTAATATCATGACCACAAGATACGGCAATTAATATTGTGTGCATGTCCTTAATCAGCTCCAGATCTAGTTTCGTAATATCTGTTGTGATTTCAGCGTTTTAAAAAAATCTTCGTGCTGTGTTGCCATCTTTTGAATTGCCGAAGCCGGGCTTAGGTTGGTCAATAATAAGTCCAGTTTTTTTTCTAAATTCCGTTTGAATACGACTCTTGTTTTCAGCAACAACAAATTTTTCGAAATCAGTTCTTGGTTGCCATTTTTTAATTGGTAATTTATATGCCACGTGAAGAAGACATTCATAAAAACGTATCCAACCATGCAGTATAGAAAGACCGAACTCCAATATGTCTGTTTTAACCTCTTTAGCGATCATTCTTTCAATGTCGTTAAATTCTTTACTCGTGGATCCACATAAATAACACTTCTGGGATGACAATTATAACAACGAAAATGTAGACAAGGCAAACAAAAGACAAGAACTGGTGTTCTTTGCTTGGGTGACTATTTTCACAATTAATTTAATAAAAAAAATTCGCGCAAAAACGCGCAACATCTTATTACTGAATATGAAAGCCTAGGAACTGTAGTTTCTCAACAAATTAATATTCTAACGCCAACTAACACCATTCATATTTAAATATCCACGAATATTTTGAAAATAGCCAAAATTTAGACATATTTTAAAAAAAATTTTAAAAATACTTCTACACAATTTTTGTTAACACAATTATTTTTATAATAACGCTAAAATACCTGAGGTTGAAGATTCCATAGTAAAAGTATTACTTTTGACTTGCGAAAAACTATATATTAAGCGTCGAAATATACCGAATTTCAATTAACACTATTGTGCGCGAATAGCTCAAAAATTACTTAACTTTAATACAATGCATCTTGACAAGTAAACAACATATGACATTGAAATTTTCAGTAGTGATGTAGAATTTTATATACTGTAATCGGCTACTAAATATTTTTCAAAAAAACTAATTTTCATTTTTCAATTAATATCCATTTTTTGCTATTTCACCCCTCTGTGCGCTGGTTGCTTATGCCAGATCATCCGAAAACTTCATCCAAAGATTCCTTATTGCTATGTTTTTTACAGATCTTTATCTATATATGCGATTTTTTGTTTTTAAGTGATTTAAACGATGGAGTTTATAAGGACCTACATATGACTATCGCCAATGGTAATGTCGCCAAATTTTTTAGTATTTTTATACGAGCTATGGTCAAATACGGACCAATTCCAATAATGATTTTAATTGTAATAAAATAAGTTTGGCACAAATTTAATCTAAATACCAACATAATAAGATGGCTTATTTTGTATATATTATGTAAAAATTTTTTATAATTGGTCTGTAAGGATTTATTCCGTAGACCTTAAATAATAAATAAAAAAAAAAAAAAATAAAAATGGTCCCAAAGACTCTATTTCGGGAAGAAGTTTATATGGGGACCTTTTAGTTTATGAGCCGATTCTCACCATTTTTAATAGGATTGTTTCTTGTGACAGGTAAAAACTACGTACCTTCAAATAATCTCCAAAAATAACAACCTGCACTTGCACACAAGATTTACATGGACTGCCCTCTAGTACGACGGACGCACGGACGCCGTTAGGTCGATTGGAAAAGTCATTCTGAAACAATCGCTATAATAAAAGGTTGGTCAAGTTACAACCACCAGCACAAATACAGAATACTCACTCCGCAATTGTGGTGTGTGTATAAAAACTAGAATGTTTATCACAAGGAGTCATTAAGTTCAACTTCATTGTTGAATAAAATATTAGATATTTGAATATAACGACGCGAATTCATACAGTTGAAATTTTTGAGGCATCTGTTTGTGTTTGCGTATACTGAACGTCAAGCTTTGTTTACATTTTGTAAAAAAAAATTAATTAAAATTTAAAATTCAATAAAAATCTATATAAAAAACAATGAATATAAAATATAAACACAAGGAATTAAAATTTCGTAAGGAATAAGCGAATCCATATGTATATTTTATGAACAAAAAAAAACCCCTTTCTATATGTTCAACAAATAATTTTTTACAAAAACAAAATACATGCTATTTTTCTCATGATGCGGTCACCTGTATGAAATCGCCTTGGAATACATAAACGTTTAAATAGAAACAAATAAAGAAAGTTTGGCTTCGATCAGGGCTGCCAGGTACTTTTTTCCTTGTTCCCAAAAAAAAAATTCCCAAAAATCCCCAAATTAAAAAAAAATAAAACCTTAAAAAGTTAATATTTTTTTTGTGTTTTTTTTTCTGACCAAATTTAAAAATATTTTTTGAAAAAAATTAGAAAAATTATAATAAGAAATCCCAAAAAATCCTCAAATAACAATTTGTATTCAAAAAAAAATTATTTTGTTTGTAGCGACTGGCTTCGCCATATTTTTTTAAATCATTTTTATGTGATTCCAGTGAGGAATTACAAGCAGAACAATATGCTGTTTTTGAAGAATTTGGAGCTTGTTCGATCGGTTATAGCCATTATTAAAATAAATAATAAAAATATATATATCCGTCATTTATTTAATACTTCGATGCATCATAAGTTCTTGGCAATAGCCCAGCATTCTTTTTCAAAAACTTTTTTCATATTTACTTATTTTTGAGGAATACATATTTGCTTAAAAATTGTCTTTAAAAAATCATATAAGAAAAAAAGAAAAAATAATAGGGAGATCGATCGAATAGTATTCGACCGGTGTTAACCGCTTATTTTAGTGTTGCCCAAGGCGAATGTTTAAAAATGCCATCTCTGGTTATAATATCGAACTGATTTAAATAATAATGGTGCTTAAACAGCCCTTAAATGATAAGTTGCAAAGGTTCTTTAACGTCACGACTTATTAATAACTTTAAATTAGTTCACAAACTTGACATAATTATACGCCAAGTAATTCTTGTCTCTGTTCCAAGTAGTTTTTAAGAGACTGCAAGCAATACTTTACGGAAATAATCTGCCAATAATAAATGAAAAACTCTTAAGTAGTTCTAGCATGTCTTCATGCTTAAAATTACACCATACCAGCGAAATCAACGATATGGAAAAATTCTTCAGTTTAATTTATTAAATTACCAAATTTAAATATATAATCCTGGATAAGAGGTTTTGTTTGCAACTGATTCATAAAGACATGCTTAGCCACCAATAAATTAAAACTCATTTAAAATAAATTTGGGAGAATAATTCAAATAATAAATTTATTAAATTCCTATAATTTTTAAAAGCCAAAGTTTTTCAAAATTTCTAAAGCTATGTTCACACACATTAAATATTTGACGTCCTACACGTAACCACTAGTTTTCTTAAAGAATTGTTTGCTTTTGCAAAACGTTTGGCTATAGCAAACATTATTAGACGGTTTCTTAACTACATTATACATAAATACAATTACCATCTAGACATAATCAAATAAATAAAAATTGTTAATAATAAAGCTTAAGTTTAATCAATTTACTCGTCACGCTTTTTTTTATTTTATCGTCAAATATTTGTTAGGTCTGAACATACCTTAAGTCATATCTATGTATTTTGTTGGTTTCTTACCTTCGTGAATTGTTTTGTTTTTATTCAAATTAACTTTTTATTACAAAAACTTATTTCATATTTGTATTTTTATGTATTCGAATTAAAACCGGTTAATCGGCTATTTTTAAAATGCATAACCGAAACCCGGTTTTTTCAAAATAGCAACTATTCGGAATATTCGAAAACCGGTTATTGAAAAAAGTCGAATAATCGATCTCCCTAGTTAATAATAAAAACGGAAAAATATATTAAAAATATGTAAAGTCCCCAAAAAAAAATCCCAGATTTTTCTTTTAAATCCCCAAATGACTTTTATTTTCCTTTTCCCCAACATTGGGGATAAATCCCAAAGTCTGGCAGCCCTGGCTTAAGTCACAATGGGCGAAACAATTTCGTTTTTTGTTCTATCTTCTTTCTTCCCAAAGTATTTGATATATTTTCCTTTCGTTTTTGTAACTAAAGTTTTCAAAAAGTTCAGCAACAATTTATATTAAATTGAAAATGACACTTGTAATAATTTTATTTAGTTTTGAATGAAAATTTTAACAAAATGTTTTGAAAAATAATAAAAAATAAGTAATATCGTAATAAAGCGAAATATTGTCATATTGAAAAAAATTGTTGCTGTATATTAAACACCAGTGAAAATGTTTTTGTGTTAATGTTTAGAAATATTTAATGAATAAAACTAGAATTATAACACAAAATCATGCAAAAAAAAATCAAAATACATACTTATAATTTATAACTTTTCTGTGATAATTTTTCAATGACCTTTTCTTATCTATAAAATATATAAATAAATATTATCTTAATCTGGCAAAATCCTTTCAATTTTACTGGTGTTATTCTTTTTTTTAACTTATCTTTACATTATCTAATTGTTTTCTTCATTGATGTGTAACGTTCTCAAATAAAACCATTTAATTTAAATTCACATTCATTTATTTATTCCTTTATTTGGTCTCTTATTTGTATATTTTAAATATGTATATAAATTTACTAAGATCTCCCGGTAAACGAATAAGCATGTGAATGTATTGCATTGCATTGTATTGGTATTGGTATTGTTTCATTAACAAACAGTAAATTACTTTTCACAAAATTACTAAAATTCAAATCACACTCTAGAGACTCCAAATAGAATCGAAGGCATCATGCATATATTTTGGAAAATGATTTATATTTAGTTGAATAAATGAGTGTGTGTATTTATATAAATAATAGATATTTTCGAATATTATTTAGAAAATTAAATTTTCATTTTATAAAAGAAGTTACTTCAATTTCATCTAGTATTTTTGATGGCAGGTAACAGTGGAAGAGAAAATGCAAAAGTTTCGACATTCTTTTTTTAAACTTTATTTAAAAGATTGCAATTTCTAAAAGAATTTTTTTAAAAGAGAGTCAACAAATTTTAAACTAGGAACTAAGATAGTTTGAAGTTCCCATATAATATATGTGAATTCTAACGATTAGCTGACACAATCAGCTGATTTGTTCCCACTTCTTTCATGTTTATTAATGTTACATAATTGTTAGATAATACAAAATCTTAAAGTTTGTATTTTATCTTCGAAAAAAAAAAATTTTTATTTTAAAATGTAAATTTTTTTTAGCAAAATACTCTTTATCTAACTTATTTTATCGATAGCAACGTAAATCTTCAACCCGTTGTAGTAAATCAGACCAGAGTCTTTGGCGGAAATCGAACCTGCAACCATCGAACAGATGTACAAGCTCACTACCAACTAACCTACCGGGATACCCAACTACAATTTTCTTATAGCAAAACAAAACTTTTCTTTTGTTACACAGTATATTTATATAAAAAGAAAAAACTCACTTCCACCTTGAAGGACATTTCAATTGTGACCTCGTCACAATATTTTGTTAAATATTTAATTTCTTTAAAACCTTAAACTCCCAATGTGCATTGATTTGTATTTGTATTAAAAACCCTCTGTGGTTTCTATGCGGTTGACATCGTTTAGGTAAATACACATTCAAAATACATTTATGTATTAGAATTTACATACACAAACACTCACACACACACACACACATATATGCAATAATAAATTATTGAAAATAATATATGGTTTTTCTATGAGTATCTGTGTGAGTAATATTGAATTGTATACAAGAAGTCTTAGGAGAAAATTGTTAAAACCTCTGGAATGAAAGAAAATAAAAACACATTTTTTTGATTTGCTCAGGTTTTATGCCAATACATGTATGACTCTTATGTTTATGTGAGAACATGTGTGTGTAGGTTTGTTTAAAAAACCAAAGTAAAAAAAATATTTTTAAATATTATTATATTTTATAAAAAATATATTTACATATGGGCACTTCCACAGAAGTGTCACGTTACGCCACCTAGCGTTTACTCTAGTATTTTAGATTATGTTGTTCAAAATGTTCCTCTCTTTTACTCAATTGCGCTTTACACTAAGACACAAAAAAATTAAATAATCTATTGGGGGATTCACAAGGTGTGCTATCCAGTCATATCGTCATAATGTCCTTAATAATATTTTACAATTGTTTAAAATTAATGTTGTTGTATTTTAAACAAAATAAAAATGTTAATGCTGTGTTTATTGATTCGTCATAATTGTACAGTAGAAATCTTAATTATAAGCGGGAGCCCACAGCAGTCCTATATATTTCTTGTAATTATTTTAGGACATATGACTTTACAACTTTATGACTACCTTGTGAATCCCCCATATAATCGGCAAAGGCAAAACAGAGAACACTTTCCTTCATTTAAAAGGTTTTTACTTACAGAATTGTACAATATAAAACAATAACATTACTGACTCACTGATTCATCATCGCACAGCCTAAACGCCTAAAGCTAAAAACTTGAAATTTGGACCGGAGGTAGGTCTCTCCCCAAATCGGTCCACTATGACGCGATTTTTGGAAAATCTAAAGTTTAGGGGTAAAAAAGAGTAAATTCGGAAACCTTTTATCTCCAAAACTAAAAGAGATAAATAAAAACCTGTAATACTTATCGTTGTTGTTTTGAAAAATAAGTGGACAGGTGTCAGGTACTTTTTTGAAATTCTGCTCTATTAGGGTGAAAACGGTTAAAACCTGAATTTTTGTACGTTTTTATCAGCCCATCTATCTTTTGAAATAAAATTTATACCAGTTTATACCACATTGGAAACTTATCAAAAATAAACGAATTCAAGTTTGGTACTTTTTCGTAATTCGAACGTTTAAAAGGTGAACATCGTAACTATTTTTGGTACTTTTTTACAAAACATTTTGCTTCATTCGTTGACATATTCGTACTTAAATATGGGCACCCATTAAAATACTGCAATTTTTGATACTTTAATGGGGTGGAAAATAGTACCAAAATGGGAAATACGGGAAATCTAATATCTTTCTTCAGCTTTTTGTTTCTACAAATGGTATTTTTTAATTATCGTTAATATTGGACCTTAAAACAAAAAATTCAACATATAATGTTCTGAGTGGATATGAATCTATTTTTGGTACTTTTTTGTTATTTAACTGGTATTTTTTAATTTTCCTAAGTATTGGACCTAGAAACATAAAATTCAACATGCAATGTCCTGAGAAAGTAAACGCGTACAACCTGTACATATTTTGGAATAATACGGGAAATTTACTTTATTTCATCTGCTCTTGTGTTCTACGAGTGGTACTTTTTTAATTTTCTATACTATTGAACTAAGAAACACAAAATTATAGGTTAAATTTGTTAAAACCTAGGAACATAAGCTTTGGCATATAAATATGTTTATGAAAGAAAAGGCCCGATAACAAAGTAGCGGGTTAAATGCTAGAATTTTAGCAAGTTAAAACCTGGAAAAATAAACTTTGGCATACAAATATGTCCACAAAGTAAAAGAAGACGCTAACGAAATAGCGGATTAAATGCTAGTTATCAAATAATAATAAAAAAAAATAGGGTGTGCGATTATTCGACATTTTTCAAAAACCGGCTTTCGAATATTTCGATTATATAAATCTTATACAGGGTGTCTGGTGGTAAATATATATTTTTAGATACGATTCTTTCAAAAAGAAATAAACGGTACGGCTTACTATGACAATAATTTGTTTTTAAATTTACAATAGCATTTTTCTCTTTTCCAAGAGCAAAATAATATGGTTGAAATCCAACCATGCTATTGTAAGTGGTTAATAATTTTTGGTTATTATTAATCATAACATGTTTGGAGGCAACAAAATTATGTTTGAGGTTTCTTGATTGAGGCCTAATTTAACTATAATATGGTTATCGCTGGCAATAATTTGGTAATAATAAGTATGATATGATTAAAATTGTCTTTAAATATAGTTTGGTTGGAGGTGATCATATTTAAACATGTTTTTTCTCTGGGTGTACTATTTTATGCCACTTCGATTAGAAAATTACCGTATTTAGCGTGCAACATGCTGTGGTTGTACAAGCAAACATCCATAATATTTGCTATGGTAAACATATAAAATTATATTAATAACCATAACATGATCATACCCAACCATTTATATGGTTTTGGCTTCTTTTGGAGTGCATTAATATGATACATATATTTCACTGTCTGAGTACGGAAGGATTGCAATAAAATTTTACAATATCAAATTAATGGGCAATTCTGTTTTACATCCACAATTGAAAATACACAACTCATTTGCATTAATTTTAGTTGCAGGTGAAAAAGTCTTTTAAATAATTAAATTAAATCTTATTATTTTTATTTTTATTTTATTTTAGTCTTTTAAATATTTAGTAAATATCAAAATAAAATCTGCGATACATATTTTTTTAACAAAATTTAAACAATTAATAAATTTTGTTTAAACTCACACAAAATAAAATTTACAAAATTGTTATACGTATCTGATGTACTACATAATAATAGACTTTTTTTTATTCGGTTTCATTTCATGTAATTTCAGGCCACAAAAACATGTTTGGCATGGTGCTCTACCCACTGGTGAACGTTCAATTGACACATATTGTGATGCCTGGCATTCTGGTGCGAGAGATAAATTCGGTTATGCCAGCAATTTGCTGGGGAACAAACTATTAGATCAAGAGCGTCTAACATGTGATAGTAAATTAATAGTATTATGTGTTGAGGCGCTCTCACAGGATCGACGAAAAAAACGCGATTTGAGTGACAGGTAAATTAATGAATATTTGTTGTATGTTTGTGTATATACGATTTTCCATTTTATTTTTTCCTTACTTGCTATTTTATTTGACACGTTTGCTGTTGTAAAACTATTTAATATAAATGTCAACTAAATACCCAGGGATCAACATGTAGAGAGATATCAGAGATAAGCAAATGTGTTCATAGGAAGAATAAATTTAAAGTTTGTTATGTTTGATTTGGCTGGAGTTTTTTTCTATGTTAGTGTAGGCAGAAATACACTACCAAAAAACTTATGTTGAAAAATTTCTAAAGATTTATACAGGCTTTAATATGAATATAGTTGAACCCTGTATGCATCAAAGCTTCTGTCAACCAAAATTGCTTTAAAAAACAAATCTTTCTTCTTGATTAAAAATGATTTTTTAACATACAGGGTGTCCGCCGGGAAGGTATACTACGTGTTTTAATCGATCGTTAAAACATTTTATCAAAATCAATCATCGATTAATGTGACGATGAGAAAGTTACGTAAAATTTTTAGGAGAAACAACGTGCCAACAAAACGCACTATTTATCGTGTAGTGAATGATTTCGAAGAAAGAGGGTCTGTAGGTGATAGGCCCAAGCATGGACCACGACGTACTGCAAGATCGGCTGAAAACATAACTGCTGCTCAAGAAAGTGTTCAAAACAATCCATCAACCTCAATTCGATGGCGTGGTCAGGAGCTTGGTCTTCAAAGAACAACTTTCGCCACAGTTTAGCACAAGGATTTGCACTTGTTTCCATTTAAGATTCAGTTGGCACAAGAGCTTCTTCCACAATACCATTAACGCCACCGTATTTTACCTTCCCGGCGGACACCCTGTATTAAAACTTTTCCGAAAGATTACGTTATAGGAACTTTGAAAGGGCTATTTTTGGTTTCATAAGTCGAGTTTAACAAAACACACAAAAAGCTATGATTTCGATGAAACTTTTAATTCATTATAATGCTTGATCCTTGTCATTACGACGTACGAATACAATGTCATTTAAAAGACCGTCTCTATGTTAGTTGAAGCAATCGATCCTTTCAGGGCAGTTTTAGATAACTTGATGAGTGTTGGTTTTGAAATTCTTCAACGTTATTCCGCGTAGACACGGTCTTTGACGTAGCCTGCCAAAACGCATGATCTTGGTGGCCTGTCTTGTTGAAACTGCTCATATCAAACCCCTTTAAGACCTTACGCTAAACTACTGAGAATTTTTTCACAATTTTTGGAATATATTGTCTCTCTATCGTAGAAAATATAATCAATGTTTAGTTTTTATATCCCTCAAGAATTTTCAGGAGACGCACAATTGATGCATATCGTTAAAATTTGTTAGCTAAAACGAATTTTTATTGCATCAAATGACTTCAATTGGTTTGAAACATTTAAATTTATAAGTTTTTTTAATTACAATATAACATCTTAACTGTTTGTTGACGAATAGTACTTTTGTAATCGAAAACACGATTGACATCTGCGGATCATTTTAATAAAACTGAAATTTGACGCAAGAATATCGCAATAATTCAAGTAACGGTAAAGCGATCAGCGGAATAATCTAATAAAGAAACATAAATAACAATCAGTGCAATCGATAAATGTTGGTCTACTTGACATACATAGATCCAATAGCAACAAAAATATTACGACTAAAACCCGCTGATCAAAACCTGCTGATCAAAAAAGTTCAGATTTTCCGTTATACTTTCAATAACAGAAGTAATATTTTCAGCAATGCGCACACTCCGATGATGCACAGGCCTGGCCACATCTGTAACGTTTCCATTCTCTTCAAATTTCTTTTCACAAATTAAACGGCACTTCAGATGGCAGATATTTATCAGAATATTGCCTTACCAGAACGGCTTCGAAACCACAAAATGGATAACTCTATATAAGGAAAAACTATAATATAAATAAGGTTTGTTGTGTGAGTAATGGCCAATTTTCAGGATTGATATTAAAACACATTTATGTTTAAAATCGTTTTAAATAGAAAATTCTCTTCTTCACTAAAAACTTAAGTGGAACTTAAGTCACCGATGTGGTACACTTAATTTTAACTTAAGTTTCCACTGAAATATTTTAGCAAGGTGGCCTCAATATCACAACAATACAACAACAACAGGCAAAGCATTAACAGTCAGCTGTTTTTTCAGACCACCTTGTAAATAAATACACTTTTTTATAATTTTTTTTTTTTTGTATTAAGTAGTGCTACCATACTTTTATTTTAATTAAATAAGACTTTTCAAATAAAACTCAAAAAACCAATCTGTTTTAAATACGATTTAAGTTTGTTATGAAAATTAACTTAATATAGATTTAAATACTATCCTGAAAATTGGGCATAAGACCTCGAGTCTCTTAAATAAAAGTTTAAAATTTAAACAGAAATGTTGCCACATCACGTTGGACGCCACAAGCGTTTAACAATGCTAAAATTAAAAATATGTGGTAAAATTAAAACTGACCCTTTATGAATCTTATTTCACGATTCGATTCGAAAATCGAAAAATTTCGATTTTATTCTCATTAATTCTTTGCTTTCCAGCTAATCTAGTTTAATGTCTTAGACCTTTTTAATAATATTTCTTCACAATAAATCTTCCAGATAAGGTCACTTTTATATAAAAATAATATTAATTTACTATCCATAATTAATTACACATTGGAACAAAATTGAACTTCAAATCTACTCTCCATTTTTCTCTTTCAGTTCGACTTTTCGAGATATACCGTTATGTCTAAAATTAAGGCATTTTAACTTCTTTCACTTTCACATTTTTTGGAATAACTTGAAAACGGTTCATCATATTCAGTTTAAAAAAAATCCGAAACTCGGCAACAATATTACCTTTGAGCCATGCTTGTTTTTCAATTTGTCCAGTAGGTTGAGAGATATAGTTAAAGTTTAAAAAAAAAAAAACATTTAAAAACAAAAACTTTTTTTTTTGTTCTTTAAAAATTAATAAAAAAAAAAAATAAAACGCATAGCTAAACATATTTCGAATAAAATGAGCTTAATTTCATTGCAATCGGTGTACAACTTTTGATTTTGTTCATAATTGACTGAGAAAATTGGAGTTTTGATTTGAAATCAGTGACCTCAAATAAGTACAAATTTGCAATCAAATTCCAGGCCACAAAATAACTGTTTCGCAGTCTTATTAACAATATTAATTTATGTTCATAATTCAAAATTTTGCTGTTTCATAAAATTATGTTTTAAAAAATTAGTTTAAATTTAAAAAAACCAAAAACCACTGAAGAAAATATCAATTGTGATAACAACATATACGATCATTAATAAATAATTTTTTTATATAAAAGCAAAATTAAGCTTGAAGATTGAAGATTCTTTGCTTTTTAAAATTTTTTTTCTATTCAACAACTCTATTTCTATTCACCTCCCTAAAATTGTTTCTGTGTAAACACACTGCAACAAAAACTCACGCACCATACCTCCTCTCAATCTATCATCTGCTTATATGAATTTAGGTCATTTAGTGATTGTTATTTTAAATGCAAAATTGAGAATCACATATGCATAAAAAACTAGTGGCAAAAATTTAGTTTATTTAGAAACTTAATATTGCAGTTTAACTTTTAGTTACTTCACATTCCCCATTTATCCTTAAACAGTTACAGAACGTTTCCATAGGAGGTGATAGTTAAAAGCATCGTAAATATCATGGAAAAGAAGACCAAAATTGCTAAAGTTAACACGCCATTATAAAATCAACGCAGTTGTTAAAACGAAGAGATAAAGAAGTGTGTTTGTTCGTATTATTTACATATGAAGGCATGGACTCGCAATGCACACTTTCAAATCTCTGGTTCCATCTGCTGCAGTTGATAGAAAATTGTTTTGATTAATTAATTTGCTTTAAAAAATTTTAGGGTCCTCGTAGTTGAAAGAATAAAAGATTTTTAAATTTTGAGGTTAAAAAGGAAGTCTTTAACACATAAATTTAAGAAAATTGGATTTTTAATAACAACGAACTACTAATTAGAATAGAAATTACATATAGAGGAGAAAATCCTTGCGCCCGGCCGAAGGCCGGCTGTGCAGATAAGCTTTAGTTAGCGAAAGTTAAGTTAAGGATGTTATGTCACTTTTCTGATGGACACTATGACACTGGACGTTATGGCATGCCACCATTTTTTCTCTTCTATTAGTTAATTCTACGCAAATTTATGTATTTAAATCAATAATCAGATTAAAATGAATGAGAATTTTAAGCAAGCAAATGTATTATTTTAAATTTATAATTAAACATACAATGTGTTAAAATATTATAATTTCAAACCAATTATTGTTACAAATAACCATAACATGTTTGGAGGCAACCATAATATGGTTATATATTTTGGATGGTTGAATTTGACCATAATATGGTTGCGGTGACAATAACATGGTTAAAGTAACCATAATACGTTTAAGTGTTTAGTTGTTGCTTTATTTTATTAGAACATTATATTGTTGAATTCAATCATATTTCAAGTTTCAAGGAAGGTAAACACTTTATTGTTAAATAGAAACAAAATATTATCAATCGTAATAAAAAGTTTTGTTAAAAACAACAACAGTTTGTTTGTTGGCATTGCAGGGACCATAATTTGATTTTTTTTACCATTCTTTAACCATTTTTTTCCCGCGTGCACTAAGTCAAATGATATTTTAAATCATATTCTATTTCCAGGCTGACTTTTAAATTGTAGCGCAAAGTACAAATTTTACACTTACTATTTATATCGTCTATATCCGACCGAGAATGGAGTACAACTCCCTTGCATTGACTACCTTGAGCACCTTCGCAACTTAGGATGTATTTCCCTGTTTTATAGTTACTAGAATAGGATGCATTAATACCTTGTTGTGGTTGTTTTTTATTTTTTGTTTCTGAATATCTGAAGAAGGGCAAGAGCCAAGGTTTCCAAATTAGTTGCAAGCACCTTGGTTATCACAACCTTTTAAAAAAAATGGGCGGGATTAAAGAAGTGGTCGTGGCACCTCCCATACAAAAGTACTATAAATTTCTTTGTATCAAAAGTTTCCAATTAAGGTACAAACAACTCGCTTATCAATACACAACATTCCACAAATATGGGCTGGATTGGAGAAGTGGACATGTGCCCGTAAAAAGACAATTTAGATTTCTGTATATCTGGAGAATGGCAAGGACCTTTCCAAATTAGTTGCAAGCATCTTGGTCATCAATACACAACATCCGACAAAATGTAAGCGGTATTAAAGAAGTGGGCGTAGCACAAAATATATTTATTTTTATCTTAAGAACGTTATTTAAAGTACTTACTAATCTTCTAAGAGAAGGGCATAGCCGAATATAGCACTCTTGTTTGTTTTTTGATACTTTTTTCCAGGTTTTTAAAGAAACTAATTTTAATGTATTAAAGGGGTTCTTGTCCTTCATATCTTATTAATATAATAAACACACAAGGGAACAAGGTTGAACTTTTTTTGTGCGGCCTGAACTTTATTGCAAATTTTTACTAATTTGAGGTCGCTGATTTAAAAAAGAGTGCTAAATTGTGTTCTTATTCCAATATGTGTTGTGAAAGTGACTTAATTTTGGACATAACGGTTTGTATATCTTAAGAGATTTGATTTAAAATCAGCGACCTAAATTTAGTAAAAATTTGCAATAAAGTTCCAGGCAGCAAAATGACTGCTCCCCAGTCTAATCCATATAATATTTTTTAAACATTTTTTTTTTGAAAAATTTAATTTTTTTTTAATTCATAGTCTGTTTAAAATAAGATCTGATGTGATCGTGAAGAACTTTTTAAGCCACCCTGTATTAGAGTTGTGAAAATTGCTGTAACAACAAACTTATTTCTATTAAATTCCATTCAATCGCATTCAATTCAATACATAATTAATTTTATTAAACTTAAATCATCAACTATCCACAACTGCAAAATTCCCTATTAAAACTTTCACTATTAAAATACAATTTATTCTCTTTTTCTATTATTTTTCTACAACAATTTTTCCATTATTTTCATTCTAGTTCTATGTTTCCTCCTCAATACAACTAAACATGTATAAAATTAAAAAAAAAAAAAGTTCAACTAATATTTGCTTTACTTTCTATATTTTTCTTTAGTGTTTTTTGCTACTTGTTTACTGAAATCCTGAAAATTAATAAGTTATTGTGTTTGTTTGAAAGTCCAGAAATCCCTTTGCGTTTTATTATTGAAAATATTGCCAACAAGTATGTTTAACATGTTCGTTTTCCCGGAAAATTGTTATTACTTTTACTCAATCATCTGTATGTGAGCATAGAAACAGGCATACACAGACATACCGGTGTATACACAAAGAAAAGTTTTGAACACTAATATACGTATATTCTATAAAAACCAACAAGTATAAATGTGTGTGTTACGTTTTGTTCTCACACTCACACAAATAATAAAATAAATCAGTTTCCGTAACAGGATTTGAAATATAAATTCCTCTACGCCGTACCCAATAACTAGACAAATAGTGTTAACAAATAGTTCATACTTACATTAACAGACACCTAGATATGCCCAGTAATTCGGCGATGGAAAAAGAATGCTGCCTACTTTTAAGTATACAGTTTAGTATTAACAAAAAATAATTTTAACATAAATCTTCTAAATTTTAATTTTACAAATATGTAATAAACTCTTTCATTCAAATAATCGACCTAAGACCAGCTATTGTGCAAAGAGTGATCAAATAAAAACATAAAAAACAAAACAGAAAAAACAAATGTACTCAGGTTTTCAAGACAAAGTCTTGACAAAAAGGACGATAAAACAGATGTAAGGAAGAAACATGTAAAGCTTTAATTAATTTAATACAGCAACATTTTTTATTACCAAAATAACGTTGGTTAAAAGATTGATGTTTGTCTACAGTAAACTGCCAGCCATTGCAATGGCAGAAAGGATAAAACTACAAAGCTTTCTAACGATGAGAATGTGGTTATTCTCGAAACATGTTAGTTCGACCTGAGTTCAATTCCCAGTTCGGGCAAAAATTAAAATTTTCAAAATCAATTTAATTTATTTCATGTTGTAAAATTCTTTCCTTCTTTTAAATAATTTACTGAAAATTTACTTTTATCAACTTGAGCCTGATTTAATATAAAAAATTTGGATTAAAAATCATGACCAGTTCGATTAACCACAAAAAAAAAATTAAATATAATTTAATTCCCGCCTGCGACATGTTTATCAGTTTCGCTTAGTGTTAAGTATAAAGGGTTCATTGTTCTCTCAGAACAATCATCAGAACTGCAGGGACATTTAAACAAAGTGCCTGGTAAAGCTAGACAAAAGAATATCATCAACAGTTACGGAATATAGAAATTTTATAACCACTACTTTAATAACAATTCTTTTATAGGAGTGTTGGAGTTTGAATGAAGACATATGTGAGTTTAATATGACATATTAAATTTAAGATTCAATAAATAATTTAATATAAATACATATAACGAAAAAGAAGACTTAAAAATTAAAAAAAAAGAATTCAGAAATTCAGATATACCCATATTCTATTCTGATATTTAAGAGGCCCTCAACATTTGTCGTATGAACTAGGGGCAATCATTGGTCCTTGCTGCTATTAAAATTAAGACCGACAAAACAACTGGTTTGCAAAAAATTTAAAAAAAAGTCGGGAGAATGCACTTTGGTTTTTGTAATTGTATATGACTTAAGCGAGTGGTTACAATGCCAATAGTGGGCCCATGTAAGAGCAACTTTGACGTTAATAGAATAGGAAAAATTTTAAATAAATGTATGAGTGTAACTACTTGATAAATATAATTGTAAACTATTACATTTTCATTTCATTACGATCGGGGTGGCGAATCAAAATTCTTGCTCTCTTCAACTGAAACTTGACAACCGCTGGTTTTCAAGTGCATATATTCCTTCGTTGGACTTTTACTATAGTTGTGATTTTAGAGGAATTGATTTCAATAAGAATTTTATTGCACTTCTGTTACTAAACAACAGTACCTAAAGCTCGATTCACCCATGCGTTCCGAACAATATTTTTGTCCGGAGAAAAATTTTTTTTCAGAGAGTGCTCTGCAGAACGATTCACCCATTTCGGAAAATTTGTCCGGGCAAACAAAGCTACCATATGGTTACCAGATGTAAACGATTATACAAAGTGGCAGTACAGTTAGCAAACTATTGATTTTTTTTTTAATAAAAGTGTGTAAAAGGAAATGGACGAAATTAAATATTGCATTGCATAAAACTCATTTACTAGCAAAACAAATTTATCAAAAAAGGTTGAAAGTAAAATGTAAAGTAAAAGCATTTCTTAGATACAAAGTTTCGAATGTGTTATAGCATTTATTTCTATATTCAAAAAAGTTCCAACATTTTTCTGCACCTGCATAATTTTGTATATGAAAATGCTATAAAAAAAAACTACTGAATATTTTCTCAAATTTCTTTTTTTATTTAAAAGTACAATCCTTCCGGTTAATAATGGAAAATAATTTCATTCAAATGGCTGCCTCGGATGGTCATGCAGTAGCCTGCACGATCGGTCCAATTTTTAAGCACATTATCGATTGTGTGCAGCTGTATTTCACCAATGGCTTCACGAATATTGTCTTTTAAAGCGTCAATTGTCACTGGCTTGTCGGCGTAACACTTATTTTTGGCGGCACCCCACAAATAATAGTCCAACGGTGTCAAATCACAGCTCCGAGATGGCCAAACGACATCAGTTCTGCGGCTGATAATGCGATCTTTAAAAACAGGGCACAAAACATCGAGTGTAGCTTCGGCTGTGTGGCCCGTAGCGCCGTCCTGTTGAAACCAAATGTTGCCAATTTCCTCCTCTTAAATTTTTGTGAACCAAAATTCGTTCAACATGGCCCCATAACGATCGCCATTGACTGTAACGGCCACTCCTTGTCCATTTTCAAAGAAAAATGGCCCAGTTATGCCTCTGGACCAAAATCCGCACCAAACAGTGACTCGGGTGCAACGGTTTTTCAATATATGCGTGCGGGTTTTCTGTGCCCCAAATGCGACAATTTTGCTTGTTTACATATCCGCCAAGATCAAAATGAGCTTCATTTAAAAAGATGATTTTTTTGGCAAAATCGGCATCTTCTGTAAGTCGATCGCAGACCCACTTAGCGAAACGAAAACGCATATTCCACAGTGTTGTTCAAGCGTATACAGAATCATATTCGTCCAGCGGAAGGATAAAACTAATTATCTGTCAAATCAGACATCAGCTAAGTCTTACCATTCACGAAATAAGCACTAGCTTAAAAAAAAACGTTAGATGGCGGACCCGTTATCCAAGCCCAATTCTAACGGAAATTTAAAATGTACCAGTCAAAGAAAAAAAGTAATAAAAACTTTCTAAATGATTTTCATTCAGTCCGGACCTTGAATGTTCAATTTCCAATACTTTTGGAAATTCAAAAAGTACCAGTTAAAGATAAAAAAAATTACCAAAATGTTCCCTCATAGAGCCTTATATACTCAGGACATTGCATGTTGTGTTTTATGTTTCTGGGTCCAATATTCGCAAAAGTTAAAAAAAGTACAAGTTGTGGATCAAAAAAGCTAAGGAAAAAAATTTAATTTCCCGTATTTTCCCTAGTTGGTACTTTTTATACCCATTGAAGTATCAAAAATTTCAATATTGTAGTGGGAGCCCATAATTTCATAATTTTTTTATGAATGAAGGGAGAAAAATGTTTTGTTAAAAAAGTACCAAAAATAGTTATGATTTTTACACCTTAAAGGTTCGAATTTCGAAAAAGTACCAAACATATATTTGTATTTATTAGATAAGTTTCGATATAATAAAGCCTTTATTTCTATATTAATTGGTTTATAAGATAGATAGGGTGACAAAAAATCGCCAAAATACCGTTTTCCCTTTACTCCCTAAAAGGTCCCAATTTCAAAAAAGTACCCAACACCTATCCGCTTATTTTTCTAAGCAAAATCGATAAGTATTAATTTCTTTTTTTGTATGACCATATTTACATTATGATATTAACGCCGCAACTTTCGCATGCAACATTTTGTTTGTGAGCAAGAGGTGTAGGGAATAAAACGGGGTTGAAAAAATTTAAATGTAAATGTGAAAAGAGTTTTTTAGCAACTACTTTAAAAGAAAATAGAAAAAAAACTCGGCGTTGATTGCATAGTCGACATTCGGTATATCTCTTTTAGTTTTGGAGATATAAGGTTACCGAATTTACCCGTTGTTAACCTTTTCTAACCCCTAAATATTCGACTTTCTAAAAAATTCCGTCTTAGTGGATCGATTTACAATTTTTTATATACGTGTAAAGACTGTTAATAAAGAAAACATTTCATATCGAGCCCTTACCGCGAAAATAACGTAAGCGCAAAAAATTAAACTTTACAGGAGGGAGTTTTATTTATTTTATTTCATATAAATTTTGTATGAAATTTGTCGCTTACGAAAAAAATTGTTCTTTCTATAAAATCGGAACGGTACCTTGTGTGCCCATGACATTTGAGGATATGATGCAAGTGTTGCCAATAAAGTCATTTATGCAAAACAACGAAATTTGAAAACTATGTCGCTAACGTTTTTTTCGCGGTTAGGGCTCGACATGTATATTACTATTTGTACGATATTTATCACACAAAAAACATTTTTATTATATTTGTTTATTTATATTGGAATATTTTCTTTAACATCCATTATTGCTTATATTTTTTTATTTAATTATTCAACACAAAACGAAAATTTTAATAACTCTACATACTTATGTGGCAGCTCAATTCAACTTTTGTGTACAAAATGAAAAAAGTGGCATCTCAGTTCATTTTGTTCGGAACAAGAATTAAAATTAAACCAATACAAGAAAAAACGTGCCGAACAAAATAATTTCTCTATCTCTCAAAAGTAAAATGTTAAACTCAATATAAAAAAATTTTGTCCGGAAAAAAATTTTGTTTGGAGCGCATGGGTGAATAGAGCTTAAGGAATCCGAAAGCAGTCCGAACTTGCCTACAAAGGCAAGTCCTGACTTTTTCAGATCTAACTTTCGGCGAGCATCCACAAATATCCAGTCCAGTACCAAAATACCAGAGGCTAATAGTTCCCTCGGATCCACAAAAAGATTCCAGGTTCTTTAAAAAAAGAGATCCGTTATTTTTGTTTCAGCCGCCAACATAGCATTGGCTGCACCTTTGTCATACACCCCAAGGTGTATTTCTTCATATCTCGGGGGAATATTTTAAGAATTAGTGAATAATGTTAACTTGTTAGCAATATGTTTAACTTTACAATTATTTATTTCATTATTAATTTCAAATTTTTTCTCTTTTCAGCACACTTGAGTTCCATACGGCTGAGGCATATGAACAGCATTTAAAACGAGTACTGACTTGAAATAAAAGTCATCATTAAACAAAAAAAAATTTATATTTTTTTTAACCTCCAGAAATATCATTATCAAACACTTCAAGTATCACTTCGACAAACCGACAAAAAATTGAAAACTGATTAATTTTACAATAAATTGAAAACATTTAGTTTTAGATTTTACCAAAAACAACATCAAAACAAAACTACGACGAATGAGATTTTTCAAACATTGCCATAAAAACTAATTATAAGATAAAACATTTGTTTTTAAAATAAAAAAAAAAAAACAAAAAATAAGGGCTTTGCCAAAAAATAAAACACAAAAAAATTTAATTTTTTACTTAAATTAAAAAAAAAATTAAACAAATACTACCTAAATTTTTAACTAAAACGAAAAATTATAGAATTTATGTTTCCTTTGAAATAAAAAACGAAATTTGTCATAAATTAATTCAGTTTAGATTATTGGTTTGTTTTAATATGTAAAACTAAAAGAAATATTATTAAAATTTAATTATTTTTTATTTAAATAGGCTTAATATTTAAGGAAATTATAACAATAATTGAAATTGAAAATGAAAATGAAAAAAAACACAATATTTTTAATATAAATAATAATGAATTTAAAATAAAAAAAACAGTAAATGAAATTTTTGTATATATTGTAATATTTTATTAAAAAGAAAACAAAAACAGAAAAAATAGTAACTACTTATTATATACATTCACCCTTACAAACACATAACTATTATTATTTATAATTAAACAAAGAAAAATTTAATTAATAATAAACTAAATTAACAAAAAAAAATAAACATCATGATCATTTGTAATTAAAACAAAGACAGAAAATGTAAAACACATACACGAAACAAAAACAAAACCTTAAATATTTAAATAGTAAATTTAATGAAATTTTATAAAAGTAAGCTTGATTTACAAAAAAAAAATAACAATTTTAATTTAAAAAAATCACAGCAGGATTTAAATTTTCAATTTTAAAAAGTCATGCGATGCGGTTGACTTTTTATTTACAACAAAAAAAAAATTTTTTATGTGCGTAAATAATTTCTATAAAATTAATTAAATTAAAAACAGGAAATAAACACTGTTTGAAAGCAGAGGAGGACAAAACACATGCTACTTAGGACTGCAAAAGGTGTATTTTATAACTGTTACAACTCAGATTGCAACCGCTTATACATAATTAAGATTTCTATTGTACAGTTATGACGAATCAATGAACACAGCTTTAAAATTTTTATTTTTTTTTTAAAAAACACAATAATATTTTCATAAACAATTGTAAAATATTTTTTAGGACATTATGACGATATGACTCGATAGCATGCCTTGTGAATCCCCCGATTGAAAAAATCACTTAAAACAACCTTTTCGATGTTACACCCACCCAATTTTCATGATGATTTAAAAGACATGTATTTTTGGACTTCTTCCAAAAACTTCTTAAATTTTAACCATGTTTCTTTTTTGCAGCCAGAGTTGATTTTTTTTTTATTTCCTTAGTTACTTAAGGGTACTTTACACTATCACACAAGTCTTACATATTTTGAGGTAAACACAACCCTGTCATGATAAGTTGTTATTGTTCAGGGAAGTATTTTCGTCAAAGTACTTAAGACTTGTGTGAAAGTGTAAAATGGCCTTTAGTCGTCCTAAAATATTAATAATTTCCTAATTCCACATAATTTTGATGTGCATTGAATATTTTTTTTTTCGTTTATTATTATAATAAACTTTTTTATTTTAATAAACACTTGTCATTTTGAAATAAAATATAAATAAAAAAAGTCCACAAATAAGTGCAATAAGGAATGTCAAAAAAAACACTCTGCTTTTTTCTCTACTCCGCTCGCTATCAAACGAAAAAAGACATGATTTTAAAATAGGGGGAAAAATCATCTTAACAATTGGGTGTTTTTATTTATTGCCATTTTTTGTTAACCCTAGGTCTACACTAAAGATAAATACCTCAGCAAGTTGCCAATAACGTCGGCAGAATAACAGAGCAATAAGAAATATTGCTCTGTTATTTAACAGCTTATGTTAAAGGCATTGGAAAACGTACTTATGTTAACTCATAATTTTAAGGCCCAAATACACTGATCAAAGTACTCATCAAGCATTGTGGTAGTATAAGTGAAAATGTGTTTGTATGTGTGACACCGACAATGCTTGATGAAAAATCAAAAAATTTAGATATGACGCGAATATTACGTCCAGCACACGTACACGTTGACACGGTTGGACAAGCATTTGACAAGTGTATTTAGCCCTTTAAAGATAAAAACGAAAAAGGTGCAGTGTTAAAAGGAAGCCATCTTGCACAAATTATATTTAGTAATATAAATTCTTTCTTATTCGACTTTATTTTTTAAATGTGTATTAATTTGCTTAAGCTTGAGTGAGGTATTTTTTTATATGAAAAAATTAATTTTTAATAAATTTATTTTTTTTTTTGTTAAAATAAAATTTATATTTTTATATAAAAAACAACAAATTAATATAAATTTAAATAATAAAGATCGAATAAGAAATAAATTATATTAATAAAAATAGTGTTTGCAATTTTATTTAAGTGTTTATTTAATTATTTTACTACAATTATAATTTGCTACAATTTCACAAACTTAATTTCTTTTCCACACAATATGCTTATATTTTTTTTTTTCTATTTTGCTTCTTTTTTCAACTGACAAGCAAATTTGACGTTTTATGTTTGCAATAATTGTAAACAAAAATGGACTAAGAATTATCGCAACATAAATTGCCGGCAATAAATATGTACAAAAAATTGCTGTCTACATTAGAGATAACGTAGTTTTAACAGTTACTGCAATATATGTGGCAATATTATTCTCTGGAATAATGCTGGGAAACAATCGATAGTATTATCAATACTGTCCATAGTCCTACCGATAGGAAAATATCGATATTATTACTTAAATTTCAGCTATGAAAACTTGTAACAGCAGCTATAATCACAGTTTTTCGCGGCAAGTTTACTAGCTAATAATTCCTGTTGAATAACAGTAATGTATCCAAACAAGAAGAATACAGTTGGTATTGATAGCTCAGCTATGCTTCTTTGTACTGCTTTTTAGAGGCACTGTTGTCGAATTTTGTATATATTTTCATATGGAATGAAACGTCAAAGGCGTTTGTAATGTTTTTAAAAAAATGAAAATGCAATTGCGAGCATAAGGCAATACAATGAAAAGTCCTCTAATGGACCAGCTTGTGTTTTTACAAAAAATTAAATTTTTTCCTATTTAAGTACAAACATTCAATCGATAGTATCGATAGAGAAATCTGAACTATCGATAAATATCGATAGTAGAAAATATCAATAATATTCCAGCACTACTCTGGTATAGACGGGCAATAATTGGCGAGCAAACTCCTTACCTGACAGTTATTACTCGGCAAAAAAAGTTACAGGCACAGGTTAGTGAGAGGAACAATTGTTTTGTATAATTTATGCCATTTTTGTTTAATTTCAAACATTTTAATCGAAAAGCTTATAGACGCACGAGTTTTATAAATACATACATCGTTACCTATAACTTAAAGGGCCCTAACTAAGCAATAATTAGAAATATAATTTTTTATCGATTCTGATGTCTTGTATAATTAGCGATCTTATGAACCAAAAACAAATACCCCTTTCCCTTTGTTTTTTGAAAAACACTAAAAAACCTAAGTAACAATTTGCAACTGACAAAACAATTGGTAGAAAAATAAAAGAAAAATAAATTTTAAACAGTTTAAGGCAACTTATCAATTCATATTTTTAAATCCTTTTTTCTTCTTCTGTAAAATTTTAGTTAGGGCCTTTTGCGTTTTACTTAACGATATGTCTCTGAATTCGATTCCGGTTTCTAACTTATGTTTTATAGAAATTACCGAATAGCAAAAATTCAAACTTTTAAAAAAGAATTAAAAGCATTTGCCGTTGTTGAAAAAAAAAAATTGTTTATTTAGATTTAATATTTTTAATATCCAGTTGGCCATTTGAATTCTTTTATCTTTAGCTAAAAATATAGGCTAGAATAATATGCATTGGGCATTTCCACAAAAAAACTCTCTTTTTGTCAGGTTAAGCCACCTAGAAATTAAGCTTGCATTTAAGAACCATGTTGTTCAAATTGTTCCTCTCTTTTACTAAATGTAAAACTAGTTGCACTTTACACCAAAATACAAAAAAGTAAATATTACATTAATTGTTCCTTAAGGAAAAATTTAAAATGATTGGTGACGTAGCGTGACAAAAACTACACTTTTCTGTGGAAATGCCCACATAAATATTTTGCCAAAGATTATTAAACTCCTACAAATCAATCGAGGACGGATTTTTAAACTTAAAACAAAGTCCTGCTGTGAAAACACAAAAATTTCCCAGTAAAAAAATTTAATTACTTTAATTGTTGAAATAACCCAGTGAAAATACTCAAAAATAAATAAAAAAAAAATTCCCTAGAAAAACTGAAAATTAACAGGAAATAAATTGTAATTAAAACAAGCAAAAATAAAACAGAGAAAAACATTTGCACACCTACACGCATGATTAAATTTTTTTTTTATTATTATTTAATAAAGCAAAATAATTATGAATTTTTAAGTTTTTTTATACGAAAGAAAAATTATAAATAAAATAAACAAAGAAAAAATTTAAAAATTAAACAAAATGAAAATGCAAGTATTCTAGATATTTATAAAAAAAATTAAATAAATTAATAAAAATAAAAATGTAAAAATGCTGTATTCGGTTGTACCGAAACTTAAATACCCTTCACCGGATGATTCTCATGTTAAGTGTTTATTTTGTGTTTTTTTTTAACTTTGTTTAATGAATTCTTAAATAAAATAATTGGGGGATTCACAAGGTAGTCGTAAAGTTGTAAAGTCATATGTCTTAAAATAATTACAAGAAAAATCTATAACTCCTGTGGGCAACCGCTTAAAGTTTAGATTTTTACTGTACGGTTTTGACGAATCAATGAACACAGTATTAAAATGTTTATTTTGTTTGAAACACAACAGTACTTTTATTGAACAATTGTAAAATATTATTTAGGACATTATGCAAATACGACTTAATAGCACACCTTGTTAGTCCCCCCAATATTTTTTGAATTTTAAGATTTTTGTGTATTGTATTGAGCGTTACATTTGATTTCACGTTTATTCTGGGAATGATTTTTACAAAAATAACTCCAAAAAAAAATTAAATAGTCGTAAGAAAACATTAAAAGTTATTACCAATTTTTTTTTTTTTTTTTTTATTTAAAATTTTGAAAAATAATTTTTCTAAATAGCAAGCCAAAAAAACTAACAAATAAAACTTATCTAATGATAGAGGTAATGTCAATTTCAGATAATTATTCATACCAAAATGCAATCGATTTAATACTTTCTTCGGACATGTAAAAACTTTTTAAAGAATAATCCTAACATAATAAAATTTCACATGGACATAGTACAGGATAAGTTTTTGATTCTGCTCAGAAGCGGAGTTATGAACCCCAAATAAAGGCACTTCAGGCATGTACACTTTCAAACGCTTGTCATTTTATTTTTTCTCACTCGATTCGAAAAATTGTATCTGTCCTTATATCCCGTTTTTTTTGCTGGAAAGATTTAATTTTGTATGCAACAGTACAAGCAAAGAAATTATTTTTATAAAAAAAAAAATGAAAGAAATCAAATTTATATAAAACCATAATAAAAAATAACTATTGAAAAAAAATATTTCGCTTCAGGCTTTCTGCTTATGTTAATTTATCTTTGCAGTTCTTAAATTTACAGTTAAACTATATAAAAAAAAAATGTTTCAATGTAACGCTCAATACATTTCTGTGTGAATTGCATATTTTTCCGAATACAAACTGTAAATTTAATTTCTAACAATTGAGGTCTTTGATTCATTTTAACATAAAATCCTGAAGTATACACAAAAATTGTCATTTAATTTAAAAACTTTTGATAACACTCAATACATTTTTCAGCAATATTTTTCAAATTCACATTACTTTTAAACATTTATGGCCATTTTCTCAATGTACCGACAAACTGTCTGTTACATAATGTCAACATAAATTTATTAGACCGATAAACTGTCTGTTAGCAATTTTGGGTTTCTCAATAAACCGACAAAAAACATTGTTTTAAGTTGGCAACACCTCTCAAAATACATGTTAAAGATGAGAGTCAGCTGATTGAATTTATCTGTACGGCAAATAAAAGGAAAATAAATAATTGGCAGATGAGTGCTGGTTAGCTTTGCGACAGAATAGAAGCAAATGAGACATTGAGAAAACCAAATTTCTTTAATGTGCAGTTTTTCGTTGGGAAAAAATATAATCGTGTAATGAGAAAACGGCCATTAAAATGATAAACGACGCTGTTATTTAATTGTATCTTGTTAATGCGATCTCAGCAATTAAACTGGGTAGTGAATACTAGAAAAGAACAACGCTCAATACACCGAGCGACAAAAAACAACAACAAAAAATGGATATATTTACTTAAAAAACAATAAGCAAACATTTAAAACCCGTTATATATTCTACTTGATCATAGGGAGGGTATTAAATTAAAGTTTTTATTTTTTTCACTTCTTGAAAAAAAAAATGACACGCAGTATTTATATATATCCGCTGTAAAAATATCGTGATTCTTTTTTAATGGTTTGAAAATCCTTTTTCATATGCCTTTTACATCAAATTAAAAATGTTTGTGCTTCTACTTAAAGATTTTTATATGATTTAAATGATCAAGTGCGATTCGTGCTTTGTGAAATTCGAAATTTCTTACCCCCGTATGCATAAACGATTATTAAATTAAAGAAACGTTTGTTAAGTAACATTTCATAGAAAATTTGTTTTGTAAACCTTTATTAAACTTAAAATATTTTTTAACAGCTAAGGCAGATTTCATTTTCAAATTTATGTGTTAAATTATAAAATATTTTCTTTCAACGGACACGACACAAGCATTTGAATGAGATCAATATTGCAGGAATTACTAACGTAATGGCAAGCTTATATGTACATAAACATACAACTTTTCCACCTGTAGTGATTGGTAAAAAAAGCAAACAAAAAGCATAAAATTATATCATTATTATCATTAAGCCACCCAACAAAAACTCATTTAAATAGACTTCCAGTTGAAAATAAAATCATTTTCACCTAAAACAATCATACTTAAGTAAATAAACTAAAAACAAACATATTTTATTTAAACTTTAATTATTTATAACATTTTAAGGAAAAGAAATTATAAATCATAACCTAAATTACACAAATACACATGCTGTCATAGTCCTTCCTATTAAAAAAAAAAAACAACTACATTTACATCTACACTGAAACAACTAAATACTATTAGCCATAGTTTAGATCTAATAATTACCAAAATAATAAAAAAAAATACCAACAAAACACCTTTAAACTACTTAATTCCTTTAAATAATTATTATAATAATATGGAAAAATTTAAACAAAATTAAAAAAAGGAAAAGAAAAATTACCAACTACTCTTGCATTTAAAAGGAAAACAAAAAACCAAAAGCCAGAAGTCTTTAAATCATAATTTGTTAAAATATTATAATTTTTTTTATATTTAAATAAAACTTAACGATTAAAAACAAAAATGAAAATAAAAATAAGGTAAATTTAAAATTTAAATTTAATATTAACTGAAATTATAAGTCATCAAGCATCTTTAGGTGGTAATACTCAGATTATTTGTTAAGCAACAATTCTAGTCCTAAGGCAATAATTATAACAACAAAAGAAATGAAATAAAATAAAATAAAACATGAAAACTAAAACTATTAACATTAATTTTAAAATCAACAAAGTTAAAAATAAATGGAAAGAGATAACTAAAGAAAGCCATTAAAGTTTTGCGAAAAATTTAGGTCTGGAGACATCAAAATAAGCTTCAATTTTATTCTCAATAAATTCATTCCAACGAAATCTACACTTTCCATAAAACGCTCAAAAGATAAAAAGGTGGTCACGGATGACGGCTGAACTGAAGTTAAATTTCCAGCAGCGATATCAGCGGCATAATTCTGGCAGTTGTGATCGAGTACTTTCTCGATTAATTCAGTCGATACTGAGAGAATCGAAATTATTTTTTCAGTATTGTGAAACTCCAATTAATGCTTCATTTAGTATTGACTGAAATATTTAGATATAAAATTGCTTTCGAATCGAGAAAGTACTCGATCATGACTACCAGAATCAAGTTCAAGGCAACGCCGCTCATATTAAAATATAAAATAAAAAAAAATTGTATATCTTAAAATAAGCGGCGCACAGTACTTTGTTCCATATACAAAAATAAAGTGAAAAAATCTTGTTCCAATGTTTAAAAAAGTTACTGTACTGTATTCGTATCTAAATAAATTACATGTAGGAAGAACCTTTTTTATGTTGAATGCGTTTCGCCGTTGCTAGAGGTCGCAAAACTTGTCCTAATTTTTAATAAAATTTTACAAGAAAATTATTAGTATTTTGTTGAACTGTTCCATGGTTTTTAATCCAAATTTTGATATTTCAATTAGGCTTAAGTTCATCAAATTTAATTTTCATTAAATTATTTTTGTGAAGAAAGGAATTTTACAACATGAAATTAATTAAAATTTATTGCTAATTTTTCATTCTTGACTGACCTGAGGCCCGAACCCAGGCTTTTTACGGATTGGTTACCCTTGCATGTTTCGATTGCAACTACTCAATCTCTTCAGAGGAGTTTGCCGTTTAAAGGCTATAGTACGCGGAATGTAAAAAGCCACATGCGCATGTGGTTCTGACGTAATTTTGACGTCACTTCAAAACCACAAGAGCAAGTTCGTGTTGTGTGATGACGACAAAATTACGTCAAAACCACATGCGCATGTAGCTTTATACATTCCGTGTACTATAGGCTTAGCACTCGCAGCCATCGACGACTGCTGGCAGTCAATAGAAAAATTATACTTAATTCATGTACTAGGAAAAAATTTATTAAAGATGTATTCTAAAGCTAGTATTTGGTAAAAAGGACATTCTTGTTTGAAATGAGCCCACACTTCATTTTAAGTATGTATTAGTAATTCTCTGGATGAATCTTAAAAAGTGTTGCCGTAACTAAAAAAAAACGTAAAAAAAATTTTTTAAGGACAAATAAAAAAACTGAATGAATACTTTTTTCAATTTTCTCTGCCGTTTAATAAACAAAGTGTCCGCCACTAAGAATCAAAAGAGAAACTCACCACATTTTAGCTCTAACTTAGAGATTAATGATCTTTTTTAGAGGCCCAAAACACATTTATTATTTTTTATAATTTATTACTTTTTAAAAGCTATAAATATTTTTCTTTACTATAATTAGTATTGTGGTAATTTTGTTGAACTATTTATGGTTTTTAATCCAAATTTTCAATATTTTTAATCAGGTTCTAAGTTCATCAAATTTAATTTTCATTAAATTATTTTTTATGAAGAAAGGAATTTTACAACATTAAAAATTAATTAAAATTGTTATTGATAATAATTCATTCTTGACTGACCTGAGATTCGAACCCAGGCGGCTGGTTACCCTGACATGTTTCGATCGCTACCACTCGATCTCCTCAGAGGGATTCGCCGTCTTACACTCCTTAAGTTAACTCTTACAGCCACCGACGACTGCTGACGTCAATAGTCAAACATCAATCCTTAAACCAAATTGTATTTTAACCCTTTGGTAGATCGAAATTTGCTTTTTTAAATGATTATCCATTGATTAAATTGATTTTATATGTTTTTCCTTTTCCTCTGCTTTTTCTCGTACTTTTTGTCAATAATTCTTATTGAAGTCCAAAATACATTTTTGTTTTTTCAAGTTTTTGTCTTTCTTTTTCAGCACAACTTGAAGGACAAATGTACACATAGAGCTCGTGCCTTAGCTTTTTTAACAATAATTAGTATTGTGGTAATTTTGTTGAACTATTTATGGTTTTTAATCAAAATTTTCAATATTTTTAATCAGGCTTAAGTTCATCAACTTTAATTTTCATTAAATTATTTTTTATGAAGAAAGGAATTTTACAACATGAAAATTAATTAAAATTGTTATTGATAATCATTCATTCTTGGCTGAACGATAAAATTACGCTATTTTCTTTGTACTGTGTTTAAAAATTAACGTTCTAAAGAAATTAACTTCAAGAAAATCTATACCGTTATTAGACATTAATTTATAAACGTAAAAAATTCAGGTTTTTTTGCAAAAAAATATGAAAATCGTAAATATTTAATTAAAATATAAAAATAAATGGGTGCACCGTTTTTTCAGTTGTTTAAAGAAAATATACTCTGTTGTCCGTTCTATTAATGTAAAGGAAAAGATTTACCACATTTTGAGTTTAAGGCTGGGTTTTTGAGATCTCAGTTAAACTAGACCTAGTTAATCTGAAAACAGATTTCTGTCGCCATTACGCAGTTTGTATACACAATTTTGATGAAACAACTAAGTTTTGCTTTAAATGTTTGTCTTTAATGCAATAATAAAATAAAATCACATTTCGCAGGAAAATCCGAGTTTCAGACTACGTTAAACTTAACCCACATCTCAAAAACCCGGCCTAAGTGTAATTTTTGTGCTTTTTCCGGAAAACCAAATTGTGCATGTTTTTTATATTTTTGTATCAAATATTTTAATTATGAAATATTTAAATTGTTTGTATCATTGAAAATGTATATATTTACATCAAGTACATAAATTTTAACATTATATTTAGATGAAATTGGTTATTTTCAACAATTCAGCATAAAAAGTGTTGCCGAATTAAATTTTTTTAAAAAAAGGATATATGGGAGGTACATGAATCCTAAACCTAATCATGTGCTGAACCGTTCCGATTTCATGCAGTGCCAGCATGCGCCAACGAGTCAGCAATTCAGCTTTCATTCTAAATTTTAAATTAATTCTTTTGGCAGCAAAAAATAATTGAATGAAATCGGAATCTATTTAAACGAATTAGGCAGAAATGAATTTCAGTTCGTTTCCAATTAAAATGAATTGCAATTCATTTTACAGATTAATTTTAATTAAATTGATTTTGAATTCATTCAAATGAATCAAAACTCAAAAATAATTTTTATTTTCTAAGGAATGAATAAAAATCAAAAAACCAATTTTTATTTCTGAGAAATAAATAAAACTCAGAAAATAATTTCTATTTTCTAAGCGAAAAATAAATTCAAGAAAAATTGCGCTAAAATTTTGTACTAAACACAAAACTTTCAATGGCAGCTTTATCGCCATCTAGCGTAATTTTTATTTATTGTGGCCATAATTTGTTGTAGCTTTATATAAAAGCTTTTCACAAAAGCTTTATGAATTTAAACAGGGGCTCGCGTAATATGAATGAAGACAGGGCTGCCAGGTATTTTTTTCCTTGTCCCCAAAAAATTAGAAAAAAATCCCCAAATTAAAAAAAAACCTTGAAAAGTTAATATTTTTTCGGACCAAATTTTAAATTTTTTTAAAAATAGTAAGAAAAATTTAATAAGAAATCCCCAAAAATACCCAAATAAAAATTTTTGGTTAAAAATATTATTTTATTTTGGTTGCAGCGACTGCTTTTGGCATTTTTTTTTAAATCCGTTTTATGCAATTTCAGTGCGGAATTACAAGCAAAATGCTGTTTTTGATGACGAATAAGACAATTTATAAGAACTAGGAGCATGATTAATCGGTTTTAGCCATCCTTAAAACCAGAAATAAAAATACATACATCCATCTTTCATTTCATACTTCGATGCATCATAAGCACTAACCAATAGCCCAATATTCTTGTTTTATATTGTCTTTTATATTTAATATTTTTTTGTGGAAGAAATATTTGCTTGAAAATTGTCTTTAAAAAAATCAAAATTGTATGTGTTGTCAACGGTTTTAGATTCTTTTTTTAAATTCTTCTTTATTAAAATAATTTATATAATAATATAAGTTTAATAAAATAAATTTATTAAGTACCTTTTACACACTTAACAAAAATGATAATATAAATTTTAGAGAAAAAACGAGTCATATAAAGCAATCGCACCAAGTCTTTAAAATATTTATTGAATTTATTTTGCATAAAAATTATTAAATGTTTGTACTAAAATTTTAACAATAAAACAGTATTATACAGTTCAGGGTTTTTAGAAAAAAATAAATAAAACTTAACAAAAAATAATACAAATCGCACTTTATCTACAAGAGGGTATTAACTCAAAAATTTTAAGATTTCACTTTTTGCAAGAAATATACTAACACTATCTATCTGCTGTAAAAATATCAACGCATTTCGATTACTCTTTCATCGCGCAAACCACATTTAAGGCATTTTCGTGATAGCGTAGTGTTATGGTGTTCAATCGTTAATTATTGTTCGATTAATCAATAATTTTAGACGATTAATTGTTAGAATAATTCAAAATTGCTAATTTCGATTAAAGGATTAATCGAAGAACTCATACCGATTAATCGAATGATAATAATAATGGATGTTTTTTTATGGAGTGACACAAGTTTAAATCATAATAAAACAATGAAATATATTTTTAATATCAATCAAACTGGCTGTTTTCGAAAGACCATTTTTTTGAAATGAATGTCTTAAAATTATTTCTTTTCGCATTCTGACCATCATCGTTTTTGAAGATATATTGGCCAATGACTCCGTCAGCCATAAAGCGCACCAAACAGTTATTTTATGTGGATGTTATGGTGTTTCGACAAATGCTTTTGGATTCTTCTCACTCCAAATGCGACAATTCTGCTTTTTTAAGTACCCATTCAACCAGAAATAGGCTTCATCGGAAAATAAATTTTAAATAGAAATTCAAAATCAATACCAATTTGTGCTTTAGCCCATGCGCTTAATTATTTTGATTCAAAATTTCAACAATTTGCAAGCGTTGCTCTGGTGCAAGTCGATGCATAATGAAATTTCAAAACAAACTAAAAAAGCAACTATCAGCTGTTAAATGAGTGCGTAAATAAAGCAGTGATGACAACTCAAAGTTGTAACACTCTAAAAAAACAAACTTCAAATAGTATTGCTGTTAAATGTATGATTGTTAAGATTGAAGTCGAACAAACAAACCAAATGTAAGAATACGTTGAAATTAAAAAAAAAACCAGTCATGCTTAGTGAGTAATTAATCTTATATTTTTGTGGCATTTTTCCAACACAATTTTATAATTCGTAACACAAAAGAAAAAATGACAAAAATATGTTAACTCAAAGATTTATATTAATTTAGTTGGTAAATGAAGTGGAATTGAATTAAGGAAAAAAGTAGATAAAATGGAAATTTTTATGAACTGTCATAACAGGGCTGTTTTTAAATTTGCTCGATTTTAGATCCACTTCATTTCGATTTCTAGAACACGCCCGTATTTTTTAACATAATATATCATGCATTTTTCTCTTTAGAACAAATTTGGTTTACACATACATATTGTACGAAGGATAAATCTAATAATGCTAAATGTAACAGCTGTTCAAAAATGTATTAAATTAAATGTTCTTCAACAACTTCACTAATTTACCAACAAAATCAAAGGGGGCTACAAGTGGTCCAATGAATAAATATTTTAAACAAAATACTTCGATCGATTCTCTAGAGGAAATTATTTACAGAAGAATAGCAGTGGATGAAATGTCTGTGACAAGTTTCAAAATATTCAAAGTTATATGGACTCGTTTAGAATTTAAGTGCCCGAAAGTGAAGCAACAATTTAGGGCTACTTTAACAAGTTTTATTTAATAAAGAATGTTTATTTACTCAAGTACTAATTTTTTCTACAATTATCGAAAAGAATCTGGTAATTTAAAAATTTCTGGATTTAGAATTATTTGATTATTAGATTTATCGATTAATTTTAAAATTTTATTCGTTTAATTGAATAGATTAAAAATGCCAAATACCGTTTTATCGAACGAAAATAAAGCCCTATTCATACCCTAGTTAAAACAAAAGTTTAAATAAAAATGCATCCTATGTTTTCATAAAAAAGGTATAACAGTGGAATCGCGATAATTCGTAAACGCAAGAAACCGGCCATTTCTTACGAATTATAGGGGGTTATAATTTAGCGGGGTTTCGATTTAACGGGGTTTAAAATAAAATAAATTTAAACTAACGGGGGTTTTCAATTTATTTACTAAAACGATAAAAAAAAAACATAAAAAATGGTTAAAAACAAAAAAAATTTATAAAAATTAATTAGAATTGTGGTTATTTTGTTGAACTATTTATGGTTTTTAATCCAAATTTTTAATATTTTTAATCAGGCTTAAGTTCATCAAATTTAATTTTCATTAAATTATTTTTATGAAGAAAGGAATTTTACAACATGAAAATTAATTAAAATTGTTATTGATAATCATTCATTGTTGACTGACCTGAGATTCGAACCCAGGCGGCTGGTTACCATGACATGTTTCGATCGCAACCACTCGATCTCCTCAGATGGATTTGCCGTCTTACACTCGCAGCCATCGACGACTGCTGACGTCAATAGTCAAATATCAATCCTTAAACCAAATTGTATTTTTAACCTTTGGTAGATCGAAATTTGCTTTTTGAATGATTATCCATTTTTTAATTGATTTTACATGTTTTTCCTAACTTCTGTTTTTTCCGCCTGATTAAAAATATTAAAAATTTGGATTAAAAACCATAAATAGTTCAACAAAATAACCACAATTCTAATTATTGTTAAAGCTAAGGCACGAGCTCTATGTGTACATTTGTCCTTCAAGTTGTGCTGAAAAAGGTCAACAAGAAAAAGAAGGACAAAATGAAAAAGCAAAAAAAATGTACTTTGGACTTCAAGAAGAATTCTTGACATAAGTACGGAAAAAACAGAAGTTAGGAAAAACATGTAAAATCAATTAAAAAATGGATAATTATTCAAAAAAGCAAATTTAGATCTACCAAAGGTAAAAAAATATAAATAAATTAGGGGAATTAACGAGATTTTTTTAAGGCACCGACAGTTTATTACGAATTATCGGGAATTACGATTTAACGGGGTACGAATTATTGGGATTTGACTGTATTTTGATTTGATCCTTAATTCAATTTTAAATAATCAAATTGTTTTATTTAAATTTGGTTGTATTTTGAGTTGATACTGTTTTGTTTTTAAAGAACATTTAGAAACTTTATTAAAATTTCAACTAAAGCGCTACAACTCAAAATAATATAAAAAAAGATATCGAGAAGTTTGAGAAAATGGTATTAACTTATAAAATAAATTTTTTTTACAATAAATGCAAAAATTTAAAGGAAAACGATATTAATATATTTTTAAATGGAATATAACTTATTACGAGATATTCGGATATTCAAATTCTTTTAAAATCTAACCACAAAATGTTTTTTACCTCTAACTTGAAACTTTTAAAATTTTGAGTTATTACCCTCTAGATGATCCAGTAAGAAATTTCTATTCATTTGTACTTGCTAACAAATTATTTTTAAAAATTATCAAAGTCAAAATCAAAAAATTATCAGGATGTTGATAAGTTTCTCAACAAAAATGTTACTGTTTTAACCTACTTTTAATTTGAAGTAATGCATTAACGGCAATTCAAGGCATTCGGATACGTATTTTTGTTTCAACAAACTCATTGAACTGAAAACGCGCCCAACTTCTTCGTTTGAGTATAGAAGTGACAACATTTTAAGCGCGATTTCTGCTCATGCACGAAAAGGGTTAATATTAACAGCGCATTTATAACACTTAACCCTCCATTACTAACCTCTGGGTCGAATCGACCCAGACACGCAAACTTTTTAAATTAAAAAAAAACAAGACGATATTTTAACTCAAGATATATGTGTAATCTAAATTTGTTTATATTTAAACGTTTATTAACAATAAACATAAGGAATATTTATGATATTATGCATATAAAATTATTTAAAAAAACAGCCTGGGTCGACTAGACCCATAGTTAGCAATAATGTTACAAAGATTATGGGTCGATTAGACCATTTACAGTACATAGCTGAAAAATTTTTGCTTTAGCCATACCAATTTTTCTTTCTAACATTTTACTATTATATTTCAGGTTTCAAATGCACTTTATTTGACGTCAATATCTTAAAAACTCATAATTTTATGCGCAATTCGGCTGGATAACTTTTTTTCACTTTTTATTTTAGCTATGTTGTAATGAAAACAAACTTAATTTCAATTTAAATATATAAGTTGTGTATCACACCATTGTATATTAAAATTTAACAATAAAAGACTAAAATCTACCAAAAGAAGTATACGTTTTATCAATTTATAAGTTGAGACGATTTCAATGGATAATACAATTGATGGGTCGATAAGACCCATGGTTAGTAACTATGCGACATGATTTAAGGTTAGTAATGCAGGGTTAACTGCAGTCCACAATTCTAATGTTGACTATATACATATTGTTCCATTTCATGATGTGAATCATCCTTTTTTAATATTAGACAATATTTCAACATCGGATTCAAATTAATATCTTTTTTGCAGTGGAATAAAATATTTTTTAAATTTATAAAGTAAATTTTTTGTAAAATTTCAAAATTAGATGGCAGTAAGTCCGAATCACAACTAATTTTTTGTGAATTTACAATAAGCTTATGAAAACTCTTTCATTGTTTCATTGCTTATTTTTTTCTCACACTGAAACAAAAAGTTGTGTTGAATTTGCTTTGGTGCCACCAAAAATTAAAGCTCACACCGAAATTTAAAAAAAAGCGCACCGCGCCCCAACTAAGGAATTTTTTCGCACCAAAAATTAAAAAAAAAACACCAAAAATGGTGCGAAAAGCACCGAGTTGACAACACTGGAAATAATGTTGATAGAGTTGTACTCTGTTCAGGGTTGCCGAACTTGGGCTGTTCGGATAAATTTCGTTTGGTCGGATGGTAGGCTAAACCTAATTTTGGTCGGCTTGAGAAAAAGCTCAACCAAGAAAAGTATCAATAAAAATTCCTTCCTTCAGTAAAAATAATTTAATGAACTTTAAATTTGATATACTCAAGGCTAACTAAAAATATCAAAATAAAATTAACAGTTCAACTAAAAATCAAAATTCGTTCTTTATTTTTTTAAGAAATTTAGACCACTGCTCGCATAGGAGACAAGTGCAAACCTAATATCTTTTTACAAAACACATTTTTTTGAATTATTGATGAAACTATGTATGTATATGGCATTATGGCAATGAATAAATGTATTACATTGATGCTGTTAGTATTATAAAGTATAGTTTTGTCACCTTGTTTGACAAGTCAGATGCCGCTTCAATTTTTCTTCTTATACAAATCCCTTTTTTCCCTATAACTAAACAAAATGTCCCTTCGCTTTGCCGTACGTTATTGTTTTTAGCAACAGGCAAACAAATACATATTTTGTTAACATTTTGTAAATATTATAGTAAAAACATTTATGACCAACAAGAAAAAAACCAAAACGCACATATGGGCATTTCCAGCGAAAAGTCCACTTTTTGTCACGTAACGCCAGAAGTATTTTAAATTGTTTCTCAAAAAATTTTATATGTATAGTTTACTTTTTTATATTTTGGTGTAAAGCGCAACTAGCTCTACATTTAGTAACAAAAAGGATAACGATTGAACAACATGGTCCGAAAATACAACCTTATTTGCAATCTGGCGTTACATTAAAAAAAGTAGACTTTTAGCTGAAAATTCCCACATTTATCTTAAAACGAGCAAAGATTTTTAAATTTGATAGCTTGAAAAATAAATCTATATAAGTTCTAAGCTTACTAAAAAAGGTTTTGTACAAAACTTCTTGCTCAATTCGCAGTATTTTTCAGTTTTGTAATGCAATCAAAACCCACTTCAGTTTTTTTAACGTCACGCCAGGCAGATTTTTGCTTATATCTGCAAATCCTTAGCGTCGATTACTTTAATGTAGAGCTACTTCATTACTTTGTATATATAAAAACCCTTTTTACAAATTTGACTTCGTCATTTAATTTTTTTAACATTTTGTGCTACAAATACCACGACACGTCAAAATGGAAATGCCCATATACAAATTCAATTTCAAAAATAACACTGTGAACAATTTTAATTTGGGCAGAAACACCAAATCGTATTTTATTTTTCATTTGTTCATCATTTATCTTATTTAAAGAACTTAACATTTTTCAAGGATACATATTTTAAATAATTTTTTTTAATATAAGTTTAATATCTAATAATTAATAATAATTTTAAGCAAACTCGGTAAAAATATAAAGAATATTTCCTTTTAAAAATATATCCTTCCATATCCTGTAAAGTTTTCATTAACAATTTTTTGCAAAAATCGAATTTGCATTTTTTGATTTTTCTAAGTTTAGAAGAAGCGAATTTATTATTCTTGGTACAAAATGAATTCCTATGTAGTAGTTTCATTCATTAAATATTCGCTTTTAAAATTCGCATACGTTTTAGCGAATATGTGTGTGAATGCAAACAGAAAAAAAGGAGAATAGTTCGCAAATGTGAGCCCGAATATTCACCGACCCTTATATATATATGTATGTACGTACATACATTGGTTTGGCACTTGTTGAAAATGGGACTCACAGTATAGGGGTTGTGTTATAAAATACATACAACATTTGTACTTAAATGTTATTGTATATGAAGCATTTTAATTTCTAAAGCAATAAAATACGAATGCATATTTACTTCTTTTAAACAATATATTGAAAATGAGATAATATTTTTAAAATCCCCTACACTTGCCTTAAAATAAAAATCTGTCCATTTTCCTTACGCTTGAAATTTTCTGCAAAAATCCCTACAAAAAGGGAAAATTCCCTACAATTGGCTTCACTGTCTACAAATGGGTTCTGGCATGACTGCTTCTCAGTATGTTAAAGCTTTTATGTTAATTGCTGTTATAAAGAGTGCTCGACTGAAGCTTTTGCCCGAAATACTTTTATGCAGAGCTTTACGTTTTTTGCTAACGGTTGTTGTCTATGATAATTCAAAATGTGTATGAGAAGCTTTTACAACACTGCAATATTTTCGACTAAATACTTTGAATTAAATAAGAAGGTTATTTACTATTTTAGTTTTCTATAAGTGTTACAAAAATAACTATACAAATGGTTTTGAAAATAAAGGGTTTTGACATATTTATCTTAAATTGTCTTATAACACAGTACAACAAATGATTTCGGGACTCAATTCTGATAATTGCCTATGAAAGTTGACCCAAAAAGAAGAACTTATGCATCATAAGTTTGGCCATGGTACCTCAATAAATAATTAAGAAATTAATTTGAAGTTAGTAAGTATCGTAATGGGGCATTTGTCACGTTTTAGGCTCTTTTGTTTGTCATAACTCGAGAATCACTAGTCCGAATTAGCTGCAAAAATTAAGAATTACAATTCCTTTAATCTGTTCATACAACGTTTCGCTACATAAGTAACAGTTTCGCAGTTATAAATAAATGTATGAAGAAAAAAATACTTTTTGCCCAAAAAATTAAAATTTTTATTTTTAATTCATAAAAAATCCAAAACGGTAAAAAAAAGAACTGTTTTCCAAGCACAAGGGAACAAGGTTTGTTTTTGATTTAGAACTGAGTGCTATTTTTAAGATATCTTGGGACGTTGAATCAAAATCTTTTCTACCAGTTCGACTTTTCGAGATATACCGTTTAAGTGGTCTTCCCTCAGAAGTCCGCCATTTATGAACCGATTTCAAAAATATTTTACTTTATTTAGATTTAATTACTTCGTAAATGATGGAGTTTTTTTGATTACGGACTCCATGTCAGTTTCTCTGTACGCACGGCAGGATTTGAAAAATGATAAAAATTTGAAAGAGCGGTAGTGGACTCAAGGTAAGTTTACGTTTATTTTAAAAGTTTTTTTTAGTAATCTACGATAAATTGCGCAAATTTTGCGAGATCTTGCGTTACAAAAAACCAAAAATAAATTTTTCGGGGCACACTTATCTACATACATAAATTAGTAACTTTTAGTAAGTAAGTAAAATTAAAAACAATAGGGATATTAGGTGTTTGGTACGTTTTCGGTTGGAACGGTTTGTTATTGCAATAATTTTGTCATTAACAGTGAGCGGTGTTTTAGGCAATGCAAGATGCAAATTAGGTAACAGCTGATAGTTAGAATAATTGGTCGTAAAAATTTAAAAAACGGTGTTTGATTATTATGTAAAATTGTTTTAAAATGCCACGAAGAAAAGAAAACACTATCGAAACATAAGTAGAACTGTTTGACGAGTCCTGTTCGGTACCAGGGATGCAAACGCAATACACATGAGTATTTTGTTGTTCGATTGCTAACAAAAGCTTCAATATTTTGCATTTGCACTTTTGGAAGATCATTTGCTTCAACCACTTAACTCCTCTAATCTCTAATGTATTCAACAAGTGGCTGTTGTCTAAATTAAAATCAAACATAAAATAATTTTTTTTTTATATTTTATTTATTTGAACTTAGAACGAACAAATTTTTATTTTTTTTAATAATTTTTGTTTTTTAATTTTATGGCAAAATGTTAACAATTTATTTGATTTATATGCAATTCATAAATATAATATTGTATTTATTAAATAAATATTTTGTATTCAAAAAATATTTATGTACATATCGTAAAAAATAATAAGTTTATTTGTTAAATTTTCTTATTATTAAGTTGTTCAACATGTTTATTCTCGTTTTTGTTTATTTAAAATAATTTAATAATTTTTATTTTGTATTTTAATTAATTTCAGTCAAATATTTTATTTTTTTTGTTTTGTTTCATAAATATAACTTTAAAGCAAGCTTTTATTTTTTTTTTAATTTGTGAATAAAAATATTTTTGTTTTTTTTTGGAAAGAAACCTTTTATTTATATTTATGGTTTAAAATAGAGTTGATTTTTGTTTTATAAAAAAGAAATTGTTTTATAAAAAATACATACTGTTTTTAAACTTTTTGTTATATAAGAGAGTCTGTTAAATAGGAATACAATATTTATCGCTTGTTTGCTCGCCGTAATTGTCTCATATGCATAGTCCTTATATATGCCTCACAATTATATTAAATTTAAGATAATTATAATTAAAAAACAGTAGAAAATCATTTCAGCAAAACTAAATTTCTTCGAAATTTAAATTAAATTTCGAATTCACTTTTGATGCGAAATAAATAATATTTATTTATTATGCTGAGGAATAAAGCAAGTTGTTTCTAAGCACTTGAAGTGCATACAAGCAGCTAGTTTTTATAGATACACCTTTTGTTCAATAGCATCAAAATGCATTCTAATTGTAAAATGCATATAAGCGATAAATATTGTATTTAGTCTTGTTACATAGTGTAATTATTCAAGAATTTAACAAATGCTTATTTTAAATATTATTGGTCCAAATATGTTTTTTCTGCGCTTTTGTGTTTTCGATTTGTATATGTTGGGGCGGGATATTAAAATAGTAATAGTAATAAAAATACATATACTTTTCTTAAAAATTTGTAAGGAAATGTAGAAAAGTTATTAACAAATTTTTCAACATAAAATTACGATGTAAATAATCGGCAGATGAATTGTGGAAAGTTGTCAATATGTATATTGATCTTTAGAAAACTTACGAAACTAACACACGTTTTGTTATTTCAGAATAATTTTAAAATTTTTTTTACAAAATTATCAGCCTTCCAACGAATTGGAGTGGAATTAAAATCAAACATGTTTTCAACTATTCTCTGTTTAAAACTTAGAAAACTGTTTCCTTTGTTATGTTCATAAACCTTGTTCTTTTAGGACTAACTTTCTTATGTTCTGTAACTCTCGCGTCGATAAACTTTTCGATTGAAATGTGTGAAATGAAACAAAAATGCCATATATTGAAACAAGCAGCTGTTTTTCTCACTAAACTGTGTCTGCAATTTTATTGGCGAGTTCTAGCTGTCACGTAAGGAAATTACTCGCCAATTTACAGAAAAAGTGTGTCTGTAACATTTTTGTGAGAAAAGTTCCCGCTTTGAACTGTCAAACAAACTCACGAATAAAAATGGGGCGAGAAAAAATGTTAACACTAAAAAACAATTAAAAATGCAAAACACAAAGAATAATAATAATAACATTTAAGTCGCACTATACATTTGGTATAGCCGACGGTTGTATTTTCACCGCCGTCGTTGGAAAACTTTTCACTTTAATAAATTTTAGTCGCCGTTAACGATATGAGTTACTGGCGTTCTCACCGTCTGCAATGTCACATCGTCTTCGAGTTCAATGTTATGACATTTATAACGTAAAGACGTAATCTCTTTTGATAGTTTTCGACATGAGTAACAGACACACTTTTTTCTCGCTTTTCGAGAAACGATGGAATATTTTGTTTCACTTGTTTTCGATGCGGGAAGTTCTCACTATAGTTACAGAACATGGGTACAGAACTACTTTTGAAAATAGGAAAAGCTACTTTTATTATTTAAAAATCGAATTAAACATCTCCATCGAATTTAATTTCACGTGATAATAATTTGCGTTATGATACAGGGAATACAAATCCATGAAAAACTCCATTTTGAAATTTTTGCAGATAGGTTTTTAGGTCTTTACATTGTAAGTCGAATTTTCAAACTAAACGCATTTTATTGTTTAAAAAACTTTAAAAAAAATTATGTATGTTGTACAAACTTAAAGATAAAAATTTTTATTTTTAAAACTAAAAATTCTTTATATGAGAAAAAAAATCTTGAAATCTATTTTGGTCAAAAAAATCTTCAACAATAAGATAAAATCTTCATTCTGGCAACGCTGGATATGCGTTTGACTATTTTTTTAGTAAGCATACGCACAAAAACGGAAATATTGAAGCTGAATTGACGTGTGTAAGAAAAAATAGTTCTAAAGAAAAATTCGCATCAATGATGCTGTTTGCTCTTTTTTTTGTTTCTAGGCGGTACTTCGTATAAGAAGTTTGTGGTAATAACGATGGTATTCGCTTAATGTCCCTTTTGGAAAAAACTTAAGAAAAGGTCTTTCGAATTCTCCAAGACTACCAAAGAGTCGTTAAAGCTTTTAAATCCTACTTTTGTTAAAAAAATTTATTGTTAAATTGCAAAATATCGAGCCCTTTTTTTACAGGAGAAGGTTTTTTTTTTAATATCATTGCTTCAAGTTTAGGCTGTCATTTGAAATTGCTTTTACTCTTATTTCGTAACGGTACTGCCCAGAGATTTGAGATTTCTAGAGATAATGGAAATGAGCATCATCCGTATTCTGTAATTCGCTAAAGCTTAATCTCCATCGCTAAAAATCTATAAAGTTGATTAGCGATTTTTGGCTAAGAATGCAATTCTGTAACGTGCATTGCTTAATTTGCCAAGGCCATAAAAATTTAATTCGCCGCAATTTAAGCTTTTAATGTCATTGCTAAAATTTTTAAATTTTTTATTCGCTAAAATTTATGGTGTTTTCTTTTCTACAAAAAATGCCAGATTTTATTTAAAAAAATGCAATTTGCTTTGCTCTCTAAAAGGGCAGCGTGTTTTATTCTAAAAAAAAACACCCTTAAATGTCATAAGGCAATGCACTTTAAGCCCCGTATAAAAAGAGAGTGTTGATAATGCCCTGTAAAGAGATGGCTTCTGTTTATATATGGGGTTACCAACCATAGTTGGGAAAAAATCGCCTCTTATCAGGACAGTAAACATTTTAAGTTTTAATAGTTATTTTTTCTATTAATTTTTAGTAAAAACAAAAGAAAGCATAACATTGTTAATGGTAGATTGTCAGTGGTATAAAATTTAAATGAATTCGGTATTATTAAATTCAAATCAAAAAACTTGGTGTTAATCAGTCGGCAATCTGCAAAGGTATTTTCTTGTTTACATATTTTATGAGTAACAAACTAAAGAAATTGGAATTTCGTCATTCATTTTGTTCATTTATTTATTTATTTAACATCAATCTATTAACAAATTAAGGTTTATGTATATTTTTTTTATATTTTGACGAACACACTTTTTGATTTATCTACATATTATTTTTATATATTGAAGAACAAACTTTTTGTCAGCTGTTAAAAACAGGGCTACCCAATTTTGTGTTTTGTTCTCGTCGAATAAACAATTGCAGTATTACATGTTCGGCAAGACATTTTGTATATGCACCTTTTAGAATGTGGTATTTTTTTTTTGCAGAAAAGAAAACACCATTAGCTTTAGCTAAGCGATATACAGAATACGGCTGCAGAAATGGTCAATTTTCATCAAAACACAAAAATCTAAAATGTTGTTGGTTACATCATTTTCGCTATGCAGATTAGTATATTCGAAAAATACCTTTTTCCAAAACTTAGTCTGGGATCACACTATGAAAGTTTTCTTTCAGAAAGTCTGAGTTTATTGGTGAGAGGGGAAGAGAACATGCTTTTTTTTCTCCTCTCTCACCGATAAACTCAGACTTTCTGAAAGAAAACTTTCATAGTGTGAACCCAGACTTATGCAAATATTAAAACCAATTTTTTCTAGCATTAACCTTAACCTGCCCTGGTGATAATTTTTTTCAAAAAGAAATTTTTTAAATTGTTTGTAGATAATTATATAGAAACGAAAATAGATTACAAATAAATATAGTTTATTTATCATTGTATATGTATGTCTATCCTTAACATAAAATTTTATTTATATATTCTTATACTAATTATACGAAAACTAAATAATCTTTCAACAAGTTTTAATGAAACAATTTATTGTCTTAAACGAACATTTTGATTAAAAAACAAAACAGCATTTTAATTTTAATTAATTTAACAAAAAAAAAAATAAATCCTACATTTTTATTTTAAAAGGAAGCAAGATACGAGTATAGACTTAAAGAAGATCATCGATTAAAAAGTTATTCAAATTCAGTTTAATTTATTTAAAATATTTCATTAAGTTATCTTTTATTTACTTCTTTAGTTTTCTTTGGTCGGGTTAGTTTCCATTGATTTTTTTTCTTCTGGTAAATAAAAAAAATATTTATCAGCTTTCATATTTTTTTTTTCGGTGAGATAGAGTTTTAAAATAGTTTAGATTTAAAATATTTTATATTGGCATTGTTATTTAAGTGTAGTTATTAAAGTTTTTGAAGTTGTTTTATTTTAAAGATATGTATGATTAAAATTTAAATAGTTTATTAAATAATTTAAGTGATATTTTATGTTAATTTGTTCTTAATATGCAGATTAGTATTGTTTATTTTTCATTTACATATTTGTGTGCGTGTGTGTGTATATTTTTATAAAAGACAATTCATATTGTATTTATTTTAAAATAAGCAGTCAATTGTTATACTCTTGTTTGAATCAATAAATTTTACATTTTTTGACATTAAAAAAAAAATTAATTATTCAGTCGAATTAAATTTAAAGCATATCCTAAAAGAGTAATTTAAATATTATCTAAAACATATAGAAAGTTATAAATTCGTTGAAAATTTTTGTTAAATTAAATTATTCTCCAAGTACTTTTACTTTCAACTTATAGAAAGCTACACACAGAGAAAAACACTCTGGATACATTAGTTTTAACACTTACTTTAAGTACGACTCGTACTAAAAAATTCAAGTACGAGTAACACTAAAACGTACTTAAAACCATCCTAATATATTAAAATAAGTATTAAATTCGTAAACCATTAAAAAAAATTTTAACTTTTCATTGGCATTGGCACTCTGAGAGTAAAATTACAAAGTGAGCGTTTTAATCTTATTAAACTTATCAAAGTTTGTTGTACACACAAGTTGTTAAACAACTATTTGCTTGTGGTGTTACGAACAACAAAAACAACCGAAAAAGACGAAAACACATTATTTTTATGCTTAAAAAGTAAAACTGAGAACTCTTGCTTCTCATTTAGTTTATATTTTCAGTTATAAAGGTACATAAAGTTTTTAAAGTAAAAACCTTTTCGGGAATGATGCTGGGTAAGTAAATCATTCATAATAAAATTCTCCTTCTTTGCGATTGAATTCCGTACTTGAATCAATCTTTGTGTAATTGAATCAAAAAAATCTGCATTTACCGTACTATTTTTAATGCTTCGGAATGATTTGAGAATGTATAGATTGATTTTTCTTTTAAGTGTAGGATGGCTCTGGGAGAAATCTTACGGAAGTATGTGTTGAGGCAGAGCCAGCACACCGGGTCACTGCAACATCACCGGCAATGAGACGGCTGATAAGTTGAGGAGAATGGGCTGGGAAATGATGGCTCCTGACTGTCTGAATGCGGTCAGGCCTCTAATAGGGTTCATTTTTGGAAATATCAAGCAATGGGTTCTGAGTGGGAGCAATCTAGTCTGGTGGGACCGAACGGAATGCCGGGTATCGCGCAAGCTGTTGCCGGTACTTAGGAAGTCCAGCTCGGCGGTGTTGGAGATTTTTTTTAGTATAATTTGTCGGATATATTCGAGTTGTGTGAGGACCGGGAAGAACTAGAGACAGTTGAGCACTTTTTGTGCGACTGTCCTATGGGAATTGGGGTATGCTCAGGTTGCGGTTTTTTTTTTTTTTGTTAAGTATACGTATTTGTAGAATTAACACAGCTTTACAGATTGATCCGGTTAGAATGTTATGTTAAAATATCACTGAACCAATAAACCAATGAAAATGTACGTTAAGCAAACGAAAAATTTTATAATTTGCGTCCAATGAATTTGTTCGTTGTAACAATGAATGACCGTTCTTTAAAATAATGGGCATTTGTGCTAACAAGACTTAATAAATGTTTCGTTACCTCAAGGAACATTTTTTTACTTTAACGTACATTTTATATAAAATACTTAATAAATGCATGTTTATTGTGTCAATGAACAGTACTTAAATGTCAATACCTGGATAATTTTTTTTTCATTATATTGACGATTAAATCGTTGAGTCAACGAAAACTATTTTAATTTGTTGTTCGTTTGCTTAACGTACATATTCGTTGCTTTTTTGGATCATTGTTGTTACATAATGTGCATTGGTTCGACTAGTCAGGTTTATCTGAACAGATTTCACGTCTTTATTGAACCTTCAGTTACGTCCATATGCAATCAATGTCTGTTGTCAATTTTCTTGATATTTTTACCCTGATCTTAAACTCATCAAGCATATTACAAAAACAAGAGGAAACAAATAAGACAGTAAAGTCGGTAAGTCGCGGGGCTATTTGAAACCCTATACCACAGAATATTATGACACATTTTCGGGAGTGTACCCGCCAGCACAAAATAATATTATGAGGTTGAGATTCATATTAAAGTTGCTTTGTGCCAATTATTACTTAGATATCTTCGTCTATATGTGATTTGTTTGCCTTTCAGTGATTTTAGGAAGGGGATGTATATGGGACCTATGGTTATTTTGGACCCACGAGTATCGCAAAAGTAATTGTCGCCAATTTTTATGTCAATATGAAGTTTTTAAAAGGAGGTTAAGTCATTAAAACCTATTTACAGGAGTAGTATTTGCAGTGGAGCTGTGGTTAAAAGTGGATTGTTTTCGAATAAATTTGGTAACATTCTTTTGGCATAAAAGAACTCAAGGTTTTTTTAAAAAAAGATTAAAAGTTAACAATATATTTTCTTGTTATTCTGCTTAATTTGTGAAATAAATACAATATTATTTATCCTTTTTTATTTAGTTGTTTATAATCTATTCTATTTATGATTTATAATGGGTTTTGTATTTATGTAAGTACATATGTATATTTAAGTGGAAATTTTCCACTGATTCTATAAAATTCAAATTTGTTTTATTTCTTTGCTTATTTTAATTATTGCTTTATGCGCGTTTTTATAAAACTATCAAAGCAAATGCTTTAATTAAGTTTGTTAAGTACGTTTTACTAACAAAAAATAAAAGTTTAAATAGATACGATGCACACCATTTCCCTTAACTCTAAATGATTTAACATAAATGATTATTTCAAAGATTTTTTTTGGTGACGTCAATTAAACGAGCACGTTTACGATTTTTATATAGAAATATCATAACAACAAATTACGATTGGCATTACTTAAAAAAAAATTATGTTTGAAACTTTTTAATTTTTAAATAGTCAATAGCACTTTAACCCGGATTATCCGTGATTCGAATAACCAGCAACATAAATTATCCGTGAAAGAAAAAAAAACATTTTTGCAGCGATTAAAATTGTTGTGCATCGATTATCCGTGATCTACTTTATTATCGGGAAGTATGAGCAAATTTTGCTTATTGTTTTTAAGCAATAAAACACAGTGTGAATAACATGAGGAAGGGGAATTTCCTTGTTTGCATTCCACGATTTAAAATCATTCCTACAGATATTTAATGCTTATTTTAACAGAGAAGTCTCGTAACAAGTGAAAACAAAGCTCGTACTCAACTAACTGGAATAATTGATTATCCACAATTTCCCGGTCCCGACCATTACGAACAATCGAGGTTCAACTGTATTTTAATTTATTAAACAGAAATTCGACAAGAATTTGGTTTGCAGAAAACTTTTTGTACGCGAATATAATTCTTAAACGGTTTTTATAAATCATGCCTCAAGATCTCGTGCATTTTTTAATTGTACTTTTTTGACATTAGCGATATTATTCTCTCGCAAAAAAAAAAAACAGCTGACTGAAAATAATGCATCTCATTCAACTAGGTCCCAAGCAATGTGGAAGAATCACTGAAACTCCTCTGTTCTTTTGGGGTTTGACGGTTAGCCAGCTTAGATGCTTTGAGCAACCCCAACCAGCGTTACCGTTGTGAAACTTAAGTAACAATTTGACTCTTTTTCAGCGATCTTGATACCCTTTATGACCATTTTTTTGATATGCCCTTTTGTATCATTTTTAACTATTTCCTGCCATTTTTTTACCCTTTTTGGAAACAGCACCCACATTTTGTTTTTCTCAACACTTCTGAACAGTAGTGCTTCTGCTGAACAAATGTTTTCGAAATAAGCATTGCTTAAAAATAAAGTTTGTAACAGACTCAAAGTAGAAACTTATAATTCCATGCTTTCTTCACATAATTTGTGTAAAGCGGAAATAGAGGAATGGACTTCAAGTGAAAAACAAAGTAGAACGCACATTCCTAAAAAGGAGTTAGCATTCGTAAACGTGTTAACGGTGTAACGGTGTTAGGAATCATTCCTAGGAAGTTCATATGTTCTAGGAAGTTGTTAACTGAGATCTTAGGTAAATTTTTGTAGTTGATTCTTTCCTTGAATTTTGAACGGTTTGCTACCTATGGACCTAAACATGGAGAAAAAGGTAAAAAAAAATCGAATTTTTTATTTTCTTTTTGCGATTTTGATATGGTAGATGAACTTTTTGCTCTTTATGGCAAGAGCTACAACTTTGTGTCAAAGTTAAAATCAAAATTCCGTACGGTTTGCAAGACATGAGTCTGAGAAAACGATCACTTTTTTGCAAAAATGACTCCGAGGCCCTAAATCTTTAAGGGCCCATATCAAAAAGTGCATGACTTTGGGCAAATTTGGGAGGAACGGGTCTTTTTTTTTTGGTCCTTTATGGTTATTTTTTGTCTGGTTATTTTTTTTCGTGTTGCACTATGTAATAGAACTTTAGTTGTGTCCTTTTTGATGATGCATTTTTTGCACATGTTACCGAATTATTTAAAGGTGTGTAACTCTTTTCGAGTTTTGACACTGTTTTCAAATTCTAAACTGACACAAGACTACTTAATATAAACTCCAACAAAGATTTGTTTTATCAAAAGTGTCACAATTCGAATTAAGACTATTAAGCATTCAGCAGTAGGGATTTACGCCTGTATTCATAAAAAAATTTTAAATTTAATAAAGGTTTAAAGAACAAATTTACTATGAAAATTATCCTAAATAAACGTTTGTTAAATTTAATAATCGTTTATGAATACGGGGGTTACTATTTATAATAATATTGGATATTTTCTCAGCTGCATGAGAACTATCGATATCGATAACTATGGTTTGGCAGCTGAGAAACTATGGTGACATATCCATTCAGTTACGCTTGGCAAGTCATCGTGAATCGTTTCACGTTAGAACAACGCATCTAAATTTTTAAAATTTACTTTGAAAAATAAACGTATTCGCGAAGTTTGTAAAAGTTGGTAAAAATATAAGTATGTTTTCACTTCGTTCATTCTTAGTTTCTTCTGGGAAATGGTGTGTAAAATGTTCTTCTTTTTGTATCATAATTTAACCCTCTTAATATGCAATAATATTTATCAACTTTAATCTTATTAATAAAAATAAAAAGCTTTTTGAGTTAAATAAGAAAAAATAATTACATAGTAAAATTATTCAACAAATCATGGTTCAAAAAAATACAATCATTATGTCGTTTTATTTATTTATGTATGTGTTTTGTGTACTTTAAATAATGAAAAAAAAATGTAATTATTAAACTCATTAATTATCTTTAATTAAGATTTTACTAGGATATTTAACCTCATAGAAAAATAACAATATTTGATGTTTTAAATTTATTAAATGTATAAGTTTTATATGTTCGTATAAATATTTATTAATTATTAAGTTTAATTTTTTTATTTTCTCCGTTTATTTTACTTTATTCTTTTCGACTACTATCACAATATGGAAATATGTATATTTATTATTTTTTCTTAAATCATGTTTAGTTTTGTCTTTGTGTTTCGTTAATTTAAGCACAAATTTACATTATAACACACTTTTTACGTGCCACACTGCCGTCACCTTCACTCATTTGCATCGTTTTGGAGCGCATTAAATTCAAATCGGTTCGTATGCTGGGTCTTCGGGCATTCGGTGTGACCACACCGCAGGCATCACTAAAACGCCTTTTGATCGAGAGAGCATTCTTTTTTGAACCACCCGCTGATGAGTGAGGCGGTAATGGTGAGGGTGCCCCGAATACTGTTACCACACGACGATGGTGGTTGGGTGCCATTTCGAGGGGTAAATTTGAGGCGGTGAAGAGGGCGTAAAAGAGATCATCAATATGGAAGTTTTGTTTGGCTGAGCACTCGACGAAGACACAACAATTGTCTTGACCTGCTATATAGCCCATTATTTCGTCTAATTGAACAGTTCTAAAATATATGTATGCATGTTAGGGGTTAATTGAAATAAGCCCTTGAACTCACATACCTTTGATCTTTATCACATTTATTGCCGGCCAATATCATTGGTATTTTTGGTAAAGCTTTCTTCTTGAAACCCGATCCAGGATTAAGGGCTGCCCATTTTGTTTCTAAAATATTTTCCCTTAAGCGTACAACTTCTTCAAAAGATTCTCGAGAATCCATGCTGAACACTAAAATAAATATGTCGCCTGAAATTAAAAAAAGAGTTAAACTTATATGTATTATTATGTATTAATGATTTTTATGTATTTTATTTGTGATCAGAGATGAATCTCTAAGACTCAAGTCCTCATGAATATCTGGAGAGAGAGTTTTGTTTTTTACACTTTCTGTTATATGTTTCGAAAAATTTATGACTTCAAGACGATCGCTATTTTTAAACTATTAAACTATTAGAGTCTTTAATTTTTTGTTACAAATACAGTTTGATTAACAAATACTATAGTCAGGATATAAAAGAAAAATGTATTATAAATCAATTCTTATATACAGCGTTTAAAAAACTGCAGTAAAAAAAAATGTTCCCTTTACTCGATGTCAAACAAATTTAATTATCGAAAAGTTGTACAAAAATTTTCGTTTTTTGTTCGACAATTTTTGGTTTCGACAAGCAGAGTTTTTAAACCCTGCTTTAAATATACTGGAAACGATTCTATCGGTTTTTAATCGTTTCGTTTTTAAAATCGATTTCCATCGCACACCTATTTTTTGTTTAATTTCTTCACATTTCTTAACCTCTTAAAAAGAATATAATAAAAATCCATTTCATATCAAAAATACAGTTGGTACAGTTGGTTTTGGAAGCCTTTTTAATACCAATTTCATGTGTTTCCCTAAAATCACACACGTGCGCCAACAAATGTCCACAATATCAAATCAAGTAAATGCTAAACTATGACAACATTAGCAATTTATGTGTATGTTAAAAATACATATAAATGCAAATCATAGAGAAAAAAGGATAACAAAAATCAGGAAAAATACACAAACTTTGGTTGGAACTGTCAAAGGACATTAAAGGAAAATGGAAGAAAATTAGCATAAACGGAAGCAATAATGGCCGTTCTATATTGACAACCGCACATTTATGTGAACACATTTGTGTACCATTCGCGGCTGTGAGTAAAATTTGATATGAAATACTTTCTCAATTTATTTATTTTTTTTTTGTAAAAAAGGAAGTTATTTGGCCAATGAAAGATTTAAGTCAAGTTATGAATTTAAGTTAAAACGCTGTGTTGTAAAAATGTAAAATTCGGTATAAATTTTGAGTTTTATTAAAAACCTTTAAGTTGAAAACTTTATATTTTTGTAATGAAAAATCCGATTTCTAATGAAAAAATTTTGTTTTAAATCCCGATTTTGCAGGACTGTGGAGTCGTAAAAAAATAGTTCTAACTACTTTTCCGACACCAACCGCTGAAGTTTTTAAGACCGACTCCAACTCTTGAATTGATACTTAATTTATACGAGACTGGTCCTATTGGTGGTGAATGAGGGTATACTAAGTTTGTCATTCCTTGTGATTATTTTTTATTATGCATCTTAGACCCCATAAAATATATATATTCTGGCTCCTTGACTAATTCTAAGTCGATTTATCCATGTCCGTCAGTCCATCTGTTGAAAACTTTCGAAAAACTCAAAAGAAAAGAAAAACTTGGTGTCAAATTAATTGTGGTTATCCTAGGCAATTTTTTTATTAAAATCTAGAAAAATCGGTTAAGTAGGATCAGAGCTATGAATCAAAATGTGGACCACCACTCTAAAAATGATAATTTTGTTACAAAAACTAGCATAAGTAGTGGAATAATGCACGGAATGATATAAGATTTTGCGCAAATTCGTTTTATTCCATTGAAAATCACGCTGTAAAATTTCGTGATCCGGCCATAATTTACCCTAGGCCCCATATAAACCCTACTCCCGGGAAGCTTGTGGAGTAATGCACGGAATGATATAAGATTTTTTCGCAAATTCGTTTTATACGACTGGAAACCATACCGTTTAATTCCGTGAATACCGGTCCATAGGCCCCAAATAAAGCCTACTTTAGGCAATCAGCTTAGTACGCCTCAAACCGTGACAAATATAGTAAAATTTTGTACGTAGCAGTTTTATAAGACTCAAAATCACGCTGCTAAATTTTGTGAAGATCATCCCATAGTATACCTTGGATCCCATTTAAGGCTACTCTAGGAAAACAGCTTAGTACGCTTAAAAACGTAACAAATAACACTGCGGAACAATCATTTTGGGGCCTCCAACTTTATTGCAATTTTTTACTAATTTGATATCGTTGAAGTTTTGAAAAAATAAAAATTTGAAAAAAAAAAATATTTTTTTTTTGTTCTGAACTTTTCAGTTCAGTTTTCTCAGTAATTTGTGAACACAATCAAAAGTTGTGCGCCAATTCCAATGAAATAAAGCTTATTTTATTCGAAATATGTTAAACTAACTGTTTTGGATGAAAATTGCGATTTTTATCAAATATTTAATTTTTTGTTAATTTTTAAAGAACAAAAAAAGTTTGTTTTTTATGCTGTTATTTTTTTCAAAACTGTAACGATATCCCTGAAACTACTGGGCATATTTAAAAACAATGTAAGCACGGCTTAAATATAATATTGTTGTCGAGTTTTGTATTTTTTGTTAAACTTTATATGGTGAACCGTTTTCAAGGTATTCCAATATTTGTAATGAAGTGCCTTAATTTTGGACATAACGATATATCTCGAAAAGTCGAATAGAGAAAAATTGAGATTAGATTTGAAATCTGAGACCTTATATAAGTTAAAATTTGCTTCAAAACTCCAGCCGCAATTCAACCGCATTGTAAAAAAATGTCTTAATTGATAATTCAAAATAAAAACAGAGATTCAGCTCAGCCGAATATAGAACTATAACTTTTTTTAATGAGGTACCGTTTTATATGGTCAAATATTGCAAGAAAATTATGCTGTAAAAATTTCAAATCGATATGTTAAATATTACATCGCCAATTTCGAAGAATTTTTATTTGGAAAATATTAGAACATTTTTAAAAACTGTTTATACCGAAAAATTTATTAAGTCGGGAGTTCTTTGACTCCGACTCCAGTACTAAACCCTCAACTACGACTCAACATCCCTGCGATTTTGTTAAAAAAAATTTGAGTGAAAATTTTATTTAATCAAAAGTATGACTTTTAGTGAACAATTTTATTTTTATATTATAAACCTACTTGTCGAAAAAAAAACTTATATCAATTAGTAATTGATAACCACCCTGTACTAAACGGAACGAAATATTGAATTTACATACGGACATTATTCCCTTACAAATCTTACTTAATAATGAAAAAATGAATATATGAGCAACAAAGCGTTGCTGAAAAAATATGTTTATTTATGTTGTCTTGACAGAAATGACTTAAAAAATATAAAACAAACGAACGAGATAAATTTAATAATATGAGGGTCCAACAAAATACAAAAAGACAAATAAACAAGACTCTGATGTGTAAATAAGACAAGACAACAAGTATCCAAATGGGAAACAAACAAGAACAGATGAAGACGATGATGTTTAATTGTAAAGGAAATATAAAGTTGACCAACAGTATATAAATTTATAAATATAAAAATGATTCAACAAGACCAAAAAAAAGTGGTTTAAATATTAAGATGGTAAAGACAGCAACAAATTAAATAAAACAATAAAGCTGTAAAAAAACGAACTAAAACCATACGAATCGACATGAAGAATTATTTTAGTGATACAAAACCTTACGCTTTTATGATATGTTTTGCGTTTCTTAAATTGTTGTACACAACCAGGGCTGTCAGATATTGCGATATCTCGCCAAACGTGGCGTTTTGAAACGTGTTTGGCGGTGGGATTTTCCATTTGGCGACTGGCGATTTTTTTTTTTTTTTGGCTATTTTGATACAACTGGCGATCTACTTGGCTATTTTAACTATTTATACTATTGCAGCGATTTTTTTTTTTGGCAATTTTTCATTTTTTGATATCATTACTAATAAAAAAATATATAGCAACTTTTTTCTCAGTTTTTGGCGATTTTTGACTGAAATATTATAAAACTTTTTTTGTATGCAAAATTTAATTAAAAAAAAAATAAAATTAAGAAAACTGAACGAATTTGACGTTTGGCGATTTTTGGCAATTTCTGACATCCGGCTTGTCGATAATGGTCAAAAATATCTGACAGCCCTGTTCACAACTCTTGCCACTAAAATTTTAGACTAGTTAATCATCGTCTAGACTTGAAGATGTTGTTGTTGCTGCAATTTTTTTAATTTCTGCTTCAAAATTGCATTAGTGTCCAGATAATGAAATATTAGTTTTGCAATTTTTTTTATTTATTTTATTTTAATACACCTACAACTCTAGCAAACTTCAAGTTAAAAAGTATGAGAATTACAAAACAACACAGAATTGCAGAGTATGTACATGCAACTGAGTACCCCTCCCCAGTCTTCTCATCCCTCTCACCCACAAACTCAAGAATTTCTGCAACAAAAACTGCAAGTCTGGACGATGACTTATGAAAAAAGAGTTAAAGCCCAACCACAAGCTTACACTACTGCCAAAATTATCGAAAAGCCTCTCATATACATTTAAAAAACAAAATAAAAAACTCATTTGATTCCCTTAAGCTGAATATGGTTTGACACATATGTGTAACGTATCCCTCCGTAAAATTTATGTAAGTTGTTCTTAACGGACTTATCCAATGACCAATGAACCAAATATTATAACAAAACGGACCGAATTGTGATAGGTGAACATAAGACATATCACTGTACTGGTTATAAATTCTTTAAAGTATAGTTATTTGTAGAGAAAGAGAAGGCTACCCCAGTGGTTAACCCTGGACAGTATCCCCGACAGGCATTTTTTTTACCGAAATTTATGTATCCATTTAGGTCATTTCCGTGACCTTCTACAAAGTGTCAAAAAGGTGCCAATTAACCCCCACCTAGGATACCGTCATGTTTAAGTGACAAGTCCTCTTCATATAAAATATTAGAACTTGAACCGGTCCCTACTACTTTAGAACTGTCACGTGACAAGTTTGTTGCTAGTTCTCTTTCCCCTAGGGACATGTATTCGCACAGTTGCTTAAGCCACGCTATAGGCATTCTGGTTGGGCCTTTATTCAAAAAGTGTACAAAATATTAAAACATATGCTAAAACAATAGTGGGAGCATACGACAAACTTAGCACAGCACGCCAGACTTGTAAAAAAGAGTTATTCAAAAAATTCCACGTCAGTTTTGAGTTTTTAAGAGAGAGGGAAAAATAAATGGCATTCTCTTTTCCCTTTCCCTCCAAAATGCTCAAGACTTGACGAGTCAAACTTGTCGTGTATAAACCGGCACTTACATAACTTCGTCAAATATTTACTTTCTTTTGAAAGAATAAACACGTCAAATTGTGAAAACTAGCGAGATACGTAACGGCTTAATACATAAATAAAAATAAAACTTTTATTCATGAATTTAGGATAACTTTTAAACTTACTTACCCATTTAAAAAAAAAAGATCTTTTCTTTTGACATTTACTTTTCCTTTACTCTGTTGTCACAACAATAACGGACCAAATATATAGAATATAAATTGGGCTACATTCAAAGATTTTGCCATCGTTATTGCGATTTCCTTTCCGCTTGTTTCATTCTATTAATGCCAAGAAACAAAACGTGAAGTTTACTTTTAGGCGTAAATTACAAACATTATGGGTTTGCGGCTAAATATGTTTGTAATAAAGACAAAATCAAAATTGCAAATTGGCAAAATATATGTACGCATATTTACACAAACTGGTACTACTGGTACAAATAAAATTTAAGTATCCGTAAGTAAAAAGCAAATTTAACAGATGGACGAAACGTTAAAATGATGACACACATGTTGGAGTTTATATACACATTGGTATTTCAATTCTTATGTATGTATACATATGCATACTTACATATGTATGTATATAACAAGATTTAGTTGGTAAATAAAATTACGATTTATTGATATTATTAGGTATTTTATTTTATTGAGGGCAAATAAATTATTCGTATAACCTCAACCACTACGCATGTTGAATGAGGGTGTTATAAAACTGTCATTTTGTCTGTAACACCAAGAAACATCATATAAAATACCATAAAGTATATCGATTCTGCGTTCCTAAGTTATTCTAGATTTGTTAAAAAAAAAAACTCGTTTTCTACCGAAAGACTAAATAGAAAAGAATGCTTTCAGTGTCAAATGGTTTTTATTAGGTCTGTTCCTAAAATCACTTTAATTCAAATCAAGCGATTTAAAATCACATGTGTCTTTTTAAATCACGCGTGCGATATTGTGGGGTCCCGTTTTTGTGTTTTCATGTAATTTTCAATTGCCGAAAGAATCCCTGTGTGAATTTCAGAACACCACAAAATTACGCGTGTGATTTTCAGAGCAAGCGATTTGACATCACACGATTTTCAGAACAGGATTGTTAATGTGGAACAACCTCCCTAAGAAGTTTATGGCCCCTATTACGGTTTACAATTTCTTATTTTTTGTAATATGGTTTACAACTTTGCTATATTGCTGAACACAAAAACATAACAAAAATTACAAGTGATCACAACCAGTTGTCTTAATTACAACTCAACTGAGTTGAGTTGTAAACCGTAATAGGGGCATATATATTTTAGATTACACTACGTGACAGTTTTTTTAACAAATGTATCTGACATCAAGTAGAACAGTTTTCGAGATTTTCCAAAATAAACGTTATTTCTGTTTTTTAAGAAATGATGTCACTTAAATATTAGACAGATTATGTTTTAAAATGAAAGATAATAAAATTACTAAAATAGCCATGGGTGGCTTCTAAAAATTGGTCAAGAAATGACAGAGTTACAATGGACAAAACTTCAAACTTAATACCAAATTTTATGAATTTTTGCTATTTTAACCCTGCAGGAAATGATACTAGGGAATCTGTACTGATTCACTACTGACACAGTCGCCAGTTCTAGCGACTAATTATACCTCAGACAATGTTATTTACTATAGACATTTAACATGTGCCATTGAAAATCTACTACTGACGTTGGTACTATTGACTGGGTAGTTCTTTTGAGACCATATGTAGATTTTGGAACCAGAGAATCACTAGTACATTTTAGTAAAACTAGTCCACCATTTTGGTACGAATACGAATTCATAACAATCTTTTTTTTATTATTTCTTCAACTTTTAAAGGAATTATACTTCTCCGTTGTTATTGATGAACAAATTTTCGTTTTAAAGCCAAATATAGTGGCAAACTGAGTGTAGTGTAGAACACTTCGTTGACAATGTCACCGAAATAGTCGACAAAACTGATGACTTGGAGACACTTGCACCCAGGTTTCCTTCAGGGAAGGTTTCAGGTTATTTTTTTTACACACACAAATTTTTTGTTTGATTTCTTATAAAATTTTATAAAAACTCCTAAAAATTTCTGTGAAGAAAAATCTTCTAGAGTTATTAAAATTGGCTATTATTTTCGCCGTAGGGTACTTACAATTTGCTTTTGTCTAACAATTTATAGTAAGATAATTTTTTTTTGTCTACGGGGACACAAAATAATATAATGAGGTGATAATTTAGTTAAATATGCACACTTAAAGGCGGCTGTGGTATAAACTGCTCTAATTTGCTTGATGTATTTTGATAAAATAGCAAAAATGTGCCAAATAATTTTATTATTAAATTCATAAAAATTTATGTATGTATGTATTTATGTATATGTTGCACCGTTTCATATAAATAAATGTAAATGCCTAATGATCTATAATTATGTGTGCATATATCGTCGCAAGAATTAAAGAACGCTGTAACTGACAAAAAATCGAAAGTACGTTTTTTGCATCATTTTTATCAGAATAAAATAATGCGTCGATTGGTCCCAGTCCCATATTTGTATGATGAAAAAATTCACTTTTTTGTTTCCATAAAAAAATAATTCTAGTATCAGCATTTTATAGGTGCGTGGAAGAAAAACCGTTTGCTTTAAGCCGCAGAATCACCGTGAACAATTGACTTGAGAGGAAATGTTTACAGCCAATCAGGCCTGCCATATTTGCCGATTTATCGGCATTTTGCCGATTTTTTGCCTCTAAATTATCAAAGTGCCGATTTGCCGATTTTTGCTCAAAAAATGCCGATTTTTTGGTATATTTTTAAAATTTGATTTGAAAAATGTTCAACTATGAAGTATGAAAGAACTAAATCCAAATAAAAGAAAAAAAGCCATCGGTTAAAATATATTTTTCAATCAGTAAAAGTTTGAAAATGAATAGACGCTTACAAAGCAGTAAGGGTAAGCTAAATTTATATTCACTATCAATAAAAATAGTTTGAATAAAAAATTATTCTTAAAGATTATACGATATTGAGGATGATGCAGCTATATCCGATAGCCAATCTAATATAAGGGAATGAAGCTTTTTGGCAAAAATTTAGATTTAAAATTTTAGTGGCGCATTTCCAAAAAATTATTTTTCTTCCAATCTTTCGAAAATTATGGAAGAATTTGAAGTCAAGTCAACCTTTATAGAACAAAATTTCGGTGCTCCCTGAAAATTTAAAATTTGCAAGGAAATTTAATTTTTCGAGTTAAATAATTCGAATTGTTTTGAAACTGATTCTGAAAGTCGTGTTCGAATACTTTTTCGTTTCGAAAGCAATTTTAGTTCTAATTAATTCAGTCAAACTCAAATAAATGCTCATTCATTCAGAATCGACTGAAAGAATTAGAAATAAAAAAGCTTTCGAAACGAAAAAGTATTCGATCACCACTGCCGGAATTAGCAAGTATGATTTATGCCCGTAATTTCTACAAAAATAAAGCTGGTCGTGTTCGTACCTATCAGTTACCTATTTCAACCAACGTCTGGCCAACGTGTTTTAACCTTCAGTTTTCTTTTAAAATATGGCAGATTTAAACCATAGATTTCTATACAAAGCTCAAATGTTGAACTCAAATATTCGTCTATAAAAAAAAATTACCCTAAAATACAAAATATATATATTTGTTTTTAATTAACTACAAATTATTTATAAAACATTGTTTTTGTCATTGATTATTCTGTTCCAAACATTAGTTAATGCTGAATTTTTCTGTTTTGTTATTAAAAATACGTTTTATTGTATTTAAAAGAGGTATTTTAAATATGCCTATTTTTTGCCGTTTTTTTTAAATTAAAGTGCCGATAATGCCGATTTTTTTTTGAAAATATGCCGATTTCTAATCGAAATCTTCTGGCACCCCTGCAGCCAATATATAAAGCGAGAAAAAATAAAGATACGTTTTTAAAATAATATTCCTAAGTTGTATAGTTTTTTTTCTACTTTCATACAGGTTTTTTGGCTTTGGTGAACATTTAATGTTTTGCCAGTTACAGCATTCTTTAATTCTTGCGACGAAATGTATGAATGTCATAATATTTTTTACGCTTTTATTTTACACTTAAACTTAAGTATAGCATTAACATAAGTATACTCACAATATTAATACAGTAACGGACTGTAGTTTATTTACGAAATATTCCGTTCAGTCATTTTTAAATAAATAAACATTTAAAATTCCAAGCAAATTTATTTTTAACTGATTCTAACAGTTATTCAAAAAACTAAGTGCATATTAATACGGATTTTCAGTTGCAGTTAATATTGTCCGTTGATTGAGTTAAATTCTTCTTTATGTTAAAGTAAATAAAAATGTAATTTAAAGCAACGAGAAGTTCATTTAATTTTTACTGTCAAAAATTCAACCGCGAATTCCGTAAAAACAAATCAATATTAAGTTATCTTTTATAAGTTAATTGTCAAAAAATTAACTACATATTCCGCAAAAACAAATAAATATGCTGTTATTTTATAAAATTTTACTGTCAAAAATTCAACACCATATTCAGTAAAAACAATTAAATATTCAGTTATTTTATATAATTTTTACTTATTTATAAAAAATTAATTGCTTGTTTTGTGTAAGAAATACCCATTTTCTATTTGTTAAAATAATTTAGTTAAATACATCAAATTTTAAAAGTAAAATAATTGCGAAGCCATATCGGTCATGCTGCTGGTGTCTTATACTTGAGAGTTCTTCTGTAAACAACGTGGTCAATACAACAAAAGTAAAACAAACATCTGTAACTGGGTAAGTAAATAAAAATATTCTCCCTCTCTCGCTTATAAGAAAAACAAGCGGACAGGTGTCTGTCTGGTATTTTTTAGAAATTCGGCTTTTTTGTGGGGTAAACGAAAATTTTATAAAATAACTGAATATTTAATTGTTTTTACTGAATATGGGGTCAATTTGACAGTAAAATTTTAATAAATAACTGAATATTTAATCGTTTTTACTGAACATGGTGTTGAATTTTTGACAGTAAAATTTTATAAAACAACTGAATATTTATTTGATTTTACGGAATATGGTGTTGAATTTTTGACAGTAAAAATTAAATGAACTTTTTGTTAAAAATAAATGAAAAATAGGTAGACCGGTTTTTAATTGAACTTTCATTTATTTTATATTACAATTTCAGTTAATTTTACGTACAGAATATTGTGAGTGTATGTGTGTTAGGTGCGTTTAAAATAGTCGCTATTAAATAACCTTTCGTTATTATAGAACACTAATAAAAACAAGTAAGAAAGTAAAGTCGGTCAAGCCCGACCATATTATACCCTACACCACGGTATAGAAGAACAACATTTTGCAAGTGTAACTATTTGTGTTCTAGTGTTAAAAATGCATAGCTAATGGTGCTATATGAATAAGGATCTATGTATCTATGTTTTAAATTTCATTTATATCTTTTAAATAGTTTCGGAGAGACAGATATTGCCCCCTACATTCCATCGTTGTCCTATTTTTGATAAACTGCATAGCTTATGTGTCTATATGAACATGGATTTATCTATGTTTTAAATTTCATTAAAATAGGTTTGATAGTTACTGAGAGGCAGAAATTGCCCCTATCTTCCTTCATGGTCCTACGATTTTCAACAGGCGTATTTTCTGTACCAATTACAACTTATGTGCAAAATTTGATCAACGTATCTCCAAAATTGCGATCTGTACTTTGCGCACAAGAGTCCATGGACAGCTACCCAGCCAGCCAGCTGGACGAACATCATTAGTGATTCTGAGTCGATCGGTATTCTTTAAGGTGTATTTACGACTCATTGTTTAAGGAAGTCTTATTTCACAGACAAATTTAGGGGATACACAAGGTGTGCTATCAAGCCATATTGTCATAATATCCTGATATTTTACTATTGTTTCAATAAAATACCGTCCTAAAATAATAAGACTTTTTATGTTGTGTTTATTGTCTTGTCATAACTAATCAGTAGAAATCTAAATGATAAGGGTTGCTCACAGCACTCATATTTATTTTTGTTATTATTTTAAGACAAGTCATATGACCACCTTGTGAATCCCCCAATTATCTTTGGTAAACTAATAAAATTTTAATTAATTTCATGTTCATGTTTGCTTTAATAAATAATTAAAAGTAGAAATTTGTCAGCCGACTACAAAGTTTGGTGGTATGATTTCCAGTCTAATAAAACAAAATTAGATCAAATATCACTACCAAAGCATTATTTATTACAATTAAGTCGTAGTAATTTGTTTTTCAAAAGTGGGCTTTATAAGAGGCCTATGGCTACTTAAAGACCGATCTTTACAAAATTTGGTATTGTGATTTCCAGTCTTATGAAACTAAATTTGGGTCTTATAAATTACGCCACAAACACATCACAATAAAAGTTAAAATTAAATTTGAAAACACTTTGTAGTTAGTATTGCTTTATCGATTAACGCTCGGAAGTTAAAAAGCAATAACACTGTTTTTTTTTGTTTCTGTAAAATCCAATTTGGAAAAAAAAATTTTGCGTTCTTTTCTTATTACAATGAATTTTGTTTTTGGAAAATGTGTAAAATCTTCTTTTAATCGCTTAGACGTAAAGATGGAGTGACAGCCGGTAACCATCATCCTCCACAAGTTTTTTAAATGCTTGCCGGGTCTCTACTATACACTTTTTACATGTGACCAAAAATTTCAAGCACATTTACACGTCTGACCACTTACCCGTTAGAAACGATAAACGTCGCATTGCTGGAAAGGGATGATGACCAGATGTGTCTAGAATATCTAATTGATAGACCTCATTTCGTATACGATACAGTTTACGATGAAAATCTTCAATTGTTGGCGTGTAGGCTTCATCAAACCGATTACCCAAAAAACGTGCGATTATTGATGATTTGCCGACATGGGAAGAGCTGGAAAAAAAAACAAAATAGTTCAGTTAACTTTAATTGAATAATAAAGAAGATGTAGTAGAATTTGAGTTCATAATAAAAACCCAAGAATTAATATAATTTATAGTGCTACTTTACACATATTACGTAGTTGGGAAACCAGTTGGGGATCGAATTATTAAACTACACGTTCTTCGTTACTCAGGAAGAATTTTGTGACGTCGCACACAGGGACAAATAAACGAATTACGACGACAAAAATTGAATTTTTTATTTTGTTATATGTAACCAATATTGCACTTAATATGTTCTCTATACCAGTACGCAATCAACCTATACATATTTATTTGCGTGAAAAGTATTATTATCTGTTACACGCACTTATACCTGCCAGTACCATCTATAGCTATTTATATTTATACTCGACAATTTTTTGTATATTTACAGTTAAAAGTTGTTTAAAAATATTTTTAAGCATCAATTTGCAGTTATTATTAAAATAACAATTATATGTAGTGTAGGCATAGTGTACTGTTTTTATTATGAAATATATTGAAACAATTACTTTAGCTAGAGCTACAAAAACAGTTCCACGACTTTTCCTTATAAGTTAAAGAAAACAACTGCTAGCATGAGTAAAAAAGTCAAGTGGAGGTCCACCTCTTTCAAGAAATATAACCTATTTTTCTTCGGTAGTACACCTAATTCTGAAAATCCCACTTGCAAATTACATTTTTTTCTAAATCGCTAAAAAAAAAGTAAAGCAATATTTAATGAAACTGTACTTAATATGCTAATTATGAACAGGAGTTTGATGACGTCCAAGACTATGAAGATGTTAATATAGAATTAAATAAAAATTTATATTATGCTCCGTATGTCATCTTGAAAAAATTGAAAAAATTAATTATAATTCTTATTATTTTAATGCCTGTAATTTCTACAATTAGATATCTAAATGTGTATAGATAACTATGGTTTTCATAATTTTAAAACGTTTTTCGAACCAACGGGTTAAAGTGTAATGCATTTTACATTATTCATCTTCGTTAATTAATTCACGAAGGCAAAATTAACGTTGAAATTAACAAAATAGTGTTACCGCATAGGTAAAGATCAATTATCAAAGAAACAAGATTGCGCAGGTCCGTTATTTTTGTGTGTGACGAAACAATTGACTTTGTGTATGTGCATTTGTGTGTGTCTTACATTTTTTACAGCAAACACTCATATTAAGTCTATGATGACGTAGATGCGCAGTAGATTTTTTTTTGTACGGCTGAGTGCACAATCTTGTTTTTTTGATTCATCGGTAAAGATAACTGTTAGGTACGAACACGACTATATATCTGTTTGTAGATATTACTGGCGTAAGTAGTATTATTACCAGTGGAACAAATTAATATATAAACTTTTAAAATATACTAGTGTTTTCCTAATGGTCGAAATTCGGCTATAAATTTTTCTTTAATATGAAGAATATATAGTATATCTAAATATATTAATTTTTTCCGTCTTAGTGGATCGATTTGGCGACGGAACAACATCCGGTTCATATGTTGTGTGCCACGTGAGTGGTTGACAAACAAATAAAGATATCGTTCTTAACTGGTTTGCCTGTGCCGATTTTTATAGTCGAAATATTCGAAACCGGTTTTTTGAAATTTTCGAATAATCGACCACCCTATTTTTTTATTATTTGATGACCCTGCAAACAAATGGAAGATATCCCCTAAGGCAATACCTTCGCAATATCCCAAAATTGTCTTCTAAATGAAAATAATCAAAGTAATTTTTTATTTTCTAGACAGAAAAAAATTATAACATATTTGTACGTCATAAATGAAAAAATAAAATTTATTAAATCTAAAAAATTCTGCAGAAGGTAAATATATAAATAAAATAAATCTGTTAAATATTAATCTTTTTCTTTTTAACTTAGTCAAGATATTACGTAACACTCATAATGGATGCAATTTTAACCATTATGTGTGTGGACAGGTACCCAGGTACCTATTCACCCTATTAAGGGTGCAAAAAGTTGCTGATATTACATTTTTTTTTTTTTGGTGTAGGATTTTAAGAAATATATGAAAAGGGGAAAACCAGAGTAAAATTCTAATATTATATCATTAACCATCGATTTTTTGTACAATACAAGACAAAAAATTAGATTTCTCATACAATTTGCATGAAGATACCCAGGTACCTATTCACCCTATAGAAGGTGTTTTTTTTCCACACACATAAGGGTTAAAGGAGTTGGGTGATATGGTGGAAAGTACATAATTATTTCAGTTTACTTAATTTAATTATAAAATATTTTTTTGTAAGTGTAATTTATATTTATGTATGTAATTAAAAATTTAATTTTAAATAAAAAGCTGTTTTTATTTTTACATAAATGAATATTTTTAAAATGCAAACTCTACTTTTTATCATCCCAATGATATTTTGGCGATATCTTTATATTTTCTCATTAGTGGTTATATGGCAATATTGCTAGCTTATCATCTAGAAGAATCGCTTTCGTATTGCTTTGGAGTATTGCTATCGAGACACGTTTCTTCCCGAAGGAAGTATCTTCCGCAATACGAAATCGGTTATTGCCGCAATAATATTATTCATCCTGGCAATACGTTTGGCAATACATATGGTGTATTTCTGTGTTTGCTGGGAATTGGAAAAAAAAATTTTTATTTACATGTGTTTTGCATTTGTGTTAGTATCAAATTTGAACGCATATAACTCTGAAAATATTGAACAGATTTTAATCAAATATATATTGTGCACTTCTGCTGGTAAATACCTTTCAAATGGTGTACTTTTTATTCTAGTCGCTGGGCAAACGGAGTTGGAAAGTGTTCTTAACTGTTTTGCCTTAGCCGATTTATATATAGATTATTAATTCCGCTTTTTATAAGTATTCTTTAAGTTTTAAGTTTTTAATTAGGCCTAATGTTTTGGAATTTGAATTTTTAATTTTTAAAAACTGACATTAAAAATCCGATAAATTTTTTAAAAATTGTCCGCCATATTGGATACGCCATTTTGAATTTTTAAAAACTAACATCAGATTCGTAATCGGCGACCCCAAAAATCCCGTGTAATAAGTTTTGCGTAAATTCGATCAATTTTTTAAAAATTGTCCGCCATATTGGATCCGCTATTTTTAAAAACTGATATTAGATTCGTAATCAGCGACCCTAAAAACCTTGAGGTACCTGGTTTTATTAAAATTTATTGAATCCATATGAAGTAAATAATTTTGTCGTACTAAATTTCCAATTTGTCCCCGTGTGCGTCGCGACGTTGGTAAAAGAAGTGTAATAATTAAACTAGAAATAAATTATAAAATTAACATGGATAACGTGTTGGATAACGAATAGGATTATCTTGTTTATTTTTTTGAGTATTTATATTTTCAAAGCGAAAATGTTAACTGATAAGATGTTTACAAACAAGTTAGCCGTTTTTAGGAATTCTTTGAAGTGGCCGTTGAAGATGTGTTTGAAGTAAAGACCTGCAGCTAAAATCGTCACTCGTAATCTTTTGTTGATTAGTTTATTACAAGTTGCAAGATAAAATTCCGGCTGCGCTGCTTTATGTGTGACGCCATTTGTCGTTGAAACAACAACAGCACTACAAAAATTGGTAAAAAAAATGTTTTAATACTGGTTCGCTGTAGCAACAACAACCACTGAACAAAAATTGTTACCAAAAAAACAATTGACTTGTCGTTGTACAAGAAGAAGAAACATGTAAATTTGTGGTTGGTTTTAGAGTTGACAAACTATTTTCATGTTAAAAAAAAAATTAATAAAAAGAAGGTTAATTCCCGTATTCGTTTTGTTTAAATTATTTAGTTATATACATCAAATTCTTCAATGAAGAATGATAAGGGAAACTCTATCGGGGCATTCTGCTTGTTTCTTATAATTCTGTAAACAAAGGGGAATTCAACAAAATTGAAACATGATGAAACAGGAAAATAAATAATACAATTTCTCTATCTTTGTTTCCAGGGATTAAGTGCTTAGAATTATTCTAAAATAAATAGTTACACTTTAAAACAACAATGAAGTATGAAAAAAAATATTGAGGGGAATTGTCAAATTAATTTTGCTTTTATTAGTCCTTATACTGTAAAATAAGCAACTAGTTTTAAACTTTTCTAAAAACTAGTTGGCCTCATATGACAACCCAAAGCTAAATACGATAGTTAGATATACATATGAAAAAAATCAAAAGTTCAACTAGATTAAAGTAAATACCAACCAGTATATTTCTAGCTAAATACGGGTGTCTGGTAGCAGATTTATATTTTCAAACTTAAATAAAAATCGTAATAATTAAAACAAAGTTTTATTAAGAGCATTGAACGATATCATGGAAATGCGGATTTTATTTTTTAAAGAGTTTGCCATCCAGATGTCTTCCGTCGAATTGAACACACTATTCAAAACCGAGCCTTGTATTCTGCGCCACACGCTGCAGTAATCTTGGTTCAATTGAACTGATTTTAGGCCAATGACAAAAGAAGAAGTGAAGGAAATTACAGTTTTTCTACTTTCACTGCAGTTTGACCTTTGCTACTTTTTCTCTTTCGAAAAATTTGGTAGAGATAGCATATGGCCAAGTTTAAAATCTACAGCACTACACAATAAAAAACCAAAAAATTGGTATTCTTTCTCTCTTTGAGAATTTTGGTAAAGTATTTAGTTTGCAGCCTCTATTAAAGAAGAGTCCTGTCAAGGAGAAACACGTTCACTTTCTACAGATGTTTGATTTTAAGTCAATAGAGCACAAATATGCCCTAGAGACTTAAAGTTTTTCATTTGAAGCGAATCAGCGTTTTCTTTACTAGTTTCTGCATTAAAAATTTCCTCAAATGAGAATTTTTATTTATGTCGTCATATATTACATAAATAGTATTTACTACATTAGTTGTAGTAGTTGAATTATTAGTTCATATCAAAAATCCTTCAGATAGTTAAGGCGACTTATAATTACAAGATTATTTCGAACAACTTGTTAGGAAGCACTTTGAAGTTTCTTTTGAAGATTACCAACGTATTAATTCCTTTAAGCTACTGCCACGTACAGTAGACTTTTTCATACGCATCACTAAACATATTTTAACCAATTCAAGCGTATTGTTAATTAAATATAAAGACGTTATTACATTTTATTTCTACCTTCACATGCACACAGATTCGAAGAAAGTGTACATGGGCTGTCACACTTGTGGCTGCTACAGAAAAAGTAGGTACATTTGGGTTCATTTAAATTAGAGAGTACAAGATTATGAAAATTAATTAAATCTTCAACATAAAACTAAGTCACAATTAAAGAAACATATACAAGTACACCTAATTCTCTTTTTACACGAATTATTTTTACACGAATTTTCATTTAACACGAGTTAAAAAGTTAACATTTTTCTCTTTTTACACGAATTGTTTTGTTTTAACACGATTTTAAATATTCTACAAATTCTTTTTATAAATTTTTATTTTTTACAATAAATAAAAGTACAGCAAATAAAAGTTGTTTATGTTTATATTAGTTTTCCTTTTTATATTAATGAATTTCTGATATTATTTTCTTTTTTCCAAATCATTATTTTTTTTTTATAATATATGTATGTATTTATATGTATTTAAGATATTAAAATGTGTAAGCACGTTAAATAAATTCTCAAGTAAACTTTAACAAAAATTTTTTATTGTTGTTTATTGTACTTTTACGTTATTTTTTAGGTCTGGAACCAATCTACTATTTTCACCTTTGGCTAGTATCTTTTTTTACACGAATTTTTTTACACGAATTTATTGGGAACGTATCTATCGTGTAAAAAGAGAATTGGGTGTACATGTATGAACGCGTATTTATTTGTTGGTGTTTGTTTAGACTGAAACAAAAAAAAAATAAGCAAGTCTAATGGATGACATTAATTAGAATTTTCGGTTGGAGGGTTGATGTCGTTTAAGGCAGTCAAATTTACCTATATTTATTGTCCTTCGAACCTTCCCAGTGAACATTTTTTGTAGAAATAACCTTAAAAACATGTGTGGCCAAATGTGCATATTTATATTCTTCATTAATGGAAAGTTCTCTGGCAGACATTTCTAATTTTTTTTTTAAACAGCAAGATCCCAGTAAAATTATCGCCTACAAAATAATGTGTTGAGTAATGAGAAAAACACAAAACCAATGAATTTTACAAGGGACGTCCCAAAATGAAAGAATTTTAAAGTTAGTCATTATTTTTTTACTTAAATACATCCAGAAAAAAGTAGTTATAGAATTTGTTATGGAAGTAGTTAAAGAAGAAAACTACTAAAGAATGAGTGAAATAAGCTATTAATTTTGAAAAAGTAAGCAGAGTTGTTACTGGGATATGAAGTGTCTAATCTAAACATTTTCTAAGAAAACAAATTTATTGAAAATATTTAAGATTTGTAATATATTCTTGCATTTTCTGAAATGCTCTTAAGATTATAGACCGATAAATCTGTGCATTTTCGAACCGACAATTTTGTTCGTTTACTCGCAAAAAGATGACAATGCACGCGAAATTATTTGGGACCTCTTTCGATATTATAGTCGGCTTGAATCGCTTAACTTCGCTAATGAAAAGTTCGAACTATTCCTCAAGTTTTGTGATCTGCAGGCCTTCGATTGTTTGTTAGACATTGGATACAAAATCGTGAAAACATTCTGGCAAAAGTGTGTTAAAAATTGTTTACGGGGTATGCATGAGAGTTAAAATTCGTATGTTTGTAAGGATGTTTTTAGGAAAGATAAAGTTCAACGTTTTACGGCATATCCTTCAAGTTGCAGGCCTTTTTGAAGGCCTCTATACTCCTTTCTAAATGATTTGCTTCGTATAATACACTGTCTACAGAAGTTTGCCTTCTAGAATGAATGCATTTAGTTTACAAAGTTAATTTTTTAGTGACCTTCCTTTCTTCCTTCTCTGGGAAGGGAAAGAAGTTTTAGTTTTTTTTTTTGGTCTCCAACATTCTTGAAAACAATTTTATACATTTATTTTTGCGCCTGATCATGTTTTTATAACGGTTTTTAATTTTTTTTATGCCTTTAAAGGCCTCGTTACCCTGATGTTAACGTATACGTTGCTGATGACCTGTTCCGTTTTGCTTACCAAGCATGTATAAATAGGTACACTTTCGTAAACGTAACATTGCGTTGAGGATGAACCTGATAAAATTAAAATTTTTCTTCTTTTTAAAGTATCTGCTGTCAAAGGATTTGATGTTTGATTATGTTTATTGACAAAGCGAATATTCCATCGAGAAACACGGCCCCATTCCACTAACTCGAAATATTTTGAATGATGGCGGCCATACCCGCTTAATGATGAGATATGACAGTGCTTTTTTGATTAGAAGAGCGCTATTGACTTTTGTGGACAAGAACCGTGATTAATAGAAATTTCTTAAGCCATTGGCAGGACGTAAAATTAAGAATTAAATCATATAAGTATGATGTTACATCTTTAATGCTTCGTGCTCCTTTCGACCTAACAGTACCTTTTTAAATTAGAATTGATTAATTTTTGTTATTTCATATTCTTGATATATGAATATTGTGATTATAAAAACTAGAAGAAATTAAAAGTTTATTTTATGAACACACATATTTTTGGGTAAAATTGTTATTTTATGCGAAATGTCCAAAATAAAATAATTCCTTAAGGAAGCGTTAAATCGAATTATAATTAAAGATCGTATTTTCATTTTAAAAATAAATAAATAATTAAAATGGCAAATAACTCCTTAAATAAGCGTTTTTTAGGTAAAATTGTTTTTTGAAGAAAAAAGTATTTGGCTGTTACATCACTAAAATTTTTATCAACAATTAATTTTTCAAAAAACTTTTAAATCGCTTGCTACACCTTTAATAAGTTTTTAAAAGAAAAATTCGCTCATTTATTGATCAATCGCAAAAATGCGAAAATTTAAGAAATGTTAAAATCTTGCATTTATTTTCTCTACTTCAAGCTTATTTTACAGAACAAGATCACGCATAAAAAGAAATGTAAAAATTGTTTTAATAAAGTTCGAGAACAGTTCACTTGAAAAAATATAAAATGTTTTATATCAAGGAATCTTAGAATTGTTTATTATAAATTGTAAAAATATTTTTACTGCGACGAAATATCGGAGAGAAACGTCGACAAAAAAGTCGGAATCGTATAAGAACTCTGTCAAATTTCTGACCCAAAAACGTATAAATAAAATTAAAATTAAAATATATGATAATTGTCATTATTTTCAAAAAAAAAAAAAAAGAATTCTGTCGGAATTCTATTAGACATATCTGTACTTAAATTTCCCCCGATATATCCATTCGAAATCGATCAGAAATCGCCCAGACAGAACGTATGTTCAATGTCTGACAGAAATCTGAACGAAGTCTCTAAGAATAAAGTCAGGCATTTGCGAGAAATATCTAATTCAGACCACGTCGGAGTATTTTGCTGGCTTGGTTTTTACAATAAAAAAGGAGAAGAAAATTATGGATTAAAAGATGATGTATATTGCAAAATGGTAGCAAAATTGCTGTTCTTTCCTTTTAATTGAACTATGTACAAATCTGTCTATGAATGTTAAAATTACATTTTTGGAAGTCATTCTATAAACCTATTTTTGTAGGTATTCAAATCGCACTTCTTTTGTATGTATTCGTAGAGTACTTTTATATTAACCTATTTTACAGTAAACAGTTTTAATGCCTTTGAAAAGTCCTTTTTTAAAAGGCGTTCGTTCTTAACCCTCTAATGCTTAAATCCGCCTCTAGGCGGGGCAGCAAAAAACCGTCATACAATTTTTAATTTTGACAAAATATATCCTTAATAAATAATTCTTGGTGAAATCAAAGCTTATTTTTTCAAAAAGTTTTCATTCGGTGGCAACACTCTTACGAGCTTGACACAAAGTTCATTGTCATCTTGAATTTGAACGGCAACGTTCAATTTTTATTCTTTGTAAAGAAAATTAATATTGTGCATCGAAAAAATAATATTTCAAAGCTTTAGATCGGGCCGAAAAAATTACTGGTGAGTATCTAAACGTTAATTTAAATTTTTTATTAAGTTTTTATTAAAAAAAAAATAATCGCTATTGAATCTGGAGGCGGACTGGGGAATTACACAGAAAAACGTATCTTAAATTATTACGATAATGCCCAACTCCGCCTCAAGGCGGACTTTGCAGTTTAACACCTTACAGGTCAACGAGTACTCAAAAGAAAAAACTGAAGTCAGATTCATGTTTCTCACCCTAAAATTAACTAATTTAATTTTTTCAGGGCAAACAAAAAATGTGGCATTAGAAGGTTAAGGAAGACCTAACAAAAGGCCTTCTTTTGAAAGAAAAAAGGAGTGTGGGAGGGCTTGCTACCAATGACAACTTGTGTTAAAAATGAGTATGGAATGCGGCGAGGAGAGCTTGTGTCTACTAAATAAGACCTTCTATACGGCCCCTTTACTCATTCTTTTTACCGCTGGGATATATTAATGTACATACCTTCTACAGATTTTTTTTCTTTGTTCTTTTAAAGGTGAATTAAAGGAAACACAAGTACCATTTTCTTTACCTTCTGCATTTTTTTGGTTTGTTTGTAGTTGTGATAGAAAAAAAAAACAAGTTCAATGTCGTTTTGACTTTGTATCAATTAATTGGATGTAGAAAAATGTTTATATGTATTTGTAAGTTAAACAAAATCAATTAAATGCTTAACCTTAATTACAGTGTATTTCTATCTTTAAGATAAGTTGTGTAGATAAAGAAAGAAAGTGAACAGACATTAACTGTCTTATGAAAAAATATAAAGTTTACTAAGGCCCGTTTTCTCAACTTACCGATAGCTAAAGGTTTAAGAAAATGATAAAAATAATGCCACATTATTTTTATTGTTATTAGATTATCAAAGTAATTATGATTAATTTTATAATTGCCTTAAATCATTCTTTAGCATCTGCCACGTAGTAAATAAACATATTTTTAAGTAGGAGTATAAATTAAAAAATAAACAAGAAATATTTATTATATAAACTGCCTAAAGTTTTTTTAAACAATGTGCAATTTCCAATTAAAATTAAATTTTCCATTGAAAAACTGAATTTTCAGGAAAACCTCTACCAATGAACACTGCAGTGGAAGCTTTAAGTAGAAAGCATATCGTTAGCTAAAATTCAAAAAGACGTAAGTAATAAAAATATAATTCCGCAGGAGAAGCAAAATATTTTGTAAAATGAAAACCAGGTTTTAAAAAACTGCAGTCGAAACAAGAAACTGTAGAACAAAAAACGAAAATTTGTGTACAACTTTTCGATTTTTTGAGTTGGTTTGACAGCGACTGTTTACATTTAATGAATCCGAAGTAAAAGTTTTTTTTTTGGCTTATACCAAATAAAGAAGTGGAATAAAACTTTGACTGCAGTTTTTTAAACCCTGATGAAAACTATAAATATGTCAGAAGAACATGCATTGTCTTTTTTTTCACCAAAAATACTCACTTGCACACAGAAAGAAAAAAACTAGTTCCACATGTAAGTTTTTTCTATTTACTTAGAACGAGTCGAACTCATAAATTTAGGTGCGAATAACACTTAAAAGTACTTAAACAATCCAAAATGAGAAAACTTTCGAAAAAGAAAATGGTGCATACGCGTGTGTTTGAATAAGATTTATTTTGTAGATACAATTACAACACCAGAAGAAGAACAATTTAGATTATTTTTATGTTAAAAGAGTAAAATAAGATGCAATAATTCCCATATTCTATTTGTTGAAATTATTTAGTTAAATACATCAAATTTTCAAAGTTGAATATCTACAAAATCGATATTGGGCATGCTGCTGATGTCTTTTGTTTGACAATTCTTCTGTAAGCAAAGGGCGGAATACAACAAAACCGAAATAAATATAAATTATTCTCTCTGGTTATGTGCTAAGGTTGGAATTAACCTGAGACTAGGTTATCTCGGATTATTTCAAATACGAATTGAGATAAAAAAAATCTTAGAAATTCTTGAATCAGAATTGGGATTAAAACAACGATCAAGCGCATTTTGAGATTGATTCAGTTTTAGTTTTACTTCAATCAATTTTATTTTCGGATTATTTCAAGTTCGAATTCAGAATTAAATATGGATAAGTTAAGTATTTCGCACTTGAATATCCGTACTTGAATCAAAAATTCTGTACTTGATTTAAGGAAATCCGAGCTTACCGTAATCGCTTTGGCTTGATTTAAGTACTGATGGATTAATTTTTTTCAGTGAAGTTACTTCCCTTTATTTGTTTTTTTAAAAAAAGCGTAATTTTTGATCGCAGAAGTATACAATTTTGTCAAGTCATGTAGTTTAATGGCATTCATAGTCTCAAATCAATCCGAAGCGGTATTAATAGTACGGTGAGTGCGGATTTTCTTAAATCAAGTACAGAAAAACTACGGATTTCAAAGTAGAATCCCGATTTCGTATTGAAATAATCTGAAAATTACATTGATTGACGTAAAACTAAAATGGAATCAATCTCAAAATGCGCTTGATTGAAATATTATAAAGTTGATTTTATTCCGAATTTGTGCTTGGAAAAAACCAAAAAAAGAAAATAAAACAAAAAATCATTATGATTGATTAACTTACTCGTATTACTCCTTACTGAATGATAAAATACCAACATCATGTCCGAAATGGTTTTTACTTTAGAAATCTTATCTACATATTTAACTTAAAATATAAACTAAATGAGAAGCAAGAGTTCAAATTTACTTTTTAACCCTTCGTGGTATACATGAATCTACATCAAAGCATGCGTTAGCCGGAGGGTTAAACACAACGTAATTTAATCTTCTTTTTACCTGATATGTATAAGAATTTTATACTGATTTCAAGAAATTCCGGGATTGATTTTTGAAAGTAATCCCATTTAGGATTGTTTTGAGTACGTTTAAGTGCTATTCGTACTTGAATTTATGAGTACGACTCGAACTTAAAGTAATCATAAAAAACTGGATTTACCCCAAATGTTTTTTTTTCTGTGTACGGATGGATTAATTTGTTTTTTTCAGTGTAGTTACTTCCCTTTGTTTTTTGTTAATAAAAACGCAATTTTTAATCACAGAAGTGTAACATTTTGTCAAGCCATTACTTAAATCCGAAGCGGTTTTAATAGTACGGTGAGCACGAATTTTCTTGAATCAAGTATAGAAAGATTGATTCAAGTACGCATTCATAATCGCGAAATACTTAACTTATCCATATTTTATCTCGTTCTTAAAGTTATTATAAAAAACGGAATTTAGCCCGACGGTTTTTCTTTCTGTGTAGTTGCGTCTCTTTGTTTTTCGTTAATAAAAGCGTAATTTTTGTTTGCAAAATTGTAAAATTTTGTCAAGACAACCAGTTTAATGGCATTCGTAGTCATCAATCAAAAACTAGATATTGAATTTTTGTTAGTTACGCCTTTTTGCATTTTAGCTGACGATATGCTTTTAAGAACCAGTTGTGTCTTCGTTTATATTAATGGCAAATTATTACCACAAAATGTTGCTGAAAGTATCATCATTAAAATTCTTGATTGTAATTGTTATTTTCGAATTAAGTACATAAATTCATAAAGAACTTTCCAACAATTCTATTTACAGATTTGGTTTGTTTAGTAAAAATATTCTTGGAGTTTTTTAATTAAACAACAACAAAATGAACACAAAAAGACTTCAAGAATAATCCGGTAAGAATGTGTAGTCGGGGTTAAAGCGGACATGCAACAGCCTTCACTTAAACATGAAAAGTTTTTTCCGATTTTCATAATACTTTTGATTCATGCTCAGTGAAAAATGAAAACAAAAGTCAAATAGTTTTCATTAGAAAAAAAGGGAAACAAAAAAATGTTCATCGTTTAGCAATTCATGTTTTGTAAAACGGTGTATTTAATTGTTAAAACCTGTGCAACAAAATTCGGGCGATGACCCGCCTCAACACTTGCAACGCGAAATGAAAGTAGACTACTAGTAGAGCAAATCTGCCAAAGATTTGAAAAATTAGCTCGGGTTCCCGAAATATGGGCCCCTTAAATTTTTGAATTTCTTGAAAAGGCGGTTGGGTAAAGTCAACAAAAATATACTAAATGTACTTCTGAGCTAAAAAATAATTTCAGATGTCTTCAGTAAATCGTATGGCGATTCTTTTCTTAGAATTTATTAACCCTCCAACTCTCATTTTAAGGTGTTATTTATTTCCTTTTTCCCAACTCTTACACAAAATTATACCAAAACGGCACTTTTAAGGATTAAAATGTTCTACGAATATTTTCTGCATCAAATTTGACTAGGGGTCCTCTAAGACCCAAAAATCGTGCATGTGTTGAGATTAAGTGTCAATTACATCTAATAGTGTAAAGTTTTAAAAGTATCTTCTATAAATTTCATCTGCAATTACGAGCCAGAGCATTTTTGGTGACATCATCTATTTATGTACATAAGATATGCGTGACTGACTGGATGATCATCGCCCTGAGCATATCACTTAAGCCCGAGACTCGAAAGTTTTCATGTAGACTGCCCTTGGAATGTGTGGAAAAAATGAGAAGGGTTAAGAAGTAAGAGGTTAGAAATAGCTAAAAACGGGTAAAATCGGTAACCTTTGGCCTCGTGACGGTAGACGTAAAATTCAAAAAATATCATTATTGAATTAAAAATTTAATTTAGATGCGCTTGGTAGTTTTTTTAAATTTTGTACAGTTTTGGGACAAAAATGGGTAAAATTAAAATATTGGTACTTTTTGGGAAGCCGAATTTTTTTTCTGCTTCTCGTCAAGAAGCATTCAAACCGATTTTGGTACTTCAACCGTTTTTGAGTTACACGAATATATGTTGTGCAATCTCCTCCATTTTCGAAATAACGGTATGTATTGAAAACAAGAGCTAACTTAAATAAAAACTGTTAGTACCACTGGATTCAGCGTGTCCGAAATAGGTTAGGTGCCCGGCTTGTCTGTTTTTTTTTCAACTTGCACAGTGCTCAACGAATAATTTTATTTTTTAATATTTATGTTTGTTATTCAAAAAACAAACTACCAAAAAATGATGTCGCTTAAAATTGCCATTTGTGCAAATGCGCAAAACTTACGAGACTTGTTTCATGAAGCCCCTTTTTTACTTTTGTGTAATTGTAAATACTAAAAGTTGGCAAGAAACGTCAATACAAAAAAAAAAAAAAAATTTAAATAAAATAAAAGTTATAATTTGTGCCTAAAAAGCAAAATTTGTTTTTAAAAATGCCTAAAGAAAGCCAAAAGACTAAACTACTCAAATTATTAGAAGAACTTGTTGTTTGCGATACGCTAACACTTGAATTTTTTGAAAAACACAACGGTAATCTTAAATTTGTTTTGTGTAATTTTATATACATTAGAGCGACTCAAGTTGTATGTAAGCAAAATTCGTGCTGGATGTACCATCCTAAAAATTAACCTTGGACTTTTTTAAGATACCATTTCAAATATTTCGACTCCAGCTTTGACCACTCGTGAGCTGGACCATTTTGAAAAAGGGTCTATTTTTGCATGTTTTGTTAATTTGAGAATCTGTGTCCTTACCAACATACATATACAAATTGGGTATCTTAAGCCGCGTCCAACTGTATATATAATTTGTCCAAGGACTATCATTCATGTCCTTTTTTAAGGATTTTCTGTAAAAAAAAACGGTTTTTGAATTTTTTGTTCGGGGTTGTTTGTAATAAAAATGCCAAATTAACATATTTTAATCTCTAGTCAATTTAATTAAATACGTGTTTCCGCTTTTTTGGAAATTCGTGCTAGTTCGCGTTTTAACAAAAATGCAATGGGGTGGCTACCCTTCGTTTTAATAGAGCAATATGGGTATCAAATTTTTTCTTTTTCCTAGTACATCATCTTTGTATGTAAATAATTTAGATTTTTGCAAATTAGATGCATTTTACACGGTGCTCTGGAATATATATAAATGCAATTTTGTATTAACTCTAATATGATAGCGGATTTAGTTTCTAGATCATGTATGGATGAAAATAGAACTAAAGAAAGAAAAAAAGAAATGATCCACGACTTTTTGGCGGCACTTTTTTTTTCGCAAAATTCGCTTGTAAAAGAATTATAGCAAAAATGAATTTTTCCGCTAAAGGTGTCTCCCTCCCCCCTCCAAAAGTTCAGGCTGGATCCTGATCCATATATGATTATATCTTTGTGATCATATTACTTTTTTTACTCAGGTTGAAAAAAATAAGAGGGGCGGGAGAGGAGCATACATATAATTCCACAAACTACTAACATAATCTTTACAAGGTATCATAATAATTTAATCTCCAATATCCGTTTTTTTAATTTTGCTGAACACTTTAGGGTCGTCAATGCTTCCCTTGCATTTTACTTTAAGAAATGAAGAAGTTATGGATTTTTGGAAGTGCAATCAATGTCTATAACCAAGTATTTATTTACAACAACCTTAAAACAATTTAGTGTAGTGATTTCTATTTACATAAGACTTGTTTATATCTTATTTCTCATAATAAATTATGTAAGGTGTTTTATTTAAGCTGCATGAGAACTTAAGGCCGAACTATAATTTATTAAACTTTTAAACTTATGAAGAGCACATTATAAAAAAAGTTTAGAAGTTGTAAAAATATAGTTTCCTGATGATCTGGCCTAAGCAACCAGTGAAATGCGTATAGATCTAGCATTCCCTCAACAATATATTTCAGTGTATTTATCAAAAATAAAAATTTGGAATTATGGACGTCAAAAAATCTTATAAATAATTAACTTTGTATTCCCAAAAATAAGTTTGAGAAAAATTTCTATTTAAATTTGTCATTTCCTGTCTTTTACAGTACAACATTGCAAAAATTACATGACCGGATTTAAAGAATTTTGCATAAATTTTAAACTAATTCATGTCAAATAATAAAACTTTTACAATATAATAAGGACCCTATATGCTAATTTCGGTTGAAAAAAAAAAATTAGGACCAAGTTAGAAAAATTTTGAATTAAATTGGTCATTTCAGGTTTTGCAGATGAAAAATTTTTTTTTTCAAATTAATTTTTTTTTAATTTAAAAGATTTTGTTTGTTGTACTTAATTCCCAATTTTTATTCTTGATACAAACACTGAAATTTATTGTTAATAGGACATGCTATTCCTATGCGCATTTCACTGGTTGCTTAGGCCAGATCGTCAGGACATAAATAAAACTGTTAAGCGAATAAGAATTATAAGCAATAGGTTTACTTGTAACAATACCAAAGCTTAAGCAAAAACAACAACACTAAACAGTGAGTTTATCTTTACTTACACTACAATTTGTTGGATATCTTTCAATATTAATTGAAGTTGTAGTAAGGAGGTTAATAAAAAAACAAAATGAAAATAAAAACCACTTGCTTTATTGAAGGGATAATTTAAAGATCAATCGATTTTCTATAAGAATCACTTGTTTAATTCATTTCTGAGTTGAAAAAATAATTAAAAAAAAAAACATTTTTTTGAAACATTTTACCACCCCGTAACTCAACAAATAAACATCATAGAAAAAAAAAAATTCGCAATCTAATTCATATCTACTAGAATATAAAGGAATTCCAACAAAATTTTTTATTGGGTTGTCCGCTTCACAAATAATGCCCCATATGCATAAGCTGACTTAAGCATTTAAAAAAACAAAAATAAAATTTAAAAAATTTTAAAAGAATATTAATTCCGTACGAAAAGTGCGATCTGTTTCGCACCTTGCTTAAGCAAATTCCAGTTTCAGAAAATGAACCAAAAAGTTTTTTTAAGTTCAAAGGTTCACATGTAAGTATTCGCACTATTGCTTAAGTCAACTTAAGCATATTATAATTGGGCCTTTAAACTGATAATACAAGATGAAAATATTGTTGGAATTGTGGAAATATTTTTATTAATACCTGGTGATAATTTCATGGCATTAGTTTTAAAAAAATGATTCGCTTAGTCCACTTTGTGACTACTTGACTACTTTGTGGCTTGAATATTGCCTTCCAAGCTTCAATAATTCCTGGTTTCTCAGCATAAGCCAATTAACAAGACCACTTCTGGAAATAAAGTTGTCATCAAATTGATTTTGCGCGCTGTCTTGTTAAAATCAAATACCGTTGATGTTGGGCTGATTAATTTTTGCAAGCGAAAACTCAGTCAGCATGGTTCGGTAGCGCTCGTCATTCACCGTAACGACACCTCCTTGCTTATTTTAAAAGAGCGTTAAAGTCTTACAACACTCAATTGATGTAATCTTCGCTTTAAAAACATTTTACTAGAAATGAGTTTCGTAAAATTGACGAAGTGTTCGATTAACTTCGTGAACAGATTTATTGTTTTAAAAATAATTTTTCACAATTTGGTAACGTTGTTCTAGCGTTTAATAATTGATGATGACTTGCCAAATCTTAGTGCCTATTCACATTATATGATTTTTGTCGTTGCGATTCTTACCTTATGAACGAGAGGGGAAAGAGAAATTAAAAGTGGTACACAAGCGATCGTAGTCTTCGATTCATTTTCTTCGCTCATTCGTTCTCTCATTTGACGAAAAATGTATTGAAGTTCGGTTGCAAAAGAAAAAGTCGTAATGACAAAAATCGTACAATGTAAACATCAGACCGACTTCAAAGAGGAAATGACAATAATCGCAACGACAAAAATCGTATAATGTGAATTGAGACTTACTGAACAGAAATGTCAACATAGATTGACATTCTCAGCTGTCAAACCATAGCGTTCGATATCAAAACTTCTCATGCAGCTAAAAAAACTTCCGATACATATTTAGTACAAAATCTCAATTCCACACGCAGAGAAAAAACATGTTTAAATATGGCCTTCTCCAACAAAACTATGTTTTAAGAAAATTGTAAACATGTTTTGTTTAATTTAACCATATTATTGTCACCTACAATCATATTATGGATGAATTAGTTCTTCATCAAAAAGCCACAACCATATTATGGTTCCATCTAAACATGATATGGTTAAATATGAAAATAATAATTTTTAAAATTAACAATACTATTTTCCTCTTTTCGAAGAGCAACATGATATGTTTAACCATAATAAGTTCGGAGGCAACCACAATATAGTTGTGGCTTCTTGATGGAGGACTAATATGGATGCCGGTGAAAATTATATGGTTAAATGAAACATAATTTGTTTAAAATTTTCTTTAAAAATAGTTTTGTTGGAAGTGACCATATTTAACATGTTTTTTCCAGGGTGCAAATATTCGTTTAGGGGGTATGTAAAACACTAGACCGGTTTTTATAATTTTACTGCGGGGTATCCCGGCTTAGAGAATGCCCAGCAAAACGAACTTGTTATATAACAAACAGAAATTGGGACTCGATTAAACGAACTTTTTAAATCTTCTATATATTAAAAAACGTTTGTGCCGTGTATGTGCTCCTTAAACCCAAGAACCGTTGGAACGATTGGCACCAAACTTGGACAATCAATTATCCTAGTCGAAAGCCAGGCTAATCTTATATTTAGTCCCGATAGATGGCGCATTTGTCTTAATAGTAAATTTTTTTTTGTGGTACGATTTAGCTGAAATTCACAAAATATATTTATTAAACAAAAATAAGTTTCCTGATAAATTTTTGACCCGGTATATAGCGCTGGGGTCCAGTATTTAATTTTTTATTTTTATTTAGAAAAGCCAAGCAGCGCCGGAACCAAACAGCCAGTTATATATGAAAATAAGTTATATAACCAAGATTACAAGTGATTGATTAATCAAATAAATGTTGGAGGAATTAGGAGTTGTAAAATTCGTAAAATTTGGACCCGGGTAGCACCGGGACCTAGCAACTTGTAGTTCAGAAATTTAAAGAGCTCGGAAATTTTTAAATTGAACTTTCGATTAAAGTGACTTCATTTGATCCTTACAACGCTATCCATATTAAAAAAATTAAGTATAAATGGCATCCTAATAAGCTTCAATAACTCACATTAATTTCTTTCTTTCTAAAATATTTTAATTAAATTATTATTATTTTTACTCACCCCAGTACCACCAAACGATAGCAGTTCTTCGAAGTCGGTAGAGTGTCATCGCAGAGCATTGCCGAACTGACAACATGATTCGCTAAAAAATCATCTGTATCTAAGGCATCCAAATCATCAGACGTATGATGGTCATATTGATAATGCTGTTGCTGTTGTTGCAGATCTGTGTTGTTCATTAAACGTGTAGTCGTATTAACGACACCATTACTACCACTTGGCACATCATCGAGAAATGTAACAACATGTGAACCAGGACCAACTGCATTGACACCAACTGCTGTACTACCCATACCACTACTACTATTGCTGGTAATAGTTGTGTTGGCTATTGATCCTTGTATTGCTGCTGCACTGGCTGGTCCAGCACTTGCTGATGCTGATGCTGTTGTTGTTGATGTGGTATTGTGTATTGCATGTGCTGCTGCTGCATTATTAGCAATTGTTGTTCCCGCTCCAGTTATTTTACCATTTGCTGGCTGCTGTTGTTGTTGTCGTAACATGTTGGCCGTTGTAATTGTGTCCGTTGTTGCGGCTGCAGTTTGTGCTGTGGTTTTCGTATCGCCAAAGAGAACCTCTGCATAGTCATTGTTATTGCTGCGAGCACAAAACCAATTTTTGCAACGAATCATATTGACATCCGGTATACGGGAGTAAAATAAAAAATTTATCTGCTTCGGTTGTTAGTTGCCTTCTATATTTAGTCGTGTTTGTATTTTATGGAAGTTCTCAACATTTAGTTTGAAATACATGTATCAGTTGGGAATACATTTAATCGATTCTATTGTCTTTAGTTTTGCTTTCTTTTTTTTTAAAGTTTCCTATTTGATGTAGGAAACAACTTTTCTACTCTTTGTTTTTCCCCCAACGCTCTGATAAAGAATTAATTTATTGTTTGGTTCCACCTACACACACACACCATTTCACATGGCTATGCATGCTATTTATTAATGGGTGTAAGGATATGTGTTTTTGGGGGAAAGGTGGAGAGCGTATGTGTTCCCTTGAATGAGTATTTATCAAGTAGTGCGTTATACCAAGTGGTTTTAGCGTTGACGTAAATTTTTGCCCATAAGTATTTTGCAATGCTCAGCACTTCTGTTCTCTTCACTTCACTTCAATTCACTTCACTACACTTTTATTTCTATTATCGCTTTGGCTTCTTTGCTTCTGACGTTTTTCAATGTGATGTGCTCTGATGTAGCAATAATTGCCTATTTTGGACCAATACACATGGCCATAACTGGGTTAAATTTTTTTTATTTTATAGCTACAGTGACAACAACAATATCAATAACATTTTTAAAGAAAAATAAATTGAATTTAATTTCATCTTAAATGTGTGATGTACTGGTTTTTGCCGTTGTTTGTGGGAGCTTGATCGGTGGTTTATATTATTGTTTCTTTGTATTGGTGGTAAGTTTTATTCACGCATTTTACTGAAATTAAAGTTAAAAAATAAGCAGTTTTGTAATAAAATAATCGAAAGGTGCAAACATTTTTTAATTGAAGAAAAAAAATGTTTTTAAAATACATCTCCTGAATAAAACAAAATACAAAAAAGTCTTGTTGTCAAAATAAAATCCATTGAAGTGATTTTCAAAAATTTTTAAAACGTTGCAAGGCGAATTCATTACAGGTGGTCTTAAAAGCCCTGCTAATTACTTTTTTTTAGCTTTATAATTGTTGGATGTCAACATTTTGCTTATAATCATTGTTTCTGTTTTTGACATTGTACAATGATTTTACAAAAACAAATTGCTTGTGGGTTTTGCAGGATTGTACTTGTTGTAGTATCGATATTACCTGTAATGAATTCGCCTTAAAACGTTGTTTTGAAAAATTAACTTTTTTAAAATACATACATACATCCATACATTCGTCTTATTTATTTAATTAAAGAATGGGAAATTAAGATTTTAAATTGGCACTAAGTCCTAAAAGAACTACTTAGAGAATAAAAGCTGTAGATATTTGCAAAAATATTAACTTGACAAATAATTAACTCAAGTATAATGTACATATGTTTGTTTGTTTCCGTCAATTCTTTGAAGAAATTCCTAGTATTTAAGTAATCGGGAATTTTTGAAAATGTGTCCTTCCGGACCTAATAAGATTGTCCATTTCAGCCCAGTGAATCAGTATTGCCTTTTTTTTTGTAACCGTAAGGGTGAGTGTCAAATGTCAGTCAAACTTCTTACCCTCTAAATTTTTCGCTTACAAATTTTATATCTGTATTTTTAAAGGAAGTGCTTTCTCAAAAGTTTCTGTCGTCAATAGCCATATTTTTCATAGGGTACCTTTTATAAAGAATTGTTTTGTAAAAAACACTTTTTTACCCTTTAACCCTTTGACGACGAATGGGACACCCATGAATGAAGACTTCATCGATGTTGTTCGATAAAAAAACAAATGCGTTCTTTGGTATTCGTGTAAAATTTAGAGGCCTTAACGCGTGTCAAAGTCAGAAATTCATATATTTTGTTTGCCAATTTTATTTTCTAATATTTTCCAAGATACAAAAAAAATTTAAGAGGACTACTTTAAAAATTTTGAAGTCAGAAAGAACATTGTAAATAACTATTAATAACAGGGATGTTCTGGATATCGGAAACGCAAAACGCAGGAATTTTAAACGCCGTTTTAAAAAAAAGATTTCCCTGATAAAAGAATTTTATGACAAATATTACACAAATATTTCTCTATTAAACAGAATTTTTTAACAAAAATTATAAAAATTAGATTAGAAATGTATTAGAAACGACTTCGAAATTCTTGCGTTTTCGATTTCCAGAACACCCCTGTTACAGGGGTATATTATTAAACATGTCAAGTGACCCAATTTTCAAAAAAATTTTTTTTGCTCAAAAGAAAGCTTATGTCTTTTCCTTTTAGGTAGTTCTGGTCTTTTCGCAAAAATGTAAAATAGTGCTGCATATGCTAAACATTTAAAAACCCTCGTCTTGAGTTAGAAATAATTTTTTTTATACATCAGAAATTCACATCCGAAAAAGCGGCCAAAACTACCTTAAAAGAAAATACATAAGCTTTCTTTTGAGCAAAAAAAAAAAAAAACATTCCGGATAAAAAACTATTAAAAAAGTTTTTTTTTTAATTGGGTCACTTGACATGAAATCCCCCATATATTAAATAATAAACACATACTATTAAAGTTATTAAAATGTTGAAAAACGTGTGAGACTTTAATTCGAAAAAACGAATTTTTTGTGCGACTTTTTGTTTTCAAAACGACTTTTTGTGCGACTTTTTTAAAATCCTCAACGGTAACCCTGTGCACCAGTTGGCAGGTATAACTAAAATGCTGCTTTTTTTAAACATTCTGAAGTAACTTACCATACCAGCTCTTAATAACTATTAGATTTAATAAAAAATGTTGAAGCGAATGCAAGTTTCCGAATCCATTCATTTTGCAACATGTGTAAAGGCGTTATTGTACGATTTTCTTCTTCTATTTTCTTTGTGTGAAAAGTGCCTTTTAAATCCTTTGAAAACAAAAATTGTATATTAAGATTGAAAAACTTGTTTTGGTGATTCTTACTCGAATACGCAACATTTCACGACTCAAGAGTTAACAATATTGGAAAATTTTTACTCTTTCTAATGGCCAATAAATCAGAGCTCTCTTTTTGGTTAAAAATGTGTTTAAACCAACAAATCTATAAATAAGTAAACATATAAACCATCTGTAAACCCAAAGAATTGGGCGTTTTAACTACCAACACAAACCATATAAATTTGACAACATTTATCGTAGTGTTGCCACATGTTCTTTTTTAAGCTACATGGGATACTGGTTTACAGCTGTTGAGTTTAAACTTCATAAAAATTCAAGTTTAGTTCAACTTAACCAGCGTTTTAACTTTCACTTATTTATTAGCCATAAGTGAGAAATAATGAGTCATGATCAAGGCTGCCAGGTTCGTTTTTCCTTGTCCCCTAAAAATAAAATTAAAATCCCCAAAAATTCCCAAATTAAAAAACAAAACTTAAGGAAGTTGATATTTTTTTTGTTGTTTTCTGACCAAATTTATAATTTTTTTAAAAATAATAACAAAAATTAAAATAAGAAATCCCACAAAAAAAACATTCCCCATTTTTTTTTTTTTTTCGAATTACAAAAAAGCTTTATAAAATACATAACTGAAATTTAGCTCATAGAATAAATTCGAAAAAATAAAAAAAAAAAAAAAAATGTTGAATATAATAAAGTAACCTATGAAAGGAAATAATTCCCAGTTTCTATTTGTTAAAAAACATTCCCGCTAAAAAAATACACAAAAAAAGTTTTAAATTTAAAAAAACCTTTTTTTAAAAAAATAAAAACAATGTTTTCAAAAGATTGATCAAATAGCTATCGAAGCTACTTGGGACAAATTTTGCTAACACCAATAGGCAGGCGCGGATCCAGCTCGAGCCTTAGGGGGGGGAAAATTTTTTTTGATACGAAAAAGCAAAAAATTGGTTTTTAAAAGTTTATTAAAATTAATATGTGTATATTTATTAAAAAAAACTCAACAATAAGGTTAAATGAAATATAAGATCAGTTCAATATAAATTATTTTTTTTAAATAAGAAATTTCTTCTGTCATTGTTGATCTGAGCCATGTTTTTATTAGACGACGGGTAGGAAATGACCTCTCTCTCGTAGCATTACTGAGGAGTAGGGCAAGTTGTTTATGGCATATGCCATTTTTGCCATTTCTTCAATTATTTTTTTAAAAAGCAATTTTTGGTCCAGTTTGCCAAAGAATACCTTTTTGCAACATAGAAAAAAAATTTTTAATAAGCTTAGCGATTATGAGACAGAATCTTTTCGAAATGCTAGCTGAATAATGCAAAAATCGGACGTAAAAAGTACTTTCAATGCATCTGCTCAAGCCTCTTGAAGTTACAAGCGATAGAGATTTCTATGAATGAAAGCTTTGGATTAATTGACAGTGCTAAGGAAAATAATACAAGATGTCAGTAAAAAAGATTTTGTTGAAAAACGTTTAAAAACGTTTTAGATCGTAATACGTGTGGTAAATTATTCAAATCTATATGGCTTGGCATTTCAAATTTAAAAAAGTGTTTTAATTGATTTTCTCACAATTTTGTTTTAATTAAAGTGAGACGGATGAATTTATTGACAACCCCTCTCCATCTGAACTTTTAGTGTTCAAATATGCTCCAGTTACATCTTGCGATGTTGAAAGAGTGTTTTTCATTTATAGAACTGTTTTATGTGATAACAGGAGATTATCAGGGGTGTTCTAGAAATCGAAGACGCATAACGCAAGAATTTTAAACGTCGTTCTTTAATAAGATTTCCCTGATAAAAAAAATTTATGACAAATATTATAAAAATATTTCTTTATTAAACAGATTATAACAAAAATTAGATTAAAAGTGTATTAAAAACAACTTCCAAATTCTCGTTTTGCCCCCACTATTTTTTTTTTTTGACAATTTAAAGAAACATACTATTGTACTTACAATAAAAACTTAATAAAATAAATGTTTCTTAAATAACATGTTTATTTTTGCCATTTTTCGTGCCATTTTTTATACTTTTTCGTGCCATTTTGCCAGCCATTTTTACCCATTGAAAACGAAAATTTGAAATATTTTTCTTAGATTTCGGTAGATTTCTGTATCACAGTTTATTAAAGCATCTACAACGTTATCTGATAGATTTTCAGATATTTTCCATGTTTGTTGCAAATGCAACAGTTCAGACTCAAGTTTAGATGTTAGTAGGTGTTTATCTATCTCTTTTATCAAACATAATCAGCTCATCAGCTACTTGTGATTTTAAAAGTTTTGTATCTGTATTTGACTTGATTACACTTTGAGGTAGAAGTTTAGGTATGTGCAATACATTCTAAAATAAATTCAATAAGAGGAATGTACTCGGTAGTAATCTTCAACATTTTGAATGTGATTGGAACCTCGATTTGAACGCAGATAACTTAAACTTTTTCAAAAATCGCTATAAATAGTTCTTCGGCTTTATTTATTTTCTCTTCAAGGCACATGATTTAAGTTTTGATAAGGCTTGATCCTTTTTGAAGATCTTTATCGTGCTTTTGTAAAATGATAATAAGTGGCTGTGATACAATAACTATAATATTCCGTAAATGAATTCAAAAGTACTAAGCGAGTTCCTTTATATGAGGCTTTTGATGAAGTATCCCTACCTTTCCACTCAGATATTCTTTCCAAAGCTTCTACTATATGTGATACACTTGTTGCAAAGTGTAAAATTGAGTCGTGACGGTCCAACCATCTTGTCTCGCATAATGTAGAGTTTGGCTCCCAAATACTTTTCTAAAACTGCGTTTCGCTTGGAATGATTATATTTAAAAAAATTTGTCGTTTCTTAAACAAATGATACAACTTATTGTATTAATGACACTTTGTTGCTTTTTAAAATTGAGTTTTTTGATTTATATGAACAGCAAGGCGTTTGTTTTGCATTTGTCCAGAATTTTATAACAGCTCCATTTTCTGCTGACGTCAGAGGACACCCATCTGTTCCATTTCCTACAAAATTGTTTAGGTCAAAACTAAAATTTGTCAAAACTTTTAGAACTATTGATGATAGTGCCTTCGCATCAATTGACACATCACATTATCAATATCTTTGGAGCCTCTTTAAATGCGTTTACAACAAAGCCAATAAATGCTTTCCTAATAATTTTTTGTTGTATGTTGAAATATCTTTAAGATAAGGAAATCTAGGTTTTCCCCGAAAAATCTGTGTTTTCGTCAAAAATTATCGAATAGAATTTTGATTAATTTTCAAGTCAAACGTTTATTCTTTGGATATAAATAGGTGGCACCTGCTGGGTTTGAATGTATTTGGGATTGATTGAATTTGAATACAGTAAACTAGATGTTTCATTGGAAATATCTAATAAATAACTTTTAGAATTAAGATTTGGATACTAATTGAAAATTTCGTTAGATTCAATAAAATAAAAAAGCTTGCTGGGATTTCCTAAAATGTTGTGCTTATAAAAAAATATTATTATTGGGAATTCTTGTATTATCGAGATAAACCAAACATATTTTTATAATCTAGGGGGGGAAATTTCCTTATTTCCCCCCCCCTGAATCCGCGCCTGCCAATAGGTAATAAGTTACATGGATGAGAAAGAACACTACACATGCTAAAATTTGAAAAACCCCCGACTAGAGTTAGAAATTATTTTTATTTATACATAAGCCACTCACATCCAAAAAAGCGGCCAAAACTACATTAAAAGAAAAGACATAAGCTTTCTTTTGAGCAAAAAAAAAAAAAACATTCTAGCTGAAAGAACAAATTAAAAAATTTTTATTTAAATTTAAAAAAAAAAAGTCGGAAGACATCGATTTCAAAATTGGGTCACTTGACATGAAATACCTCATATGTATATATATTACGTTTCATGTTTTTCTAGCTTTGGTTGTATTTTCGCACAAGTTCATTACTTGGCATCCAACTTTCTATTTCAGTATCAGTTGATAGCATGCATTCATAAATTTTCACTTTTAACTTGTTGATTAATTTATTTTTTTTAATACTTATTTTAAAAAAAATTGTCTGCATTGTCTGTTGTGCGGTAAAGTTTATACATGAGCTGCTTATTTGTCTAAATTAAGTTACAATGCTTAATTAAAAGCATTTATTAAGCTCCTACGGTATGCCAAAAAATGTTAATTATTTGTAATTTCAAAAATGTAATTGTATGATTTATCATTGGATTTACAGTCCAACAACTCATATTCGTTAATAAAAGCCTGTGTCATTTATAACATTTTTAAATAAAGATATGAGATCAATAGCGGTAAAAAGTGAGTTTTAAAACGTTTAAAATATTAATCCTGTTCATCCTAGATCGGCATGGAAATTCAATAAACTCGATACAAAACAAGCAGTGTTGCCAAAACTTGGTAACCAAAAATGGGGTTAAAAATGGCTAAAAACTTTTTTAAATAAAAACACATTAACCCTGCGTTGCTATCGTCTGGGTGGATTTCACCCAAAAGACTTTACTTTAAAGAAAACTATATTATTTTTCATGAAAATCTTTCTTTTAGTGTAATGTAATCTATCTTTGAATAGTTTTTTATGTTAAGAAGTACATTCTTCTACATTCATTTGAGATTAAATTTACATAAAATTTGTTTTAAAAAGAGCTTGGGTGGTTTTCACCCTCGATAGCAATAGCGCTTAATTATTTTTTTTGTTTTTGGGTGTTTTATACCCATCGATAGTAACCATGTACATCTTTGTAGCGATTACATTTTGTGCAAATGCGATTTTTTTTTTCAAAAGTCATAGCCACCTGCTGTGTACTAGTTGTTATCAGTCTACAATCTCAGCATTGGCAAAAAATTACGAAAACCATGATGATATGTTTGATGGATTTAATGAGTAACTAAATTTTGTTGGTACTTAGCTCAATTTTTACTCATAATTCTACTTTGTTGAAAAAAAAAAATTTTTACTTCGTTTAGAAAAATTTTATTAAATAACTTTTATTTCTATATCCTTTTAACTTTCCAAATCAGTAACCCGCGTAGGATTGGCTTACCAATTTTCTTAATTATCACTAGTTTTACATAATCCACTTAATATTTTTTTTTATTTTTTTTAATGATATGTTAATACACAACACACATATAATTTTAAATAAAATAATAGATATACGAAAAAAACTAAATTTGTTCAGTATTTTAGTGCTCATTTTTTTAAAAAATTACATTATTTGTATTTTTGAATGTGACAGTTAAGAAACGCAGGCACTTAAAAGGCATGGGTGGATTACACCCAATGATAGTACCGAAGTAAGTGAAATATACGATAGTAACGGAGGGTTAACATTCAACAACAAACAGAAATAATTCATTTAAAGTTGTTTGCGATGAAATTGTAAGTTAAGTTTGTTTAACGTTAATTAATATTTTTAAAGATATAAAAAAAAATTAAATCATTCATAAATTCGATGTCGTTATTGTTCATCTCATAGGAATCACTCGTGCCTATTTGTTTTAAATAATTTGAGGTAAATCATTTTCACGGCAACATTTACCCAACCTTTTAAATCCAGATCTTCAATAAAAAAAACAAGTAAGAAAGTAAAGTCAGTCAACCCTGATTAAAACCTATGTACCAAATTTTATCAATTAATCTCCAAAATTGCGTCAGACAGCCGGGCAAACACCGTTAATTCGACTCAGAAAGTGATTCTTATTCAATCGGTATACTTAAAGGGGGGTCTAAAACCAATATTTTAAGGTGCTACAAACATCAGCACAAACGTATAGTACTCTCTCCATTATTGTGGTGGGGATATAAATATTATATTGTTTTGGTAAACATATTTACCATATTGATAAAATCGAATTAACGGATGCTTAATGTAACCTTTTTCTAAAATTACTTGAAACGATGTTTACTTGGCTAAATACACTCTCTACTTCAGCATTAGACCATGGAAGTGAGGTCAACTTTATAGTCAATTCTGAAATTTCCAAAAAAGGAAACATCGATGTTTATGTAGACCCATTTTATAAATTTAATATTGAAATACTGTTCCTTTATTTTGAAAGATGTTGATGAACAACGTGTATAGCGATTTTCAACATTTATAAAAGTTGTGATTTAAATTAAAGGCGTTTTAATTGTTACAAATGTTTACTTTTTTAAATTTTTATAATAAAATAAAAATTATTGACCATGTTTATCGTAAGGTTTCGTATATATTACGTAGGATATACTCGACTAATATTTATTTACCATTCAGGATAAAATGTAGAGTTTGGTAGTTGAAATTGTCTGGATATAAAAAAATCACCTTGACAGGAAGAATACGAAATAATAAATAATCGAAAATGATAATAACAGCAAATTTTGAACCACCAGTACCACTGGTTAAACATTGATGTTTGACTGTTGGCTGGTAGGCACCGCAGTGGTGTTAGAACTCAAAGAATTCTATTGAAAGAATGTGGTGATTCTTGAAACATGAAAATTCAACCCAGGTTCGAGTAATTAAAATCCAAGTTCTACAATTCCTTCCTTCAGTAAAAATAATTTGATGGAAATTTTATTTGAAGCACTCAATCCTAACTAAAACTATCAAAATCGATATTTTTAAGGGAAAATATGTGAAGTTATGCAGCGAATTTCTATGAAAAGAACAAAGTATTTTAAAAAGGTCGCAAAAAGTTGGAAAAAGTTTCAAAATTAGACGAGTTTAAAAAAGTCGCACAAAACGTGTCAGAGCGTCAAAAAGGTTGCAAATTGCAACTAAAGTCGCACAACGGTAACGCTGCTGATGCATAGTTAAACTTCTTACGGACTAAATAGTGTTTTCCCCACGTTTTTATTCCTTTGCTTGTGCTTCAGCCAGTAATCACTTAACCAAAAATATTTAAACCGGTCCCGCTAAATTTATAAAACCTTGAAGCTGAAAAAAATTTACTTTCTCTGCCTCATTTCAGTTCTGTTCGCAAAATTTTAATCTTTTCTTCCCTTTTATAGTTAAATCCAAATATATTTCATCCAAAACTATTTGTGTCAAAATAAATAAAGTTGCTTACAAAAAAAAGAGAAAATTCAAATGAACACATAAGAGCATTGAAAATATTAAATATTTTAATCATCCCTCAAGCTCATCTCGTTGTGTAGCATCATCTATCCAGCCTTCTAAAGGCTGTATTTGTGAAAGTGGATGCGGCGGAAACAATTGCTGTAACCATTCTTTCATATGAACTGTATGCATTGCACTATTCAGACAGACAAACTTACTAAACACACTATGGCTTTACAAGTCTTACATTCCCAAAACCCCACACACATTTATCCATTAGACAATTTTTTCATTTCCGTTAACAAAGCTTTTTGAAAAAAACACATCCTGGTTTTCATTCATGAACACAATAAAAGCTGTTAGGCAGTTTTTATTGTACACATACTGACTTATCTTTTCACTAACGACTGCTCTTGTTGTTCGCTGTCTTTTTCTTTCTCACATACAGGCTCAAATTTACTGAAGGAAGTTTATATGTACCCTGCAAGCACTTTCTTTCGAAAAAAAATCTTAATAGTTATTCGCATTAGCAACAATTTACCTGACCCTTTTTCTATTTTTCAGACGAAAATCAGAAATAAATTTTTTTTTTGTTTGTTGACCAAACTGCAGAGTCCGAAGCCGATCTAATTTGGCGCCGCAAATGATTTGGTGAAAAAATTGCTCGTCGCTTACACGAACTAATACGGCTCGGCTCAGCTGTTCAGCGCAGTTCTCTTTGGATTAATTACGAAAGCACAATAAATATAGCAATCATAGTTCTATTTGTTTAACACACTTTTTGTTTACAAAGCAACAACAATATTTTTAAACCATTGTAAAATGTTAGAACATTATGACAATATAACATGATAGCACACCTTGTGAATACACAAATTAATTTATGCATTTCAGTAGTAGTATGGCTTTTGCAGTTAAAAGTAACCCTTTATAGTACAGATTTATCTTATGTCAAGCTTAAAGTTTTTCTTAATATATTAATTAAGGCTACGTATAATAGTGTATACTTTGTATTAATACATGTGGAAAACTCAAGTAATATGAGAAAGTGTAATAAAAGTGTAACAAAAGCATGATCATGTGTGATGGTGTGAACAGAAACTGTATTATTGAATTAGATTTTTTGACAGTCTCAACAAAATTCATGCGATTTCTATCTCACTAAGTAGTGTGGAATACGTAAGACTTGTGTGATAGTTTAAACTAGCCTTTAGCAAAACTTAATTTCACAATAACGCAAGAATTATAAATTTCTTAAAAGAAATCAGAGCTGTGTAGCACTGTTGGGATCTGACAATTCTAAAATTGTACCGTCCCAATGGCAAAATTGTACTAAATTGACATAAATTGTACAAAAATTTCGCTATAAAATAAAAAAGCATACATAGTAATTTATGGTACATTTTTATTCAATGAAAACAAAACAAGTAAAAAAGTATAGTCGGGCAAGCCCTAAAGTTAATACCCTACACCACAGTATATAATAACAAATTTTGCAAGAGTGTGCTCTATTTGGGACCCGTGGGTAATGATCGACCTTAAGTGATTTGATGAAGGGGCTTATATGTCCCTTTGGTTAATTTTTGACCTACCAGCAGGCTTATAGGCATGTATGGGGCCATGTGAAATTATGGACCGACTCTCGCTATTTTCAGCAGGCTTCGTGCTTGTGAATTGAAACCAATGTACACAATTCCATTAAATTACATTCAAAATTGCGACATGTACTTTGCGTACAAGGCTACATGGGCAGACAACCAGCAAGTCTGCCAGCCTGCTAAATCCTGTTAAATCGACTCAGAAAGTGATATTGAGTCGATCAGATAAAAAAGACTAAAAGATGGGTCTAGGACCGATATATTTTAGTGTTATACATATCAGCTCAAAAGCATAATACCCTCTCGACTATTGTGGTGTGAGCATACAAAATAAAGAAGAAGCTAAAATTTCTCTATTTATCTTGTTTTGTTAAAAGCAGGCAAACGCTTAGACGCTTCATTGACAGAGTCACCGAACAATTGACAGAAATGGCGCGACGTTCCGGTTCTACGTACTAGGAGTTCAACGAACACCGACCAAGAATTGTCAACGCAGCAACACCTGTTCTTCAGGTCTCGCTGCTACAACAACAACAGATGTGGAGATTTGGAGACACTTGATGCAAGGCTTCCTACAGGGATATGTGGACAAATACTTATCTATGTATGTTCTTAATATATAAGTATAACATCATAGACGTTAATTAACAATAATGCAATTTTTGCCAGTTCTGGTCAGGCCTGGTGATATGTAATTAGAAGTTTTGTTGTTGAAAAGAAAAGTGAGTTAAACCACTTCAAAGAAATGATAAACCTCGTGGGTATTGGTTTTTTTTTAATTGTACCAAATACGAATGAATTGTACCAGTGTACCAATATAGTTTCGGCTGTACCAAATTTGGTACAATTGTACCACAATTCCCATCAGTGCTGTGTAGTCGCTAAAAAATAATTTTAGCTCCGACACCAACCGCTGAAATTCTCTAAGTCCGACTCCGTCTTCTACTTTAGCATTGAATTTAAATGTATATGAGACTAGTCCTTATTTGACTCTAACTCTTTTTTAATGCAGTACATATCGCCAATTTCGAAATTTTTTTTTTTTAACCAAGAAAATGGTTTTTGCATAAGAAAACTTACTTTTTTAAATTTTTTTTTATCAAAACGTACATTTTTCATACAGGGGTGTTCTGGAAATCGAAAACGCAAGAATTTTAAACGTCGGTTTTTAATAAGATTTTTGTGAGAAGTGAATGCTTTTGACAAATATTTTACTAATATTTTTCTATTAAACAGAATTTCATAACAAAAATTATAAAATTTGATTAAAAGTGTGTTAAAAACAACTTCCAAACTCTTGCGTTTTCGATTACCGGAACAACCCTTATAGTCTTTACAATTTTTTCGTGAAGTTGAATTTTTTACTTCAATAGAAGATGCAAACCAAAACTATAATTTAAATAAATTCCTTTCCTGCTGCTGAGAGTCATTATAATCGATATAAAGGCCATAATGTGAATGAGCTTGCTTCAGCAGCTGTGCGAATCAATCATATGTTTCAAATCATATTGAACTTGGAAAACTAATCAAATCAAATGCGTTTTTATTTTGTTTTGAATGGTTTTTAAAGGATATTTCTAGGCAGTAGCTCATGCTTATTATTGATAGTCCTTAAATCTTAAAATTTGTGGGATTTCATGTCAAGTGACCCAATTTTGAAATCGATGTCTTCCGATTTGGATGAAGGGTACCAATGCTAGTCCCAGGGCTGTGGAGTCGGAGTTGAGGTTTTTGTACCAAAGTCGGAGTCGTAGTACCCACAAAAACTCGCGACTCCGACATTTTGCGGCATAAAAACTTTTTTCATATTTTTTAAAATAAATTTTTTTTTTAAGAGATTCTGCTTTAAAAATTTTTAAGTCACAAAATAAGGACCACTCTACTTTACATATGAGAAGTTGAGTTTCAAAAATTAAGAAATTGAGGGAACAATTGATTTTGACAAGTCTTTTAGCACTTAATGAGAATAAATATATAGATTGTATCGAAGCATTTCCTTTTTGCAAAACTACCTCTTTGCAATTTCTGAAATAAAACTCGCTGGTTCACTGTTTAAACGTTTCTGTGTGAACTGCGACAAGGTGTTGTTGATGAAATAGAGTCGAATTAGAGAATTTAAACACACAAATTTGTAGACAAGTTCGCTTGGACATATTCGTTTTTTATAAATTAAAAAATATTTTTGTAGCGATGTTAATAAATATATATGACTGGAAATCTGCTGTAGCTCCTCTAGCAATGTGAGTGTTAACCCGAAAAATGATCAGAGAATACATTTTTCTACACAATTTGGTGAAAATTGGAGAGAAAATAAAGACTTGCAATTTTATATTTTTGTCTTGGACAATATTTAAATTTGTTATGGGACGAAAAAAACTATGGCGACAATTTACTTGTTTAAAAATTCATATTTTTTTAACTCTGCAGGTGGGAGATAAACTATAACAAGCCACATTTTGAAAACTTTACAGCCTACTGCAAAAACATGTTGAACATCACAAATGCTTTTATTTCTTTTATTGTTCGAATATTTTATATGACTAATATATTTTTTATATCGATGATATCCTTAATAAAATTACATTATATTTGGTAACATACCTACAGTTATTAAATTGGACTGGGTGTACTTTACCTCCCATAATGGTATTTGTACTGTTCAATTCCTTGAGACAAAAATCCCAAAAATAATACAAGGCTTACAACAAATCTATAAGCTTAATTTTCCCTTTGAAATGTGTTATACCTACATATTATTCAAGTAACAACTGAAGGCGCATCTGCATGTTTAAATAAAAATTTTCTACAAATTTAGTGGTAAATCACACTAAAAAGACTTAAGCCCTTTACGTCTACGAAAGTTTGACTTTTTGTTGCTTCCAACTTTTTTTATCTCGAAAACTACATAAGATAAAACTTATGGGAATCCAACCACGATAGGGCAAAATTCTGATTCCAATAGTATAAAAAACATATTTTGAAAAAAATATGAATTGGTGTACTTTTTCCCTCCCCTACAGAAAATTTGTTACATTTTTTTAGCGCTGTTTGCATAATTTTAATAAATTATTTAAACTCTTAAAATATACCAAAAGTCAATGATTAATTTTCCTGGTGGGCTATAGTGTGTTGCAAAACTAGTTCGATCCCATATGGATTGTAACAAAATTCTTTTCTTTTAAAAATTCGTAGCAAAATTCGTTCGTTTCAAAATGAAACCTGTTTTATACCCTTCACCAAAGGTGGAAAAGGGTATATATAAAGTTGTCATTCCGTTTTTGATTTCTACAATATTGATCTTAGTTCCTATAAAGTATATATATTCTGGGTCCTTATACCGAGAGAAGTTGATTTAACGATGTCCGTCTGTCCGTCTTACGCTTGAAATGTGTTTTCCGGAGACTCCAGACATGATAGCGGCTAGGTTTTTTTACATTTATGTCACATATAGTCTACCATAGCTTGCTATTCGAATTCAGCCAGATCGGTCCAAAAGTGGCTGAGATAAGAGCAAAAAACCACGACTACCTCTAAGTTTTTCCAAAAATCCTTTGTTTTTGTTATATTTTTATTACTTTTTTCTGTAAATCTGGAGAACGGCAAGAGCCAAAGTTTCCAAATTAGGTACACATATTTACGTTATCAATACACAGCATCCCCTAAAATGTGGGCGAGATTGGCGAAGTGGGCGTGGTACCTCCCGTACAAAAAATATCAAAAATTGTATAAAAACCTGAATTTATGGACTGTCATATGACCAATGGATACGTCTTATACATCGGAAATCTTCAGTAGAAAATATTTTCTGAAAATTTCGGAAAAATCCGTTCAGATACGAAAAAGTTATGGCAAAAATAAAATTTGTTTTTTTTAAATACCAGTTTTCAGGAACTATAGATCTTTCCGAGTCCAAGTTTTATAACCCAAGCAAATGGTAAATTTCTTCCTAAACACGTCGGTATATAAATCTGTCAAATCGCTTAAAAAATGGCTGAGTTACAATCAAAAAACTAAAATCCCAAAATTACTCTTTTTATACCCTTCACCACAGGTGGAAAAGGTTGTCATTCCGTTTGTAATTTCTACAATATTGATCTAAGACCCTATAAAGTATATATATTCTGAGTCCTTATGACGAGAGAAGTTGATTTAACGATGTGATGTAATTTTTGTATTATGGTTTAAAACTTTGCTTTAATGCGGTGAACAAAAACATCAAAAATAATTTCAACTCAATTGAGTTAAGTTGTGAACCTTAAAACGGGCCATATTTAATTTTAATGATACTTGAAATAACGTTCCTGCATGGTTAAATTGTCTACGGGGTTTGTTAAGGTTAGAAACTGTGAGTCCCTGGTTCGAACCTTGGTTTTTCAAAAGAATTTTTTTTTAATTTGTTTGTACTAAAAACGATTTAAAAAAGTATTTACCAGTTTAAGCTTTTTAAATTTAATTTTGAATGAAGCTTTAAGTATTGTTAATACATAAGTTTATATGTATATGTAAAATTATTTAGTTTTTGTCTAGTGGCTTTGTATTCTGCTCGCACAATGGTGAAGGGTATATAAGATTCGGCACAGCCGAATATATCACTCTTACTTGTTTTTTCTATATTTCAGTTGGTTTAAATTTTTAACTGATGAGTTATTAATCAAGAATGGCATAGCACTTCAGAATCAAAATAAATAGTTCAAATAATTTCGTCCATATAATCGGGCGCTATATGTTTTTTGCATTTTCTCAAAACTCTAATAATCAATATTTTGCTTAAACGCGTTTAAAACCCCAAGTGTGAACATAGTTTTATATGAAAATTGGATTTACACCTGATTTATTGCAGTTGAGGAAGTGTTTAAGTTTTGCAAATTTTCAAATATGTACCCAATCTTTATACCCTGTTCAGATATACCTTTTTTACTGGGTCAATATTCGGTTTATTGACATAATTATCTTTCTGTTCACATATACACAATTTAAATTAATACTACATACAACATTCAACGTAAACAAAAATGTACATGTATAAGCAAAATGTAAACAACTTTTGCCATCTTTATGGATGAAACATCTGACTTTTGCGCAGAGCTAATTGCCAAATGTCAAAACACTTTGTTTATTAAGTTGTGTTTTGCTCACTCAACACACTTGTGACAGGGTCGCATTTTAATTTACTAAATATTTATAACAATTTCGTATTAATTGAGCAATAACTAAATTGCAATTTTATATGGATAATTGAGCTCAATAATTAAATTTTTTTGCGTAAAACTCAATTAAGGTGTATATCTGAACGCGGTATTAATCTCTCCTATGTATCACCTTTATTTTCTGCCTGTTTGCCAATACTTTCTTGGCATTACAATGTGCAGCTTAATTTTCCAACGCCAATTTTTTTCCTGAGTCTTTTCTCTATGCGGCTTTTTTGACAATTTTTTAAGTAGTTTAATATTAAATGATATTTTTTCTCAAAATATCTGATGCCCCAGGAAAAAAATAAAAGTTTTAAATTAAAAAAAAAATATATTAAAAAAAAAATTTTTTAAAACAAAATAATTTTTTTTTTAAATATTGATGAAATAGCTATCTAAGCTGCTTGGGAAAAATTTTACTAACACCAAAAGGTAATGAGTTACATCGATGGGGAAAAACACCCGTATGGCCAAAATGTAAAACTTTGACCCCCTCTTACTCAGAGACTTTTTGACCGACCTTATTGAAAATTTGTGTCTAAACTACTATCCAATAGTAACATTTCATCCAAATTGGAAGACATATATTTCAAAATTTGGTTAATTGATAAGAAATCTCCCATATATATTTAGAAAGTAGCCTTCCCACTGCCAAAATGTTTTCGATGCACACTAAATCTGTTGGTAAAAGTTCAAAAGTAAGTAGGACATTATTTCTTCAAATTTTTGAAACAATTTTAATATCATAACCGACATCAGACGTCTGAACAGTTTGTAATTTCACACGAAATAAAATTAAAACTGAGATTGATCCACAGAAAAAAATAAAACAAATACACTGATATTAGTCTTTGATATGCAAAAATTTCAAATGTGGCCAAAATGTTATATTTAGAAAGTTTGCTTCTCTCGCCAAATAGGTTTTTACTATTTTTGTATTGTAGGCGTTGATACCCAACATCCGTGTTTTATATTTTTTTTTTTAGCTAAACGAATTTTCTATTTTTTAACAAATTGTACTATTTCCGATATAAAACTGGTTGGATGTTAAACATCCTTAACATTGAATGTGGAGACTTATGGTAGTTTAATGCATCTTTCGTTAAGTAAAAAATTTGTTACCTCTTCTAGATTTATGCAGATTTTTAAGAATTTTCCAAAAATTTTAAGGGAGTATGTGCCTACTCTTATATGGATCAACATGTTTAGAACGTTTGTGGTTTTCCGTAAAAAAATCAGAAAGCACTTATTGAAAAACGAAGAAGTACCACAAAAGTCACCTCCTCATTTACTGAGGACCCTGCACGTATACTTTTATATTTCTAAGTTCAATATTATAGAAAACTTCAAAATTACCACATGCAGCATCTAAAAGTAAAAGAAAGAAATTTAAATTCCCGTATGCCCCTTTTTGAGACATTTTTCTCAGCATTGTAGTATAAAAATTTCAATAAAGCCCATAATTAATTACATATGTATGTGTGAATAAATAGAGAAAAAGGTTTTGTAAAAAAAGTTCCAAAAATAACTACGATTTTCATCCCTAAGACGTTTTAATTTTGAAAAAGTACCAATTTCGTATTTGTATTTTATAAATAAGTTACGAGTATAATATAATTTTTATTTAAATGATTATTGGTATAATTGCTGACAAAGAAGTTCCAAAATACAGGCTATACCTGTTAACTCCCCAAAAGAGAAGAATTTCAAAAAATTTTTGTACTCCCAAAAAAACCTTTGAAAACAAATATGCAAGTGGTAAAACTGAATTGGCAACAATGAAATAAAGACCCCTTTTAAACTCGGCAAGTTAGTTGCGCAAGTTACTTTCCGAGTACAACAAACCGCTGACGTCTAGAAGCCAAGACTTGCGCAAATATCTTGCCGAGTGTGAAAGGGTTCAAATTAATTTGTTTTTATTTTAGTTTTTTCTATTTATTTTCCCCATACAACTAGAATTAGAGTTATATGTTGTTGGTATTTTGTTTAATCTTTGATATTATTACTGATAAGACTTTTGAGTGTTTATAATTCCTATTGGCTTAACAGTTTTATTTGAATAATATCTTTAGCTTAGGAAAAGCTTATCCCACCAACAATTAAGTTCAGTTTATCAATATTAAGAATTGGGAATTAAGCACATTCAAACTAAAACATATTAATAATTCCTTGATTTTTACTTAGTTTATTATTGTATAATTCTGCAAAATCTTCTGTAAAACTTCTTAATGTGACGAAGTAGTGGCATTTTGGTATGCATTAAAAAAATACTCTTCCAAATGCTTGGTATGGCAAGAGTATACAGTGGGGTGCAAACAACGTTTTTAATTTTTTGGAGGATAAAATCCACTTGCACCGAATTCGAAACTTTTTAATTTTATTATGCGGTAATGAAATAAAAACACAAGAAATTTAAAATAATAATAATTTTGGGAACTATAAATGGTGCAAACAGACTAATTTAATGGTCACTTACGTATTGAAATTTCTAAAATAACACCAAAAAAAAAAAAATAATATTTTGTGACTCCAAAATTTTTTTTAATGAAACAAATTATGGTTAGTTTAACCATATTTGTAACACCGACAAACAAGAAGCCCCAGTCGCCTTAAGTACGGCTTCAAAAGATCCCAAAAGGGGGTTAACCACTGGTTAAGTTGAACTAAACTTTAACTTTAGTTTAAACTCAACAACTTTAATTCAGTGTCCCCTGTATTATATGTTGTTAAAAAAATAATATGTGGCAGCGCTACAATAAATCTTTATCAAATTTATATGGTCTGTATTGGTAGTTTAAACGCCCAATTTTATAAAAAAATTTTAATTTTAATAAAGGTTTACAAAACAAGTTTTGTATGGAAATTTGCCTTAATAAACGTTTGTTAAATTTAATAATCGTTTATAAATACGGGGGTTAGTGATTTACAGATTTGTTGGTTTAAACATATTTTAAGCCAAAAAGTGAGTTTAACTTGCTCTTATTTTTGGGCCCTTAATGTTACAAATTGTATCTTAATTTAAACTTTGTCATCTTTTTTATGGCCAAATAAAAAACTTACTGATTAATATCAAAATATTTAAAAATTTTCCCACTGTGAAATGTATGATAAATATTTCGAGGCATTTTTAGGAAATTTTCATCAATGATAGAGAGAAAAAAGGTATTGCATTTATACAGACACTCTCATTTTTGTTTGAATTTTAACCGGAATAATTAAATTTTAATTAAAAAAACAAGGGTAAAGAATAAGAGACAAGCTTTTATGTTACCAATTTACCTACTGGCCAAACAATAAAAAAAAAAATATAATGATGATGGTGATGGGTCCGTGATTGTGTGTTGGCAAACACTGTGCTATAGTAGCGATGCTTGTTTATTTTCAAGGCTATTGAAATATGTACCAGTTCATTGTAAAATTTTAATTTATTTTTTTTTGAATTTCTTTAAACCTGCAGAATTTGTAGGTGTTTTAATATTTTAATTATTTTCATACTTCTATCACAACTAAAAACAAAAAAAAAAAACATAAAAAATGGTTACTTTTTTCTGTAATTTTTCAATTAAAATTTTTGTTTTAAAAAGCTTTCCTCAATATGTGAATGTGTGCGGCTCGGCTCCTATTTAAATATTAACAATTTTCAAACACCTTGACGATATTTATGCAAATGGTTTTGCTGTTTGAATGATAATGAAGAGTCTGCTATCTATTTTTTTTTCATTACAACGTAAATGATTATGGTAATTAAATTACCACTGATTAAAATATTAATTAAAAAGCATACGGATGGAACAGGTAGTCATTCAAATTCTGATGTTGGAATTATTACACAAAAAACCAGAATTTTTGAAAAACGACGTTTTCATTATAAAAGCTCTGATTTTAAAAGAAGAATTAATGTATAATCTCTCACTTAAGAGTAATTTCATAAGACGAAAAATTAAGTTAAAAGTACTTTAAACGGCTTATTTTGTAAAAAAAATTTAACAAATATTGAAAAATTATTACATATTTAATTATGAAAATTAAAAATGTCTGTGTTTCACATTTTATTAAAAAAAATGTTTTTAAAGGTAATTTTAAACGTAAATTCTTAAAAAAGGACTATTTCTTAAATCTAATTTTTCCAAAAGAACATAATTTTTTAAAGTTTTTTTTTATTTATTTTACTTTTTTGTAATGACCCCCCTTTTGATACCCTCCACTACCTATAGTGGTGAATAAGGGTATAATAAGTTTGTCATTGCGTTCGAAACTTATTTAAACTTATATGAAGATCTCTTATACTGGGTAAAAAAGTAATTTAAGATCGCATAGTAAAGTCCATATGTCTGTCCATTTGTTGGAAACACGGTCACTTTAAAAAGAATAAACGGGAAAGAAAAATAATTGCGCCAAACAGTTTCTAATTCCCCTAATTAGGTTGGTATTAAAATCCAGCACAATGGGTTCAGAAGGAAGAGATTTACGTGCTCGAATGTGGAACACTCTCTACACAGAAAGAAAAATACTCATCTTTTGAAAATATCCTCCTGATATTTAACAGTACATAGTTAAAAAAAAATTTTGTGTTCCAAACAAAAAAGTTCTAAAATAATAAGACTTTTTACGCTGTGGTAATTGTTTTCTCATAAATACGCAGTAGAAATCTTAATTATAATGGGTGACTCGCAGCAGTAGTATACATTTATTTTCATGTTATTATTTTTAAGACATATGATTTTATGGCATATTTTGTATGAAAATCCAATTTATAAGCTCTTTATTAACCCGTTTTATTTTTTATAAATTATGCCGTAAATAAATACTTATTCGAACACAATTATCTTTGATTCCTAGAACTTTTTTTAATATTCGGGCAAGTTCTGGAAATCGAAATCACGTAAAATTTAAAACGTACATATTTGAAAAATTCTTTGGGTTCAAAATTTATAGAAATACCCAATTCCCTTCAGGACCACTTTTCTCTACCTAAACTACTTTTGAAATAAGGAAAAGATACGTTAATTTTTACAAACATTTTATTAAAAATTGTTTAGGCTTTTCTCCTTTCTTATATGGCTTACAGCAATGTTATGGTTTTCCTGTCTTCAAACTAAAAAAAAAAAGAAAAAAACGTTTAGGCCAAATTCTTCGATTGAGTTCAAATCGAGTAATTTTGTGTTGGCATTTTAAGTGTTTTTCGTTATATAATTGTGTACTGTACTGTACTGTTTTTCCGAATTTCATATCTGGCTGCCCTACTCACATACCTAGGAACGATATCTATTTTATTAGTGTTTGTGTAGACATATACAACGCTTAATACCGTTCTTAACTATTTTCAAGAAAGTACCGAACATTATATAGTGTTCTGTTCTTCGTTAAAAAGCAGAACAATTGTGGTGGTACTGTAGACAAACATTATATTTTAATGTTTTATAGTGTTTCTTTTTTTACATGGATAAAGAAATTAACAAACAAAAACTTTTAAGCAACGACCGCAGCACGAACAGCTTGTGTGTGTATTGTGTATATGCTTTGTTTATGTAAAATGGTTTTACTGGCTTTTTTCGTATATGTATATCGTTTTTGTAAAATTTTTTTGGTTTTTTTACCAGCCAAAAGGGGCGAACATTAATGAGCCGAACCGAACCGAACAGAATGAAGTTTGTAGTTTTAAAACGGGATTAAATGTTCTCATCTTTGGAAAAAAACAGTATTATTTTTGTGTTCGAAAGATGATAAACTGGGAAACGTTATTTTTTTTAATGATTTTGTGCACAAACACTATTAGCCTTTGTGTTTTTCACAAATCTACCGAACCGAAAACTAAGGAGCGATATTTAGTGCTTTTTTTCGAACACTGATTTAAACAGCATCTCAAAAGACAAGCTTTTTTAAAGAGATTTTTGTTAATACAATAAAAAAAAAATAAAATCAAGATTTCAATTTTAAATTTAATTCAATCAATTTTAAATCTACATTTATTGTAAAATAATTAATTGAATGAAATATCTTAGGCCAAATAATTTTTTCAAAATAAAATTTATGTAAATGATTACATTATCTTAAGCCTCTGCTTTCCAATTATTGAGAGGTTATCACTAAAATGTATAAACAAAATACTTTATCAGCTAGAAATACTTTTTCTTTCAGATGCTGCTCCAACTGTATAGAAAAAATATCTCATTTTATAGTCGAATTTAACCAGCCGATAGATACGAAACGAATAGTTGTAAAGTGCATTTAATATTTTCTCACAAACATTTCCTACAAACAAAAAAATAAATATTTTCTCTTGTTCATGTAAACGATGCCGTTCAGTAAAGAAAAAAATCGTAAAATTTATTTTGCGGCATTAGTTTTATCGTTTCTCTTAATTGTCGGCTCGATCTATTTGCACTTGAGACAAAAAACACATTTGGGCCGCATGAGTTTTAATTTAGATCGTGATCGTGTAAAACCAACCAGCGGCGTTGGTATGTAAATTTGAAATTTCAATAAAAGCAAAAACAATTTAAAAAAAAAAACATAAAACTGGAAATTTTTGTGTTTGAAAATTATGTTGAAAGTAAAAACAGAATAAATTTAAATTTGTGAATAAATTATGGTGAATACATTCAAATTTTGTTTTAATAAAAAAAAATTTCTTCTTTTAGATTGTTAAATCTAAACCTTTATAATTGTCCAGTATAAATTTAATACTTTGGCTGAATTTGTTTATTGCATGAAGTTGATAAGAAATGTCAGAATGTTGAAGTATTAAAATAATGTGCGACCAACGTTTGTTATTAAACTGGGGATGATCGATTAATGATTAAAATAATAAACTATTTGTTTAATGTCAAGAACCTGGAAAAATTAGAGAAAATAAAGAAATTAAAATTTCTCACAACCGGTTCTTGGAATGATTCTATTAATGAAAATTAATTCTCTAAATACTTTTGGAATCAGTCAAGTTTATTTAGCACACTTTATTATTGTAATTTCTTTTTAACAAAACAAAATACACGTGTTTACTACATCGCTTATATTTTTAATATTCAAAACTCGTTTTGTATTGATAGTTTTTTTACTCTTTAAGATTAGGAATGCCATTTCCGGGATTCTAGATTTTAATCCCGTGATTATCGGTATGCAGTCCCGAAATTGTTTAGTAAATCTTTTTGTTTTGCCTTTTCTTTATAAAAAACAATTTATCATGACTTTCCCCCATGAGAAGAAAGGGAGCACAATATTGATGTTTTTATACTGTTTTTAAAAACAAAAAAAAATAATATTTTTTCTGAAATGTGCTAAAAAATAATCAGAGAAAAAAATTAATTAAAAAATGTCTTTTGAAACACACACAAAACAAAGAGCAAAGCCAAAAGTTCCATGCGGTTTTATTAAAATTTATTAAGCGTTCGGCTCACACACCCATGAACGATACCTATTTTTTTTTTGTGATTGTGTAGACGAACACAACCCTTAATAACGTTCGTTACTATTTTCAAGAAAGAGCCGAACATTATAAAGTTTTCTGTTCTTCGTTAAAAAACAGAACAATTGTAGTAATACTGTAGACATTCATTATAGTATAATGCTCTATAATGTTTCTTTTATGACATTGATAAAGAAATAAACAAACATAAAATTTTAGTAACGACTTAAGCACGAACAGCTTGTATGTGTATTGTCTATATGTTTTGTTGGTGTAAAATTATTTTGCTGGCTTTTTGTTTTTTTTTCGAATGTGTATTTTGTTTTTGTAAAAAAATGTTTGGTATTACAAGCCAAAAGGGATAAACATTAATGAGCCGAACCGAACACAATGAAGTTTGTGATTAAAAAAACCCGAACGGAATTAAATGTTCACATCTTTTGTTAAGTTGGATAAAAACAATATTAGTTTTGTGCTCGAAAGCTGACAAACAGGGAAACGTTTTTGTTTTAATGATTTTCTACATAAACACTATAAGCGTTTGTGTTTGCCACAAATCTACCAAACGGAACACTAAGCACCGACATTTAGTGTTTTTCGAATACTATATAAAATTGATTTCAATGCAAAATGAAAACTTAACTCGTTATCGATTAAGGATGGGATCTACGGTAAATTATAGGCTGATTTCGTGAAATAAAGCAGTGTTATTTTTACACTACATATTTTTTACCACTAGTGGTGGTGGGTACTAAAATGTTTTTCGGTTTAAATAGAAGTTTTTGGTTAACTTTATTAATATATTCTGTTAGTTCATTTTTACTTCAAATATTCATCTTAATTCATTTCAAAAAACATTTAAGCGAATCCTACAAGTAAAGTGATTCCCAGTTTGCTAAATTCAATTACGATATTAATTATAATTTTTATTTATTTTCAATCAACTGAGGCAATTGTATAAATTGTATATTTTTTAATTGAATCAGTTAACACATTGTTAGTTAAGAACAAGTAAGAGTTCTATATAGATATAGCTAAAATAGGGCTATGCTGCATTTTATATACCCTTTATTGTTGTGCGATATTCACAGAAAGTTATATAAGTACCGTTCTTTGGACATATATAAATACATCAACTTTGTTTCACGCCCACTTCTGCCGTTCTCCAGATATACCCATTTCAATAGACATAGTTAAATCAACTTCGCTGTACATAAAGGTCCAGAATATACAGGGTGTCCGCCGGGAAGGTATACTACTAAAATCATCATGAGTGACGAGGCACATTTTAATTTAAATGGATATATGAATAAACAGAATAGTCGGTTCTGGACAATGGAAAACCCTGAAATTATTCATCAGTCACCTGTGCATCCATTAAAAGAGACAGTCTAGTGTGCAATTTGATTATGATGAACGGTAGGAAGGTAGGTAGAAAGGCTGGTGTGCAGTCTCCTTCACATCCTCACCCAGAGACCAATACGGTCCGTTATGACGCCTTATTTTTTGTGGAAAGAAAGTTTCGGACCAAACCCCTTAGAAATTATACTCAACCAAATTCGCCCTACGTGCGGCACGCACCCAGTCTCCTTTCGCGCAGCTAGGCCATCCCTATTACTAATCCTATCAGATCCTTGAGTCTACAACCCGAGACATCTCCTAATTCGCTCAGGAATCTACTGCACAGCCACTTCAGTCTGCTGCCCTGTAGCCTGGGACATTGGCACAGAATGTGCCCAACTGTCTCTTAATCCTCCGAGTCCTCACACAACCTGCACATATCGGACAAGTCGGATTACATCCTCACCGCAATCCTGCCTATCATACAGTGGCCCGTGATAATTTCTATCATAGTCCTAACGCAGGCCCTACTTCTGCCCAGCAGCGACTCCAAATCGGACTTCCTTAGCACATGCTACAGCGTTCTTTATACCCGTTCGGTTCCCCCAGGACCGATTGGTCGTGTCCGGAATCCATTTTCTTATCCTTCCAAAAAATAACCCTATTGGAGGCCTAACAGTCCCCATATAATTACGATCCTCTATCTCTGAGCCCGGTCTTGCTAACTCATCAGCAACCGCCGCCTATGTCGCAGTGACCCGGCACCCAGCACAACCTTAGCACATACTCCCCTTAGACTCCCACCTACAATAATTAACTAGCTTGTAGTTCACACGACAGCCCCTTACGGCCAAAAGAGCCGCCTGGTTGTCCACATATGTAGTGATCTCCGAGCCCCTATCAATATTGTCCTTCATCAGTTCGACAGCCTTAAAGACCCACAGAACCTCCGGCTGAAAAACGGCGTAACGGTAACTGTGAATGGGGAGCGAGACCTCTGCTCAAGCAAGGTCTAAACAAACAAACCAGAAACGCTTGAGCAACTAAAACAAACTATTCGTGTTGAATTTAATGAAATACCGCGTGAAATGTGTGGGAATGTAATGAAAAATGTGCTCAAAAGGGTTCGTATTGCTGAGGCTAACAGAGGTGGACGGACATCTATCTGATACTGAATTCCATACATAATTTCCGACATTAAAAAAAACATTCATCAATACAAGATCCATTCTCTTTCATTTAATCAAAAATTATAAACAAACGAAGTAGTTTACCTTCCCGGCGGACACCCTGTATATATTTGGTAGGGTTTACGGTCAATAATGGAGAAATTACAGAAAGACAAACTTTAATACTCGAAAACCATTATAACCAAATAAAATTTAACAAAATAGTTTTACGACGTGCAGGCATCTTCTTCGAATGTGCAAGGCTACAATTTGTTATTTAAAATCTTTTTAAATCTAAACATATTTCCCATTAAAACTTAAAGAAATTTTTAGGCCTTTTGCTTCGAAATTTCGAGATCTGACTTCTATTTTTGATTAAATAAAGAATATTCAATTTGATAACTTTTCTCTTTTCTCCTACTTTAAAGAATCGACAACATGGATGGTTGACTATGACTCAATGTATTTTAAAAAAACAGATGAACGTTTAAATAGTGAAGACGATAGCGATGAAGAAAGCGATATTCTAGAAGCATCGTCTCCGGAAGATGATAGTGATGATGTTGATAATACAAAGAATACTAATTCCAATCAACCCAAAACAGATAATGACATTAATAGAAATAGTAGTGAAAATGAAGATAATGCCAATAAAGAAAATAATAACGAAGATGATATAATTGATGAAATAATAAGCCATGATTTTGATGGCGATGATATTATTGAAGATCCTGACTTTGATGATGATCTTAATAGAAATTCGGACTATGAAATGAGATCATTAGAACAAAACTCCAGTTCCTGCTTAAGATGCTTATGCATGACAGTCAACGAATGTCGTCCAACATTTTGTGGTTCAGGAAATCCTTGTGGATTATATAGAATATCCAAATTGTATTGGATTGATGGTGGAAAACCAACAATAGCAGGTGGCAGTACGGAAAATGAAGATCAAGGTTGGTAGAAAATGGAAAATTTAAGAAAACGAATATATTTTATACAGTGCACTCGCGATAATAAAAACCCCCTAATATATGAACACCCAAAAATATGAACACTTATTTTCTTCCATTGGCAACTCTAAAATATAAACTTGTGCAAAAGATTTAAAATATGAACAACTTATAATTGTATTTTTAACGGTTTTTATCAACCTACACAGTGTTAAAATCAAAATCAATTTTGACTCAACTGCATTATAACTGGGGATTTCCCTAGCAATCTGCTTTAAAATTGTCTTCAGTTGTTAATCAAAATGTTTTACATGCACGTTTTAGTTAGTGCTCACATTAACATGGAATTCTATAAACATCTTTAAATATAATTTTAACGTGAAAAGTTCTTAAATATGAATTTAAAAAAACATAAATTTTGAACTTTCAAAAGAAAAATCAGAAATTTTAGAAAATTTAGAATATTAGATGACATTTGCAAATATGAACAATCTTGCAAAAGTGAACTGGCTTTGTTTTAATTAGTTCATATTATCGCGAGTGTACTGTATATCCAGTCCTGGGATTCCTTTGTGGAACAAAGTGCTATAAAATTTAAATTCATTTTACTTAATAAGAATATAAGTCTATCAGGCCTTTCATACCATTGAATTCTGACCGAAAGAGGAGATAATTCCGTTATTGATTTTCTGTTTCACAGAAAAAATTCTCGGCGATATTTTTTTAATTAAACCATTAATCAAACATGAAATCAGTTTTAATTAAAAATTAAATCAAGTGAATTAAACATTTACTAATATCAATAACATAACTTGAGAAAATGTTGTTAATATCATAAAATATTTAATTGATATTTACTACTAATTTGGTTACTGATGCAAATTTTATTAATAACACCAAATTTTTTAATTAAATTAAATTCAATTTTAATTTTTTCTTTGTTAAAACTGTTAAACACTTCAGAATATAAGCTATTTCGATTGGAATGTATGACCGTCCTAAATATTTAAGAATTATACGAATACTTTACAAAAATTTTTCCCATTTCAGACTACCTGACTTGTGTGAATGATGACACCTGCTCGGCCACTGTAATACAACAATATTACAATCGCTACAAAAGAGACTGCAATAAAGATGGCGTTTTCGATTGCAAAGATCAAATCGCTTTACATCTGTTGGGACCCAGTGGTTGCCTGAACAATAATCTTAGCAATATTCATGCAAATCGTTTGAAGAATTGTTTTATTGAAAGTAATCTTAATTATTTGTCCTACTCATCGGAAGAGGAATATGATGAATATCTTAAATAGAATATTGTACAAAAACTTAATTTAAGATTAAAACTGCTAAAGTTAACAATTAAGAAGCAATGGTCTCATTGTTGATGCATATCTGCTTTGAACTTCTTAAGCAACATGATATTAGAGCCTAAACACCTGAATTAACTATTTAAATTGTATTTATGGATGAGATTTAAAATAGAAATTATAGGTAATTTAAATGTCTTCCCAAAATAAAGTTTTTCTATGCGTATGCCGCCTTTATTTAACCAAAAATATTTTTTTTTCTTGTGTTTCAAAGGTCGCTAAAGTTAATTTGCATATGTGTACATATGTATATAAACGTACATATTTGACACATTCATGTGTTTATAAAAAAGTGGATATAGAAAAATTAAAGATTCGTAACCCAGCAAGCCTTTGTTAGGGATTACAACTGGCTTACATAAAATATGTAGTTGAGTAGGCTCTTTTCAAAAAATTTTTTTTTAAATTTTGAGAAAAAAGATTTTTAGGAATGTAATTTTGAACTGTAAAAATCTATTTCTGACGAAATCATGCCTTTAATTCTTTTTTTTAAGGTGTAATAATCAGGCACCAAAATTAAGAACCGAAAACTTAAAATTTTAAAAAATTAAAAATAAAAAACTTTTGCGTACAAAATATTTTTTTTTTTTTCATCAAAGAAAATATATTTATTTTAAAAGTATACAGGTCTGTTCTGAAATTCACGTGATTTTAAATCACATGTGCTTTTAAAATCACACGTGTGATTTTGTGGGGTTTTGTAAATCACAAGGTTTTTGTGTTTTTTGGTATGATTTGCAATTGTCGTAAGCACAAGCAAACACAAAAGCTTGTTTTACAAAATTATAGATAATTTTTCAACGCTTTTTATGTTATTTTCCGACAATTTGTTTCTTTAATCCATTTAGCGATTTCCAATAAAAATTTAGGGTCAGTTTAAAAGTTTGCAATTTTTCGCGATTTTTAGCCATTTTCCTGTGGTTCTTTACAGCTTTTACGATTTTTAATAAATAATAGACTTTGCTTTCATGTTGCTGTAAAGTCACAAAAGCAAATATAATTTTGTAGTGTCGTCGAATTTTCATAAAATGTGATTTTCAGAACAGGCCTGACAATATAATATTGTACATGAAAAAACAATTAAAATCGAAAACATTTCTTTTTGGACAACATTTTTTTTTAATAACTTTTTTATTATTATCCTCGAATTTAGTAGGCATTTTGTTAATTTATTTGTTGCAATTTTTGACGATCTCCGACAGTGACTATTGCTGACAAACTTTCAGCTACGTGGGATTCTATATTATATCGTTTTGTCTGACCCATTTTTAAGAACACTTTATTTCGATGTATTTATTAAAATTTTAATTATTTTTCTTTAAATTGTAATTATTTCAATTTCAGTTTGAAATTTTCAAATTAACAAAAAAACTTTTTTTTTAATTTTTATTTTCTTTAAAAACTTTTAAATTTGCGAACTTAATTATTAAGTACTTTTAGGGATGTTAATTTTAATTTATTATTTTATAAATTTTCATTTTTCGTACGGTTTAAAATATTTTTTAATTTTCAATGGTAAATATTTAAATAAAAACCAAATTAAAAAACGTTTTCCGGTCCTTGGTAATTATAAAGTTTTGGCCGAATTTTATTTTAGCTGAGTCTTAATCTAAATGTCAACACAAAACAAATCACTTCTATCGAAAGTGACAAGGTCAATTCTTGAAAAAACCTCCTCAGTTCTAAAGCAATAAAAAACGTCACATTGTTCTTTCTCATCCATATATATAAAACTTAAAATAAGTTTGTTAATTTTTTCCTTATCAAATCCTACCCAGGCACTTATAATCTATAAGTTTCTTAAAATAACTAGTGGGCGTGGCATCTCGAAAATTAAGACAGTATTGATTTCTGTATACCTGAATAATGGTTTTGGTACAAGTTTCCAAATTTTTTACGAACATGTTGCTTATCAATGCAAAACTTTTGCCAAAAAGTCTGCTGTTTAGGAGATGTGATCGTGGCACCTTTTAAACAAATATAATCAGCCGTATTATGCAAGTCCATGTCGACACAATTCGCTGATAGCGAAAACAGTTAAATAATAAGCGAATGTATTTTCTTGGTCGTTATTGACAACAATCCTTTACTATTGACAGTCACTTGGTATTGGAAAGTTAAAAAAATCTTAGTTGGTTTAAAACAAATAAATGCTAATTCATGGAAAACTAAGGACACAAAAATTATTATTATTAGTTGTGAAAATTTCATGTGTAAATAAGTCCACCAAAAGTTTAGCACACACCCACTGTTTTGCCCACAATGTGGTGACATTTTAAAAACTAATTCAGGGTGAATATTTTACACTTCGGTTTTTTTACTTTAAGTTTTTCAAAAAGGCAGCTTAAAATATAATTTACACGAAATACTGTCGGGCTTGATCGAATATTTTTCTTCAATGTATTTTTTCCTACATGTCAACTGATTTCTAAAAAAAACAATAATAATACTACTTTCAAAATTATTGCCTGTATTCATAAAAATTTTTTAAATTTAATAGAGAACAAATTTACAATGAAAATTATCTATATATGTGACCTTCTCCGTGAAAAGGGACCTAGTGTGTGAAAATTGAGTTTTGAGAAAAACGCATTTGATCTTATTCTGCACCCTTTGAGGTACTCTTAAGTCCAAACCCGATTTTTTACACACTAGGTCCCTTTGCTCGGAGAAGGTTACATATATAAAATTGTAACGTTACTCACTGATTCATCATCGCACAGGCTAAGCGCCTGAAGCTAAAACTTGAAATTTGTACCAGAGATTAGTGACTCCCCAAGCCGATTTTTGGTATTTCGAATGTTTAGGGGGTAAAAAAGAGTAAAACTGGGAAAATTCTGTAACCTTATTTATCCAAAACTTAAAGAGATGGCAAAAAATGTAATAATTATCGTTCTTCTATAGCAAAATAAGCGGACAGGTGTCTGGTACTTTTTAGAAACGCGGACCTATTAGGGAATAATGGGTAAGACCTGAATTTTGGTACTTTTTTGACACCCCATGTATCTGTTGAACCAAAGTTTATAGCACATTCGAAACTTATCGAAAAATATGAATACCAATTTGGTACTTTTTCGAAATTTGATAATTTAAGGGGTGAAAATCGTTACTATTTTTGGTACTTTTTTACATAAAATTTTTCTCCATTCATTGACATATTCGTACTAAATTATGGGCTGCCACTACAATACGGAAATTTTTGATACTTTAATAGGGGGAAAAATAGTACCCAAAAGAGGAAATTCGGGAAATTTGATATTTTTCTTTAGCTTTTTGGTTCTACAACTGGCATTTTCTTAATAAACTTTGGCATAAAGGAAAAGGAGATGCTAACGAAGTAGCGGGTTAAATGCTAGTCCTTAATAAACGTATGATAAATTTAATAATCGTTAATATACGGGGGTATAACTTTAAAAAATACTTTATTTTGGAAAACATTTTTGTACATGTAAATAAGTTCTGCATACTAACTCTAAATTCGTTGAAGATTTTAAAATCGTAAAATTAAAGCCTTCCAAAAGTATACATATTTTTTTATTAAATTTTTGTAATTAAAATATTCAGAAAATAATAACAAATGATTGTTTTTTTATGTCGCCGGTTTTAATGACGATAAACAAAATAATTAATTTTCATCTTCTATAAAAATTGGAGGATTTAAATTGTAGGTAAAAAGCCATGACTTTGAATTTGTGGACAAAGTCTATACCCTGTGTCCACAAATTCAAAGGCTTGTTAATCCATCCCATAAAACTTTTTACGACCTTCGATAACAGAAGTTAAAAGTCATGCCTATTCCACTTCATAAGAAGTAATAATGAAATTATACTCTTAAACAAATAGAAAAGTCAAAGAACACGCAGGCGGCAAACTAAACACACAGCGTCAAAAGTGAGTCAGTCAACATCAGCGATAGCTTTATACATACGTCTTAACACTACAGTGAACCTTTTACTACAGTTTAAAGGGAATGAAATACATTTTTCCTTAATTTGAAAGGAATTGTTAAGAAAAATTATTGTAATAAAAAAAATTTTTGACACTCATGGTATATCGATATTTTTTATTCTAAGTGCAAAATAGATCCCTAATTCCTTTGTTGCTGTTTGTAAAAGTACCCCTATGGTATAGAATAAAGTGCAAAAACTTGCACTTTGTGTGAACAACGAGACATTTTCCAAACATTCTGTGTCCATTAGTGGGTCTTAGTCTGTCTGTCTGTCCTTCTATTGAAAACACGCTCATTCCAACAGAAACTAATGATTTTCGTGTTAAATTGCTTGTATTTCTAAACAGTTTGGGTTTATTAATGGATTCAGTAGACCAACATTTCCCAAAAAATTTATACTTTAATTCTGTTACCACAATGTGTTCTATTAAGGCCAATATTAATTACTTTTTTAAAGTTTTACAACGATATATTTTTATCAAAGTTATTTACGGGAGTACAAATATTTTTATTCATTAATAAGATTTTTTCATGACGTGCTTAACTCCCAATATTTATTTCATGAATACAATGTAATTTATTGTTGGGGGATAAGCTAGTTCCTTTGCGAAATTAACTGGTTGTTTAGGGCAGATTTTCAGGAAGCCTTTTTTCAAAGACTTTGCAAAAGCAAATAAAATTGTAAAGCCAATGAGAGCTACAAAAACTCAAGTCTTATTTACAACGATATCAAAGTTTAGACAAAACACCAACAATAAAAAGTGAGTTAATCTTTTCTTACATTCCCGACTACAATTGGTTGAATTTCCCAACTCGAACTGTAGTTTTAAGTGGGTAAAGAAAAAAAATTAAAAACCAATTGATTCATGTTATTGTGTTTGCAAGAAAATCAAAATAAAGCAATTTGCCAGTTCATTTAAATTTTTTGCATGGGCACCTGCAATTTATTATCAAAATTATTTACGGGAGTGCAAAATTTTTATTCATTAATATTTTTATTTTATTTATTTTTATTTTATTTGGAACTTCTAACAACAAAACATTGGTTTTAGTTAGCAGAAATCTTATGAAGTTATGATCAAAAATATTTATGTACATATATAAATAAAACATAATAATATATAACAATTTTTTCAAATTCCCTTAACTAATCCCCGCGAAGTTCTACGCTTGTCTACAGAAAAGAAACCAGAGCCTCTGGCGGGAATCGAACCCGCAACCCCGGAACTGAAAGACAAAAGTGGAAAAAAAGAAAAGTGAAATACATATTAAAATACGAAAACAATATTAAGACCAATAACATGGGTCTACAAATTTTGAAAAAAATTTTACAGCAGAAACGAAGACTGGTTTTTTAATTGAAACCGAATCTGGCATACAAATTGGGCTATCACGTCTTGTTAATCTTTATGGCATGCTGGCAAGACTGTAAAACAGTCAATACTGACACTACAATTTCGCAATTATTTATTAGACAGAAGCCTACAGTTATTAGCTGCGTTCGTTTACCCCAAAATTTGTACAAATTTGTACTGGATTTTACTGAAATGCGTTCGCGTACACATAAATTTGTAAAATATCATATTACTCCCTTACTGGATTTTACTGGGATTTTACTGGAAAAGTAAACGAGCGCACATATTATAAATCTTCATAATAGTAGATCTTAAGCCTGTCAGGAAGATCGTATGTTACTGAGTCAAGCTATTTTTGCTTTGTGTGTGGTGAATATTTGGTTGAAGAAAAAAGGATATACAATTTCAGAATCATTAAAATATGCATATTTACAATATTTTGGTTTCGCAGTAAGAAACTTTGGCAAACCTTGCACACCGACAATGTTTTGCATATTCTTCATTCGCATATAGATTTTTTTTCCAAAAAAAAAAAAAAAAAAAAACTAGATGCAGTGAGCGCCAACAAGGGGAGCGTGCTTACCAAGAATTTAAAGAAATTTTTAAATTTAAAGAATTTTTAAAGGAATTTGAGACAACAGCATGCTGGGAGACTATTGCTGGACTCTAATACGTGAAACCGAATCAACAAAATACAAACGTCGCGACGTTTAAATAAACTAGTGATTTTTCATGTTAAAACCGAATAAAAACATTTTTTTGTATCCTAAAATCCTGACGTGATAGGGAAAAACCAATAACAGATTTTAATTCAGCCCACCAAAATACCCTAGGAAAGATATTTTGTTGATACAGTCCAACACCTTGTTGGCGACTGTAATTTATGTGGATGTTTAGAAAAAGCACACAACCTAAAATGATATCCGCTTACTAGACGTCAGGTTAAAACTTAACAGAACAACAAACCTAGAAATGTTTCTTTTTAATCCCGAAGGCTAATATAAACTGTACCAATTAAATTTAATTCTATAGAAAAATGACGAGCTGTCTCATTTTTACATCGACGTTGTATTCAAGTATTCTTTCCTTACCATAAATAATTAAAAAATTTTTACTTTAATTTCAATAAAAATATAATCACAGAATTTCATGGTGGTAGTCCAATAATGAAACAATATGATTCATATTTTTTTTGAAAAACAAAATTGCTCAACCAAGCTTATCCTAAATACTTTCCATAGATTTCGACCTGCGTCAGATGGTTAACGCAGCTTAGAAGTGGCGATTTCGACCGACTAGGCCACTCAAAAAATGTTGTTAAATGATAAATTTAAGTAACTTTTCCATTAAGCTTGTTTTAGAAACTCTTTATGAGTCACTTAAGCAATATTTTTAGAGCATTTGCAAGTAGCAAGATTCATTCATTAGTAAGCGAAAATCATGAAGCATTTTTATGAAGAAAAATCAACTTAAACGCCAAAATATTACTCTCTTTTTATAGAATCAATGCTGGCGATAAGAAAAGGAATCATAACGACAACTAATTCGGCTACACAAGTCTGTGTAACCCAATTAACAGCGAATCGAAAACCAGAAGGGTTACTGAAAGAGGTCCAGGCGATAACAGAGTAGCCTAAGCAAACTTAATTGAAGCCAGCATTAACCAAGAAATAAGCGGAATATTTGACTAGATATGAGACAGTAGTATGCCACCATGACAACACTCGGTCGCATGTTGCAAACAAGTAAAAGCAGTTTAGAAAATGTTAATCCCATAGAGAAGTCCTTGCTTGTCGGCATTTGCCTCGTTCGTTGCAGAAGGCTATCACTGGAATACTCTTTACTTTAGATCTGAGTAATCAAAAGTGAAAGTTGCATTAAAAAAGATACAAAATTCCATATATAGTCGGGAGCATTGGAAAAGGTCATAGCCAAATTTTGCCAATATTTTGAATAAATTTATTTTGTATCAGTTCTTTGAAGTTTGGCAAAAATGTCTTAAGCCAGAAACTTAAGATATTCGTAATGTTAAATTGAAATCCCGAGTGTTTTTCTTTCTGTGTATGGTTAATTCTGGACCTACCAACACAAAACGACATTTTGCTGGAGTGTTATTCGAATACAATTTGGTAGGAGGATTTTGGATGCAATAGAAAATGTTCGAGCCACATTTACTTTAATGGTTTATGGGCAAAAAGACACTATTGCAGAAAGATGTTTGTATGGGGGCTACGTGCGATTTTGCTCCAATTTTCAACATTTTGAATAGACTTTATTCTTGTGACCATTTTAGCAAAATATCTCTAAAATTGCGACCTGTAGTTTGCAAACAAGGTTCACATGGACTGGCAAATAGGCAGCCGGACGGATGGCCATCTTAAGATTAGCTCGGGAAGTGATTCTAAGTCGATCGTTACCGTAAAAGGTTTGTCGTAGGACCAATGTTTGTGTGTTTAACGCACATCAGCACAAACGCACTGTGGTAGTGTGAGTAAAACCATTTATTAATAACAATTTTTGTTAGCCCAAATGTTTCACTGGGTTATTTTCTAGTATTTTTTTTCTTAACAACAATGGCTTTTATAATGTACTCTCACAAAGTATTTCTTAGTAGCAATTGCTGAAATGTTCAAGTCACGCAAAATAAATTAAGGTAACTTTGTATATTTTGATGATTATAGCTTTGCACATAAAAGTCATTTTGGGACTAAAATAAACCTTTTTGTTTCTTAAGAGCTACAATGGCACTCACACAGAACAACTTGCAAGAAATATTTTTTTTCTTTACATTAAATATTCTTAGAAAACAGAACAATAATTTTAATTTATACGAACGCACAAAGGGAAATAATTGAAATTTTCAGTAAAATTCTAAGCTCAACATAATTATTTGTGGAGGAAAAATTTAAGAGAATCGTAAGCAGTTTGCGACAAAATTCAATTAAGAAAGCCAAAATTTTGAAATGCTTAGACAGGTGGATCATAGAGACATTCGTAAATACAATTAAATTAATTAAAGTGAGCCACATAAAAACAAAAGGATTTGTAAGTATTTTTTTAAAGCCAAAACAAAATGTCAAGAAAAAAGTTAAATCACTAGAGCGAAATGACAATTTTGTTTCAAGGTATTTAAATGATTAAAAAAATTGTCGGCAATATCGATTTAGATCCGGTTTTAGAAATCCGTAGTGAAAATTTTTTTCTGAGATTTATCTGAAAAACTCTTTTAAACTAAAATTTAATTCAAACTCTGTCTGATGTTTTTCAATTTAACATTTTTTTCTTATTCTTGACTTAAACATGTATTGCGAATTATTTTATTTTCTATTATTTCGCAAATTTTGTAATATTATTTTTAGATGGACAACATTCAATGGCATTTGAGGTAAGAACAAAGTATTTGCTGGAAGTGGGCGTTCTCATAAAAAACAATGCTAATGAAATGTTTCTTTTGTATCTAAAACATATAAATGCTTTTAAATGTTGAAAAGTATTTGGAAGTATTTATCAATGTAATTTTCGTTGAAACTACTTTAATCGAACGCATACAACAACTGTCTTCATTAATTTAAATGATGCATTTAAAAAATGAGGACCTGTGGTATAAACACAACTGAGACGAACGACGAACTTCGCATAGTTTCGTCAAAGCAGACACAATAAGTGCGTGAACTTTAATTTTTTAAATTTATAAAATACTATTAATCGGGTGTGTTCTACAGTCCGAATCCACTCGAAAGTGGATCACTTCAAAAAAGCTTCAAACACATAATTCTTATAAAGAGGTTTATATTAATAACAAATTCGCAACAAATAATTCTTATGTGAATCTAAACCTTTATCCAAAATTGTTTTACTGGAACGTTCATATTGCCCATAAGTCTTATATAAGAACCACTTAAAAGTATTGTAGGGTGGGCAGCATATTGCACTTGTGCTAAGGATACATTAGATTTCATTACAACATGCCTGCCCCGACATCTCGAAATGGCTCTATTGTGCTCTAATGCCAAAAGCAGCCAAAAGAAAATTTCGACTGTCTTTTACAACTTTCAATGAAACACATAATAAATGATATTTTATTAGATGTACATACATATGTATGTTTGTTTGTACGTACTTAAGTATAAAAAAATAAATTTAATGAAAAGCTGTTTACATTTTTGCTTACCTCATTCCACTGCTTCTCTTCCTGTTGTTCCACAAAAAAGAACCCCCTTCAGAATGAAATGGAAAAGGTTGTGATGTGTCTGCAAGTACAAATAAAGTGCTTAAATGATTTTCGAGCTCTTAAAAATTATTGTTCTTGACATTAAATTTTATTTTATTGAATTTGCCTTAACTTTACATAAAATTTATCAATTTTACTTTAATATTTGCTGTACTGAAGCGAAAATATCAAACGGTATGAAAATATTTTCAATTTTTTTTTTAAAAAAATACAAGTTAATTTTTTATATTTGGCCGTGACGAATCTTTGCTATACACACACATTTAAGAATCACTTTGCTGTTATAAGGTTACAAAATTTGATGATAATGAAATTAATTAATATGATTTTATGAAATTTGATAAAATTTGAGACCTTTTAAGTCATTTCTCAGAGTTTAATTTGTGTAAGAACTATGAGTGATTATAGCCCGATCCCTAAAAAGTTTATTAAAGTTATGTGTAGTTTAATTAAACTTATTTTTAGGAAATTTCAATATCATTATATGCATAAACAAGAAAAAATTCTTATTAACTACATTTTGATTGAATCGTACGATAACGAAACGATTAAGAATTATTGTGATTTATAACATTAACTTTCCAATATTTGCTATTATTATTAACTTGAATATGAAATACCAAATTTTTTTTAAGAGAAAAAAATGGTCACTTGTCGGATAACCAGCCAACGGTGAGCATCTTGAATAAAGTTATTCAGTTGTACTGAATCTAATTCAATATTTATATTTTATAGCCCAAAATTATTCTCAACTCTAATTCCTTTATAATGTCTCCTTGCGGCGAGAAATTATAAAGCCACTTAAAGCAGATAGAAATCGAACAGCAAATAAACTGGGCATTAGCAAGCTTAGCTTATCGTACATCCTGTGTATGTTATTCCTAGCCATCGCTGCTAACTTAGCCAACTAATCTGCCCATCTAAGCCATATCAATTTCTAATCTTGTTCAAGATATTAAACTATTTCTAACGGAAAAATTTTAAAACTTCAACCATAATATTGTCACCTGCAACCATAATATTGTTTAAACAGTCCTTTGTTGGCCATATTGCCCCAAATGATTGTATGTTTGCCAATACAACAAAAATGTGCTACTCTTGAAATATGATATAAATAGAAATTGTTGTCGTTTAATTTGAAGTACACATGAATAGTCAGAACAAAAATGAACATGACAGTTGAATTTCTTGAAATAAGTATAAAATCCTTAAAACAGGTAAAAAGAAGATTAAACTTTACGTTGTGTTTAACCCTCCGGCTTAAGCATGTTATGATTTTCTATACACATTGAAAAAAGGCCTGGCAAGACTCATGTGTACCACGAAGTAAATTTGAACTCTTGCTTCTCATTTAGTTTATATATTTGGTTTAATATGTACATAAGGTTTCTAAAGTAAAAAAAGATCCTGCATGATGTTTGTGGCTTATCATTCTGTAAGGTGTAATACCGGAAAGTAAATCAATCATAATAACTTTTTCTTTCTTATTTATTTTTGGTTTTTTTCAAGCACAAATTCAGGATAAAACAACTTTATAAAACTTGAATCAGGCGCATTTTGAGATTGATTTAATCTTAGTTTTACTTAAATCAATCTCGTTTTCGGTTTATTTTAAGTACGTTTTCGGATTAAAACAATTTTTTAATTCTTCAATCAAGCACATTTTGAGATTGCTTCAATCTTTGTTTTACTTAAATCAATCTCATTTTCGGATTATTTTAAGTACGAAATCAGGATGGGGAATATGGATAATTTAAGTATTTTGCGATGGTATGGTATGGTATCAAATAAACACAACCATATCATGGTTGCCTCCGATCATGTTTTGGTTAATAATTACAATAATTTGTTTGATATTAAAAATTTTATGATTTTAAAAAACCAGTAAAATGTTTCTCTTTTTCAAGAGCGGTAAACATAACGATTAAAATGAATAGACGCTGTAACTATAAAATATTTTTCAATACTTCTTCATTTATTCAATCTGCAAATAATGGGTGTTGTTTTCATGCATATAACTTTTCTTTAATATAAAACACAACCAGTTCAACGTAATGACCAAAATTTTGGTTTTATTAGCTTAACAATTTCATGGCATTTAATGTTTTAAAATAATTTCTGGCATAAGGCCTCCTCTTCTAGGCCTGATAAACGACATCCTTTCGGTATTAATTTGCACCACCTTTTCGAGCATACCGGGTCTTCTGTCGTCTATAGTGCGTCGATTGTTTGCTTTTAATTACTCAATAGGTATTGGCTTATCAACATTTTTTTGACAGGCCCCACAAAAAGTAGTTTGATTCTTTATTTGAGCGGCATATCATGTACATACAAAAATGTGTATGGGTTTGTATGCGTCAAATTAAACACATTAAAATTAAAAAACAACACATACAAGGGGTTTTTTAGGACAATTAGAGGCAGTCGTGTTTTTTTTTTTGGTCATATCGCAGACATTTGTGGACTATATGTGACATAAGTGTAAAACAACCCAGCCGCTATCATTTCTGCAGTCTCTGGAAAACACATATCAAACGTAAGACGGACAGACGTACGGACAGACACACATCATTAAATCAACTTTTCTTCTCATAAGGACCCAGAATATATTTACTTTATATGGTATGAGATCAATATTATAGAAATTACAAACGGAATGACAAACTTATATTTACCCTTTTCCATCTGTAGTGAGGGGTATAATTACAACAAAATACACTGAACTTAACTTGAGGCATTACAATAAAATAGTCTACTTAAATATGTACCTGGCTTTCTTTGCCGAATAACGAAACCAAATAAAATATGACACTTTTATTAAAGTTGAACATTTTAGGAATTTTTCTTAAATGACATTTTACGGAGAAAGGGGATGATTGCTTTTAAGAAAATCGTCATCATAATCTTTAATGTACCCACCATTATTATCATGAACACTGGAATGATGATATTATTTAAGTAAAAATTAAATGTTTAAAAAAAATTTTTTTTTTTTTGTTGGGAAACTGTTTAAAAAAGTTTTCCTTTATCTTCCAGTGATTTGTAGATTTCTTTGTTTGTAGCAAAAAAGTTTTGTCTATTGTTTCTGTTTTCTTTAAGAGAATTTGATTTATTTTCTTAGGAGGAAAATGCTGGTGGCAAAATAAACCACTAAGAAAATGTAGTGCAAATTGAAATTTTGTTTTGAAAGTTTGTATTTTTTTTTTAAAGAGTTCTACTTAAATGTATAGGGTGGCGCAGAATGAGCTATATGGTGTTTTTACTATTTAAGTTATGGGATTAATATTAATTTTTTTTTAATACAGTATATTATTGGGGAACTAGTTTTGAAAAATGATGCCCTGTTAGTGGTTTTTAGTATATTTTCCATAAATTTTCGCAAAATTTCGGTTGCAAAAGTTTTTGTTTGATTCTATAGTTATTTATACATAATTAATTCCCAAAGCCTTTTTCACAAAATTGTCAAAAAAAAACAATAGTAAAAAAAGTTATAAATAATTCAAACCATAAAGCTCATTCTGTGCCATACGAGTTGTTTTAATATCAAATGGAAAAATTTGTAATTGATTGTACTCATAAACAACAAACTGCCCAAATTAAAACAAATCGTTTTCCTACAAGGTGTTCATAGGCACAAGATTTTAGCTCTAATATTACATATTGGATTTTTTATAGTTATAAACAGGGAAACCAGAAATATGCTCTAAAAAACCCCTTTTATGCGCATTAAATATGCAGTAAAAACTGGAAAATATGCCCAGAGAAACGTTAAAAATATGCCATAAAAAAAAAATCAAAAATTGCTTCATTGAAGACAAAATTTTAAACAAATTATAACAAAATTTGAAAAAAACCTAAAAATAGTCGATCGGTATACTAAAAGATTGGTCTACATTTCTATGTTTCATACACATAGCATAACATTGATCCTTAATGACAACCTGCTTTGTCTTACAATTAAAGAGTAACAGGATTTCGAAAAAAATTAATTTTCTGCGAAAGCTCCTATAAGCATCTAAATAAATTGAACATGTATCAAAATATGCCTTAAAAATTTAAAATATGAGCTGTAAACTTAAAATATACTGCAAAAGTGCTCGTTTAACTAAATTATGCACGGTAAAATATGCACTAACAAATCGATGCCAAAAATGCAAAAATTCAGCTCGATTGGATCACGGAAAAAGGGTTAAAATCGATCCAAAGTCTTTTACACAGGCGGACAAAAAAAATTCCGACGTGTACATGAAAATCGCCCATAAACGTGTATTTTTATTTTTCTCCCCTTTCTGAAAAAGTGCATGTGGTTCATAGGACAGAATGTGTGTAACGCGGTGTTATGATGTACTAAATTCCCATTACATCTAAAAAATTCACCTTTTAGTGCAGTTTACACGCTGTCGGTCCTTATTTTAAAAAATGAGACCAACAAGTTTATTTCGAGAAAAAGACCTGACAATTAGCCTCCAAAGTTTTGCGATATTACACCTCTCGATTATGAGGTGAGGCACTGGCTTTTGCAGATAAACCATCAATAATCGACACCATGAAGGATCATTGACATATGGCCAGAAAAGTTCGAAAAAGTGCCCCAAAGTTGGACATCCAGAGTGTGTGTTCTTGACGAAGAACAGTCGCGGTGTCCATATGACTGAAATTATTTTCAAATGTTAATGCCATGAAATTGTCTTCTGAATTAAATACATTTTTGTACTAATATTTACAATTTCAAGTTTTTGGGGCATTAAGAAATAATATTTCTGAAATATCCCTTATGGTTTCAGTAAAAAACCTGTGTCTTAAATCAGTTTAACAACGGTTAAGGGCGTTTAATATGATCCCAACTAAGGCATTTGGAAGTGGCAAAATAAAATAAAATTTGTTTACTTTAAAAATATTGGTTCTAAAACGACTGCAATATTGTAATTGGATTCTTTTTTGGTTAAACAATATTTTACATGGTATAATTAATTTTTTAATTATTTGTTTTGAAACGAAAGAATTTCAGACTACACCTGATCTACACCCAAAAGCAATTAGCCACGTTCTACACAGGAGTGTTTAAAATACACCCATTTCGGGTAATTCTTTAAAAGAATGCAAGACTGCCCCGTAAAAACTTCGCTTACAAAATAATGTGTTAAGTAATACAAGGCCTAGTTGTGAGTTAATTTTTTTCCCCTCCACACCTTGAAATGGTCGACATTTAAAAATGTATATTTTTTAAAAATTTTCTAGCCAAACCTTTTGCCAACCCTCGCTGCCTCTAATTGGTGGTCCCATTGAATTTAATTTTGTTGTTATTTCCTCCCATTCTTTTTTGAAATTGTTAGGAGTTGAGCTTCGTTGAAATCCTTTTTTTAAACTGGGCTTATTTTCAAGTTCAGCAATAAGGGGTTCAAATTGTTTTAAAGTTGTTACTTTAATTTTTTTCCATATAAATATTATTTTTATATAAATTTTATTTTATTTAACCTTTATTTATTAAATTGCAATATAATTTATTAATCTTGAGGTTTTTCTTTTTTATATAAAAAATTAGATAACATTTATTTTTTAGTTCCAATATTTCGATACAGCAATGTGTATCATCGTCAGGGATATAATTAAACAATTAAAACGTTCACAAAATAATGATATATTGTAAAAACTTTGTCACAATTTCACTAGACGACGGTAAAAACTTTGTTGACAAAATCAAAGCCAATTCGTGTCAACGTCGGCGTTAAATTGTCTTTATTATAAAGGGCTGCATGAACAACTTCATTCATAAACATACTGAAATGTTTATTCATTGAAAGTCGTGTTCGAATAAAATTGAGATTACCGAACAAACTGTTGTTTTATTCATGCTGCTATGAACACATTTCGTTTCATGTCGTAAACACACAGAGGTTGTTCAATGAAACCGGCTTTGTTTCATAGTTTTCATTCTCTCTCATTTATTTTTATTAATACTCAATAGCAATGTTGCCACTTCAGTAAATTCAAGTAATTATTTGCATGCGTTGCCCATGTGTAATTTAAATTTTAACACATATGTAGATATACCTATGCACATATATGTATAGTATACATATTTGGAATATAAACAATAAATAATATGCAAAATATGTTTTTTTTTTGATTGTCATTTGCATTTTTGAATAATACAAATCTTTGAAACATGGCAAGATTTTATTGTCTTGTAATGTACTGTACACGGCCCTGAAATGAAACGAACTCATAAAAAACACACACATTTTTAGGTGAAAGATGAAAAACAAAAGGAGGAATGAGTTTATGAGAAATTTAATTGTTAGTTTCGTAAGTGTCTTAGGAGTTTGACCACGTGGTTGTTTTTTTTTTCGAAAGATATTAAAAACTTGAAAATGAATGTAAGCCAATATTTTTCTGTTTAAGACAAAAATATTGCCGAAAATTTTTTAATGTTAGTGAATGTTTTTGAAATTAAAATTAAATATATTTAATTTTATTGAAAATTTACATTGAAAACAAACATAAATTTGAGTTTTTATTTCCATATTAATGTATCTCTTTAACTTGTTGCATTTACCCCTCATGGTTATTTCTATTTTTTTTTTAACTTTCCTATGTTTTTATTTTTCTGCAACTGGCAACACTGACATTTAAATCATACAGTTTTTCCATGAACTTATTCGAGATTTGTTCAATGGTTGTTCTGTTTCATGGTTGTTAATGTTCATATTCTCTTGTATAAGCAAATAAACTAATTTTTTCTTATTCGTCTTTTAAATATCGAGTGTTCATTGCTTTCATTTCATAGTGTTTCATCTTACTGAATACGAATGAAGCGAACACAAAATTATAATGAAGGTTTCATGAACATCATTATTAAGTTTCATGCAGATGTTTACTTTATTAATACAAATTCGTTGTCAATAGTAATCGGACGGCGGTTATGCCATGACTGCGGTGTCGACGTCATTTAAGTCGACATTGACATTCGCAATAGGGGGAATATATTTATTAATTCTGCTTGTTAATGTGTTGCGTTAGTGGGTGAGTGGTGAAGTGAAGGGTATTAAACATTCCGCACAGCTGAATAAAACACTCTTACAAGTTGTTTTTTTTTAATTTATAAGTCTTTTTAATTCGGGTCTTGGAGTACCCATAAAAACTTTTTGATTTTTAGTAATATGTGGTAGTTATTTCATACGTTACCTGGTAAGTAGTTGTCATTACAATTATCGTTATTTTACAAACTTCAATAAGTAGTTACTAGTGATGAACTCAGCAACTATTTATTTCTTTTATAATTTTTACTACTGAATTTTTGCTTACTAATAATCAGCTCAATAACTATTTATTAGTTGTGTTGTTTTCAGTACTGAATATTTACTTACTGGTAACGTACTCAGTAACTACTTATTAGGAATATAAACTAGTGACTTTTTGGCTCTAGTAAGTACTTACAATTTCACTTACTCGTAGTTTAATAATAACTAGATATTTTTTGACTTGTAGTAAGTGTTTTGTAAGTACTGAATTCTGTGGACACCTCGAATAAAAATAAGTAGCTATTCAGCCGAAAAATAAATAGTGTTTAATTTTCTCCAACATTACTTACTAACTTACCAGGTAAGTAAAGTTTTTGCTGGGTACTTTTCGAATGGAGTACTTTTTTGAGTTTGACATTATTTTAAAGTTTTTTATGTTTAATTTTGTCTTTGATTCAGTTTAGGTCCGATTATATTGCTATCCATTTTTTTTTGGCTATTTTAAAAACTTTTCCAATTTTAAAACATTTTGTGATTTGGTTTTTAATTTTCTGTTTTAATTTTAGGGACATTTTATATTTAAATTTCCGTTTTCAGTTTTGTCTTCTTCAAAAATGATTATAGTTTTTCTTTTAAGGTTATTATATTTTTTTGATAAAGCTGTGAAAGTTGGCTTAAAATTTTTAGTTGGTTTGACCGCTAACCTTCTCGTTAGTTCTATAGTGCTTAAAAATAGTAATTTTTTCGGCTTCCTTTAAAATTGCAAATCATAATTTCTAGCTGACTAAATACGAAACTATATAATTTTTCTAATTTCTGTACATTTCATATTATAACTTTTATTATCCACACTAAATGAGACATTCACCCGCTACGAATACGAACCCGCTACGGTACACTTTAAAAAGTAAGTGCACATTTATGAGCTACAGAGATGCAGTAACTGAACGTATTCTTAACATGTTGTATAAAAAGAAATAACATTAACAGGACCCCGGCATTGCCTAACAACTGTAACTGCCTGTTTTTAGAGCGCGAGTGCAAAAGTTGCTTTTGTTATAAATGTTAGTTAAACGTGTCTCTTTTGCATTCGCGTTCTACGAAACAGACAATAAAAACAAACGATTGTTGGTGTTAGTTTTGGTGTTACACTCAACAGTTTCTATATGCTTTAAATAGGGAGCTTTTCGTCTTAAATCCGAATAGCTTTAAAGTGGAATCGAGGCATATACAATTCATGCCTTCCGTAAGCGAGTTGGTAAGCGAAATTTAAACATTTCTTCCTAACGAACCAGCTTTCAATGTGAATTTTTAATAAGTCGCTTAGAATAGAATTTTTTTTTAATTTTACCTTAAAAAATCTTTTCATTAAAATAACTTAACAAAAAAAAAGGATAATTGAGACATGAAAATCCTCCAGGTCGGTACATATCATAATCATATCAATTAGAGTAACCAAAAAAACATTAGAAAAAATTTTGTTTAAAAGCTCCTACAAAAGATTCTTTCAGTTTTTTTTTAATTTTTTTTTTTATATTTTTTTTCTATTATGTATATTAAAAAAAAAATTTTAAACTTTTTGCAAACAAAATAACTTGAAATGAGGATTTTTTATAACTTTTTTTTATATTTATATACCATAAAGGATATAACTATGCTTAAAGAATAAAATATAGTAGATGATGGTTGGCAATAAAAATACCAACAAAATATCTCACTTAACATCGTGAAAAAAGGGAAATAGCAGAAGAGAAAAGCTGTTAAATGTTCGTGGAGATGTTGTAATTTGTTTTGTAGATAATGGCTTGTTCTCTTTGGAATATTTTTATACCCTTTAGCGCAAGTGAAAAGTGGAAACGGTATAAAAGTTCATTTTTATAAAAGTTTGTTATTTGTTAAATATTGATCTAAGACCCTATAATATTTTGGACGCTTATGAGCAGCGAAGATAATTAACCTATGTCCGTCCGTCACCTTGTCTGTCCGGGTGTATGTTGAAATGGACTGGCTTATACTGATATCACATACATTCCGAATTAATTTTCTATTGAAATTGAAAATAACGATCGCCTCTTATTTTAATCCATAAATCTATAATCTTTACTCTGGGAAAATTTATTATAATCCATGAACTGAGTTTTTTCACTTTCCTTTTAAACGTCTTGGTATAATTCTTGAACTAAAAATTAACATAATTTAATTTATACATAACCAAATTATAGAAAAGAACAAGTTTCTTCTTCCCAAAATATTTACAAATTGCACATATGAGCGGAGAGGACCAAATTTGACTTAATATTAAATCTGTGGCCGTTAGAAAAAAGTGCTAAAGTAAACTTTTTAGTTTTGTGGAAAAGCAATTTTAAACATGGAGTGTTAATTTGGAAAATATATTTTTATTCTAATAAAATCTTCACTTCTCTTCGGTTGTAGGTTTTTTTCAAATTTTTATTTCTAAATACTTCCATCGTGCGCTAAAGTTGGAATATCAACTCTAAATTCTATTGCCCAATAAAAAAAACGAAATGCAATTTTGCTATAACTTTCTTAAAAATCGTACAAAATAAATGAAACTTTGTCCATGGATTCTTTTAAAAATGGAGATAACAAAGTGCCATTAACTCAAATTAGACTTAAGTCGACTTTAGACCTTTTTCGTTTGCCACAGAAATATTAAAAATGAGCCAAATCGGTCCATTATTTCACCTAGCCTTAGGGGCTCTGTCTGATACCGAATTTAAGGTTTTTGAACGATTTTTAATACAATGTTGAAGGGTATACATATAAGATTTGGCACAGCCTACAAAATATTATCTGCAAAGTTGTGAGTTCTGAATTTGTCTTGCTCAATTTAAGAAACAGACTTCTCAATCCTATTTGAATTATAAATATATGGGTAATTCCATGTCAAATCATCCAAGAGTGGGACCCGACCTCTTTCTATTTTAATGAAATTTGGTGAGAAGGTACCTTTAATCCTATAAGGAACATATATGAACGAAAAAATATTAAAAACATTTTTTTTCAAAAGTTATGTCATATTCAAATTTGTCATAATTTCGCCAAATTAGCCGAATGTGTTGAGATTATTTCTTCAATATCTTGAAGACTACTTTACATACGTAGATGTTTTTAATGTAATTTTTAAGAGAATATTTGGGGTTACAAACCATATATTGAAAAAAATTTCTGCAAAATATTACATTTTATAAACGGACTAAGTCAAAAACTTTTTTTTTATTTGGCTGATTTTTTTTTTATTTGGCTGATTTTTTTTATATTTTACCTCAAACTGTTCTTGAAAAATCCTGAAACTTTGAAGGCGGTGTTTTTTTTAAGATATGAATTTTTTTCTTTCGCAACCTTTAAAATAGTAATCTTTAAATAGAATTTTAATATTGTAAATTTAACAATAAGAACACTGTGCTAGTTGCAAAAAACAGACAGCAAATTTCATTAAAATTGGTGTCGGGTCCCACTCTTGGTCGATTTGACATGGAATTACCCATATACAATCTACCGCCCTATGCAAAAAAAGTTCAAGTTCACATTAGTTAAACAAAACATAAGCCCAGTGTTTTGGTTAACTAATGTGAGCATAAGGGGGCAAGTAAAAATCCTAGTAAAAACTTTGACTACAAAATAATGTGTTGAGTAATCAGAAAACATAAAAGCACTACTTACAATTCTACTGAAAGAACAAATGCATTTTTCAAGGGAGTAAGTAAGGCATTATTTTTATACCTACATACTTCCAGAAAAAAGTTGCTATAGTAGTTGTAGTAGAAGTAGTTATAGAAGTATAGTTATAGAATGAGTGAACGAAGCTATTAATTTTGAAAAAGTAAGTGAAGTTTTTACTGGGATGCTAGGAAACTTAAATTTAACCAGCAAATAGATAGACGAGTTCAGTATACATACAAATACATGTTATGGGGCCTTAACCCTTAAGTGTATACCTGTGCCTGGCCAGGCAGTTTTCCAGTTTTTTTCATATAATTATTAAATATATTAGAACGAAACTTTATGTATTCCTATATCAAAGTATTTTTTTTTACAAGAAATCGAGAAAAAAAAGTGTTAGTTTAAACAGGCCAGGCCCTGTCCTATTATATATCGTCACCTGAAATGCAAAAGGGCGTAACAACACTTTTTTTTGAATTTTATATGGACATGCATGTTGTTTAGTCTAGTGCATCTTAAGCAATCAAAAACTCGTTTTGAATTTCTTTGTTTAGGTGACTATATGCACTGTTGTATATTAAATCAAAAAAGAAATGTATCAAAAAGCATAGCCACATAAAACTCCATACCAAATACAAGTGGTCCCAGCCAGGCCCAGGTGGCAGCTTGTGACACTCAAATTATGTGTCTACTTAAGGGTTAAATAAATGTTGTTGAAAGTAAAAAACTCTTAAAGTAAAGATATTGGAACTTGAGAAAATTATTTTTATTTTCTACTTAAGAATACACTACTTTACGTTACTGAAAAATATAGTATTAAAAACACTTTACAGAATTTATTTTCAAAGAAATTTCACAAAAAAAAACTCTGTCTGTTTGCATATCAATAAGACTTTTTTTTCGTATCTTCTCTTCTGTAGACGGATAAAATCCATAAAAACGTTATTTTATATGAAGGATCTTAAGAAAGGAACACGAATACAAAACGTTATAGATAAAGAAATAAGAAATATTTAAGTTATGCAAATTAAAAAATAATACATATTTCTCTTTTTTTTACACAAAACTTTATATTAATTCAACTTTTACGTAAGATGAAAAAAGTGAATATTATAAAATAAATATTCGATTTCTTTATGCAGATTAATATTAAAATTAAATGTACTGCTCTGTTTCTATTTGTTTATTATTTATATTCATGCATTCAATTATTAAGTTTTATATGCATTTTCTTGCATGCATGCAATGGGACCCGTGCGTTTGTGTTTTTTTTTATGACATAGAAAAGTTTTATATTCCTTCAAAGAAAAACTAAATAAATGGATAAAATAATAATAGGTCTGTTCAATAACTGAAAAGAATTGCAAATGTGAAATAAATTTTACAAGTTAGTGTTTGACTAGTAGAAGAAAATTGCAACGAGAGAGTGAAAAAGACAGAAAAATTCAAAAAATTCTGTATTGTTTGCTTATTAGTGCAATTATGTATTAAGCTTAACGGCATCTGTCGAATATGCATGTACTAAGCCTGCAGTGTATTTAATTGATTTTCTTTTATATTGATATTCCTTATATACCTATTGTTAAGATATTATAATAAGTTGGTTCTCAGTCAATAAATGATGTTTAAACTTAGCAGTTGTGTTCGCATCACTTGTAATTAATACATGGCGCAGTCGATAAAGAACAAACGTTCGATTATGAAAAGTCATGTTTTTTAAGACAAAAGATTTAAAAAAGTTTATATATAAAAAGTGAATGGGAAAAGCAAAGCTCAACGTGTCAAGTCATCAAGTAAAATTACGTGGCAGACCACCAAAAAGAATAAAATACGTATATTTGAAGAAAAACACAAATATGGATTTTGTGAAAAAGATTGAAGAACTAAAAATATATGGAAAAATTGCTGATAACTGGAGAATTTTCTGGCAGCTTTTTCAAATATTTGCAACAGCAATTGAACTGAAGGAAAAAAGTGAACCGTAAAAGTGGCTATATTTTTGAATGCCATTGGACCAGAAGCTGTAGAACTATTTAATTCTTTTAACCTCAGTGAGTCAGCCAAGGGAAAATATGATGAGGTTACAAAAGCAATTGCAGACTTTTGTAAACCGAATACCAATGAAGTTTATGAAAGCTTTTTATTTCATAGCTGAAATCAAAAAGATGGGGAACCATTTGATGACTTTCTGATGGACATAAAAAAGATAGTACGAAGATGTTTATTGCAAGATGAAACAAGAATGAAACGAGACCTAATAGTGATTGGAACTAGCGATAAGGCATTGCAAAAGAAGTTACTGGACACACCAAACTTAACAATGGAATTGGCAATTGACATGGCGAGATCGGCAGAGGCAACAAAGAAGCAAATGGAGTGTATGAGAAGCAATGAATTTAAAATTGATGAAGTGCACAAAAGTTTTGAAAAATCAACAATAGGACATAGAAAGTATAAAGACAAAGGTAATGAAAAGCAAATAAGTCAAAGTAATAAAACTAAAATAATAAAAAATTGTTTATTTTGTGGTAAAAATCATGTAAAAGGGAAATGTTCCGGATATGGAAAGATATGTAATAGTTGTAAAGGTAGAAATCATTTTGCGACGGTATGTAAAAAGAAAACAATTAGAGAAGTTAAAATTGATAGTGACAATGCAAAATTCAGTGAAATATGTTGAGTTACGTGGGAGCTTATATACTTCCTTGCTTTGAGCCAGTTGGTATATCTATAAAGGGAACTAAAAAGTTTTTCGATATTTTGCTTATTGAGCATTAATGTAGTAGTGGGAGGGATCAAAGCACAGCTCGTACGAAAGACAGAAGGCTAATAAATGGGCTGACCACCAGACACAACGTCTGTCCTTAGGAGTAGTGAGTCGTGAGCTTTGTGTGCTTTGGATTTTTATCAGAATTTTGTTAAAAGTAATGAATTAATTATCTGTTATTTTGTGGCTTGGGAGAGAGTAAAAGAAGATATTGTGATGTAGCAAAGTAGTGATAATAATTTAAAATATAAAGCTTTACACAAGCAAAAAACTAACAAATCAAAATATAATATCTCGCTGATGTACTACCATCTTGTGAAACTCTCAGCTTTGATTTTCTTCGGAATAACTGAATTGTGCTGCAGAAAACTCTCAGTAAAAAATGTGCGAACTAAACCTTTGCCGTAACAACAAAGATGAATCCACCTTATTTTTTTGAATTTATAAGAAATTATAAGGTAATTCTTATACTTGGGAACATTGGCAAGTTGAAAACAACGCAGAATTTCGTATCTCACATCTCATATACTTATCTTCCTAGTTTTTGCGTTCATGAATTATTTTTTCTATTTTTGATTAATTACGGGAACAATTTTCAACATTTTATCTTTGCTCTTTCGTTGCAAGGTTCTGCTAGTGAAATAAACTGAACTGACCTAAAACTAAATACAAATAAACTTTGGAAATTGTATATCAGAATTGTGCGGCAATATTCCCTAGAGGAATGCTATAGAATAAAAGGAACGCTATATGATAAATATTTTTTATTGTAAAGGGTGGTTTTTATAGAGTGATACAAGGTTAAGTCATAATAAAACATAGTAATATATTTTTGATATCAATGAAACGATCTTTATTGGATAGAAAATTTCGGCCATGAGGTCGCCACGGCTGGCGCGTAGAAAGCGCAATCTGGAACACTAATTTTCCCAAACTTTTCGCAGCATTTGCGGCCGTGTCTCGCCGATAAATCTTCGAATGTTGATTTCCAGGCGTCCAATTGTTTGTGGTTTATCGACGTACACAAGTGACTTTACATAACGACAAAGAAAAATAATCCAATGGGGTTAAATCACACGGTCTTGGGGGCCAATTAATTGGGCCATTTCGTGAAATTATTTTTTCGTCAAAAGTATACTTGAGCAAATCAATTGTAGCGCCCGCTGTGTGGCATGTGGCTCCGTCTTGGTGGAACCACATATCAGCAAGATTAATGCTAGCTAATTGAGGTACGAAAAAAACTTCGAATCATATTCCTATACCGTTCACCATTGACAGTAACATTCTGACCATCATCGTTTTTGAAGACATATGGGCCAATAATTCCGCCAGCCCATTATGCGCACCAAACGGTAATTTTCTGTGGATGCAATTGTGTTTTGATAAAAGCTTGTGGATTTTCCTCAATTCAAATGGGAGTAGTCTTTATATTTATGTACCCATTCAACCAAAAATGGGCTTCATTCGAAAATAAAATTTTGAATGGATATTCAGAATTAATATTAATTTGTGCTTCAGCCCATTCGCCGAATTGTCGGCGCATACGATGGTTGTTTGGCTTTAATTCCTGCACAAGTTGAATCTTGAAAGCTTTTAAGCCAAGATCTTTGCGTACAATCGTCCATAAAGTTAAAGGACACAACCCCAGTTGCTGAGAACGGCAACGAATTGAGTGATTAGGATCATCTTCAATGCATTCCTGTACAGCGGCTATAGATTCTTCAGTGCGCACTGTTCGGCGTCTCACGGGATGCATATTATCAATAAAAGTAAATGTGGTCCGAAAACGATCTATTGTTCTTCGAATTAGCAGCTCTGAAGGACGATTATGTACGTCATAAAATGGACAAAGTACACGATAAGTTTGACGAACAAATCCATTTTTTTGATTACAAATTTCCACAATTTGCACGCGTTGCTGTCGTGTAAGTCGATCAATAATGAAAAGACAAAGCAAACTAAACAAAAAGCAACTATCATCTGTTAAATTGGTGGTCAAATAAAGCAGTGATGAAAACTCAAAAAAAACCCTTTACTTTATATTAAGGCGATTCTTTTTTTGGTAACATTTAAAGTTTAATAAGGTTTTACTTTAAATATAATAACTTAAATTGAACTGAATATTCTCCCATTACACGAAGTAAGTTAACTTGCACAAGTCTGGAAAAATTTGACAAGTTTTTATTCCGATATTTTACAAGATTGTTTTAAAATTAAATTTAAATTACTTTATATGTAAAACGCTATAAGTGGTTTGTGCACATGTTTCTGGCACCAAGAAAAAGTGGTAAAAGATCATATTTTAATTGACTTAGTACCTGTATTAGTCCCGGATCTCAAAAGTCAATTTTATATTCAAACATGTTGATCAAAAATTTAGCAAAAATTTAGCTTACAACTTCAATTAGAGTTGACAAAATATCAAGTAATTATAGTCGGGATTATAAGAAAAGATAAACTCACTGTTTGTTGTTGGTGTTTTGTTTAAGCTTTGATATTATTACGGGTAAGACTTTTGATTGTTTATAATTCCTATTCGCTTAACAGTTTTATTTGAATTATATCTCTAGCTTTTCTAAAACCTGAAGTTTCCGGTTCACGCATATAAAAAGCTTATCCCACCAACAATATATTTCAGTTTATCAATAGTAAAAATATGGAATTTAGCACATTACAACTAAATCATACAATATAATTTTGCAAATAACATTTTGAATTGGCATTGGACAAAAAAAAGCTTTGAGCTTCTCAACCAATCCTAAGGCTTGTAGACTTAGCTGCCACATGCAGTTACTTTAATTGTCTAAATCATGTACAAGTGTGCATGTGGATTTTTAAGAGATATTAGTTTCCATTTAAGGCCTACTAATTTATATAATTTTATTGCTATAAAATTTACCACAAGTAAATCAAATGCGAGTGTTAAACGGCAAATCCCCCAGATTAAGGCCGAGTTTTTGAGATGTGGATTAAGTTTAAACTTAGTTTAACGTAGTCTGAAACTCGGTATTTTCCGGTGAAATGTGATTTTTTTCTTATTATTTCATTAAAGACCAACATTTTAAGCAAAACTAAGCTGTTCCTTCCAAATGTTGTATACAAACTTGGTTATGGCGGCAGAAATTTGTTTCAGATTAACTAAACCTAGTTTAACTGAGATCTAAAAAACCCAGCCTAATTGGTTGCAATCGAAACATGTAAGGGTAACCTTTCCGTAAAACGCACGGGTTCGAGCCTGAGGTCAGTCAAGAATAAAAATTTTCAATAAATTTTAATTAAGTTCATGTTGTAATATTCCTTTCTTCATAAAAATAATTTAATGAAATTTAAATTTGATGAACTTAAGCCTAATTAAAATATCAAAATTTGGATTAAAAACCATAGAACAGTTCAACAAAATAACCACAATATTAATAGTTTTCCAAGTTGGCTGAATTTATTTTTTGATGGCAGGTTCAGTGGGTTTGTAAACATTGTAGTTTTGAACCAATGATGAATGCCATTTGCATGTTTACATATCCCCAATACTTGAGTGATTCGGAAAAGAGCATTTAAACCATTTAATCATGTTAATAATGTTCAAAGAGTGCTCGGTAGGTAAAATAAGAGATTTACTTCCACTATTTCACTGAGCTCCCAATCAAATGTCTGGCCATAATTTGATTTTGGCACAATAGCAGCCGTATGTATTGAGCTAAAGCAAACAAATTTGGCAGCATAATTTTTTTAAGAAACTTGAATGCTTGATAATAAAAATTTTGCCTTGCATAACTACTATCCTTATAAGTAGAAATAGTCTTCGCTATAGAAAAATGATCACAAAGGTTATTTATGAGTTCGCATTGAATCACCATTTTGTTATTCCTTGTTGGCAATTTAGTGCTTATGTTTGCAAAAAAGGCATACCGATTCCTGATGTAAAAAAGAAATGGCTGCACCGTTGTACATGGCACGTATAGATCATAAGCAATAACGTATGTAAAAGAGCAGGACAAAAATGTTATGTTCAAGCTTTAAAGCAACATAAATTCTTTAAATTCGCTGTAAATTGTTTTATTTATTGGAAACAAATTATTTGCTTTGCGCGCATCATACATTGCCCACTCTATAGTCTTAAAATAAATTGCACAAATATTTATTTTTTAATGAAATGGTAGGAACTTACCTATTAAATTCTAAAATCTATGGAATGAACACACTTTTTTATATAATCGCGCAAATAACAAATGTCAGGGAAATGACAATCACATTTGACAGTTTATGTTTAACATTATTTCTTCAAAAAATGTTTGCAGAAAAAAATTGACGGCCAAAATTAATGTTAAAAAAAACAAATTATACATGGGCTAAGCATGCAAGTAGAAGTTACACACAATATGTTTAATTATACACGGATTGGCAACGCTGCTCCCATATTGGAATTTATAAATATTACTCATACGTTCAGGTGCACTCAATAAGCGTTAGTTTACAACAGAGAACTGCAAAATGCACTATTTTTGTTGATTAATTCATACGCTAAAATTTACATTAACTCTATACCTGCAAAACAAAGTTCAGCGTTGGTAACTTTAACATCGTTTTGTACACATTTGATTTGTGCATGTGTGAGTTTTTTATTGAAAGTGCTTTTTTGCATTTTTTGTTGCGCACGCAATATAACACAAATGCGTAAAGTCAAAAGGCACACATTCATAAGCTTTTGCATTCAAGTCCCTGCAAATAATAGGACCAGTCCAAACACGCGTGTAAAGAGTAGTCCACAAGGGACTAGGAGTAGTCCAAAAGTAACCCAAACGTATGGAAAAAACATGGTCTATTTAACATTACGATGTCCTAGGGCAGGACCATATAACCCATATTTGGACTACAACGGAGTAGTTTTGAAACTACTCCATTGTATACACAAGAGGGTTAGTTTTAACTTCGTTTAAAAACGAAAACATGTCGTTAAAAAACGAAGACATGTCGTCTCACTACAAACACGTTTTAACAATGACATGGTCCATGCTTGCATTACATCGGACTAGTCCATGGAGTAGTCCATTTTATCAAAATGGGTCAGGTGGTCCAATATTATTTGTAGGGGTAGTCATTGTCCACTCGAAAAGACGCTTTGTTTACAACAATAAAAACAGCAATAACAACAATACATTGTACATACAGAACTTCTGTACGTTTAAAGCAGAGGTACCCTGCAAATTATATGACTAGTCCAAACACGCGTGTAAAGTGTAGCCCACAAGGGACTAGGACTAGTCCAAAAGTAACCCAAACGTATGGAAAAACATGGTCTATTTAACATTACGATGTCCTAGGGCAGGCCCATATAACGCAGCTTTGGATTACAAAGGAGTAGTTTTAAAACTACTCCATTGTGTACACAAGAGCATTAGTTTTAACTTCGTTTAAAAACGAAAACATGTCATTAAAACACGAGACATGTCGGCTATGCTTGCATTTCATCGGACCAGTATGGAGTACCATTTAATCAAAATGGATCAGGTGGTCCAATAATATTTGCAGGGTAATTACAAAGAGAGCCAGTTAAAAATGTGTGTTTAGTTGTGTGTGTAAATATAAATACTCAGTTGAGATATTACCTAGTGTTTTGTTTTTGCTTTTTAATTGTTTAAGAGTGTTTCGTTAACCTTCGTGTTGTGCCTACATGAGTAATGATTGTTTGATTTCTGGCTTTTTTGTTTGTATTTTTTTTCTTTTCCAAAACAATCATTGTCGAACCAAACACACAAACATCTTAATTGAAAAACGAAGCTAAATGCTATTTGAATGACTGCAAACCAGCAGCGAATGTTCGCGGTTGCGCAAGTTGATTGTATAACCGCAAGCGAGTGTATTTGTTGGTGTTCATTAAATGCGATTTTCTTTCAATCGCAGTAAGCCGTTTTCTGGTTTACAAAAGTTTAGAACTGACTGTTTCTAGTTCAGCTTTATAATTTTCCGAGGTTTTATTAACAAAAAACGATGGTATGTATCATATATTCGGCATGGTAAAATAAATCCTTCACTACCCTACACCTTTCGTGGTGAATGGGGGTATACGAAGCTTGTCATTTCGTATGAAAATTTTTTGTTATAGATGAATAATAAAATATATTTATTTGTTCTGTGTACCTGAGTAGTTCTAATGCCCGCAATTTTTACACAGAGAAATCTAGCAGTGCATAGAAATCTATTGTGTAAAAGCAGCCGTATTTTAAAGGAAAACTGAAGGTAAAAACACGCAGGCAAAATAAACGTTGAAATAGGTAAATATAACTGTTAGGTACGAACACGACCTGCTTTCTTTTTGTAGAAATTACGGGCATAAGCCAATTTATAAAATACTGTCTTTCTGTCTGTCCCTCTGTTGAAAACAAGCTCTCTTCCGAAAGACTCAACAGGAAAAAACAATTTTGGTGTCAAGAAAAGAGTTATGTGGAACAACTAGCCTAAAAAATGTATATTTCTGTTAAAAAAATAAATAACTTAAAATTTTGCACAAAATAATTTTGTACAAAACTGTCGGTGAAGGCTATCAAAAATTCTTGAAAGTCGGGTTAATTGGGTTTTTATTTAAATTTTTTTATATTCATCACATTATGAAACTATAATAAAAAACAATACGTTATGTCGTCAGCTCATTATTAATTTGGCGCATATATCCAAAAGTTAAAGTGTAGAAAAACCACAAAGAAGGTTTACATGAAGATTTCTTAAAATATATTCGCGGCTTCCGGCATATACTTTGAAGAAAAATGGTAATTGTGGTTAACTTTCATGAATAAAGCTTGAAGTTAGTAGTATTTGATTCAAAGTGAAAAATATTTTTTTGTGCCGCATACGCCTTTTTTCTAATTTTTCTTTTAAAAAGTCGCTTTTTGTGCTGCATACGTTTACTTATTGCTATGCATTAAATAACTTGCTGCAGTGAATGTTGCTGTATTAACAATCTAATAAAAAGTCATCATTGAGGATCTCTCTCTATTATTTGGTATTATTTTACAAAAACAGTAATATTTTTACATTTTCAAAAAAATTTTAGAAATTTTTACTGTTTATTATTTTATAAAACTTTTTTGCTTTTGCTCATGGTCCAATTATTAAGTCTATGCAGAAATACAACATTTTAAACAACAGCATGCACTTTGTTTGTATTTAACGTGATGAAGATATCAAAAACAATTACTTCAAAAACAATAACATGTAAAAACACAACTCTATTAAAATCAGTAGGCGTTTTGCGTAGACCAACTACTATTCAAGGATGCTTTTGCTGAAACTACTTTTTTTCTCTCGGCAACGAAACAAAGCAAGAGTGAAATTTATTTTGTACGCTTTTATATGAAGAATCAAGTGCAATCGCCAAATAGTGGCGTGTAGAGCAAAATAATACTTGAACATTTTAAAATAGTTGATATGAAGCAAAATAAATACCCAATATCTCAGAAAACACAAAAAAAATTTCGCGATACAGGTTTTGGATTTAGAAAGGGGGTATTAAAAATATATATTCCTTTAAAAATGGTCTGATGATGTAAAAAATTATGAAATGTATAACAAGTGGACCAGTCCAGATTAACAGTGAAAACTTATTATAACCACGAATACAAAAATAGACAACTTAACCGATTTAAGTGAGAAGTTCTCACCGTATCTCCTTCTGGTCACACAGTATACATTCCTTTCTCGCATTTTTGGCAATTAATTGGAATATGATATTGAAAACACTAAGAAAATACTTTTTTTTCAGCATTTTAGCTTTAACCACACTGTTCATAACGAACCCTTTACTCTGACATCGAAACCATAAATTTGACTACAAAAATTGTATTTGTAACTTTATGTTCTGAACTGCACCACATAAAGTCCATGACTACTGCTACAAAGGAATAAATATATGCATGACATGCATATATTATTGCAACTGTATTATGGTATTGCATTTGTATAAGTTCGTTATAAAAGTTTATATTTACAAAGAATATATGCAAATTAATGCAACAGAAAACCAGAGAAAAACTTACATAAAAGTATATTTATTTATTTACTCCCTTTTTGCCGGCATCGAAGTAAAAACAAAAAGAAAATATACACTCGACTATGTAAACGAGCATAAATATTCGTTCACATAGTAAAAGTGTAAATTAATTTTTAAATAAATTTTCAATTTGCGAAAACAAAAGAAGAATTTTTGCAATACATAATTTTAAACCAAAATGAAATTATAAATTAAAAGCAAAATAAACGTAAATATTGAAATGGATTACTAAAAATCTGCTGATGAAAAGTAATATATATAAAATATATGCAGTAAAAACTTAAAATAGCCCTTAAAAATTGTTTAAAATATGCCCCAAAAAAATAACTTATTTAAAAACAAAATATTCAACAATATAAAAACAGTTCAATTTAATAAAAAAAAAAATTGCTAAAATACTAATCGGTTAAGCCCAAACACCATAGAACTTTCGCGATTTAACCCTACTTCGAATCGATGGGTAGTCATGGGCTAACAAAAACAAAGTTGAAATGCATAAAAAAGATTTGTGCCGAATATTATCTAGATATTAACATCCAAATGATATTTTTTTGCCTTAAATGGATTTAATAGAGGGTCGCTAAATTCTTTATTAATGTAAACATTTATAAATAAATGGCAGTTTAAGCAATTTTAAGATAAGGCCTTTGGGCAAATGTAAACCGATTCTAAAAAAAATTTAATTTGAAGTAAAATACCAAAATATTTAGATGGTTAACGGATACAAAATTTTAATTGGGAATATCCTGTAGTATACAGAAAAAAAGTTTTGCGCCAGTAAAATAATAAAAAATAATAATTGAAATATTGTCAATTAAACATTTAATTCACTTGATTAAATATTTAACTAACCTGATTAAATATTTAATTAAAACTGATTTAATTTTTGATTTATTCTTTTACTGGCGCAAACAGTTTTTTCTGTGTAGTTTTTGACCGCTTCTCACTATTTACATATTGTTACGTTTTTCCTTTAAAAAACACGTTTGAGTTCTTTTAATTGCAAATCCTAATAAATACACACACTTATTCAACTTAACAAACTTTATTAATATAAATTATTTTGTTCACAATTGTAAGTTACGAACAGAACCGTTTTAATGTCTCCAATAAACTTACTAATTATACATGAGTCACCCCTTTTTATATTTAATAATTATTTCTAGATTTTTCCCGAGCCTCCCTGTAATAACAATTTATTATGTTCTAAAACCACTTCTAGAAATGACTGGGAATAATCAATTAGGAATTATTTTAAAATAACAGTTGTGTTGAAAATAATACATGACAATTTAAAGTTACTAACATGACATAAAACTATAACTTCCAAGATAACTTATAACTACAACTATAAATAATTCTTAGATAATTTTACTTGCGTAACAATATAACTAAAATGTATTTGCCAAATTTGATCAAATTATCTACAAGACTGCATTTCATAATTTTTGCACAAGCTTAACATTGACAGACAACCAGCCAGACGGCCGGATGGAGTTTTAAATGAGATTTATATATAATGGCAACGTGCTTTGTAAGATGGTTAAATTGAAGCAAAATGTTGGGTATACAAATTCAGATTTAAAACGGAAAAGCCATAATTTCGCAAAAAAAAATTTTTTTATATGATGCGAAAGCTCTTGTAGGCATCTAAAAAAAAAATATGTAAGAAATAAATGATTGAGATGAACAATAAAGTGGGGTTGGTCATACATTTGACTTATCTAGGGGCATCCTAGGCGCTGCAGGGCCAAATTTGAGAATTTTATTAAACCGCAATATGTGTATGGTTGAAATTCTTAAAATTGCCTACTGCTGTTGTGCAACCTGCTCCATTTTCGGAATAACGGTATATCTCATAAACAAGAGCTAACCTAAAACAACGGTTAGCACCATTGGATTCAGCGTACCCGGATTATGGTCAAAAGCCATGTGCCCGGCTTGTCTAATTTTGCAACTAATTCGATCCATATGGCTGGAAATTTCAGTGTAAAATTTAGTGAAGATCGGTCCGTAATTTACAGGTTCCCCATATAATGCTTACTCTCGGAAAACTCTCTAGTACGCGTAAAACCATAAATAGTTCAACAAAATTACCACAATACTAATAATTGTTAAAGCTAGGGCACGAGCTCTATGTGTTCATTTGTCCTTCAAGTTGTGCTGAAAAAGGTCATCAAGAAAAAGAAAGACAAACATAAAAAAACAAAAAAATGTACTTTGGAGTTCAATTCATTTAAGTCCATGATGAATTTTGAAAATAATGGAACAGTAGTGCATTATCGTTTAAAAAATAGTGCATTAAAATGGTTACAGTTAAGTGTAATGCAATATTTTTGCCCTAAAACATTTTATGATCATTTTAAGGGCAATGCAAAAGGAGTGCAAATCGCCAAGGTCTGTTGTATCAAAAATCGTGCTTACTGAACTTTTTGGCAGAAAAACCTTCCGCACCAAATGCATTTTCTAAACACGAACAGATAATTTTTTTCATTACATTGGCGGAGTTTAGTATTTGTTGCAAATGGTTTTGCGAAAGAGCAAATGTATTTTTATGTCCACTCTTACCTTATGCCCTAGAAAATATTCTTTAACCTCTTGCAATCACGAAAAAGGTACATTTTATAATTCAATCGTTTTTTAATATAGAATAAATATTAACTTGTTTGTATGTCAAGGGCATACAAAATTTGAGATTTGCTTAGAAATTTAAAAAAAAAAAATACCTTAATGTGCATACATGCTTTGCTGGTTTCATACACAATTTAACAAAATAAATCGTCTGTGCTGTTAAACTCCCCATAATTTATAGTTCTCAAGAGAAACTAAAAAAACTGTTAATAAAATTTGTCGAAACCACGTAAGAAAACTCTAAATGCTTACACAGCTTATAACTATTTATTTTAGCAGCCTTTAGCCATCTTTAATTCTTTTTAAGTTACGAGGGATGTTTGAGCTGTTCCTTAAAATAAACATTAGGGTTTTCATTCTGTTAACCGTTAATCGGTTAACCGATTAACTGACCGGTTAATTTATAATTAGCTATTTTCTACTAACGATTATACTGGTTAATTTCAGTCGATTAATCGATTAACCGTTGTAACAAAATTTTGAAAATAAGCAGTATTTTAACATAGTTTTTTTTTATTTTTTTAACTATTTGTTTTGTCTGATAAACAAAAGATATGTGTTTAGAAAATATTTTTTCATACAATATATTTCCTTTTAGCAATTAATTCTTAAAATACAGTACAAAATCAGTAACTAAGGAATTCGGAAATAAATTTTTTGCAGAATCTTCTTTGCTGAGCTTTGCCGGGACGAGTCAAAGGATGACCTAACAACAGCAGAAACTCAAGATTGGAACGCAAACAATGTTTAAACAGAATTTTCCGAAACAATTAGATGTGTTAACAATTTTAAAAAATTTAAACCGGACTGTATTGGCAAAATGGAAGATTTTATATGTTTAGAGAAATACCGGAAAAATACTGAGAAATAATGATGGCTTACTTTCGATTTCTCCGACATCTTCGATAAGTAAAAAAATTATTTTTTTGCTCGTTTTGGTCCAGGAATTTTTTCGTTGGTTATGTAATTGTTTGTTTTTTGCTAATAAACTCCAAATAATAAATAATTGTTGCATTTTTATTTATTGGAATTACTTAATTTATAACAAAACTTTGTTAATAGGTTTACCGATCGATAACAAAATTAACCGATAAAACCAAAACCTCGGTTAATTAATCGAGCAGTTAACCGATTAAAACAAACCCGATTAAATGAATACCCTAATTAATATGTAAGAAATTCTAGTCGCTGAAAGCCGACTATGAGATAAAACATCAGAGTATTTACACCCAAATCTTCGAGATTTCATCGTTTTTGGAACCCATGGGCAATCGACGACTCAGCAAAACACAACTGAATTATGGACTTAAGATTCTTTGTTCTGAAAATAATATCAATATCTTTAAGAGTGTGTTCCGTCTTAAAGTGATTTTAGGCGCTTATGCACAACTTAATTAAGGACTTAAGATTCTTTGTTCTGAAAATTATCTCGGTATCAATATCTATTAGAGTGTTTTCCGTCTAAAATTGATTTTAGGCGTAGGTATGGAACATATGCTTCATTCTGGACCAATCAGCAAAAATTTTGTCATTTAAAGGCAGGTATTATAGATGATATCGTTACTAAATTATATACAAAAGTGTTTTATTTATATATATATATATATTTGTTCCTTTTACTCCTGCAAGGAGCATAGGGCCGCCACAAGGTTATTCCAATAAACTCGATCTGATGCGTGGTGTTTGACTTCATTCCAACTCAGGTTTAAATGGGATATTTCGGTTTCAATTTGCCGTTTCCAGGTGTGTGTTTTATTGTGTTTTATTTGCCATAACATAATTTTGTTTTTCAGGTTAATGGATCCAAAATATACCCTATTTTGGAAAATTTTTCTTTAAAATCGGGGGTGAAGGGTATATCTATCACATAGGCGTTATTATAATAATGTTAATGACTGTTTAATATTATGTATTTTCATATTAGAAGATTTCCATATATCAACATTTTATTTTCTACATATATGTACATTTATGTATTAAGGAATGAAATATGCGTTCGTTTGTTTGTTTCTTTGTTCCGTAAGGCTCCTTAACTACTAAGCCAATGTTCCTAAAGGTTTCGCAGCTATTTCCTTAATATGGGCTATAAATATTTGCATATTTCAAGTGGGCGTGTACCCTCTCATTCATAGGCAGCGAAATATATCACATCAACACATGAAAAATACAATATAAGCAGATCGAAGCGACAAATACAGCCAGGAAAAATACACACGTCATTAATCCCATGTGTAGATGTGAGCACAACAACAGCACTCGCAAATTAAAACGCCCACATAGCAACTTCAATGCTACCATTAGTGTTGCCAATTTTGACATTAAGTGCCTGGATTTGGCAATATTTTATATAATTTAGCCGTAAAAAAGTCAATTTAGCCTTTGGCAATTTTTTTGCCATTATTAAGCCAAATTTCTATTAAGTTTTTTAAAACTTTTTACAAAAAAATATTATAAATGCTGCATTAGTTGTGCTGTAACGCTGAACTTTTCTTAAAAAGTTAACGCAAATGACTTTTAAAATACAAAAAAAAAAAATCAAATAGAATCTGGGAATTTATTTCTCATGTTGAGTAACATTTTTATTATGCAAATTTTCATATTATTCGATTGTGTATTCTAAGTTAAAATGCAATCCTCAAAAGCTTTTATACTTTAATAGTCTTATTCCTTCAATATTTTCCGGGAATATTTTGTAGAACTATACAAACAAAAAGTCTGACAAAATATTACTGGAAAATATTGAAGGAATAAGACTTTTAAAGTATAAAAGCTTTTGGGGATTGTAATTTGACTTAGATACACGTTCGAATAATATGATAATTTGTATAATAAAAAAAATTCAAGTTTATTGATAATTCGAGTCGTGTGGTATTCAACGATATTTCTTGAAATTATTTTAATAAAAAATTTTGATAAGTTTTTTTGTTAATAATCGGCCATGTTCTGGAAATCGAGTTAAATTGAAATCAAAGAAAATTTTCAGTTAAATTTTTTTATTAATGGCCGTAATTTTTTATGATTTTTAGAGTATTTTTTTCTCTCTTATAAGAAAATGCAAATCCCGCAAAGCTCTACACTTGTCTGCAGGAGACCAGTGGTACTAAAAGTATGACGTATATAAAACGGCATTTTCTTATAAAGCTTTAAAACCGGATTAGTTTTGAAAATTTTTCCATTTCAATTTCACTCGAATTCTATATCCAAAACATGGGTGATTGATGCGCTTTTTCTAACAAAATCTTGTTTTGCCAATAAGCAATACTGTAGTTCTAAAAGAGTTGCAGAAAAGATTTAGAACAATCAGCTTGGTTTTCAATACAAAACATCTTTTAAAAAGGAAGCTAAACTGAAAATGTGAGCGTGGAACCTTCCATATAGGGACAATAGGATATACAAAATGTATGGAGAAAGATAATACGAAATATTTGAAATTTAAAAAATAATATAAAAAAAAATTTTCTAATTTGATTTTAATGGATGTAGCGAAGTGCACCGGATTTAGCTGGTATATATATATATATGTATATAAATACAAATGCGTTTGTTTGTGTGTTTGTTTGTTCCATTTAGACTCCTGAACCCATTTCTTTACTTCTCGCATCGTAAAATATTTCACATGAAACGATCGAATTTCAACAAAAAATGGGTTTCCTCACACAAGTGTTTCTATATTTTAACTATAATGGCCAATTTTTAGGATTTATATTAATACACATTTATGTTTTAAATACAAAATACTCTTCTTCACTAAATTACCTTAATAAACCTAATTCACCGATGTGATACATTTTCAATTTAATTTAAACTTCCATTGGAATAACTTAGCAAGGTGGCCTCAATATGGCAACAATACAACAACAAAAGGCAAAGCAATATCCTTCAGCAGTTTTTTGAGACCCCCTTGCAAATAAATAAACTTTTTTTTATTTAGTAGTGCTACCATACTTTTATCTTAATTAAATAAGACTTTTGAAATAAAACTCAAAAGTTCATTCTGTATTTAAATACGATTTAAGTTTATATGAAAATTAACTTAATATAGATTTATATACTATCCTGAAAATTGGGCATAAGAGAATTATCTGAAATTTTAATAACTCTCCAGCAGTTATTGGAAGGATGTGTGAAAGAGTGTGTCTGTAGCAATATTTTGCGAAAAGTTTTTCACAGGAACTGTTTAAATAAGTCACATTTCAAAGTGGTGCGAGAAAATCATAATTTTTGAATAATATAGATAATTGCAATTTAAAATTTCTGTTTATCAACTATTTTTTTAATTTGAATTGAAAAAAGAATTTAAATGATTACACTGGTCTACAAATTTTAAAAAAAAGTGACTGCAGAAACGAAGAATTTTTTTAAACTAATATGTGTGCGCGGAATTCGAATATGGCATAATAGTTGGGGTTCATTTTTTTATCGCATGCTGGGAATACTGAAAAACAATCAATACTGACACTACAATTTTCAAACAATTTATTTGACAGAAGCCCAAATCCATTCTTTAACTTCAGATGATGTGTTAGTGATTCAAGCTTTTTTTGCTTTGTGTGTGTGGTGGATATTTGGTTGAAAAAAAGGATATGCAATATCAGAATCATTAAAATATGCATAGTTACATAATCTTGGTCAAAAACTTGGACAAACCGTGCACACTGACAATGTTTTGCTTGTTCTTCATTCCCATTTGGATTTTTTTCAAAAAAAAATCTAGGTGCAGTGAGCACGAACAAGGGGAGCGTGCTCATCAAGAATTAATGAAAATTTAAAGAATTTATTATCAAGGATTTTGAGACGACAGCATGCTGGGAGACTATAATACGTGAAACAGAACCAACAAAATACAAACGTCCAATATTTTCGTATCAAAATTTAAAAAAAAAATCAGAATTCAGCGGATTTATTTTGCTAATATAAACAAATTTTACAGCAAAAAATAATAGATTCTTCTGTAGTAATAGCAAGATTTTAGATAATATTTCTAAAGTTTTTTTAAGTGTAAACTAATTTGAAAGCAAAAAATTGTTAATTTTTGAGTAATAATTGCAACAATTTCCAGTTGATTTTACTATTTTTTGTTTATGTTAAAATTTGATTATAGTATAAACATTTAATTTTTTTGAGTGTCCCATTATTACAAAAAAAATAGGAATGATTATTATCTAAATCCAAAAATGACATTTTTAAATAATTTAAAAAAATAAAAAATAAACCATATTTCACAAAAACCTGAAGTTCCACTTTGCCCTTAAATTTCCCAATAACTACTCAACCGATTTTAATGAAATTTAAAGTGGAGAAAAGTTTAGGAAACTATCTGTCGATTTAAATTTCACTTAAATATCTCCAAGGCACATTGAAAAGGTCTGCGTAAGAAGCCTGATGATCATTGTTTATGTTCTTTTTAGTTGTCACAAGTTGTTTACATTTTGCTTACATGTGCATGTATACGTTTATGGTATGACACACATAAACGTTTTTTCCTTTTGCTTTGTATATGTGGTAGTGGTTTTTGACAACTAAAAAGAATCGTTTTTTGTTTTTGTACAAGTAAGCAGACCTGATAGATGGGCCTTGAATATCTCCTTCGGTTCAAAAGTTACAGAATTTTGGCCAATGAAAAACGATTTTCAGCCACTGTGCGACGTTCAAAAAACACAATTTACCTTTGAAAATACATTGATTTTTTACGTAAGAAACGAATTAAAACATTTGTTTGTATCTTGAAAACCTGACGTGATAGAGAAAACACAATTACAGATTCGTATTTAGCCCACCGAATTACCCTAGGAAAGATATTTGGTTGCTCCAGTCCAAAACCTTGTTGGCTTGTGTTTAAAAATAATTTAAATGATAAAAATAAATAAATCACAATCGTTACAATTTGTCATTTACATTTTTTTGACCTTTCATTGCTTTGCTTTTATAATTTATTTCTTCTTTTGACGCTTCGCCAGCATCTAACATTATGAAAATAGTCAAGTAAGAACAGAATCATTGTTGTCTGTTTTCGCATTCAAATACAAAAACACAAATCGAGAAACGATGGAATTTTTTGTTTCACCCTTCATATGAGAAACTTAACGATGCGAGAAATGCAGAAACGAGCCACTGAACTACTGAACCGATTTTCCTAAAGGTTTCATAGTTCTTTCTTGATTGCTTTTTACTGGTTATAAATATTTGTAAGCTTTCTAGTGGGCGTGGCACCTCCCATACAAAGGCAATATAAATTACAGTTACAAAGGCAGAAGTGTATCGGATTAAGCTAGTCTTTTATAACAGGGAAAGTTTTAAACGCGTTACATTGCATAAATTACTTAAATGCAACAGTTGATTCCTTGACAGATTTAAGAAATATACATACAATACGCTTTACTTGGAAGTGTCTATTTAAAAAAAATATCTTTAAAGCTTTGCAGACAACTAAGCAAAGGGGCTTTTAAAAAAAATACATAACATCAGACCTGCGGGGCTTATCTGAGTAAATAATATCATCATCTGTTGTATTAAAACAAATATTATTGTAAAGCACATTTTTCCTTAGTCCTTATTCGTATTCTTATTTTCAATTTCATTTTACTTTTAATATTCTTTTCTTCTTTTCTTGTGCCAGTTTTTATTATTCTCTCATTTCAATTTGCGTTTGTGTATTTTATATTGTCATTAAATTTATAAAAGTCAACATGTGTTCCTTAAGTTCTTTCTTTAGTTTATATAAATAATCAAAATGTTTAGTTTGTTAACGTTTTTGTTACAAAGAAGAGACAATTTGTAGTGTGGTCTTAGCACTTGAGAATATTAAAAAATGTATTCGAATAAAAAATAAATATGAAGTATAGAGAAGATAAAGTTTTTTTAGCTAGAACTTAGATATTTCTCAAAAAAATGCTCTTAAATAAAACCTAATAAAACTTAACGAAATATACAACTTAGAGATGAAGTTCATGAAGTGTTTTTAAAGGGCAGAAGGAACAAGTATTGAGTTTTATGTGTATTTAAGTCAATAAGTAATAAATAAGTGATTGATATTTGTCAACAGATGATGAGAATTTCTAGATATGATTTTTTCGTCGCAAAATCTTAACAAAGAATATAAATAATTTTTACCACGTTAAAGCTGAACAGTTTGCTTAAAGCATTTTTGCGTTATAACCATTTTGCTATGGAAGTTTATGAGCAACATGCTCCTTGGAAAAGTAGTTATAGAAAATTTACTTTCGCTATTAAAAATAACGTGCTGCCGGTTAGACCAAAAATCACCTACATATGTACATATGAAATTAGAGGCACTACTCGATTAAGATTAATATCAACCAGTAAAAGTGCTATATTTAACTGTGCCGAATCTTATATACCCTTAACAATGGTCAACAAGAACAGAAATTTATATAAATACCATTCTTTGGTTATAAATAAATCTATTTTGTGCAACGTCTGCGTCTCCACTCCCAAAATGCTTGCACCATATTTGCCGTTCCCCAGATATACCGAAAAAAATAGCTACAAGCATTGTATGGGTAAAATTAGACGCAGTCGTGGTTTTATGCTCATGTTTCAGCGGGATTTCGACCGATCAGGCTGAATTTAAATAGCAAACTTTAACGGTGCATATGTGATATAACATTATACCAACGTAGTCCTAATCGTATCTGGGAACCTGCGGAAACCCATTTCAACAATCTGATGGTCAGACGGACAGACATCCACCCTTTGATCAACTTCGCTACTCAAAAGGACCCGGAATATGTATACTTTATAGGTTCTTAGATCAATATTGTGGACAAACAAACTTATAATTAGTTTGGCAATTATTGTAATTTCTTTTCATTATGATAATATTGTTATGGCTCAATTATGTAGAGAACAAAATGTCGGTCAAATGGCCGCCGCGACCTTGGCGGCATACCTCCATCCGATGACCCAAATTTTCGATGACGCTGAGGCATAATTGGGGTTATTTGACGTTAATGTGCCGAACTTTCTCATCCTTTAGCTCTTGAATTGTTACTGGCTTATCGACGTATACCTTTTCTTTCAAATAATCCCAAAGAAAAAAGTCCAACGGTATCAAATCACATGATCTTAGCGGCCAATTGACATCACCACCACGTGATTTAATACGGCCATTGAATTTGTCACGCAAAAGACCCATTGTTTCGTTGGCTGCGTGGCAAGTGGCACCGTCCCTTTGAAACACATCCATATCTTCCAATTCGGGCCATAAAAAGTTCGTTATCATCTCTCGATAGCGAGCACCATTCACAGTAACTGCCTTACCGGTCTCATTTTGGAAAAAATACGACCCGATGATTCCGCCAGCACATAAACCGCACCAACCAGGCACTTTATGTTCTATATGAGTGAATTGGTTTTTCGACAATCGCTCTTTGATTATAATTCGGCCAAATTCGGCAATTCCGTTTATTGACGAATCCACTGAGGAGAAAGTGTGCCTCTTCACTGAAAATGAAATGCATGAAATAAATTTTGATTTGAATGCCCATTTTGATAATAAACCTTAATACCTTTAACGCGCTGCTCGATTGTGTATCTTTCCATGGTTCAAATTAAGTTAGGCTGAAATTTAAAAAATGTTAAATGAAATGCCGAAAAAAACTTGATGTTTGTCATCGACCCTTCTACTTTGGTTGAAGGACATACAAATAGAAAGAACTTGCAGAATCATTGAAAACTATACAACCTAAAGAAATGACCAAGATTATAGTTGACTGTCAATATTTGCTAATACTACAGTGGACTCGGTTTAAAATGGCCAGTTGGCCGTCACTGAGTTATCACATGCTTTGGAGTCCAAGTTATCTAGTATTGTCTTCTAATCCAGTTTTTACTTAATGGTGACAGCGAAAAAAAAGATCAACAATTAAAAAGCCATCAACGAGAAACAATAAATCGCTAACACACCATATTAAAGATCTCCCTACCTGTGATTTAAGTATAATCTGCAGTTATTACAGGATCTAAGATTATTTACCATCTGCAAACCCAGGAGCTTTAAAGTGCTTGGGTCTATTGAATGTCGTGGTCGAGCATTAGAAAAAGTCAGCCAACACCTATCGGAAGGAAGTGAAGTAATTTTTTCAGTTTTTCTTAATCCAGCATTGCATTCCCGGAAAATCACGAGGAAAATACGCTTAGCGGATTAAAGATTTTATCTGACCTTGACTACCAAATATTTGTTACGACCAAATCAAAACTTCTTCGATAAAATGATGCCATTGGAGGTATTAACAATCGTCTGGTCCTACTTCAGGCCTCGCAAGGCCTCGAGTGCCCCGGTAGGCTAGTCAGAAGTGAGCTAATCTATCAGCACCGAGGTTGCTGGTTCGATTCCCGCCAGAGACTCTGGATTTCCTGCAGACAAGCGAAGAGCTTTGCGGGATTTGCTTAGAAAATTTAAAAAAAAGATAAAAAGCTTTTTTGATTTTAATTGAGAGAAAGAAACTTATAAATTCAAAAAAGTCATAGTAAACAAGGACACTTTATTTAAAAAAAAATATGCTGTGTACTTTTAAGGACCGAATGAAGGGTATAAATAAAAAAAATCCTTTTAATATTATTATCCTTATAAAGAGCCTACTGAGTTTTTTTTTTTTTTTTTTTGGAAATACCCATCGTTCTTTAGAAAATCTTTCACAAAATAATAGCAAAATAATTTATATGATACCTTTTCAATGACTTGTTTGTTTTTATATTTCCTTTAAATTCAGTATAAATCTTACAATTAGGGAAAAACATATTTTTAAAAATGCCAATATATTTTAATCCTACAAACCCAAACTTCCTATTTAATATAATTGACCTTAAAAATTCCAAGCTAGTTTAACCGAATATCTTCAAACATACAGAAGTTATTTATACTTGTGAATTGTTAAAAAAAAGAAAAATAAAAAAAAAAATTTTTTTTGTTGAATCTTGTGGCAATGACGACAATTGTAGCTTTAAATATTAACTAGAGATGCAAAATGTGGTACAATTTGGCCATTTGTGGCCCTTTTTTGAATGTTTAATGGGCCTGTAGTACTCTCTAAAAAAACCCAAATTAAGCTAACTACACGCAGAGAAAAAATATTTCTCAGTATGGTCAACAACCATATAATGGCTAAATTTGTCCTCCATCATGACACCATTACCATATTATGGTTGCCTCTATACACGCAAAGGAAAAATGTGGTTGGGCATGTTTACGGCAACTACACTGTGTTTATTGTAACACTATGTTGTTGTCGAACACAAAAAATTATTATTTTTATTAATTTGTTAGAGTAAACATTTACATGTTTATCGCAATGATTAATTTGAACTTCGAAAATATATTATATTACTCACAACCATTTCATGATATTTAATAGCCATAACATGATAACTTTACATACGTGTTTTTATAATATGTTTAAGATGCAATACCAAAATATCTTTACTCTTATCAGCGTTTAAAAAACTGCAGTCAAAGTAGAAAATCTGCCATTTCTTCCACTTCTTTGTCATTTGCCAAAAAAGGTTGCTTTAACTTCTTTCTGATTCATTAAATATAAACAGTCGCTGTCAAACGAACTTAAAAAGCGAAAAGTTGCACCAAGCTTTGTTCGACAGTTTTTGGTTTCGACTGCAGCTTTTTAAACAATGACCCTAATAATAAAAGAAGGTATCATCATTAACATTCCGAAAAAGGGTAATTTAACTTGCCGTAAAAACTGGCGTGGAATAACGTTACGGAGTATGGTCATCAAAATAATTACCCACATAATTACGTCAAGAATCCCAGACGTTCTAACACCTAAACTCAGATGTCAACAAGCTGGCTTCCGCCCAAACAAATCGTGTATTGACCATGTTAATACACTCAGAATTATAGTGGAACAGTCGGTCGAATGGCGTTCTCCACTGTATCTGGTATTTATTGATTTTGAGAAAGCTTTCGATACCCTTAACCACAACGTTATTTGGAAAGCCTTACAGTGCAAAGGTGTCCCACTCAAACTAATCCACCTTATCAAGAGCCTGTACGCTGTTGCCAGTTGCCGTATCGTTTACGAAGGCAAGTTGAGCAGGAGTGTTAAAGTAGGAACGGGAGTTCGCCAAGGTTGCGTAATGTCTCCACTCTTATTCAACATCGTATTGGATATTGTCATGAAAAAATCTATGGCAGATAATAGGGGTATTTCTTGGGGGTTCAATGGAAGATTAGAGGACTTAGAATATGCCGATGACATTTGCCTCCTCTCGATTCTCTGATATGCAGTCAAAGTTGCAATATCTTTCAGACTTGGCCTCGAATGCATATGGAAATCTTCCACACTCTCTCGTGGTGTCAAAATTAAACTGTTTAATTCTAATGTTCGTTCTACTTTGTTATACGGCTGTGAAACATGGAAAGCGGCCCCTCCAGCCATTCAGGCAATGCAAGTATTTATAAACCGCTGTCTGAGAAGAATACTTCGGGTGTATTGGCCACAAACGTTATCTAATGAGAGGCTATGGTTCGAAACGCAGCAATCTCCTCTAACCGCTGAAGTACGTAGACGAAAATGGAACTGGATAGGTCATACTCTAAGAAAAACACACCCAGACATTGCTAAGATCGGCATAGAGTGGAACCCACAGGGTAGTCGTAGAAGAGGACGTCCGGCCCATACATGGAGAAGACAAGTCATAGCTGAAGCAACAACTTTAAACACCAGTTGGAACGAAGTAAAAAGAATTGCGATGGATAGATCAAAGTAGAGAGATTTTGTTGGGGCCCTATGCTCCTTATAGGATCAATGGGAACATATATATATATATAATAATATTTTGTAATCGCCATTTGTAAAATATGCCTACCCGAATAATTTTGTATTAAACAGTAAAAAATTTCTTTAATCTAAAAATCACTTTTAAAGTGCTACAAAATCAGGGGCCTGATTCTGGCAGTAGTGATCGAGCAATTTCTCGATTCGAAAGCAATTTACTATCTAATTATTTCAGTCAAAACAGAACGAATCGGAATTAATTTGGCAGTGTTATAAAGCATTAATTTGAGTTTCACAATACTAAAAAAATAATTTCGATTCGTTATGTATCGACTGAATAAAATTGCTTTCGAATCGAGAAAGCACTCGATCACGACTGCCAGAATTTGGCCCCAGTGTTCAAAAATAAACAGAATTTTACTCAGCGTTCGACTCACACACCCTAGAACGATATCTATTTTTTAGTGTTTGTAATTTTTTTCATGAATGTGGCGGATATTATATATTGTTCTGTTCTTCGTTAAAAAAACAGAACAATTGCAGTGATACTGTAGACACACATTATATTTTAATGATGATGATGTTTCTATTTAACATTGAGAAGAAATGAACAAATAAAAAATTTAAGCAACGACCGCATCACGAACAGCTTGTGTGTGTATTGTGTATATGTCTCGTTTGTGCAAAATTATTTTGCTGGCTTTTTGTTTTTTTTCTTATGTGTATTTTGTTTATGTAAAAATGCTTGGTTTTTTTACCTACCAAAAGGGATAATCTTTAGTGAGCCGAACCGAGCACAACGAAGTTTGTTCTCATTAAATGTTCTCATCTTTTGTTGAGTTGAATAAAAACGGTATAATTTAATGTTTGAAATATGACAAACTAGGAAAAGCTATTTTTTTTATGATTTACTACACAATCGCTATTAATGTTTGTGTTTTCCACAAATCTACCGAACCGAACCCTAAGGAGCGATTATTACTGTTCATTTTCGAACAATGCACAAAATAAAAAATCGTTGCAAAAAAATTTAAATTTTTTTTATTGTTGTGAAAGTGGTGATGTATCATTTTTTATATAATAATATCTTTTTTTTGCTTAAACTAAGCCACACATGTATTAAAAATAGGAAATTGTTGGCTTGGACGAGTATCAGGAAAAATTTTTGTTGGTTCAGGCCATATTTTCTTGTGATTTAGAAAATAGTTCTTTCCGTATAGTCCAAGTTCTATTCTCGAAATTTTCCAAGTAGTGGACTGGCAGAGACCGAGTTGCTGAACGGTGTCGGATAGTTGAGTTCCAGTCCTCTGTCACACTCACGTCTACAGCGGCGATGGCTTTTTTCGTACGGTATGGAATCGATTTGGATGCATACAACTATACAACTTAGGAACATGATTTTAAAAATGTATTTTTATTTTTCCTCTCTTTATATATTGGCTTTAAACATTTCCTCTCAAGGCAATTATTCCTGGTGATTCAGCGGCTTACAGAAAACATTTTTTTTTTATTTTGTTTGTGTAAATGAAGTTTTTTTTCATCATACAAATATGAGACCGGAACCAATCGACGCAGTATTTTTTCTGATAAAATAATGCAAAAAAAACGTATTTGCGATTTTTTTTCAGTTACAGCGTTCTTTAATTCTTGCGACGATATATACAAATGAAAAATGTTTGTATGTTGGCTTATAGACTCCTAAACTACTGAGCCGATTTTCCTGAAATTTTTACAGTAACATCACGTGAGCCCTCAAAAAAAAATAGGCTACTAATTTTTTGGATAGGGGCAGGGGATTTGGTACCCCCCATAGGATAGCAATATTAAATATCCCATTTCTTAAGAGCCGCTGGATATTCTGAGACCCAAAATTGAAACAAAATAGCAGCGGGGGAAGTGGTACCCCCCATAGGACGTCAATGTTTAATGTCGCATATCTTAAGAACTGTTATAGTGAAAATGTTCAAACTTTGTAGAAGTTACTCTTATGGAATACTTCACTTTTGAAATGATAAATAAAGCGGTTATGCGCAGGAGGGGGGGGGGCAAATACCTCCCATAAGATGCATATATTAAATATCGCTCAACTGAAGAACTATTAAATTTTAATATAAACATGGGCGGGGTAGACAGAGGAGGAGCAGTACCCCTCATATATAGAAATATTAAATACCAAATATCTGAACACAAAAGTCATCAACAACTTTTAAAACAAAAATAAAGGGGGTAGGTGCATGGGGAGCAATACATTTTTACAAAAGCATCCTGTGAGCCCCACAAATAAATTAAACCACTTATTTTGTCGATAAAGACAGGAAAACAGGTCCGCCATAGGACACAACTAGGGTGATCGATTATTCGACTTTTTTCAATAACCGGTTTTCGAATATTCCGAATAGTTGCTATTTTAAAAAAACCGGTTTTCGGTTAAGCATTTTTAAAATAACCGGTTAACCGGTTTTTATTCGAATACATAAAAATACAAAAATCAAATTAGTTTTTGTAATAAAAAGTTAATTAGAATAAAAACAAAACAATTCACGAAGTTAAGGAACCAACAAAATACATAGATATGACTTAAGGTATGTTCAGACCACAATTATTTGACGATAAAATCAAACAAAAGCGTGACCAGTAAATTGATAAAACTAAAGCATTATTTTATATAATTTCTTGTCATTTGCTAAACTTTATGTCTAAGATGATAATTGCATTTATGTATAATGTAGTTTCGAAACCCTTAAATAATGTTTGCTCTAGCCAAACGTTTTGCAAAAGCAAACAATTCTTTACGTTAGGAGTCAAACATTTAATAGGTGTGAACATAGCTTTAGAATTTTTTAAAAACATTGGTTTTAAAAATATAGGAATGCAATAAATTTATTATTTGACATATTTTCCTAAATTTATTGTAAATGAGTTTTAATTTGTTGCTGGTTAAGCATGTCTATATGAAGCAATAAACTTCAGCCATATTTTTGAAAAGTGGCAAACAAAACCTCTTATCCAGGATTATATATTTCAATTATTTTTGTTTCAGCATTATAGAAACAATAGTAATATGAACATGCTTTTTGTATGAAATATCTGTCGATTCGTCGATCACACAACTTAAACCCTTCCAGGACATTTTTGATTCCGTCAATTTTATTTTAAGTTCTTGGTGTTTTAATAAATAAAACTGATGAATTTTCCCATAACGTTGATTCCGCCGGTATGTTCTTGCTTTAAGCATGAAGATGTGCTGGAACTACTTAGGAGTTTTTCATTCATTATTGGCAGCATATTTTAGTAAAGTATTATTTGCAGTCTCTTAAAAACTACTTGACCCTGTTAAGTTTTACTTGGCGTATATTTATGTCAAGCTTGTAGACTAATTAAAAGTGATTAATAAGTCGTGATGTAAAGAACTTTTGCCACTTATCATTTTAGGGCCGATTAGGCACAATTTTTTTTAAGTCAGTTCGAAATATCACCAGAGATGTCATTTTTGTAAAGCTATATGTAGTATTTATAATACTGTCCGATTGCTTATTACTTTTTATGCTGAACTTTTTTTGTAGGACTTTATATTGTTTTTGGTTTTTGCTACAAGAACACACGCTTTTATAACCGATTTGTATTTACATTGCTCATAATGTTTTTTTGAGTTTTGTTTCATTTTGTTTTGACATTTTTTATAAAAAGTTTAAGTTTGCAAATATTCAATTAGAAAAATACTAAAATTACGGGTGCATTTAAAACAAAAGTAAGGAATAAGTATATTAATTACACATCACTAAAATAACCGGGTAATTTTACTAAAATAACCGGTTTATTCGATATTCGAAAAATGGACATTTTAAAATATTCGACTTGGGCAAAACTAAAATAACCGGTTAAAACCGGTCGAATACTATTCGATCGATCACCCTAGACACAACTGTTGAATCAAATTTATGACTAAGTAAACTGACTGATTCATCATTGCGCAACCCAAGCGGCTGAAGTTAGAGATATGAAATTTGCACAGTTCCAACGAATATATCCACACAAAAAAGATTTTTCGAAATTAAAATATTTAGAGTGTAAAATAGATAAAAATAGACTTAACATAGTCTATGCATGTTTGTAAAATTCCAAGTGGACGTGGCATCTTCCAAATAAAGACAGTATAAATAACTCCATATCTTGAGAACGATTACAGAAAAGTTATAAAATTTAAAGCAAATAACTTTGTTTTCAATACACAACATCTGCTAAAAAGTGGAGTGGATTTGAGAAGTGGGAGTTGCTAATTCATTACTTAGAAAGTGTTAATAACAGTGATCCGGAGAATTATTGTTTACAAATATTTAGCTTGGTTATCAAAACACAACATTAATCAAAAAGTAAACTAGATTGGAGACGTAAGCGTGGCGTGGTAGCTCCAAGGACAATTTAGACTTCTTTATACCTGGAGAATGGTCACAATATCTAAAAATTTCTTAAATTGTAACAAATAGTTTGTTCTCTTTACAAAATATCTGTCATAAAGATGGCAGGATTAGAGAAATGGTCATGACACCTCCAATATAAGCACACTATAGGCTTCTGTATATCAGTAGAATGGAAATAGTAAAAGTATCTAAATTTGGTACTATTTGCTTGTTTATCGATTCTCAAGATCTGTTTTAAGAACTTTGACTAATTTTATATCAATGGGGGAAGCGGAGCGCGCCGGGTAAAGCTAGAATTGTATAAAAGAGTAACTGTGGTCATAAATCGATTAATAGTATTCCGTATTAGCAGCTCAGATTATTAATAAAAAATAAAATAAGTGTGAAATGTTTTTTAAGGCAAAATTTTCATATGAACCTTATGCTGAATCATATTCCTTATAAAATTTTGGCGCTTCTAAAGGAATTGTAGCCCTTTTAAATCATCAATTTGTCCTGATATGAATCCTAATACACAGACCGATACACATACATTTCACTGCTTACATTCTTGTTATATATTAATAAAGATTAAATCATGTAAAGCTTTAAAAGGAATTATTTTTTGTAGTGAAAAATACAATTTATCATCAACCATGTTATCAATCATGGAAAAAACTCTTGTCAACAACTATGGATACACAGAATATTTAAGATTTTTTTTTTTTGCTTTTGTAGAGCACAAACAATCAGCTTTAAATCATCGACCCTGTATTGAAGTAAAAAAACACAAAAACACAAAAAAAAAACGCCTGTTCACGCTCTCTTTAAACTGATAGAATGGACCAACCAATTTCCACCCATTACTTTAGTAACGGACATCGAACCAGTAATGAAAATAGCTTGTATTAATGTGTTCCAACATCAATAACAACAAGTAAAAATGCTACACAATCACCAGGAATATTTCGGGAGTGGGCTTTGTAAGTAAAGGGTGATTCAATTGTAAGGGCCGATGTTGAATGTGAACCACAACTTAACAAACACCGTACAGCTGTGGCTGCAGAGCCGACTACCTCAACTCGTCGTCGTGCCCAACAATTGCACCTCTCACGCTCGTCGTTGATGAACATTATGCATAAAGATTACAAAGGGCAATTGACTCAAGAACCAAAGTCTCTTTACCATTCCAAACGTCGTCAATGGCTAGAATGGTGGCAAGAAAGGACAACAGTGGATGATCTATTTTCGAAGAAAATCATTTTCAGTGATGATGCACATTTTCACCTCAGTATATTTGTCAATAACCAGAATTGGCCACATTTGGGCAAATGATAATCCAAATGCCATTTTCGTAAAAGGCTTGAATTGAGCTTGAATTGAATTTGATTTGAATGGGTCAAACACTAAAACAAAGAAATGTTAAATTAAGTTGGAGTAAAAACTTGACATTAAAGTGTGACTTACAATTAACATCGTGCATAATGGTCGGACCATTCCTTAATATCATATCCCTTTTCTGCTGAGCCGATTGTGCTGGATTTTAATCTCAAACTGCTTAGGAGAACTAGAAAGCGATTTTTGGATTCATTCATACAGAAAACTTTACACACCAAATTTAATAAACTTTTTCTAATTAAAGCGGGTAACTTATTTAAACTTCAGACTTTTCTTTCTTTGGCGCTTAAATAATACAGATGGATTTTCTTTTGATTATCTGATTTTGCAATCATTCACATCATTATTTCTCTACTTTGATTTATTTTTGGGTATTTTTAGATGTTTTAAGACATTTTTTTTCTAACACTTTATTACTTAATGAAATATTTTTTTGTATTTAAGCGATATTTTTTTTTTGAACTTTGATAAGACTATTTTTCATGGTTTCTTAAGGTAGTGTTGTTGGGTTTTGAAAATTTTTAGTTATTTTCATTGAAGATTGTAAGAAAAGATAAACTCACTGTTTGCTGTTGGTGTTTTGTATAAGCTTTAATATTATTACGGGTAAAACTTTGTGTGTTTATAATTCTTATTCGCTCAAAAGTTTTATTAAAATAATATCTTTAGCTTTTCTTAAAGCAACCAGTGAAATGCGCATAGGAATAGCATGTCCCATACACAATAAATTTCAGAGTGTTTTTTATCCAGAATGAAAATTAAGAGTTAAACACGACAAACAAAATGTTGTTACTTGAAAATTATTGATTCCGAAAAATTACTTTGATAATAAACTGGCAAGTGCACGGCTTACAAGAACTAAAGCAAGATGTATTTTTTTTATTTTGTTTTTCTTAACATAATTACAACTACAATTTTTGTTGGAAGAATTCCCACCAATTGTAGTGGGAATTGTAAGAAAAGACAAACTCACTGTTTATTGCTGTTGTTTTAGGTTAAACTTTGATTTTGTTAAAAGTAAAACTGTTGCTTATAATTCCTATTCGCTTAACAGTTTTATTTGAATAATATCTTTAGCTTTTCTTAAATCTTTAGATGAAGTTTCCTGATAATCTAGCCTAAGCAACCAGTGAAATTCGCATAGGAATAGTATGTCCTATCAACAAAAAATTTCAGCGTTTTTATTAAGAACAAAAATTAGGAGTTAAGCACGACAAACAAAATCTTGTAAACTAAATCTTATCTTCAGATTTTATTACTTTTTTTGAAGCATTCAAAGTAAATTTTAAGTTGCTTGGGGTTTTTTAGGCTTAACATATTTAAGTTGTACCGCAAAACGTTTAATTGTATCAAATTGTTTCATCTTTGTTTTAGATTTATTTGACACAAACACACAATGACAAACAACACTTGCGATTGTTTTTCTTTTTACCAAAACAGACCGCATCAGATGTGAGAAATCTTAAATACTTGTGGGAGTTTATTTAAAAATAAAGGAATTTTTAATGGAATGTTAATTTCAGAGGAAATACAAATGATTAAGTAATAAACAGTTTTCTCGTATAAAATCCTGTTCACTTAACAGGAAAGTGTTTTAGTGTATCGGTGTGTGTGTGTGGATTTGTGTGAAAAACAAATTCCCAGCAAACACAAAATAGCCCGCTTTTCTTGTTTGATAGCAAATGTTGTGTGAACTTTCTTTGAAAATTAAAAACATGCTTATCTCTTCCCTTTTGGAGAATGCTTAAATATTATTCTCTAATGACTTTTTAATATTTCCTTAATGCTTTAAATAAGTTTTGCTTGTTAATTTGCTTTTAAGCATCTGTGTGTGCAGATTGCTTAAACAAATACATGGTATAATGAAGATATTGTAGAATGGCTAAATTTTAGTTGTTTTGATTAGAAATAACTTAAATTGAAATGTTTTAATAACATTTAAATAAGTTTAACTTATTTTAAAATAAAGAATCAAATAAAAAGCATTATTTTAAGAAAATGTTTAATTAATAGTTTTAGGCCCGTTTTCACAACTTACAGATTGCTAAAAATAGATTTTAACCGGCCTTTTAAAAAGTGTTCCATTATTAGAACTTTAACCTAAAGTGAGCGATAAAGTAAATTAATTTACCTGGTAAGTCAAAGTTGAGTTGTAATAATGGAATAGTTTTTATACGGCCGATAAACTACTACCTTTAGCTATCGGTAAGTTGTGAAAATGGGCCTAAAACCCCTGCCAGACTTATAGTTTACATACCATGGTATGCCTTTAACGGTTTTGTATACTGTTTATTATTGCCAGACTTGTAGTACGTATACTACTATTACTGGTTTCATGTTTAATCATATGTTATATGGTTATTGTGGTAAACACCTCTCAGCTCATTGATGTTTTCGTTCCAGACGTCAGAAATTAACAAAATAATAATTTAAACTGTCAAATATCAAAGACAACAGATTTTTTGCTGGGCTTCCACAATTCTTACTGAACACTGCTAAAAAGCTGTGTTTATAAGACACCACATTTATATAAACCAGCAGTATACCACTTTGCTTAATGGTTTAATTGTAGTTCAGGTTAACACACATGTAGTATAACATTCTTGCATAGTATACAAATACTATGTCTGTAAGGGGTATTAGTGTTCAAACAGAATTGAATCTTCACTTTCAGGCAAAAAGCCTTAAGGCCTTAATTAAAGTGTTGGCAGTAACTTAAAATTCTCCCTCATTTCTTTAATTTTGTTGTGTTCTTATTTTTTTATTTACAAAACGTATGAAATTTATTGAAAGTATGGTAGCATTGCTAAGAGAATAAGTGTCTCTATGTGAGAACATAAAAAACGTTCCCAAAATAAAGTAGATTTTATTTCACGACGGCTTTCTTTTTTCAAAATTTTCCATCTAAAAAAAATTTAAAAATTGTCAATGTTAAAGATAGCACTACTTGACAGTTTTTTTTACCAAATGAATCTGACAATTAATCTTTATGTAAAATTGTCCGCTGAATCCGAATATGAAGTTAAATGTCAAAAATTGTCAAATGTAGAATTTTTACGTAAGATTAAGATTAGGTGTCAGAGTCATTTGGTCACGACTTTGTGAACCACTGTAATTTTGCCAAAAATTTGCAACTAAAAAAGACATTTTGCTAATTTTGCCTATTTAAGAATATCTTGTCAGAAATGGCTCTTTTATATGATGATTTGTCAAAAGATGCTTTCTTTTACGAAACTGTACCAATAATTTGCTACTTTTTTTTAGGTAATTTTGCAATATTTTGCTTCTTATAAAAAAAAAAAAAAGAATTTGTTATATAACACTATGCAACAAGCAAAAATTCACTGAATAAACACTATATTTTTTGATCCACTATAGTCATCTAACATCAAAAATCATCATTATTTAAAAATCTATGGTAAGGTTCTTCTAAAATTTGAGAGTTTTGAAGTGGCTGCTTCATACATCTTGACGTTACTTTGGAACGAGCACAGTGGCTGAAAATCGTTTTTCATTGGCCAAAATTTTGCAACTTTTGTACCGAAGGAGATATTTTAGTGAAATTTTTTTTAATCGACATTTACATTCTTAAACTTTTCTCCACTTTCAATTTCATTGCATCCGGTTGAGTAGTTATTGGGGAATTTAAGGGCAAATTGGAACTTTAGTTTTTTTTTAACTTTAGCGTGAAATATTATTTTTTTTTTTTTAATTATTTAAAAATGTCTTATTTGGATTTAAATAATAATCATTAACATTTTTTGTAATAATGGGACACTCAAAAACATTTTATGTTTACACTAAAAAAAATTTAACATTAAAAAAAAAAAATACTAAAATCAACTGGAAATTGTTGCTATTATTACTGAAAAATTAACAATATTTTGCTGTCAAATTTGTTGACACTTAAAAAAACTTTAGAAATATTATCTAAAATCTTGCTAAAATCTTGCTATTATTTTTTTGTTAATATTTGCAAAATAAATCCGATGAAATCGGATCTTTTTTTAATTTTGATACAAAAATATTGGTATTTTTTTTTGGAATATTTCTTATTTTTTAAAACATTTCATACATATGTTGATAAAAAAAACCTTTTAAAAAAGCAGCAATCGGTTTTGTAACAATTTGAGATTCTGTTTATTATTATTTCTTACTAATACAATGCCTGTCTTAGATCTAATGAATTATAATTATTGTTTATTTAATTGAAAGATTGATTGCAAATATTCTGTTCTGTGTTATTTTTGTTCTTTAGTAGTTTTTTTACTTCTTCACCTAAATTCCGACGTTCTACTTTTCATTGATTTCGAATACTGGAGATGAACGGATCTGATCTAAGGTGGGATTCACAATATACCTGTTTACCGTAAGCGCGTGTTTAAACTCTATAATCTACTATAAAATACGCTAGTGTGAACGTAGTGTAACGGATAAGAATAAATCAGGGCAGCTATACGTTTTTCTGATTGTGTAACAATAATAAAAATTTTTATATTTTTATTTATTTATTTTTGAATATGAGTTTCTAATACAACAAGACATAATATCTTATAATTTAGAGTATTATAATCAGACAAGTTACATAATGTGATTAATGATTGCACAATTATTATACAAATTTAAACAATTAAAAAGATAAAAATAATTATAATAGTGTATATAAAAATATTAATAAAAATAAAATAGAAATAAAAATAAAAATTCTAAAATATATTAATATTTGCTTGTTTGTGATAGTTTTTAATTTCTGATAGGTTTTTTAAAAGTTAAAAGATTGAAAAAGTTACAGTATATCACCATACAATTGCGAAAGTAAATTTTTAAATTTAATTGCGTTGCTAATATTTTGAATATAAGCAGAGAGTTGGTTCCAGAGAAGAATTGTTAAAATAAAAAACTTCCTTTCTGATGCCGTATCATTATGCCGAAATTGGATGATGTCATTACCCCTCGATGATCTAGTGAACTGTAGGCGGACAAAAAGGTATTTCGGCATTTTTGTCGTAATAATTTTGTGTAGCAGAACAAGGTTTTTTTGCATTAAATAGTTATTAACTACCTGCATTCTGTTCGATCAGGATCAATATTCCCTATATCATAATTTTTTTTTGAAAGCAACAGCAACATGATTTCTGTTACTTCTGCAAACATTTTTGCGGAGAAAAAAAATTTCAAACAAAAAAAAATTTTTTTAAGGAGTAACTTCATTAAAATTAAAATATGTTAAACAGACGGGTCCAAACTGGGGCAACATAAACCAAGATGCATTCTAAGCTGAAGAAAGCGATGAGATTGTTGCTTCGAAATTAATAACTGCATCAGATGACACCATTACTTTTTGCATGGCCAAACTTCAGAATAAAACAACGCCTCAAGGGCTAAAAGGAACTGTTGGAACTGGTTGTTATATTCCTTGGCGGTGATTTGGGGGGAATATAAGTTCGAAGAACTCATACCCATTCACCACGCTCGATGGATGTCCGAGGCAATTTATTCTCTTAAAATATTTATGTTCAGAGATCATTTTAAACTCGAAAAATCACAATTGGGTGGAATTCGAGATATCTGCGTGTTTATTGTTCGCACTTCACTCATACGCAGACTTGGATAAGAATTTGTCGAAAACATTGGTAACAAGGCTATAGCCCTCGCCTATAAGTTTGTTCAAGAGAATTATGGGGGATGCAAAAATAATGGGGGTTGTGAATATATTTTCATCTCTAGGGGTGACTCCTCAGTAGTTTCGGGCGTTTTTCTCTCCATTTAGCCCGAATTTTATTCTCACAGACTTCAATGCGCGTGCGGCACGGCGATTTTCAACCGATCGAACTCATACTTTTACCAATTTTTATTTTACACAAAACTACGATTTTGGAAAATCGAAAGTAAAATATTAAGAACCACCTTAATGACCGTTAGGAGGTTCCATTCTTCATTTTGTTGAAAATTTCTAAAATCGGACCGGTAGTTCCGGATATTACCACTTACAAACATACAAACTTTTCAGCTTTATAGTATAAGTATTGATTAATATTGTGCGTCTTGGTTGGACCATCCTTTATTAAGAAAATGCTTTTAAAATTGGCTATTTATACGCAACTTTTCTTAAGTTTACTAAACATCTCTGTATAGAGATTTTTGCTAAAATTCAGTACATACAAAAAATTGTTTTGCATTCATTTCCCGCTTAAATACCTTTAAACATTTTCAATCATTTTATTTTTTACTACCAACATTTTCGGTGTCACCTTCGTTACACTAATTCTTATGGATTTTTATAGCATTTGCTTGAAATAAAGTAAATAATCTGACAGCTTTCGTGAAATTTATTAAATCACATACATCCTGTAAACCCTTATCGCAAGAGGACATAAATCTAGACAACCACATAGTTAATCTACAGTCAACTACCAAAACATTGAGTACCATTCAGGACGAGCACTGTATTGTTCTTATTTTTCAGAAACGAATTGGTCACAACATCCCAAGAGAGGATTCATCAAAGCCATACACAAGTGTAAGCATAAAATCATACAAAGGAATGTTTCTACTTGTAAATCTATCAATGAATGTACGTTAGTATTTTTTTTAAACTAAGAAACAGGACTTTCATTACGCAGTCTGTTTTGTTGTGTTCGTTTTTTAGTTATTGAATTCCGTTTTTTTTATACTAAACCCTATTTGTAAATATAGGCATGATACGATGATGTTGGTCTGGTTTCTTAGTATTTTGATAAACGAGAGTTTTTTTTTTTTAATGGGGATTATAGAAAGTTTTTCTTTTGCCAAATTGTGTGGGTAGAAAGGAAAACAGTCAATAGTAGCATTCTTTTTAACAAACACTTTCATATTTTCTCATGCTCACATTAAAGGTATAAAAAATGAAGACCCATCTACCACCAGTTTCAATTTTTATTGTCAGTTGTTTATAGAGCGGTTAGCATGTGATACATGTGAAACTTATATTTTTTTTCTATCAGTTTTAGTTCTGGTCCTTTTGTTTATCCTTTTTAATTTTTTGTTCTTTATCTTTCAAAAAACTATACAAAAAAACGTTAAAATGTTTAAAATTATTTTATGGTTAGTCTTTTAAGACTTAAGCTACAATCACACTTATCAAATATTTGACGAAAAAAATGGGACCAACAAAAAACTAAATAATCATTTCCTTTAATTCCAAAATTTATTTCGATTTTAATACTAGATCTTACAAAAAAACAGGTTTTTGCTACGTCTAATAGTTTAATTAGATTTATTTCGTAATATTAAGACCATTTCAAATCTCACTAACTATTAACAAAAGTTGGGGCTACGCTTATTTGGTCAAATATTTCATAAGTGTGACCGAAGCTTTATATGTTTGAATATATAAAAAAAAATTTAAAAGGAAGTTTAAGGAATTTCATTTTAACTTAAACCTCAAAGAAACTAACTTAAATTAAAATTGTTTTGTTCAAAAAACATGTTGTTATTAGATGGTTTAAAAAAAAAAGACGAATCATACAAAAAATATATCGATATTTATTATCTATAAAAGCAAATTTTGGCAAAAATTCCTATAGAAAGAACATTTTGGCCAAATTTCCTATAGAAACCAAATTTTGGCAAAACTTCCTATAGAAATAAAATTTTGGTCAAATTTCCTATAGAAAGCAAATTTTGGCAAAATTTCTTTTAAAAGCAAATTTTGGCAAAATTGTCTATAAAAAGCAAATTTATTAAAAATTTCCTATAGAAAGCAAAATTTGGTAAAATTTCTTATGAAAAGCAAATTTTGGCAAAATTGTCTATAAAAAGCAAATTTATTAAAAATTTCCTATAGAAAGCAAAATTTGGTAAAATTTCTTATGAAAAGCAAATTTATGCAAAATTGTCTATAAAAAGCAAATTTATTAAAAATTTTTTATACGAGCAAAATTTGGTAAAATTTCTTATAAAAAGCTAATTTTGGCAAAATTTCTTTTAAAAGCAAATTTTGGCAAAATTGTATATGAAAAGCAAATTTATTAAAAATTTCCTATAAGAGCAAAATTTGGTAAAATTTCTTATAAAAAGCAAATTTTGGCAAAATTGTCTATAAAAAGCAAATTTATTAAAAATTTCCTATAGAAAGCAAAATTTGGTAAAATTTCTTATGAAAAGCAAATTTATGCAAAATTGTCTATAAAAAGCAAATTTATTAAAAATTTCCTATAGGCGCATCTGTTTATGTTTTTAATAAACTAAAATATAACATTGAAATATGTGAAAGTAGAAATTTTGTTGATGTTATTGCCCTATCACTATACGATGTAAAAATTAATGGAAAAGTTATAAAATTTATAAATTTTTACAGATCACCTAAATGTGGCTATTCTATATTTTTAACATTCTTAGAGAATATGCTTTGTCGTTATGGTCGTAGTTCATGTGTTTTTGTTGGTGATTCCAATATTAATATTTTTGACCTACAACAATCTGAGGAACTGAAGAATTTACTGTGTAGTTACGATATTAAAAATTGCAACAACATGATCTCACGCCCTAGAAGTGGAACATGCATTGATCACGTTTATAGCAATATACATATGTAGAAATATACTGGTAGAATCAAGAGAATGCAAAATATCGGATCACAATATGATTTCTATTAAAATTAACGTTCTATCACGCAATCAAAATTTTCAAGAAGAAAAAGTTTATATTGCGATTTTGATCGAGCAAAAAGATATATTCAAGCTGAATTACCTCAAATACGTGAATCAGGTGACCCATCTACTGATACAGCTGCTTTAACTGCTTGTTTGGATGATGCTGTTAAAAGATCGTCAAATGTTAAAATACTAAAAATTAACAATAAACAAAAAGTTACTCCGTGGATTAATGGCAATTTGCAAAAATTAATTATTAATAAAAATAAACTTTTACGGCTAAGGAAAAAAAACCAGATAATACAGATATCAAGGAAAGATTGAAAAGAATTAGCAATATAATCAAAAAAGCACTTAGAGAGTGTATAAATAATTTTTTTAAAAACAATTTAGAAACAATTAAACATGATCCTAAAAAGAGCTTGAAATTTATTAATGAGTCTCTCGGAAGAACTACAAGAAAAAGCATTTGTATTAAAGACGTTAATGGAGACGAAATTTCTGATGACTTGGAAAAAGCTGAATTGTTAAATAACTATTTTATTGATTCAATATCAAATTTGAAATCGGAAATAATATATTCAGAACATGATTACTTTAATTCGTTGTTAACTTTAAACAGAACCACTACAAGATTTACTTTTAATTATACTACGCAAGATGAGCTGAAGCATGTTATATTAAAGTTAAAATTAAATAAAAGTTGTGGACATGATAATGTTTCAACAAAAATATTTTTAAAATGTGTTAATGAAGTAACTGCTTTTTTGGTAAACGTTTTTAACAGCATGATAACTACCCAAACATACCCAAATATTTTAAAAACTCATAAAATAATTCCAATTTATAAGGAAAATAATGCCTCCGCAGTTGATAAGTACAGAGTTGTTGCCGTTTTGTCAGTAATTAACAATATCTTTGAAAAAATTTTATACAACCAAATGTCATTGTATATGTATGACAATTTACTTAGTGATTTTCAATATGGGTTAAGAAAAGGATGTGGAACGGAAGAAGCAGTCATTATTGTTATTAACTACATCTGTAAGGGCTTAGATGAAGGGCAGGGTGGTGTGGCTGGAATTTTTTACGATTTTAGTAAAGCATTTGATCTTATAGATCATGATATTTTGCTACAAAAATTAAAGTTTTATGGTGTTATGGAAAGAGATCGTTTGTTATTAAATATATATTTTACAAATCGTCAACAGTTCGTTCAAATTGGTGTTAGCAAAAGTAGGACACGATGTGTTCAAAATGGAGTGCCACAGGGTAGTGTACTTGGTCCATTACTATTCAGCATTTTTATTAATGATTTGCATAATCTTGGTCTTAGTGGTAAAATATTTATGTATGCAGATGATGTTTGCTTATATGACCCTTATAAGCATGAAACTGTTGTCAAAGCTTACATGGAACGTGATGCAGCCTTAATATGTGAGTTTGCTAGAATTAATAAACTTATCTTGAATGCTAATAAAACCCAGCTGATAAAATTTAAGCCAACTTGTAATAATATAAATTTTTCGATAATTGTTGATGGAAGAGAAATCATAGAAGTTAAGTCTGTTAAGTACTTAGGCATTAATATTCAAAACAATCTTGTTTGGGACAAACAAATACAATCGCTTAGAATAAAAGCCGCGCAAGCCGTTGGCATTTTATACAAATTCAGAAACAAATTTCATGAAGATTCGAAACTTCTTATATATAATGCTTTAATCCACAGTCATTTTAATTATTTGGCCATTTTGTATGGATATAAAAAAAGTTATCAGTTAAAATCGTTACAACACATGCAGAACAGAGCTTTAAAAATCGTCTATAATTTGCCAATGTTATATTCTACTTCATCACTGTTTAAAGACATATGCCAAACTATATTGCCAATATATGGTATTTACAAAATGCAACTTTTGTTATACGTATTTAAATGCTTGAATAACATTGGACATCACACCATTAAATTTTTGCCAAATCAAAATATAATTAATACTAGAAATAATCAAAATTTAAGAATAGCCCGATGCAGATTGGAAACAACTAAGCAGCGTGTTGAGTTCATGGGTAGCCGTGAGTTTAATTACTTGCCACAAGAGTTAAAAAACGCAAATAGAATTTCAACATTTAAAAAATTAATAAAAGAACACATTTTAGAGCATATAGATGAGCTTTTAACGTAAAATATATTTATTTCTTATTAAATACATACTTACATATATAATTTTTTTTCTTTTTTTTTGATTTATGAACAAATGTATGTATATTGAAATTAATCTTAAATTAACTTTGCCAACTCGCCTCAAAAATGCTACTAGGTGCTGAGGCCACCTATTGTATTGAATTAAATTGAAAATATACTTAATAAATAGAAAAAAAAAAAAAAATTTTTGGCAAAATATCCTTCCAAAAGCTAATTTTTGCAAAATTACCTATAAAAAGCAAAGTTTGGCTAACTTTTATTTTATATAAAAGTAGCAACTTTTAAGCTAAATTTTTTATAATTGTCAAATATTTAGAAAAATTTACTTGAAATGTTCATTACATTTCTATAAATAAAAAAGGTTTTTTTTTTTAATTCCAAAAAAGGAGACTTTGCATCTTTTAAACACAAACATTAATTTAAAATTAATACTTTTTAAAATAATTAAATTAAATAAAAAAATACCTGCTTTTCATATTTTAATAAAAAAAACCTTTTCATAAATACACCCCATTTTTTTACAATTAACCCAACATCCAGTTTATTTGGTTTCCATTTACTCTAAAAAGGTTACAGACCAGTGACTGACATGACGGTTTACCCTCAAGTGAAGTAAAATTAACATAAATTGAATAAACATTTTGAAGCTTAATCAATAAATTTCAAGTTTCAAATTTACCCTTTTAATTAGACGAATATTAAATAAATTTATGGAAGTATTAACACGTGTAATAATATTTGCATATTGTGTATTTTTATTATTTAATTTAAGGATTAGTAGTAAAAATCTTTTGTCTCTTCCATAATAACTGACATGACTTGAAGGCATTTTTACTTACTCTTCCTTTTCTTGGCAGATTTTCGTTTGGGCCTTTAATATTATTGAGGATAGACAGCAAAAATTAGTTGATTTCTTTTCTTGTCTTAGGAGATGTGAGAGTTTTAAATAAGTCAATCAGTAATGTTGTAGAAATCGAAATCGAGTTGAATTGAAATTGATCGAGATATTCAATTTAAAATTTTATATAATTTTCGACGTTTACAGGAATTAATTTAAGTTAAGCTGCCTGTTTTTTTTATTTAAAAATAAAAATTTTCGTTTTGAAATTAACATTGGAACAAAATAAAATTTGATTTTTTTTATTGTTGTTTCAATACAAATTCCCAAGCGAAAATTTTTATTTTATTTTGAAAAACAGGCAGTACCCAGGAAAAACTTTTTCATTTTACGTTACCTGGTAAAGGCTAGATTACACTATCTCACAAACCTTACGTATTCCATAATACTTTGTGAGATAGAAATCTAAAGAGTTTTGTTGCGACTGTCAAAAAATCTAATTTAACATGACAGTTTGTAATCACACCATCACACAAAGTATAAACACTCACACATAAAATAAAATGCAACCCTGATCCAATGAAAGGTATTATTGTTTTGAAATTTTTCAAAAAACGATGAAGTCGTATGGGATGCCAAAATTTTTTCTTTAATACTTGTCATTTTCATCACACATGCATTCATACTATCAGACTTTTACATAATACTTGAGTTTTTGACATGTATTAATACAAAGTATAATAGTGTAAACTAGCCTTTAGTAGTTGTCATTACTGTTTGCGTCTAAACTACAGGCAGCGCTGTTTCCAGCCCTGGGGTCAATCTTGGTGGAGCGGAATTGTCAACTGGAGGCTCCACTGTTATTATGCATTACATTTTAAGTTGTTTTTAGAATTTTTATGTATTTTCGATTATTTATTTTTTTTTTTGGTTTTGTTTGCATAAGAAATTTTTCGGGTCGATTCGTTGTTCTACCGCCATAGTGAAGAGTGACTAATTTTCTTAATAATTTGAGCTTGCTAAAGTCCAATAAAATACACTATTTTAAAAATTGAAAACTTAAATAAAGAAACATTTATAACGTTTGAAAAAAGCAATAAAGAGTTCTTCTTGCGCTTTGGGAATATTGCCAGGTGGTAGAGACTTAGCTTTGTACCCCAGGATCCCAGCCATCCAGTCTATAACCCATAGAAGTCGATTTTTATTACAATTGTCATTATTCTGAAAACTTCAATAAGTAAGTAATGCACTCAGCAACTACATATTACTTTTATAATTTTTACTACTGAATATTTGCTTATTAAAAATCAGCTCAATAAATAACTACTTATGAATATTTACTTACTGGTAACGTACTAAATAACTTCTTATTAGGTCTATGACCTAGTGTTTTTTCGGCTTCTAGTTACTACTTACAATTCAACTTGTTCGTAGTTAAATAATAACTAGATATTTTTTAACTTCTGTGTGCACCTCGAACAAAAATTAGTAGTTATTCAGCCGAAAAATAAGTAGTGTCTATTTTTCTCCAACATTACTTGCTCAGTAAAGTTTTTGCTGGGTAGGTGTGTGTAGTTTTTGTGTCTGCCTTAGATTTCTTGAATAACAATTTAATCGCATTATTATCAAATAGACTAACAAATGTTCTGATGGGTCATTCCTTTAACTAAATATTACAATATTGTATTGTATTTTTACATTCAGCTCAATGAAGAACAAAAAGAACTCGAAAAAAATACAAGCACCTTAACTATTAAATAGCTGTTATTGTTTATTTTAACTTAATTTTTTTTCCGAAGGTTACTTTAAATTATATTCAATATTTTTTATTTTTCGAATTAATTTTTTTTTTTTTGTTATAAAATGGTTCAAATACAATTACATATTATATGCTAATTTAATTTTCTAAACAATAGTAACGTAGACCTTCAGCCCGGTGTAGCGAGAAACAGATGAAAATCCCTCAACCCTTGCTGATGATAGCACAGAGCATTCAGCTTTCGCTGAACGAGGAAGACAGCGTTTTTTGGTAGTGAAATGGCAATGTGTAAAATCGGGCCGCTTCAATCAACACAAATTGCGTGATCAAAACTAAAATGCAGCTTTCGAAGAAAAAGACAGAAAAAACAAAATATTTTCTCTCCCGTGACGCATCTCAACTCTACCGGGGCACACCGGTAAAGTTGTATTTACTTTGTTCTTTACAGAATGAAAGTAGATCAAATCGATTAAGAAGGTTACAATTAGGTAAAGTAACGTATAGGTAAAGGCTCGTTAAGGCAAGGATTCACTATCCTACACAATCTTACGACTCTTTCTAATGAAAAGCTGACAAAATTCTATCCGGCATAAAAATATGTCTGCAAAATCGGCGGTCGATGCCACACTTTCCCACAAAACTTATGAAGCCTCATATGACTCAGCTACCTTACAAGAAAATACAATTTTGATCGCAGAGAATCCATTATTTTATGAGCATTTTCTTTTTATTTTTATGCCACACTATCATTCTTTGGTCCTGGATGGATAGAACGGATTGTAGGATGTTAAGGGCATTATATCCCGGATTGGATGCTAAGGTACCAAGGTTCTGTAAGGCTTGGATAGGAGTGGTGTCAGAACTCTAATAGAGTTTTGACGGGTCATTGTTCTGTGTTTCGAGCAAAAATAAAAGTTATTCTCTAAACAAATGTACGTGTAATAATAATTTAGTTGACTTTAAATGTTTTTTAATTTGTAATCATCACTGGGATTTCGTATTCGCATTAAAATAAATATTTAAAGTCAACTAAATTATTAAACCACTTACATTTCTTTAGAGAATAACTTTTATTTTTGCTTGAAAAAATAAAAATTAAAAAATAACTGTTATAAATAACTGTTTATTTTGATCGAAAAAATAAATGTCAATAAATAACTGTTTTCATCTGACTTTTATGACTTTTACGGTCCCTGCTTACGAGCAATGGGTAAATACCATCTGAACTTCTGCAGATTATGCGAGTATGCTGAGTAGCAAAAGTTCTAGGGTCTCAGGCAGAAAAGGCTATTATGGTGTTTCACAACAACCTGGGGAGTATCGCTGAATGTAATCCAGATGATCTACAGGATTTTGTCAGGGAAATAAACTGATTATTCTGATTAGGGGACTGTGGTGAGAGTACTGTCCTCTGATATTTATAAGTCTATATTTTTAAGAATCACCTTAAAATACTTTTGTAAATAGAAACTTTCATACAAATAATCAAAATGTCACCACAAATATATTTATACAGTTTTCTATACAATAAATATATGAATTCACGTAGTATAAATAAGCATAAAAGTACATGTGTCTGCTTGGCTTTTTGTAAGCATAACTTTATAGCTTTTAGAGATTAATGTCATTTAAGATAAATTTAATTGCTAGTATTTTCTTTTAATTTAGAAGCATCACAACAAAAGAAAGTTATATTTAAAGTATTCATTTAGACAGGCACAACCGGCAGCTGATAATTTATGGCTTTAAAAAATATTTCCCAAGTGAGTGATAAAGGTTTTGGGTCACTTTAATTTAAAAAAAATGTATTTATATTAAAATCCGATATAAAAACTTTTTATTAGTAGTCAAAAAACCTTTATGAATTTTGTTTGAAATAACAAGAGCAGTTTTTTTAATCTTAAGTTTTAATAGAAGCATTAACAAATATATTCAAACTTGCAAAAAAATAAACAACAAAAACAAGTTTGAATGCCATAATCGGCTGTGCCGAATCTTTGATATCCTCCACATTTAAAGTTAAAATATTTTCGGAGTGGATTTTATATGGGACCTTGTGTTAATTATGCACCGATCTTCATGAAAGTTAACAGTGTGATATCTAGCCATATAAAACTGTAACAAACCGAATTTTAGTATAACGTAAGTATTCTTTATGGGCTTATACAGGGCATCTGGTAAATTATGAACCGATCTTCACGAAATGTATGATTTATAGTCATACATAACGAATTTGTGCAAAATCTTATATCAATGTGTGCATCAATCAATCAATTTTTTAGTGTGATTGTTCCACGTTTCGAATCAGAACTATATTTGACTGAAAAAGTTTTGCTGGCTTGACAGACAGACGGACATGGCTAAATCATCTCAATGATATTTTACAGTGTGGTGTTACATCGTTCCAGGAAAATCACGTGCACACATACTTTTGAAGCGACAAACATCCAAACTGACAGGGCTCTTAACTTCCTCTGTTTGGTGAAACGTGAGTCTGTAGCCCCCGGTGAGCAGGCACCGATCTGACTTTTTTTGAGGTCTCCGTAAGTAGGCTTTTTCCCGGAAATGCTTTCTGCCTTTCAGGATGATGCTCTTTGTGAAGCCTTTACGATTTTGATAGAAGGTTGCTTTTAATCAAGTTGTTATCCTTGCGATGGGAGAGTTCCTTTTTTAATAGATGAACTCACAAATGAGTTTGACAAAATCCACCGTTTTTGACGAAGATATTCTTTCAGGAATCACTTGGTGTCTATGATTGAAGCCCAAAACAGAAGGATCACACAAAAGCTACCCAATTGTGGAAGGCAATAACTTCAAGGACTTCGACAGAAGCTGCTGGCTTTATAATAAAGCAAACAAGGTTAATTAACTCCCACACCTAAACAAGAAGTTAGTGAATTTTTTTTATCGGATTATACACTCAAACTTGCTACCTGAATGGGGCATTTGGTAAATGTATAAGTAGGCACCCATTGGGTAAATATCCATCTTGAGATCAAGCCATGTGGCAGGTGCACATGTTAATCTGTTTCCACATTTGTACGACGATAACTTGCCTCCTCTCCGGGGTTATTAAATAAAACTTTTACAGGATATTTCACCTTTTGGTATAGTGTCCTCTGGGGAAATCAGGTGCAGCCAAAAGTGGAATTTGGCAGAATTCCAATTTGACATGGAAGTCTGCCCGCAGACTCACTTTTGGTTTATATTAAAAGTCACGGAAAGGGATATCTTAAAAATTTGGCTTCAAGGGCTGATTTTAAACCACTTTTGGAAGTTTCTGCCTGCTGGTGGATCTGCATTAGGGCTGTTACTGTATGTTTGCATGCTGCTAGCATGCCATGGCATTATAGGAATTCCTCAACCTTTTGGTGATGCAATTAAATTATTTACTAAGGAACAAACTTATGCTTTATTGTCTAATTATATTTCTTATTATTTTTCTCCTATTTCTATTTTTTCTTTATTTTTATCTTTATTATTGTGGTTATGTATGCCTTTGTTTGTTAAATTTTTATACCCTTCACCGAAGGTAAGAGGGTATATATAACTTTGTCATTCCGTTTGTATGTTCCACAATATTGATCCTACACCCTATAAAGTATATATATTCTGGGTCCTTATGAAAATCGAAGTTCAAATCCGGTTGTCCGTCTGTCCGTCTGTCCGTGTGTATGTTGAAATGGGTTTTCCGAAAACCCCAGAACTGATGTGGACTAGGTTGATGTATATTTATGTCACATATACTCCGTTTAAGTTTGCTATTGAAATTCAGCCAGATCGATCCAAAAATGACGGAGATATGAGGAAAAAACCACGACTACCTCATATTTTTTGGAAAAATCCCTTGTAGTTGTTGTATTTTTTTTACTTTTTGCTGTATATCTGAGGAACGGCAAAAGCCAAAGCTTCCAAATTAGGTACACACATTAAGATTGCCAATACACACCATCCTACAAAATGTGGGCGGGATTGAAGAAGTGGGCGTGGTACCTCCCGTACAAAAAAAATTAAAAATTGTATAAAAACCTAAATTTTAGGGCTGCCATATGTCCTATGGATATGACTTATATATCAAAATATCGGAAATTTTAAGTAGAACATATTTTATAAAAAACTCGGGAAAATCGGTTCAGATACAAAAAAGTTATTACCAAAATTAAATTTTTTTTTTTAAATACCCACTTTCGGGAACCATAGATCTCCCCGAGTCTAAGTTTTATAACTAAAGTAAATGGTAAATTTCTTCTTCAACACGTCGGTATATTAATCTGCCAAATCGGTTAAAAAATGGCTGAGTTATAACCGAAATACTGAATCCCCAAAAATTACTCTTTTTTTATAATTAACTTTGTTAAAATATATATTTACAAGTTTATATAAATGTTTATATATGAATATAACTTAAGTATATGGTAAATTTCTTCCTTAACACATCGGTATATAAAACTATCAAATCGGTTAGACAATGGGTAATTTATGAGCAAAATACTCAAAAAATGGGCTAAAAAACATCAAAATTTGTATAAAAACCTACATTTTAGGGCTGCTATACGTCCTATAGATATGACTTATATACCAAAATCTCGAAAATTTCTAGTAGAAAGAAGACGAAATTCGAAGACGGGGGCGTTGCTGTTATATAGTTCTGTCAAATCGGCTCCGTTAAGATCGACTGCCTTTTATTTTTTTCATAAAATTCCATGTTATTTTTTTCTTTTTCTATACCTATCACAAAATGTAACGATTTATATGACTTTTGCTTTTGTTTATTTATTTATTTATCTATTTTCCTGTATATATAGAAAGAGAAAAAGTTTCCAAATTAGGTACAAGCATCTTGGTTATTAAAACACAACATCCGACATAATGTGGGCGTTTACATAACTTTTTGTTCTAATTGCACCATGGTGAAGGGTATATAAGATTCGGCTAGCCAAATATAGCACTCTTACTTGTTTTCTTTTAATTTAGGGTTATTATTTTTTTTATGTTGTACAAGTTTGGGAGTATATACAGTAATAATTGCAGGTTGGTCTTCTAATTCAAATTATGCTTTATTAGGGGCATTACTATTTCTTATGAAGTCAGTTTAGCTTTGGTTTTATTAAGTTTTACACTTATCTTTGACGTCACCCCACAAATAATAGTCCAATCGCAGCTCCGAGGTGGCCAAACGACATCAGCTCTGCGGCTGATAGTGGGATCTTCAAAAACAGAGCGCAAAACATCGAGTGTAGCTTCGGCTGTGTGGCACATAGCGCCGTCCTGTAGAAACCAAATGTTGCCAATATCCTTCTCTTCAATTTTTGTGAACAAAAATTCGTTTAACATGGCCCGATAACGATCGCCATTGACTGTAACGGGCACTACTTTTCCATTTTCGAAGAAAAATGGCCTAATTATTATGCCTCTGGATCAAAATCTTCCCTAAACAGTGACTCGTTTTGGGTGCAACGGCTTTTCAATGTATGCGTGCGGGTTTTCTGTGCCCCAATTTCGAGAGTTTTGCTTGTTTACATATCCGCCAAGATCAAGTTGTAGTAGTCGCTACAGTTAAAATTGAAGTGCAAAATTCGACATTTTCAACTTTGTTGCGCTACAGAGCATTCGTCAGTTTTAAAAACTACTTTAACTTCTTTATTTCCCAATTTTTATATGCGTTGGATAAAGCGCTTTCTGTGTCAAAGCTGTATTGCTTCAAAGGCGAAACTTGCCATATAACATGCATGCCTTCCGCATGCGATATGGTAAGCGAAACTTCTCCCTTACAAACCTGCTTCGTTGGAAGCTCCATTTTTTATTTTGAAGTTACTTTTGGTATCACATGGTTGGGTCTGCTCTTACCATACTTTGTTTACTTGTTTTAATTAAAAAATTGAGTACCAAAATTAAATTGAATAAATCTCATTTTATTTTTAATAAAAACTTAAAAAAAAAACAAAAAACATCACAAAAAATTAGAAACTTGTAACTTGTAAAAACTTTCGATTACTTGCCATTAACCAAAACATAAATTTTCAATTTAATTTGCTACGAAAAAGAAATTCCAAATCTTGATTCTTTATAAAATATTTAACACTTACACGTTCATTTAATTGAGCTAAATCATAATTATTTTCCATGCAACAATTTTCCAAATGACAAATGTGGTCATTTAAAAAATTTTTATAACAAGGACACAATCACTAACACATTTGCCCGGTCTGGTAGCCTCACAAACACTTTTAAACAAATACTTAACTAAATAAAAAAACTAACGATTTAATTAATGCCAGCCATACAATACTCATTCATTTATTCATTTATTTTTTTTTTGTAAATTTTACAATATTTAATGGCAAAATTGAATTACCAATTTTATTTCTACTTTGTAGAAGATTTTAATTATTTATGTATATTCCTTTGTATTTATTTGTTCAATAAAATTTTATAATGGCCCGAATAATTTAAGAATAATTGTATGTAAAATCCAAATAATTTTGTTTAACTTTCAAACTTTAATGGAATTTTCAAAAAAAAAACTTTTACCTTAGCAACCACGTTTTGGACTACAAATGAAATATTTTTATTTGATTATTTTTTTTAAATTAAATAATTACGTTTTAAATTATTTAATTTGTTGCATATAATTTTTTTTTTTTTTTTTGTAGAATTTTTAATATTTGCACTTAAATGTAATTAGCTTTTATATGGAATTTGATATAATTGCTCACTTTTCTGTTTTAATTTGTTTTATAATATATCGTGGTGTTTTGTTACTTTTTTAACTATAATTTAAATTGCTTTAAACACTGATATCCTTGTTTATGCCGCAACAGTTACACACTAACTGTTGGTCTAGTAAATTGGTAATGTTTTATTTAATATCCTGTTGTTATTTTCTGTTGAAAGTCTTCTCTTAAGGCTTTTACTCTCTATAACCTAACATTCTTAGTAACATAAACTATGTTAATTTAACAGCAAATTTAAAGGAGGTTTAAAATAACGGTTTGCATTCCCAAACAGAGTAGGAGATAACAGTTTGAAGAGTACTCCCTCAAAGTTTCACTGACAGCAACATTTAAGGAGGTTTAAAATAACGGTTTACATTTGCAAAGAGAGTAAAACATAACAGTTTAAAGAGTACTTGCTCAAAAAAAAAATGTAAATGGAGGAAAAGTTTCTTTGAAAGTTATGAATGAACATCAATTATTCTTAAATAAACCATTTAATACGTATAAGTCGTATTAACTTCTGTACAATCTCATATAGTCACAGGAAAATCATATTAACAATTTTTAAGAGGCTGTTTATTGTTAATTAAAAATACGTCAAAAGAGTAAAATATAATATAATGCATCATAAGGGCACTAACCTCTTATCTTACGAAAGTAAAAAATATACAACCCCAAAAGGATTAGAGATTAACCAAATATTGAAGGATCTTTGACCAAAAATATGCAAAATTAAAAAAATCGATTATAAAAATTCATATAATTAAATATTTTTTAAAGCAATGTGGAGTTTAAGTTTAAAATCTCAGGTTCGAGGAAAATTATAAAACCCGAGTATGTACAGAGTGAAAGAACAATGACTGACTTATTGTTATATTGTAGCCGTTGGGATATATCTCTAGGCAAGGATTCTTCAGAAAATTAAATTTCATAATGAAACATCACCAAATCAATCTTAAGAATGCACCGCTCCGATGTTCTGGAGATTCCCAATTAAGAAGCACTTCGACGAGTAGCCTCAGATGGATACGTGTACACACTTTCTCGTACACAATCTACAGTAGGGTGGGTCACTAGGGTATGAGAAAAAAAATAAAAGTTCTCGAATAACATTCTAATAGCAAATATTTGCTTGTCTTACGTTAAACAAATACAAATTTGCTAAAAAAAAGTCACATCTTCAGCCCGCACCGCACAGTGGCTGAAAATTTTAATTCATTGGCCAAAAGCCCAATTTTTTTTTGTCACCGATTTCCAAAATTTTAATTTTATTTAGTAGTAAACATATCAAAACAAAGGTAGCCAAAAAATTAGCTCAAAATATTGGTAGTTGTGGACATACCATATTTTTAGACACAAATTATTATTTTTATATTCATAAAAAAGTGATTTTTTTTTTATATTTAATCCGAAAGAAATTATCATTGCTCAAAAACTGTCATCGATATTGACATGTTCTTGATTTGCTACACCGAAAAATTTAAAAATTGTCTCTAATCACCAATTTTATACTGAATTCATAGAATCAAGCCACCCATTTGTTGATTTTGCACCTATTACCAAAATGATTATATTGATTAGTAAAAATTTTAAAAATTTTATATTTTGAATATTTTTTATTCAATAAATCGTCCCCTTAATATAACAATAGCGTATGTGCTCATACGCTATTATTTTTTTATTGCATATTTAGAATAGCCATCATTGATTTTATGTCTGGTCAAAATTTCATCAAATTCTACTTCCAAAAAGTGGGTAAAAATGTCGTTGGAAAAAATAGTGTATAATTTCTTGTTCAAAATTTTCCTTCATTAAGTGTTTAAGCTCATATGCGCTATTTTAGAAGAATAAAGAAATAATAAAAGAATAATAGTGTATAAGCATTATACTCCATTTAATTCTGTAGAAAAAAATACAATTTATGAAAACTTTAACTCATAAAATAGCTTATAATAATATACACTATTGTTTGAGAAATAGTTTCATTCCGAACATCGAAAGCTGCATGATCTCCAAAATTTGTGCAAGAAGAATGTAATTCGTCGTGGCTCGCAGTCGTTGTTTTATAACTTACAAGGTGGAAAGAAGCGAAATTGTTTGATCAGCCAGATGAAGCAGAGGAAGAGAAAGAAGACGAATAAACTTCTAGTTTTTTTTTGCTTTACGCAATGTATACCTTAATTTGTCATAATTTTCTGTTTTTATTAACCCAAATTGAAAAGCAATGAATATATGCCACTGAATTAACAAAACTATGAATTAATCACTGTTTTATAATGTTACAAATTGATATTTTTGAGATCAAATATTTCAATAAAAATACCGTAAAATTATTGAATAAAACAGCGTATACCATACAAAATAAAATTGTGTATCAGATTCATCAACCGAATTCCATAAAAAATAAAATAGCCTATATGGAGGACTTGCACTTTGAATGACATATGGATGGTCTTAAAGGATGCGTAGAATAAAACAAATTTGTCAATTTAAAGACAAGAAACGGTATTATGTATTCGTCGAAAAATCCAATATGAAGAATTCTTATTTACCGCGATATTGAGGTTTTAATAGACATCCGATTTGACAAAAACTTTAAACACGATTTTCTCAAAACCCCAAAAGAATTATACGCTATTGTTATATTGAGGGGACGAAATTATATTTTGAATTTTAATTAAAAAAATTATCAAAAAACTATGCCATTTCAAACAATGACTTGATTGATTTTGATAATTTCCAACAACAATTTCACAAGTTTAAATTATTTTATTCTAAACGAAATAATTTTTTGCTATTTGATTATTTTTTTAATTCAAAATGTATTTCAAAACAACTAAATTTTAATTAAATCAAAATCATATTTATAATTTTCGTTCAACAAAAAAATATTTGATTCAATTATTACATTAATTAAGTCTAAATTCTTTTTGAAACATTTTTTTAATTGATAAAAAACTACCAATAATTTTTTCTGTGTAGTCTTGTTATCTTTAAAAAAAAGTAATATCGAAGGTTATTTTTCAAATAGTGCTATCAGCAAAATCACAATTTTACAGGAGAGCGAAAAAACTAATTTTTTCGATAACTCTACGAGGCTAATTTTACAATGTTATTAAAAAACAACGCCTTAATCATACATTTGTTAATTTTTTTATAAATCCAGATATTCGCGCTTATATTTATGTTTGATAGCACTATTTACAAATTAAAATTTTATCGACTTGAACATTGAAATCAGCAGATAGCACTTTTTGAACAAAAATGAAAATGAGCTGTAATGAAAAATTTTCGAAACTTTAATTTAAGTTAAACGAATCTTCATTTAAATAATAAGTAAGATATGAAGAAACACGTAATCATATTAACTGAACTCGAAATTCGAATAATATGAAAATTTATATAATAAATGTTACGCAACATGAGAAATAAATCCCAGATTCTATTTTTTACAATTTTACACTTAAATCGTAAATTATCATAAAAATAATGAAATTCTTGCGACATGGCAGACTTCAATGCTTTGGAAATGCATCCGTTTGCTGAGTTGAAAAGGACGTGGGCCAGGTTGTATTTATATCTATTTATATGATCGCTGCACAGTGTGGGAAATTTGGAAAAAGCTGGAAATAGTTCTGTATTGTATTAACGGTTGGTCCGATTGGAATGCAGTTTGAGGTGACAATTAAAAAGTTGTAGTCGAGTTTAAGTGTTGGATTTGAAGTCTATAGACTTAACAGGAGAGGTGCTATAGGTTCCCAAATAAGGACATCTAAAAAAAACTAAAAACGATTCTTAATTCTTAATTTTAGCTCGACGCTAAAAGTAATTGGTCTAGGATTATGGAAATACAAGGCTAAAATTTATCATAATTTGTTTGAAATATTTTTTTGTGAATTAATAATATTCTATATTTTGCAAATTGTAAAAAAAAATCGTTTTTATCAAAGTAATTTTTGGGAATACAAGATTTTTTTTTGTCGTACTTAATTCTCAATTTTTATTCTTGATTAAGCACTGAAATTGATTGATGATGGGATAAGCTATTCCTATGCGCATTTCAATGGTTGCTTAGGCCAGATCATCAGGCAACTTCATCCAAAGATTTTAGAAAAACTAAAGAAATTAAACCAAATAAATTCGCTTAACAGTTTTATTTGTATAATATCATGTAAAAGTTGGCCCTGACTTCGTCTGAGGTGGTTCATTCGCACGTTCCAATTTTGGGCGACTCTTTCCAGTTTGTATGACCCGATATGTTTATAATAATTGTGCAATTCGAATACTAGAGCCGTGCTTGGTAGCCATTATATTTCCAAAAAAAATTAATTTTTGGGAATTTTCGGCTGTTTTTTTTTGGGAATTGTGCGATTCGTTTTGTAAGTTTAATAAAATTTTGAGCTGGTTTGTATTAATAATTTAAACATGTATTTACTTGTAAAATTTCATTAAAAAATATTATCGAATAAAAATGTTATTGCATAAATTAGAATTTATATTGTTTACAAAAACTCATAAACAAATTTTTTGCAGTTTTTTTGCAAAATTTCTACTACGAATTTTAAAATTATATTAGTTTATGAAATCTAGACACAATTCCCAACCTACTTTGTAATTATAAATTTTTATCATTTTATTATATGAAGTAATATTTTTTATGTAGATAGCACTGTTTAACAAAAAAAAAACGTGTGTGTTGATAGCACAATACAATTATTATGAAAAAAACGTTTTGGGATATTTATTTTTTTTTTTCAAATTTAAATGACAGATGACCCGTCTGTCAATGTACTCGTTTCTATAAAAAACACATTTTTGACAAATTTCAGATAGCAATATTTGAAAAATAAAAAACTTCGATATGCTACTTACTATTGTGTATTTATATTTGAGATGTTAAGACATATTTTCTAAAATACTATATTTTTGTCAAATTTCAAATTTAGTAAATTAGAACTTTTGCGAATCAACAGTGATTAAGAAAGGAAAAGCTCTCTGGTACCCGTCTGTTTTACACTTTTTTAATTTTATGAAATTAATCAACAAAATTGTTTTTTGTTTGAAATAGTTTTTTTTACAATTTTTTTTTATTCCGCAAAAATGTTTGCAGAAGTAACAGAAATCATGTGCTGTTGCTTTCAAAAAAAATTTTATGATATAGGGAATATTGATCGTGATCGAACAGATTACAGGTAGTACATATCGAGCCCTAACCGCGAAAATAGTGTAAGCGCCAAAAATCAATTTTTTATTATTATTATTTTTTTTTTATTTTTTTATTTTATTTCATATAAATTTTGTATGAAATTTGTCGCTTACAATAAAATTGTTCTTGCTATAAAATCGTAACGGTACCTCATTTGACCATGAGATTTTAGGAGATGATGCAAGTGTTGCCAATAAAGTCATTTATTAAAAAAAACGAAAACTGAAATTTATGTCGCTTACACTATTTTCGCGGGTAGGGCTCGATATAAAAGATTTTACTATTGTTACGTATAGCTGCCCTGATTCATTCTTATCCGTTACACTACGTTCACTTTAGCGTATTTTACAGCAGAATATAGAATTTTAACACGCATTTACGCTAAACAGGTATATTGTGAATCCCACCTTAGATCAGATCCGTTCATCTCCTGTTTTCGAAATCAATGGAAAGTGGAACATGGGGATTTAGGTGAAGAAGTCAAAAAACTTCTAAAGAAAAGAAATTGAACAGAACAGAATATGGAATATTTGCAATCAATCTTTCAATTAAATGAATAATGATTATAATTCATTAGATCTAAGACAGACATTGTATTAGTAAGAATTAATAATAAACAGAATCTCACATTGTTATAAAAGCTATTAAAATCTATTGATGCTTTTATTTTTAAAAGGTTTAATTTTATCCACATATATATGAAATGTTTTAATATTGTTAATATTTCAGTAATAATAGCAAAAATTTCCAATTGATTTTACTATTTTTTTTAATGTTAAAATTTTTTAGTGTAAACATAAAATTTTTTGTGTGTCCCATTATTACAAAAAATGTTTATGATTTTTATTTAAATCCAAATATGCAGTCGATAGTAAATACAATAATATTCAGGCCTGTTCTGAAAATCACTTTAACGCAAATCACGTGATTTCAAATCATATATGCCTACTAAACTCACACTTGTGATATTTTAGCGTACCGTTTTTGTGTGATCTTCGATTGCCGAAAAACACAACAACGGTATGACTTTCAAAACACCACAAAATCACACGTGCGATTTCAAAAGAACAGGCCCGATTGATAGTGAAATCTGAACTATCGATAAATATCGATAGTGGAAAATATCGATTATATCCCAGCACTAATACCAACAAGACGTCTCAAAATGTTTTTAAAAATAGGGCGTCAGCTGATTAAATTTATCTGTATGACAAATAAACGGCAAATAAACAATTGGCAGATGACAGCCTGTTGGATTTACGACAGAATAGAAACAAATGAGAAATTGAGAAAACCAAATTATTTTAAAACTTTTTTAAACAGCTGTTTTTATTCTGAGGTCTATTGATTACTATTTTATTAATAGTTTTAAGGTTTTATTGAAAAAAATTGTCTGCTCAAGGTAAATATGCAATTAATTTGAATTTTTATTATTAATTTTAATATTTCTTTTTGTATTTTATTTTAGATAAAAAAATCCACAGATATTGCTGCGTGCAAATTAATGTTATGCAAAGGCAAAAGCACAAGCGGTATTATACGCCACTTAAAAGGAATACATAATAAACAATTGGAAAAAGTGGTACCTGGGGGTTACTGCGTATTTCGATTCGAAAGAAATAATTTACGAGTTCGAATAATTTGTACTGTGCATTATGATTTTCGCAATCGTTCGAAACAGAGGTTATATTTAAAAAAAAAAATGGAAAATTTGATAAACACTTTTTGTTCGTAATAGAGAGTGGCTGTTAAGAAAGGTATTTTTTGTTTTCAATAAAATATAAAAAAGTCCGTTTATTCGAAACAAATATTACGAAAATCGTAATACACAGTACAAATTGTTCGAATCCGCAAATGATTTATTTCGAATCGTAATACGCGGTAACCCCCCAGGGCACATTACAGCAATACGCAAGCAATAAGAAATATGACATGGGCTGAAACTTAATTTAAAACGATGTGCAATCGATGGTCAACAGCCAGAAGTAATTTTATTAGAGAGTCAATGCTAAATAGAGGTTTTTGTCTGCCAAAAAAGGAACGTGATGTACAAAATTGGATTATTGAGCATTTTTTAAAAGTTAAAAGTGATATACAGGCCTGTTTTTCAAATCAGTTTTACTGAAATCAAGCGATTTCAAATCACATTTGCCTACTAAAATCACACGTGTGATATTTAAGTGTCTCGTTGCCGAAAGCACACTGAGAAGCACAAAAGCTTTCAGAACTCCACAAAATCACACGTGTGATTTAAAAACACCTGATTTGAAATCACGTGATTTTCAGAACAGTAGTGCGATTCACTAACTTTTATAACGATAATCGAATCGTTAAAATAAATATAACGAAAATTTATCGAATATGCTATTCAGTTAAAAAGCCAGCTGTTACTTTGAGCAATTTTTTGTCGATACTTTAGCGACAATAATTTAAGTTGTGTTTATTTAATCGATAAAATGTGTTTTATGATTAAAATAACTCACATACATACAATGATATATTTATATGAATGAACAAAAACAAAATCCTAAATTTAAAATTTACAAAATAAGCAAATTAGGAACAAAAACAGAATTCTAAATGTAAAATTAACATAAAAAAAAAAATATAAAACCACAAATTAACCCTTTGTCTTACTCATGAGTCTGGCCAGACCTTTTTCAATTTATTTTGAAGGAAAAAACATGTGTAACACGGGGGGTTAAGAACAATTTCATTTGTTTTTATTTTATTCTCTTTTGTGCTTTTCGTTTTTTTTAACATTTTGTAGACAGAGATGTTACAAAAAAACAGCTGTTAACAATCGTTAAAAATAAGTTACTGAATCACACTATCGTTACTGCAACCGAATATTTATGTCGACAAATATAACGATTGTCGGATCGCACCACAGGCCCGATAAAACACGACATTGAAGCTTAATTAAATGATAAATTTAGATTCTCGTTGGCAATGAATGAATGGACGAGTATAAAACATCGAAGATACTTCAATATATAAAGTTGCATCACTTCCTTCAAAATCAGAATTGAAGAAAGAATACATTCCAAACTGTGCACACTAATTAAGTTTTTGAAATATCCCGTTATCTTTAATGATGAAAAAAAATGACAACTTGTTCCCAAATGCTTTAAAAACTCTGTCTTTATATATGCAGAACATCTTTACGTTCGTCTTTTTGGTAGAGAAATCGAGTTTTAAGAAATTGAATTGCGGGAATTCCCGGGATCTCGGAAAATTCAAACTTAGTCCCGCTTTCTCGGAAAATGAAAAAAAACCGGGAAAAGCAAAACTCTATTGACTAACGACCTGTGGTAGTTTTAATAATTTTATTACATTTAAATAAAAAAAAGATATAAAAAATCCATCGAATATTTTCGAAGATACTTTTATCATAGTGTCATAATATTTTAAAGATCCGCCAATAACGGTTATTTTGGAATATCTCGAAAACTGTTCTACTTTTGAGCATTCTGACTCCGTATTCGGATTCAGCGGGCAATTTTACACAAAGATCAGCTGTCAGATTCATTTGGTCACGAATTTGTTTAAAATTTGTGACACAGTGTTACAAATAAAAAAACTTCCCTAATATTTTGGCAAACGACATGTTTTACACAGCCAGCACTTAAAGTTTGTTCTCAGCTTGTATTACAAATAATTTGCTTATTAAGAATTAAAGAAGAGTTGGTATTTCTGAGATTTGTTTTTTTTTTGTATTCAATACATTTTTAATAATAATGTCGACTTATTGGAAATCTTTTTCTATTGAAATTTTTCTTATGCAATTCAAATAACTTTATAAGCAAAAAAATATGTTTATGAAATTATCTTTCCGTTATGCTTTATTGAAAACACTTAAAGGATATCAAAATATTGTTTTTTTGTGGAAAATATTTATATGTAATTCATAAGGATATAAAAAAAGAAAAGAAAATTTTTTTATTAAATAAAAATATAAATTGCCAATAAAATTTATAGCAAAGCATTTTAATAATGGAGAATATATAGCAACTGAGGAGTTCAATAGGAGCACATAATGGATAAATAAAATAAAAAAATCCACCTTTTGGGTGTTCAATTTAATACAGAGGGATAATTCTTTGAAGTTTGGCAAAAACGTTTTAAGTCAGAAACTTAAGTTATTCGTTATGTTAAATGGAATATTACGATTGAAATCATTTTAACTAACGTAATTATTTGCTTTTTTCAAACTTCAAAGAATTGATACAAAATAAATTTATTCAAAATATTGGCAAAATTTGGCTATGACCTTTTCCCATGTCCCCGACTACATATTGAATTTGTTATCATTTTTAATGCAGCTTCCACTTTTGATTACTCGGATCAAAAGTAACGAGTAGCAGAATAAATTATCGTATTGATTCTATTTCTTATCGCCAGTCATGATTCTATGAAAAAGAGAGTATTTTTTTGGCGTCTTAAATTATTCTCCTTCATAATAATTCGTCTCTCAATGTTTCTCGGTTTCTGTCAACTAATTTTTATTGCTTTTGAATGAATCTTGCTGCTTGAAAATGCCCTGAAAGTTTTGCTTAAGTGCAGTGCTGCCAAAACTTAGTGACCAAAATTGGCTAAAAAATTACTAAAAACTGGCCAAAACTTTTTTAAATAAATGCACATTCAATAACAAAACAGAAGTAATTCAGTTAAAGTTATTTACGATGAAATTGTAAGTTAAGATAAATTTGTTAAATATTTTGAAAGATATTCAAAAAATTAAATCATCGATAAATTCGATGTTGTTATTGTTCATTACATAGGAATCACCCGTGCCTATAGGTTTTAAATTATTTGAAGGTAAATCCTAATCAAGACAACATTTACACAACACTTTTTGAGTCAAGATCTACAAGAAAAAACAAGTAAGAAAATACAGTCGGTCAACTCCGACTATATGATACACTACACCACATTAAAATCTTAGTGCCAAATTTTATCAATTAATCTCCAAAATTGCGACCTGCAATTTGCGCACAAGGTTTACATAGACAGCCAGCCGGACAAACGTTGTTAATTCGACTCAACAAGTGATTCTGAGCCAGTCGCTACATTTATAAAAGTTTTGATTTAAATTAAATGCGTTTTTATTGTTAAAAATTTTTATTTCACTTTTATACATTTTTACAATAAAATAAAAATTATCCTTTTAAAAGAAAAGCGAAAAAGAAATGTATGGCTTAGCAAGTTGAAAAATGGCAACAAAAAAAATGCCTAATGGCTTAACCAGGGTGAAAAATGGCTAAATATAGTCAATAAATGTCTAAAGTGGCAACACTGTTTAAGTGACTCATAAAAGTTTTTTAAATTCTTTATGAGTTCCTCAAACAAGCTCAAATTCATCATTTAACAACATTTTTCGAGTGGCCTAGTTGGTTGAAATCGCCATTTCTACATCTATGGAAAGTATTCAGGATAAGATTGGTTGAGCAATTGTTTTCTTTCAATAAAAATATGAATTATATTGACTTATGATTGGACTACAACCATAAAATTCTGTGCTCATATTTTTATTAATATTAACGTGTATTCCCAAAAATTACATTGATATAAAAGTAAAATGTTATTATCAAAGTAATTTTTGGGAAATACAAAGTTTCTTTAATATACAAGATTTTAAAATGAGACGGCTTGTAATTTTTCTATAGAATTTAATTCGTACAGTGATAATTAATCTGCCGGATCAAAAATAAACATTTCCGGGTTTGTTGTTCTGTTAACTTTAAAGTTAGCGGATTTAAGATTGTCTGCTATTTCTAAACATCCATATAAATTACAGTCGCCAACATCTCTTTTTTTCCAAACAGAATTCACCACAGACAAAGCAAAAATAGCTTGAATCAGTAACATACGATCTGCCCGTTATGCTTAAACGTAACTATTATGAAGATTTAGAATGAATGTGGCCTTCTGTAAAACAAATAATTGTGATATTGTAGTGTCAGTATTGACTGTTTTACAGTGGTGCCAGCATGCGATTAAAATTGCCAACTTTTATGCCAGATTCGAATTCAGTGCACCCAGATAAGTTAAGAAACATGTTTCATTGCTGCAGTAAATTTTTTTTCCAAATTTGTAGACCAGTGTTATTTGGACATATTAACCCATATCGTCACAGCGATTTTTTTCGAGTAACTTAATAAAACTTGGTGGTTGATAGATAATTTGGGACTAGAAAACACGAATCTGAAGTCCAAATTTTTTTTGGATTTTTTGCTTTTGAGAAACCGGACTGAGCATGGATAATAAGAAAAAATGGTTAATAGATATATCGGGAGATTCATCGTAAGGTTTGAATAAGAATCTAAAATAAGAAAACATAAACTTTAGAAGTGAACTTAAATTTTTTATTATCGGCATTTACTGTTTGAAAATGCTATCATGCATGTAGTGGCCATGTTATTCCTGAAGACCCAATACTTTACATATCGACAGAGAAAATACTCCAATGGCGTGATATCGGATGGTATGAGTGGCCAATTTACCATAGAAAAACGAGAAATTAAGTGCTCACCAAAATGATTTCTCAACCAGGTCATTGGTTCACGCGCTGTATGGCCCGTAGCGCCGTCTTATTGAAACCAGAGCCCATAGAGACCATGCGCTTGATGGAGACCTACTGGCCCTGTTATCGGAAAAATGGTGCCGATCCATCTCCAAGGCGTTTGACAGAGTCTCGCATGGTGCACGTTTTGACAAGAAACTTGTTGCATTTGGTGCGGGTGATAATTTCTCTCGATTTATATCGAGTTTTCGCAAAGATCGCATTAAACAAATTGTTAAAGATGGGCTTTCGTGAAACGACTTCAAAATTCATTCAGGGGTGCCATAATTATCTCTTACTCTATTTCTTATTTTTCTAAATGACCTCATATTTCAAACTTCCGACCCTATCTACTCTTTTACAAACGAATAGCAACCTATGCCATTCGTATTCATTTGATTATAGACCAAGCGTATCCGATGTTGGTGCTATTAGGCAGAACATGAATGATACGCTTCGCCGACACCGATACCTGTACGTTCGTAATACACGGATTTCCTCAAGAGCCCATCGTTTTGTGGTCGATTGACCGGTAAATCGTACAACGCATTACAGGAAAATTCATTTTTTTGTCGGACTGTTCGTATGTGAAATAACCCTCTTACTTTCAATAAGTTAAAGTTGAATGTTCACAAGCACTACTCTCTCTTTCCTTCTTCCCGTAACCTAGTTTCAACACAATGTAAAAAAACAAGGTGCGAGGTTACCATTGACGGTGTTGTTCTGATTGAAGAAATATGGACAAGTGACTACACTCTCATCTACAGCTGCTATATTCACTTTACAACTTGCTGGATATGGTCTAACCGTGGTGTCAGCAGATCGATTATGCGTCCCCTAACTTCCTTGAATCGCTCGAAAAACATTTCTCACATAACGCTGATTGTGCATAAACATTATATTCATCAGCAAAAACAGAATAAATGTATATCCGTTAATTCAAATGCGTGAAAAATATATATTATGGTAATATCCGATGATTCAGTTAGCCTTTCTGAGAAAACACAAAAGTGCTATTTAGTGAAAAACAAGGAAATTTTTTGCTGTTGTTGAAAGCTTATTCGTTTTCAATGGATCTAGAGTTTCCCTTTTTTTTATATTTTATACAAAATTTTCAGTTTTTAAAATTAGGCTAATATTAGGGGGTAATTTTGTTGTTCACTTCACCTTGCGTTGAGAAAATTTTCTGTTTTTTCTTTCCCCTTGTTATAAAAGGGAGGAGCGAAGTGGGTAAGAACTTTTATTTTTATATTTGTAGCGAACCACCAATTGTTTAAAAAAATTTGTTGTTTGTCTTACCTAAAAAATGAGCAAAAAAAATACAAAAAACGTAAAATTTACTGGTGGAAAAATCGAACATTAAGACGATATGGGTTAATTTATCCAAAGAATTATTGAAGTAAAACAAAATCATTTTGAGATGGAAGTCCTCACATACATACATGTAAATATTAAGGAACTGAAAATAAAATATAATTTTACTGAAAGCAATGTCAGTTTGCTTATTTTTTATTTAATAAGATCAAACACACTCGAGCGTATAAGTATTATGAACATTAAACAAGTGCCAACTTAAAACACCTGAGGCGTATAAGTTTTGTTGCCGGTAAGGAAAATAATAAAAGACCAACATTTTACAAAATATTTGTTTTTTTTTTTTTAATATACAAAAGTTTACGCTTGTATGAAAAATAAAAAATAAATATCAAAGTTATGTTTGGGCATAAAAAATGTATTATTAATAAAAATTTCTTATGACGCGCTAATTTCCCAACTTTTGTTATAAATTTTAGTGTATTTATCAAAAATAAAAATTGGGAATTTAGCACGTCATAGAAAAATCTTAATAACAAATAAATTCTCTTTTTACTTTTTTTTCATTATTAGTTTCCATTTCGAGGCAGATAAACAGGGTAAATTTACAAAGTACTTTAAAAAGCAGAATTGATGTTGAAGCATATCATTTGAAATACGATTTGTTTGCGAGTTTTTTTTGTCAATCTTTTTTTATTTGTGACGACTGCGTTAAAGTAATATAAAACGTTATTGATGGCGCGTCACATTGCCCAGACAACGGTACATTTGCGTTTGTGAAGTATACTTCTCTTTAAGGCGCCATCTACAGTGAGAGGCTAGTTTCATCGAAATAAGTTTCTTGAAAGGCAACTATATTACACGTCGAACAATGTTTTCAATTTAGTTGTTAGATCCTTCCATTCGTTTACAAAAACTTTTTTATCGCAGAGCGTTATCAAAATATATTTTTAACTAAGATATAATTTGTATAAGCTTTATTTCTAGACTGCAAAGTAAAAAAGTTGACGGCATTAAATAATTGTGACGGATCAAAATTCCTAATTCCTACTTGTGGAAAAACACTGCTACCTATATAACCGGCCGTGCTCAGGGAATGGGGTGGAATCTTTGTTTACAACAAAGTAGGTTCAAGCCAGATCCATAAAATTAAATTAAGGTAGCAAAATACCCTCTGATATTGACCACTAAATAAATGAACAAACAAAAAAATAATAATTTATAAATAAAAATAAAATAATAACAGGGTTAAGTTTAGATAAGAGAGTTAAATGATGGTATACACCAGAGAACTGCAACAATACATAATAATTGCGAGCGCACTCGCTGTTTACAAAATCATTTTTAGTCGAATACTTTTAAACACTCGCTTTTACCGATATGTTGGCACGTTGGCTCGTTCTTCATACAAAGCGAGCTTCATGCATGCAAATATTACACAATAACTTTTTACTTGTACATGTGTTAACTACATAAAGTAGTAAGAGCCCAGAAAAATGTATGAACAATATCACAACCACTCAAAGCAAAGTTTCGTGTTTTTTCTATTTTCATATTCGGGAACTTTTTTGTATTTAACTTACACGACTTAGGTGTTACGACCAGCTCGTAACAACAACAATCACGGCATATTCATTTAGTATATGTATTTAAAAGTCAACATTAAATGAAAATGTGGCTGCCAGATTTTATGATTTGTCCTAGGTTAGACGATTTTAGGCGTTTAAATGATTTAGTGCATATTTTGTTATTTATTTTATGGACGAAAACTAGTAAAAGAAAAAACTCAATTAGCAGCCGATAGTTACCGTTAATAAAGAGCGCACTCAGCCATTTAAAAAATGTTCTTATGTGCATCTTTAGCATCATAGAATATAATTGTGTGTTTGTTGCAAAATTTGTTGTCAAAAATTTATAAATATATAAAAAGTAAATTCTGTGTTTACGTCGCACAATGCAATAACGAACTGCGCTGCGTTGCCATTGGTCAATATTTTTGTAAAAATATTTACATATAAATGAAATTGTCGTTTAAAAAAATTGTGATTCATAAGCCTGTCGCATTCGTTATATATTTTAATTAAAATCTTCCACGAAAATTTTTCTTATAATAACTTTTAAATTCATTGTATTTCATAATGAATTTAGCCCTACATGTTTACTTAAATATACGATCATTGTTTTTTTCCTAAACCATCTGGCAACGCTGCTTTAAGTATTACTACGAATGACGAATGCTGCGAGTAAACACTTGTGCACTCAGACAATTATAACTCTAGGTCAGCGAAGGTCAGATAGAGAACATTGAATAAAAGAGAGTAAATAAGTTGATTTATCAGAAGTACGAATGCTATTGCCGAATGTTGAAATAATATATTTAAGAAACAATACAAAACAGAACTCATATTAATTTCATTGCGTTTGCTAAAGGCTCGTATGTTGAAAACACAAAATCTTACGAGCCTGACGAGCCCATACAAAAACATTAGGCTGTATTAACTATACAGCAACTCGTTTTAAGACGGGTATCATCAATCATAAAAACGGGTGCTCGTTGCAGTTCTCTGGTATACACTCTCTCGATGTCATTACCCACCTATCCATGCTATCTATTAATGTTTTAAACGCCCAAATTTTACACTTTCTATAATAATCTATTTTTTTCGTGGAATAAAATCAAAATTTAAGAGTCCATTATATGAAGTTACATTTATTCAAGAAGAAAACTTCAAAATATGGGTAGTGTAAACATTTAAAAAAAATAATCTTGCTATGAAGTAATTATAAGTTAATAAACAAATTATTATTTATTGTCTTGTTTTTCTAATTGTAAATTAATGGAAACAAATTAATTTATTTGGATGCAGAATTAATTATGACAAATTGAAATATAACATTTTTACTCAACAATCAAATTATAAAATCAAATAAGGTTTAAAGAAATTATGCAAAAAAAAAAAAAAAATATTTATATAAATAATATTTTCTTTAAGTGTATTCGATTAAATTATATATTTTAGGTATTCGTGAACACTGTAAGATACAAATAAAAGAATTATAAAAACTCACCATTTAAAATCATGTGTCCTCTGGAATTTTGTAGAATTGGATTTTAAATCAAATTAATATCCTAAATGTTCACTTAGTATATGGCTGGTGTTTTGTTATTTTGATGAATGACGTTAAAATTTAAACAATTAATATAAACAATTTAGAAATATTCATTAATAAAATATTTTAAATATTTCAAATATTATATAAAAAAAAATAGTTTCACTTTAAATTACTTAACTAATTTTGAATGATAAAATTCTCAGTGTACCAAAAATTTTCCCATTTGGTTTAAATTTTCCAAAGTTTCTACTTAACAATTTGAAATCGTATATATTATATATTTTTCCCCAGCAATTAATTTAAGATGATGATTTTATTTGTATGCAAGTTTCAAAATTATCTAAAATAAAATTTCAGAAACAATTCTTCTGAATCTGCGTTTGGGAACAATGTTAAGCGCAAATTTTATGTTGTCTTCATGAATTGCAATATTGTTCGCTATTAGCAACCAACCAACCAGCTGACCCAAAGAAATGGATAACGGAGTAACAATATAATCCTTTATTAAGATCAATCAAGTTCTTTGTATAATGTCTCTTAAGTAAACAGATATAACATTAACCATATCTGGATAAACCTTCCAGTCAGGAAAGGATGTATTCATTTTTTTCTTCTGGGAAAATAAATTTATATTTCGTATATATTTTTTTTTTAAATCCGACCTTCAAACCAAAACGACTGTTCTCTTCCATAATATTTGCCGTTTTCCCAAAAAAAAATTTCTTTTTGGCTTACGTTTCAAATATTTCTATTCTAAAATTCATTTTTTTTTTTAAACCTAAAGTATAAATTCATGTGCACAGCTTGAGCTATTAATAGCACGGCCTCACATAATCCTCCAAAATATAAACCCAAGAAAAAAAAAAATTAAACTACAAGGATGATCGATTATTTGACATTTTTTCTAAAACCGGTTTTCAGATATTCCGAATAGCTTCTATTTGAAAAAACTGGGGTTCGGTTAAGCATTTTAGAAATAACCGGCTAACCGGTTTTAATTCGAATACATAAAAATACAAAAATCTAATTAGTTTTTGTAATAAAAAGTTAATTTGTATAAAAATAAACAAATTCTCGAAGATAAGGAACCAACAAAAAACATAGATATGACTTAAGGTATGTCCATCTAACAAATATTTAACGATAAATTCAGTGTTCGAAAATAAACAGTAAATATCGCTCCTTAGTGTTCGATTCGGTAGATTTGTGGAAAACACAGACACTTATAGTGTTTGTGTAGAAAATCATTTAAAAAAATAACGTTTCGATGTTTGTCATCTTTCGAATAAAAAAATAATACTGTTTTTATCCAACTCAACAAAACATGAGAACATTTAAATCAATTTGGTTATTTTTAAAAAAACACAAACTTCATTCTGTTCGGTTCAGATCATTAATGTTCGTCCCTTTTGGCTGGTAAAAAACCAAACATTTTTTACAAAAAGAAAATACATATACAAAAAAAAAAAAAAAACAAAAAGCATGCAAAATAATTTTATATAAACAAAACATATGTGTATTGTGTACACACACAAGCTGTTCGTGCTGCGTAAAAAAAGAAACATTATAGAACATTAAAATATTATGTTTGTCTACAGTATCACTACAGTTTTTCTGTTTTTTTTTAAACTAAGAACAGATCAGTATGTAATGTTCGGCTCTTTCTTGAAAATAATTGCGAACGATATTAAAACTTGTGTTCGTCTACACAAACACTAAAAAAAATTGATATCGTTCCTGAGTGTAAGCCAAATAGTAAATAATGTACTGTTTATTTTCGAACACTGGATAAAATCCAATAAAAGCGTGACCAGTAAATTGATCAAACTTAAGCTTTATTTTTAACAATTTCTATTTATTTAATAAAATTTATTTCTAAGATGATAACTGTATAACGTAATTCAGAAACTGTTAATTAAGGTTTGATCTTGCCACCATATTTGCAAAAGTAAACAAGAAAACTAGTGGTTACGTGTATGACGTATTCAATAGGTGTGAACATAGTTTTACCCTCCATCATGCATATGTTTCGGTAGTCACATACGGAGCGCATGTATCTGGCTAGATACACTATTGGGGTATTCACAAGGTGTGCTATCATGTTATATTGTCATTATGTTTTAACATGTTTCAATGGTTTAAAAATATTGTGGTTGCTTTGTAAACAAAAAGTGTCTTAAATTAATAGAACTTTGCTTGGTATGTTTATTGTGCTGTCGTAATCAATCAGAAGAGACCTGCGCTGAGCGGCTGAGCTGAACCGCATTCGTTTTTGTAGCCGTCGCCGTTGATGGTAAAGTTTTAACCGGCTAATAACGGAATTTAACCTGCGGCTAGCAATTTTTGTAACAAAACACTTGCGGCGTCAAATTATATCGGCGTAGGACTCAGCTGGTTGGTAAAAAAACAAAATAAAATTTATTTGTGATTTGCGACAAAAAATGGAATTAAATTGGATCTAATTTAATTAATTTATTTATTGATGTATTAGAATTAAAAAATATTTTGGTTTAAGGCAAATATTTTTTTTTATATTTGTTTTAAATCAGCTGACTTAAATTCAAAATAGTACACTAAATTATGAGGGGTTGTTCAACAACAGCCGTATATTTTCATGTTATTACTTTAAGACTTATGACTTTATGACACCTTGTGAATCCTCCATATGTATTCCAACCAATTTATAGAAATTATTTTAGAGATAATATTACATTCTTATATTATGAGAACGCCAGGCAGATGCATATTTTCTAGTTTTTTCTTAGTACATGCTAAACCACCTACCCAGAAAAAAAATTAAGGAGAAATAAAATTTTTTAATTTCAAACAAATAATGGTTTTAAAGTTTGTTTCGATTAATTTCAGTTCAAAAATTACACCAGCTTTAACAATGCTTAGTACAAATAAAATGCAGTTTCAAAATACAAGTGTATCTGGCCAGATACATGCGCTACGTATGTGATGTGTAAATGAAAAAAATCCACATAAATTGTTTTTGTTGTTTTTTTTTAATGTTTTTTTTTCATAAAACGATAGCTAACCATATTTGTAGAGGGTACCTGGAGACCCAAACACCTAGCTGAATTAGAAATTTATTTAAATAAGTCTTAAATTCTTAAAAGATCTGGCCAAATCCGTGTGCATGACGGAGGGTTAAACATTTTTGAAAAACTTCGGTTTTAAGAAATTTAAGGAATTTAATAAATTTATTATTTGAGATATTCTCCCACGTTTATTTTAAATAAGTTTTTATTTGTTGATGGTTGAGCACGTCTCAGTCTCATGAATCAGTTGACTTCAGCCATATTTTTGAAAAGTTGCAAGTCTTTTTTCAGCATTACAGAAACGAATAGTAAGTAATATGAACATGCTTTTTGAAGGAAATATTTTAAACACCTTCCATGACACTGTTTGATTCCTTCAATTTTGTTTCAAGTTATTGGTGTTGTAATAAATATAACTGATGAATTTTGCCATATCGTTGATTCCACCCGTAAGTTGCAGTTTTAAACATGAAGATATGCTAGGACTACTTCAAGAGTTTTTAGTGCCTGAACGGACATTTCATCTTCGTCAACACAACAGGTTAATATTTCACCCAAAGATTAATTTTTGGGTGCAGGTTTTAGTAAAGTATTATTTGCAGTCTCTTAAGAACTACTTGGTAGAGAGTCAAGTTGTACTTGGCGCATATATATATGTCAAGCTTGTGGACTAATTAAAGGTGATTAATAAGTCGTGTCATTGAAGAGCCTTTGCAACTTTCATTTAAGTGCCCTTTAAGCACCGGTGTCTTTCAAATCAGCTCGAAATATCACCAGAGATGACATCATTTCTCTTTATTAGTTTGAAAAAAGAAGTCTACAGCACATGTCTAAAAAAAAAATGGAGAGTTTATTTTGTTTTAAAAAATGCATTATGTTACTAATTTAATTTACAATTTTAGAAAAATAAATATGCTGAACGTGTAAATCGTTGTTTATACTTTGCTTTGGCCCAACAACGTTTGCAGTAATGGATTGTGCTATGCTGAAGAAGACAAAACGAAAGGATTGCTAGACACCCGTCACGCCTTGTATATTTGTAATTTGATTGGCTTGAAGAGGTCTGGCAAATTTCGTTTTGTAGGTCTTGTGGATGTTTTATGTCTGAACGAGATTTAAAGGAAATTAAAGTTAATTCTTCCGACAAATGTCTGCTGTGTCAAGATCCGTTTTCGGTAGAAGATGTAGTTTTAAATGCCAGCTATGAAGATTTAGAAGTAATGAAAGTAAAGATGGAAATGCGTCTGACTTAAAAGAAATTGACAAAAAGAAGAAAGTCAATAGCACCGATTCAGATATGCAGAAAACGATTTACCTCCAACAAGTAAATCAGTCACAGCCACGTCAAGTAAAAATGCAACAAAACATAATAGGAATTCATTGTCCACGCCCGTATAATTACAATCGTCAAAACAAAAATTGATGCCAATCCAAAACGTTTATTTAACGTTTAAAATTAAAAATTTGCAAATTTTCAGGGGTATTGTGGAAATCGAAAACGCAAAACGAATGCATTTTGTAACGTGGTTTTTGAATAAGATTTCTGTAATAAAAGACTTTTATGACAAATATATAAATATCTAAGAATAATTAATTTTTCACTTTGAAGTTTATTTTGATTTGTAATTTGAAAAACTTCCAGTAACAATTTAACATAAACATCTTTTGACTTATCCCTACATAATTATAAAAAAAATGTAAACAACTTTTGACATGTCTCTACCCAATTATGCATGAAAAAAGTAGCACAGCTGTGTTTTCAACGCCACCTGAAAGTCAATTCGCCTTGTATTTACATTGCTCATAATATTTTTTGACTTTTGTTACATTTTGTTTAGACATTCTTTATAAAAAGTTTAAGTTTGCCCAATATCCAGTTAGAAAAATACTTTAATTACGGGTGTATTTGTAACAAAAGTAAGGAAAACGTATATACATTACACATTAAAAAAATAACCGGTTTATTTAACCAAAATAACCGGTATATTCGATATTCGAGAAATGGACATTTTAAAATATCGGACTTGGGTAAAACTGAAATAACCGGCTAAAACCGGTAGAATACAAACCGTTCGATCTCTCTATTTGATACGTAAAGTTAACATAAATAAGTTTAAAAAGAATATTAACAATAAATGAAATGTTTAACGTATTCATCACGATTATCGGAAATTATCAAATTATTTTTTTGTTGTTCTTAAATAAGGAATATCCGGGATCACAAGAAAATTTAATTGGGAAGAGACAAGGCTCAAGAACTAAAAACCCTAATCTTTACCAATCAAACAAAAAACACTTTTAACAAAATATAAAAAGAACACATACAGAGACACTGAAGTTACCCCAAGTATGTGAGAAATTTTTTAACAATGTATTAAATTTGCCAGCATTGTAATTAAAATATAAAGATGCAATAGTTTATGTTATGAAAATTAAACTTTATGGTCAAACTTTAATGTAAAAGATCTCGTTAAAGTTGGTCCTAAATAACAAAAGACTTAAAAGTAAAAAACCGCAACTCAATGCCAAACTTAACAAAGTTTATAATAATGGCAAAAGTTGAAACGAGAAGAATTTGAACAATATTATTAATCAATCCTTTTTGAGGGCTGACATTGAACTTTTCTCTCAATGGTGTAATTACAACTAATCGGATTTTAACTTAAAAAAATGTAAGCACATGTAATTTTTCCGCCTATTAAAACTTGATACTAGTAATTATCTAAATAGAACATTACTGGATAAAGTTCACAATATTATTGATCTCAGTATTCTATCAGATCATAAACTAAAATTCTGTGATCACATTTCATTGTCTGATCCATATATCACAAAACAGCTGTATACGTCTCTGGTTCGCCCTATTCTGGAATATGGATCAATTGTATGGGATTCTAACTTTAATGCATATACCAACAGCATTGAATCTGTACATAAATAGTTCCCTTTATTTTGTTTAAGAGGTCTTGGATGGAATTCGCTTGTATTACCTTCATATGAAAGCAGACTTGGTCTTATTAAGTTGCCAACGATAAAAAGTCGAAGAACAATGCTTAGTATTTCGTTTTTAATGGCGGTGATGTCGATTCCGAATTTTTATTAAGTAAAGATAGAAATATAAATAAGAGCCACTGCACGCATTTTGTTGAACTTTTGGTAGTAGGATCTTCTGAGCCCCGAAATTGAAATAAAGTAGCAGCGGGGGAAGTGGTTTTCCCCATAGGACGCCAATGTTTACCATCGCATATCTTAAGAACTGTAATAGTGAGAATGTTCAAACTTTCTAGAAGTCACTCTTATGGTATACTTCACTTTTGAAAATAAAAATAAAGCGGGTAGGCGCAGGGGGGGAAATACCTCCCATAGGATGCATACATTAAATATTGCTCAACTGAAGAACTATTAAAGGGAGAGTCTTCAAACGTGGTTAAAGCCACTATTATGGTAAACTATAAATTTCAATAAAGAAATGGGCGGGGTAGCCAGAGGAGGAGCAGTACCCCTCATAGATAGAAATATTAATAAGAGCCGCTGCAAGCAATTTGTTGAACTTTTGGTAGTAGGATTATCTGAGCCCCAAAATTGAAATAAAATAGCAGCGGGGGAAGTGTTACCCACCATAGGACGCCAATGTTTAATATCGCATATCTTAAGAACTGTTATAGTGAGAATGTTCAAACTTTGTAGAAGTCAGTCTTATGGTATACTACACTTTTGAAAATAGAAATAAAGCGGGTAGGCGTAGGAGGGGAAATACCTCCCATAGGATCGATATATTAAATATCGCTCAACTGAAGAACAATTAAAGGGATAGTCTTCAAACGTAATTAAAGCTACTATTATGATAAACTATGAATTTCAATATAGAAATGGGCGGGGTAGCCAGAGGAGGAGCAGTACCCCTCATAGATAGAAATATTAATAAGAGCCGCTGCAAGCAATTTGTTGAATTTTTGGAAGTAGGATCTTCTGCGCCCCAAAATTGAAATAAAATAGCAGCGGGGGAAGTGTTACCCCCCATAGGACGCCAATGTTTAATATCGGATATCTTATAAACTGTTATAGTGAGAAAATAAAAATATAGCGGGTAGGCGCAGGGGGGAACTACCTTCCATAGGATGCATATATTAAATATCTCTCAACCGATAAAGTGGTTAAAGCAGTGTAGCGAAGCGCACCGGGTTAAGCTAGTTTCAATATAAATGACATTTTGCTCTTACTTTCTGCAATGTTAAATTAACATGAATTATAGTTATTTTAAAAGAAAAAATTGTTGTTCGCAAGTAATTATTAAATCAGGTTGAATTAACATGAAAAACGTATGAAGCAAAATCAACACCGAAAAATTTTAAATCAACCTTGTTTTCAACGTTTTTAACTTGATTTTTTTCTGTGTGTACGTGCTAAAATATGAAAAATTCGTTACACCATAAATAAATATATACAGCTAGATATCTATTTGTAGAAATTACTGGCATATGACCAGTTTTGGCCAGGATCAATTTAATATCAAAGATATGTTGTCTAGTTAAAGGAATTTTTTCCATTTCTTTTTTAATTTTTACCAATTATTTTAAGTGTACGAGTATAATTAAATTTAATGTAAAACATTATTTATGGATTTATTTGTGAACAAAAAAAAAACTATAAATAATGTCAAGTAGCCAAGTCCCTTTGGTATTGTTAAAGGAAAAACTCTGCGCAGATGAATAAATTTATAAAAAATGTAACAAAATTTATTTTTACAAATATATGCACGTTCAAAAAAATAACTTTTCTACCCCTTTACTAATTAAATTAACGCTTAACCGAAATGGTTTATGCCATTTTTATGCGCTACTGCTAATTTAAAAAGGTTTTCAACATATAAATTTGTGACTACGTTTGAAACGTAGAAAGAATTTCTTAGATTTCTTATAATTATGAAGTCGAACATTTAAAAGTCTTTTCTCAAAAATTATAGGTTATCCAAATTTTTTTTTCTAAAATTGCATATAATAAACAATTAATTTTTCGAATACCGCAAATAAGAGCAAATTATTATTAAATTAAAATATTGTAATTTGTACAATATTTTCTCAAAAATCGCAAAATTTAAAATGTTACTATTAATTAAGAGCATTTTTTTGCAAAATTAAAAATTTAAAAAAAAATTTAAAAGAATTTTGAAAATTTTACCAAAATTTCTTACAGAAATTCAAATATTGTTAAAAGTTTTTTTCCGATTAAAATTCTATACCTATAAGACTGTAAATTATCGAAGTCAAAAGTATTTATCGCTCCAATGAAGCGTCTACCATATTCGTTCTTGACAACAACCCGATTTTATATTTACTTAAACAAATTACAATAAGAACTTTAGTAGAGTTATTTATATTCCTGGTTGTTTTACAACAGAAGCATATTTGTTTTTTTTTTACATTATTAATACTTGGTAGAAATCAACAGTGCTCTTTTCTATGTATGGCTTTATAAATTTGGTATAATTAAGAATGAGGCCAAAGTCATAGGAAAACGACCAAAGCAGAAGCTCTTTAAAAATAAACACAAAAAAAAAGAACATAATAAACAAATTTCTTACTACCACAATCATACAGATACATTTTTTGACAGCCGACATAGGTTTTCTTTCTCTCTCTCTTTTTGTGTTTTAGTTTTTTCTACTATGCACAAAAGAATTCAAAGTTTTACAAATTTTTTATGAATAACTAACTATAGGAAGAGTACTTCATTTGGCTCTGCCGAATATTGTATGTAAATTAGTTATGACATAGTGATATGTGAAGATAGTTATCAGAAGAATGTGGAAATGCTATAACCACTTAATTTGTGAGGTTTAAAAGAAATGCATGAGGCAAAAACTTGGTGAGGTTAAGTGGTATAAAATTGCCGCTCATCGAGGTTAAAGCCGCTGAGTCTCCCCTAGAGACATGAAATGTAAGACCGATCCTTACCAATTTTTTATGTATTTAACATTTTTTTCCAAACATAGATCCTTTCTTCACTTCTTAAGGAGGCTACCAAACATAGTCTAAAATTTTATAAAATTGAAAAAATTGGCAACACACAGACTGGTCAAATGTATGAAAATCCCCATTTGTTATCTCCCACATTTGTATCTGACATATCTACGCGTTATCTCTATTCCTTAAGTTATTTGACAAATGTTAAAGATAAGAAAACTCTAGGTTTTCTGTCTTTTTATTACGTATAGAAAATGTTTCAATATCCCTGCGGGAAATTTGTGTCAATTGTGCCAACAGACTGGGATTTGTGGAAATATAACAAGTACAAAAAGATAGAACTCATGACCTGTGAAAGGAAAACCTATCACTTAACTGGCATATGATGAACAAAAAGGTAGAAAAACTAATGAATTACAGTTTTGGGACTTAAATTGTTTTAATGAATTTATCCCCTCCAATGACAACCATATTTAAAAGTGATTGGTCTTGTTTCTAAAAATTGTTAAAACTTGAACAGGTCTCTCCTACAAAGACCTATCGCTGGACTACTTTGGTGTCAGTTCGCTTCCCTCTAGAGATGTTACAATTACATACAATTAACCTTTCAGCTTCTTAGTATTTTAAAACAAAATACTCAAAACAACTTCATTATTAGCAGTTTTATAATATCCTTACTTGTTGCAGTGCTAAAGCCATTACAGCTCATAGCCCATAACTAATCCTTAAAAGCCTTTTCAGATGCAAAATATTTATAGATCATTATAGCTTAGCATAAAATTAAATTCCAAAAGTATTTCATCCATTTTCTATTTTTCATTTTACATTTCTAACTCGTTTTTTATTTTTTCATATTAATTTTAGCTTTTTATTTTCTTTCTAGTTCATTAATCAAAAAAAAAAAAAAACTTCTGCTGCAAAAAATCGTAAAAAATATTCGCTCAACAACAAACGTTGCATAATGGATATGCTGCAAGTGTGGGTATTGTTGCTGCTGCAGATATTAAAATTGCAAATTATTGTAGCATAAGTTAAGTGTGGATAAGTAAAATAAAATGGAGAAAATATAGCTGCAACATACCATTAGATAGCAAGTTTACACTGAAAAGAGAGAAAGAAAAGAGAAAAAATATAAATTAGTTTTCAGATAATCTAAGCAAAAATTGAGATACAAAATTTTCAAAATTTTAAATTTCTTTAAGGGTTTTTACCTTATTCTATTAATTTCTATTAATGCTTAAAGATTTATTACAAACCAAGGCACAATTCTCTTAGTGTATGCTAAGTTTTTAGTTGCAGAGAGTAGTTCATTAAGCGCTTCGTTGTTCAAGAAAGTTTGTGTAAAATGTCATCGAAGTTTTTTTATATGGAATATAACATAGTGCAAATGTCGCCGCTGCTTTCCTAGTTGGCCTACATCAGAAATGTTAAATTTTCCATGACTCCAGCGCATAAATCAGCCCGAACTGGTTTTGAGGACCACTGTGGATTGTTTATTCTTCGCATAGTCCTGCGACTAACCAAAACCCCATACAAAGAGTCTAACTAGTCAAACCGGACGATCCCAGTGGCCAATATACATCATCTCCACATGAGAAAACCCAATATGGTACGTAGCGCATCCTGTTGAAACGTAATATTGTTGGTGTCTATATCATTATAAGTAGGTAATCATAGAAAAATATCGCTCGTTGTTAATGGTCATGGCATATTCTACTTAATTTAACTGTCGTACTTAAACATTTAACACGAGTAACACCAAACAATATTTAAAACAATCCAAAATGGGATTACTTTTGATAACCATTGCTTTTTATGTGCGTGCATAAGCATGTGTTTGTAAAATTTTGTTGTAAAAAATTATTCGCTTATTTTGTGCAACAACAACAACAACACTACAAGAAGAAAAACATACGTTATTTTTATGTTGAAAAATTTAAAAAAGAAGCGAAAATTCCCAAATTCTATTTGTTAAAATTATTTAGTTAAAAACATCAAATTTTCCAATTACACTGATTACGAAAACCAAATAATAAATAATGAACAACACAACAAAAGTGAAACAAACATGTTCAACCTTATGAGTAAAAAATGGTATTATCTCTCTCTCTCTCTCTCTCTCTCTATGGTTATCTAGGGTTAAGTGTCCCAGCGGCGAACTTTGCATACCACATCACATCTCTTCAATGAACTTTATCACACTTTGTGTTGAATGAACTCTAGCTAACAAAGTGTATGAGGGCAGTGTGTTGTATTTACAAAAATTATTTTCGTTCATTCTTTAAAATATGATGATATATTCTGTATATACGCAGGTTTTTGTTTTATGCCGTTATTTTTGTTATTATTGTTAGTTTATCTAAAAATATATCGCTAGTTAAATGTATATCTTTTCATTTTATCACTGAATGTCTTGAAAATAGTTACAAAATTAAAAATTCTGAAGTAGCTCAAAAATCTATAAAGGCTACCTGCTACCAATGTGTGTGAAGTAGTGTGCAAGACGCCTGCTACTTGTCCACGAAGTAAGCAAGATTGTGAATAGACCATCTACTGCCTGCTTACAATGTATGTGAAGCAGTACTGAGTTGATATTTATTGAATGACCACTTCCCAATCCCGCTTACTTTGTGTGTAAGTGGTAGCCGTTCACACCATAAATGCGGCAATACATTCAAAAAAGTGTCTAGGTTGTAATTGAAATGGTGTATAATTACTATCTTTCTCGTGTCTATCACATCCAGTGTTGCCAATTTAGCATTTTTCATGCTAGATCTAGCATTTTTTCAAGTCATTTGGCATGAAAAAAACTGATTTAGCATCCAGCATTTTTTAGTTCTTGTGGTATTTTTAATATTTTTCATTAATGTAACAAATAATTGTCAAAAAAAAAACGAAAAATTCTAACATTGAATTAGATCTAAAAAATGCAACAATGTAAATGCTCATTAATGTGGATATAAAAAAAATGAAATAAAAATCAAAAAAGGACAACATTTCCAAATATTTTCAAAAATTAGCGCTTTAAGCTAAAAGAATGGGTGGAAGAAACCGATGAAAAAACCTCTTGAAATCACTGGAAATGCTATATTGTTTCTAAATTTAGTGGCCTGTAAGTAAGCACAAATATGCATCGGACATAACTAAAACCCATCCTTTTTAAAGAATTTGTTACAACGTTCAGCACTGGCAGTATTAAGTTTATGTGCTGTGCACAGTTCAGGTGCACTTGTCTATCATCTGACAGACCTTTGCATTTTGACACCTCGTTGCGAAAGCTGACAAAATGCAGTATGTTATAAAAAATGTGCTTGGCCCTTACTTTAATGAAGTTTTTTCTATTTTTTTATATAAATTTTTTATCATTTTATTGAACAAAATCGAGCATTTTTCAGCAATAAGTTTTGGCAACACTGATCGCATCATCGCATCTGTAATCTGAAACATGTAAATTCAACCCAGGTTCGAGCCCCAGCTCAGCCAAGAAAATAATCAATAAATTTTAATAAAGTTCCAAGTTGTCCTTCAGTAAAAATAATTTAATGAAAATTAAATTTGATGAACTCAAGCCTAACTAAAATAAAAAAAATCAAATGTTTTATATGTTTTGAAGACCCTATTAGAAAACCCTCTATAGAAAGTATTATGCTGTTTCCATTTTTTCTATTTTCTTAATGCAATTGCTTTCTTCTATGCAAGTGAGTGAAAAGAAATTGCACGGGTAAAACAAAGCATACAATAATGAAATGAAAAGCACCATTTAGGCAAAGCTTTAGTGATGCATACAACTTTAATTAGTGCAAAAGGTACGCCCCGTGAAATGTTTTGCCAACAAAGATGGTTTTAAGTAGAACAAGATGCGGTACAAGGGATATGCAAAAAATAAATTTGCACTGAACATCTACCATCCACACTTGTATTTATAAATGGAAAATGATTAAGTATCTAATGAGTTCAAGACAAAAGAGTGAAAAAGAAGAAAATAAAAAAACAATGTAACGAATGAGTGAACAACCAAGTAAAAGGACAGACGAACGAAGAACTAATGAATTAGAAACAAGAAACAAGTTTAATAAGTTTTGAATAAAATTACCATTAAGTTATTTCAAAGTTTTAACAATGAGAACGAGTATGTACATGGTAAAAAGATGGTAAGAGAGATTAGGGAAAAATTTTTTTCTTTTAGAAATTTCCACAATACAGATCTAATTTGTATGTATGTTGGATAATAGTTATATAAACGTCGTCAATAGCAACCATAATTACAAGTACTGTTACTTAAAGGACAAAGTTTATCCGCCGTATGTGGAAATGATTATTAAATTTAACAAACGTTTTTTAGCTAAATTTTTTTTTTTTTTAAATTAGTTTTAAAACCTTTATTGAAATAAAATTGTTTTTATGAATATGGCATAAAATATATAAACAAAAACTAAATGCACTATGTTAATTGTGAGTCGCACCTTAACGTCAAGTTTTTTGCCCAACTTTGACATTTGACATTTCTTTGTTTCAGTGTTTGACAAATTCAACCGCACAATTGAGCAGCGCGTTGAGATTGTTGGTTGAACAGACAGAAGTGAACAGTGACGTTACAAGGAAAATCATCTTCAGCGACGAGGCACACTTTCACCTCAGTGGATTCGTTAACATGAAGAATTTCCGCATTTGCGCAAAAGAGAATGATTGTTGGACGAATGTTTGGTGCAGTTTATGGGCTGGCGGTCGCTACCGTAAATGGTGTTGGCTATCACGAGATGATAACGGACTTCTTGTGGCCAGGAATTGAGGATATAAACCCGGCCGATATGTGGCTCCAACAGGATGATGGCCGAGTTATCTCACGTCGTGGCAATGCTAATTGGCCTTCGTGACAATGTGATTTTACACCGTTGGAATTCTTTCTTTGGAAATATCTAAAAGAACAAGTTTAAGCAATAAACCAAGAATAATTCAAGAGCTAAAGGATGAGATAATGCGGCACATTAACGACATTAAGGCCCTAATTTTGTAAAACACAACGCAACGATAAGGAATTACATTGAAAGAAAAAACAAATTCATAAATACTTTGTAATTTTGTTGTTGCCTCTAACAAAAATTCACATTGGTTTTTAAGATTTCATACGCCTCATTGCTTGTGGCTTTGAAAATTTTGAAACGGTAAATAAATTTTTGTACAAAGCAACAACAAAATTACAAAATAATTATGAATTTGTTTTTGCTATCAATATAATACTTTGGCGTGCGTTGTGTTTTACAAAATTAGGGCCTAAAACTCAATTATGTCACAGAGTCATTGAAAATATAGACTATCGGTTAGGGCTATTTTGTTTTACATATAATAGTCATAGATCATTCTATAATAAAAGAAAATATTAAGGTTATTCTCTGAAAACTTTTTGCTTTATTTTAGTTGTGCCACCCTTTATATAGAGTTAATTACGAATTAGTGTAATTATTTTATTTTATGTAATATCAAGTTTTGAATTTATTCTTGTTTCAAATACATAAAATTGACTACACTCAATTATAATAATGTTATTAGAATTTAAAAAAAAGCAATTATATGCCTTAAACTTTAAAAGTAATTGTACTTTGAATATCGTGATTAAAATAAATTCAACCCCTGCGGGAAATTTGTGTCAATTGCTCCAACGGAATGGTTCTGGGACTTGTGAAAATAGAAAAAATTCAAATAACTGGTATACGAAGAATGAAAAGGTGGAAAAAGTAATGAATTACAGTAAAGTCTTCATATTTCTATCAAAACTTTCAATATCGTAAATTTTTTTTATAACAATTTTTAATATCGTAACATTTTCCTACAAAAATTTTCAATATGATTTTTCGAAAAAAAAAAAATTTCAATGTCTTTTAATAAAATAAAATTTTCAATATCGTAAAATTTTCCTATACAAAATTTTCAATATGACAAAATTTAAAAAAAAATTTCACTTTTAATTAGAATTGTGGTTATTTTGTTGAACTATTTATGGTTTTTAATCCAAATTTTTAATATTTTAATCAGGCTTAAGTTCATCAAATTTAATTTTTCATTAAATTATTTTTATGAAGAAAGGAATTTTACAACATGAAAATTAATTAAAATTGCTATTGATAATCATTCATTCTTGACTGACCTGAGATTCGTACCCAGGCGGCTGGTTACCATGACATGTTTCGATCGCAACCACTCGATCTCCTCAGATGGATTTGCCGTCTTACACTCGCAGCCATCGACGACTGCTGACGTCAATAGTCAAACATCAATCCTTAAACCAAATTGTATTTTAACCCTTTGGTAGATCGAAATTTGCTTTTTTTTTGAATGATTATCCATTTTAATTGATTTTACATGTTTTTCCTAACTTCTGTTTTATTTATTAAAATATTTCTATTAAAATTTTCAATGTCCAATTCTTGGAAGTATAACAAGTAAGTTTGCTATATTCGGCTATGCCGAATCTTATATGCCCTTCACCATGGTTGGCAATGAACAGAGGTTTTTATATACGTATGTCTTAATATATGTATATTATTGCATTTAATTATTTGAACATGTTTGCGTGCTATTAAATATATTAAGAGGCAAACTTAATTAAAATAATAAAAAGATTTCAGTATTTTGATTGCAACAGCCATTTTTGAACCGATTTGGCCATTTACTTGGGTCTATGGTTCCCAAAAATGGGTATTTTTCAAAAAAAAAAAATGAATATTTTGGGCATAACTTTTTTGTTTCTGAACCGATTTCTTATCTTTTGATATATAAGGCGTATTCATAGGTCATATTATGCCTCTAAGATTTATAAAAAATTTTGATGTTTTTTAGCCCATTTTAGGAGTATTTTACATATAACTTGCCCATTTTTAAACTGATTTGACAGATTTATATACCGACGTGTTAAAGAACAAATTTGCCATTAATTTGAACTATAAAAGTTGGACTCGGGAATATCTATGGTTCCCGATAAAGTGTATTTAAAAAATTTTCAGAAAATATTTTCTACTAAAGATCCGATCTTTTGATTAATAAGGCGCAATCACCCAATAAAAAATTGTTGCTCAAACGAAGCAAGTTTGTAAGGGAGAAATGTAAGAGTTTCGCTTACCTTTTCGCTTACGAATGACATGAATTTTATATGGTGTGTTCCCACTTTGAAGCAATACATTTCTGACACAAAAAGCGCTATGTATAACGCAGATAAAAAGTGGTGAAAGTAGCTACCAGTTTTACACACTGAATGATTTTTTTACAGTTATTTTTTATGTTCTCCCTTACAAACCTGCTTCGTAGTAAGGAAATGCCGTGGCACTTGAAATATTATTCTTTTTTAATGAAACTTGTTAAGAGCCCCTTCAATTACTTTACTGCATCTCTGTATGTCTTATTGCGTAGCGCATAATTGTGCACTTATATTTTTAAATGTACCATTAGTGCTTCGCAAAATGATAACATTTTTTATTGTACGGGAGGTACCACTAAAGTCGCCAATTTTTGATCGCAGGGATCATGTTATTTAATAAAAGGAACAAAAACCAATCGAAAAGTCAATTTCATATGTTTTGATGATACGTTGTTTTTTTTATTCAAGGTGACGATATGTACATCCCAGTAAAAACTTCGCTTACTTTTTCAAAATGAATAGCTTCTTTAATTCATTATTTAGTAGCTTTCTTCTATAACTACATCTAAAACAACTTCTATAACTACTTTTTTCTGGATGTATTAATGCAAAAAAATAATGACTTACTTTGAATGCGTTATATTTGGGACATCCCATATAAAATTCATTGGTTCTTTCAGTAGAATTGTAAGTAGTGCTCTTATGTTTTTCTCATTACTTAACACATTATTTTGTAGGCGAAGTTTTTACTGGGATATGTAAAAAAAGGGTCAATTATTTTCAATTAGTGTTGTTTCAATTGTTATTGAAAACACTTTAAATAAAATGAAAATAACAAATTTGCACCTAAAAATCGATGCATTGACATTTTTTTCTCTAAGGTCCAGTCGGAAAAGGATTTATTCTTTTATAACAATTTTAAAACAAAATATTAACAAAATAATTTTAATACTTGTCTAAAATGTTTTTATATTTAGATGATATATTCAGTTAAATCGTCATATTTTTAAGGCACTATATCTTTAGAATTGATATCACAAAATTTGTCGGCAAACTAAAGCATGCACAATATGTCCGGTAGTATCAAATGCCATCATACCCTCAACCATTAGAGGTGAAAAATGGTCTACTTAGTTTATCATTCCATGTCAAAGTTTGTTAATGCTCATCTAAGACCCCATAAAGTATATATTCTGGGTCCTTAAATATTTTTAACTCGATTAAGGCATGTCCGTCTGTTGAAAATGTGCTTACTTTCAAAATATTAAAAAAAAAAAAAAAATTATTGGTGTCGAATTGTTTCCAGTTATCCAAAGTCAATTGGGCTTGAAAATGGAACCAGCACCCTAAACAAACTTAAATGGTGGTGGAGTGTACATACTGATAAACGATTTTTCACGTTCTATATGACTAGAAAACATACCACAAAATTTCATGAAGATCGGTCCATAATTTACCACAGGACCCATATTATAAAGCCTACTTTCCAAAAACACTTGTGAAAGCCTAAAACCGTAACGAATAATGCTATTTTAATAAATTTTGGTCACTTACAGTTTTATGTGACAAAAAATCACCCTGTAAACCTTTCAGAAGATTGCCCATAACTTACAATAGACCCATATAACGCCCACTCTTGAAATATTGTAACTCTCTGTGAAGGGTATCAAAGATTCGGCCCAGACGAATACATCACTCTAATTTGTTAAAATTCAAAAATTAAATCAGTGTTATTGCCAGAGCTGCCAGATTTGACGATTTATCGACATTTCGACGATTTTTTGTTCCGAAATTAGCAAAGTGCCGATTTGCTGATTTTTTTTTCTAAAAAGTGACGATTTTTTTCAGTCTCCAAAGTCTGAAAAAAACATAAAATTTTCTGACAATTTCGTTTTTTAATATTGGAATGTTTAACAGCCGTACCTTGACCAGAGTGGAAGGCGGAACGTTTTCTTTCGCTTAGCTTTTACGCTGATATGCCATACCAAAGCAAGAGCGTCAACGTTGTGTCACGAACAGTAGTGATAACAATTGTGTCAAACTTCACTACTAAACGAGCTGTCAAAATCGGGTTTTCCAATTGCAAAGCGTTCAGGCCGCTCTGTTAAAAAACTAAAAAACGCGTGCCGCTTTTGTTAAGGTACGGCTGCAATATGCAAGTCTTAAAAAAATCTTAAGTCTTATGAAATTATTTTCAGAGTACAAAAACAACAATGTTACACTTTGTTCATCTTCCATCAAACCATCATCATATGAACCTTTTACGACTCACTGTATAAATCATATTTTCCTTAATTATACGGCAAGAGTTGTAACAGAATATCAACATGAGTCTCATACAATTCTTGACAAGAAAGTCTCGTTAGATTATCCTTACCCACACATTAAAAGACTCCCACAATGATTGAAGAAGCGTCTTTCGCTGTGCTATTGAAGAATCTCACTCTTGTTACAGTTTTTCCCGTGTGAGGAATCTTCTACGATTAAAATCTTCTGTCATCGACTTTCAAAGACGCTCTTCATGATATTCCCAGTAGCTCTTAGACGATTGAAAATACTAGCTGGGTATGATGTAATTATGTTTTTGTTTGTTTTTTTTTTTATAAAAATCAAACAAAAATTGTTTAAAAAAAACTAAGTTTCTAGTTGTGCGATTTTTTTTGACGATTTTCCGAAACGATAAAGACGATTTTTTTATTTTTTTTATTTTTTTCCAGGAAACTGACGATTTTCTCACAAATTTATCTGGCAGCCCTGGCTATTACATTTAAAAATAAACACTTCTCTTTCCCTTCTTGTAACGACAAAACATTCGAAAAAGAGAAAGAGCGTAAAAACTGTATTATTTAAAACCTTTGATGTTTGTAACTTAATTTTACCGGTTTTTTTTGTCTTTTCATTATTAATTTGCGCTTAATGGTTGCGTGATGTGCATGCAAAAAAACATCAAAATATCTGAAAAGAGAATCACCACTAACAACAGCAGCCCCTTTATTGTTTATTTAATATTTTTTATTCAGTTTTATAACCATATCTATGCGGGGTTTTGTATTGCGGCTGTTAAGCGATGTGTGCATTAGGAAGAGCTTTGTTTGCGTATGTGTATGTGATTTTTAGGTGAGTGTGTATAAGAGAATGTAAATGGTTGGTTAAAATTAACTACTAACTCCTGCTGCCTCTGTTCAATGGCCTCAAACATGAAAAATTGTGTTTTTACGTGATTCTTTTACAATTAGGTCAATTAAAATTATCATGAGTAGGAATACGATAGAATGCAGTTTTCAGGCTTAAATAACGAAAATGGGAGAAATGGACAAAAAACAACTATCCGTATAAGTACAATAACGATTTATTATGACTCGTGTTTGCGGAGTGAATTCAGTAAAAATCAAAAAGATGCCTAGAATGTCCGAAGGTTTTAATGTTGTCCTTTTGATATTATCATCTCAGTTTAATTTATATGGGTCATACTATCTTCTCATAACTATACTTTTAAATGCAAGTCATGTTCTAGATCCCTAACTTTTTATATATATATAAATTTGCATTTTAAAGGATAAACATTTTAAATAATTGAAAAGATAACTTAAATCGGAAACTAAAACAAATTGTAAAAACTCTAAAGCCAAAGCTGCCGTATTCATAACAAACTAAATCGTATTTGAAATTAATTTTCTGGTAAGTTTTGTTTTAAAATATGAACGTTTGAAATAAAAATATGTGCATTTTATAAAAAATCTCTAAATAGAAACAAATCAATAATGAAACAATGTTGCGAAAATCTAAATTTGAAATTTAACATTTTAATATAAAAAAAACTGACTGAAACACCAAATTTATAAAATAAAATCGCTAAAGTAGTAAAAATAACCAAATATGAAACTATCTCCTTTCAATAAATAAACAAACAATTTTCCAAATTTTCCATATTAAAATAACTGCTTCAACAGAAAAATATACGATTTTAACAGCTCCAAAATTTTAGTAAAACTCATTAAAACACTTTTTAATAAAAACTGTATAAAATAATCTGGCGAAAAATGTACAGCATTTAAAACATAGCAAAAGTAAAAATAAAATTTCCAATAAGAAAATTTTCAACAAAAAACTTAGAAGTCGCAAAATCCGACAACATAACAAATCAAAAATAACGACAAAATCCTTAATTTTTTGAAATTTTAATATGTATGTCAAAAGTTTCCAAAATTAACTAAGAATTAGTCAAAGACCGTAAAAAAAATTGCTAATTTATACTAAAAACGATTAATAAAATCGATAAAATATAAAAATTCTATTAAAAACTAAAAAATCGCAAAATCAAAAAATATCAAATTTAAAACAACGTCAAACTCCCAAATTTTTAAAATATCAAATTTGCAAATACGTTCTCAGAAATAGTGGCGGCATTAAAATAAGACCATATTTACATTATGCAATTAACGCCACAACTTTCGCATGCAACTTTTTGTTTGTTTGCAAGAGGTGTAGTGAAGAAAAAGGGGTTGAAAAAGTTGGAAAAATGCTTGAAACAAATTGAAAAGTAAATGTGAAAAGAGTTTCGTAGCAACTACTTTAATAGAAAATAAAAAAAAAAAACTCGGCGTTAATTGCATAGTCTTATAGCTATTGAGTAATAAAAACGCGACTATTTACTTTAACAACTATTCAATATTATCTTTATTTAACTTAACATAAAAAAACGAATTAATAATTTTAATTATACAAAACGATCTTCAAGTGCCTGATGCCACAGCTGTAGAGACGAAAACTTCACGAGGTACTAACTTTTGTTTTCTTCTATCCTTCTTAAGCAGAGTCTTGCCAGATTGTTGATTTTGTGAAACAAGCAAGCTCGGTGCTGCCACAGTCTAAATGCGGTGTAAGAAATAGTAATCCATACTTAGAAATATTAACAAAACCGATAATATGTAAAACATCATTTAGTAACTAAAAAATCGCAAAGTTCAAGAAAAAGTAAGATTATCCATCTATAAAAAAGTTAAATTTCCCCTAAAGTTCCTGACAAAAAATCGGTAAATCTAAGAAAATTAAAAAATCAACCGTACTTCAAAAAAAACCAACGCAAAGTTCGCCAAACAAATCTTATATTTTATATTAAAAATTAAATGCAAAAAATGGAAACGATGGAAACGATGAAACCAATCAAAACTAAAAACACCGTAAAAATTAATTTTTATTGAACCGCTTAATAACAAAATCACATTTTAAGTCACCATAATATGATTGCGGCTTTTTGATAGAGGACTAATTTAACCATAATATGGTTGTCGGTGACAATATTATGGTTAAATTAAACAAAATATGATTAAAGTTTTCTTTAAAAAAAGTTTTGTTGGAGGTGCCCATATTTAAACATGTTTTTTCTCTGGGTGCAGTGTTCAACAGACTATTCCCCGGAAGTCACTGCAGCCACGAAGCCACCCAGTCTCCATGCAGAACAGAGAAATCGATTTCAGTCCTACATTAGACATACTGTACAGACATGGAAATTCAGGTTCCCAAAATGCCTAAACCTTATATCCCCCAGACCAGGGCATTGGGAGAGCAAGTGAAACACTCTCGTCCTCCTCCCCATCATAACAACTTCTTCAGTAGTCATAATAATCAAGGCCCATTCTCTCGCTTGACCCATAATGACCGATATCACTGTCCTTATCTGGTCCCTACCGAGACCAAGAAGAATGCACGGCCTTAATATCCTGGTCATCAAGCAGGTAAGCTCCCCCTGTCATCTCCCCTGAGCCATTATGTACGACGCATGTCTGATAAGAGTCTTACAACCGAGAGAGCAATGTTTGGATAGACCGACCGCCGTTTGAAATAAAATGTTCTGCGACCTCATTCGGAGACATCCGGCATTCCACTGTTAACGTTAATTTCGTGAAGACACCAGCCAGAGCTGCAATGGCAGCTTTGTTATCCTTAAATATTCATTAGAGGGCTAGTCACCCCCTAGGATTAAAGATTAGTTTTAGGGTAAAATTAAGCCATAGACAAGCCATGAATAACGATATGCAATATGTTATGATCGGACTTTAAATGGCGACTCAGTATACAAAAATCTAAAAGGGCGGCATCCAGAGGCGTGGCAAAAAATTTAAAAAAAACTTTCTGGAATTCTTTTCAACTATCCTTTAATCCTAGGGGTGACTGGCTCAACTTTTTTTTCGCACCACCTTAATATACATATAAGTATCACTTAATAGACGATAGTACCTCAGCCATTCGGCCGCCTTCCTTATGGCAGAGATTTCCGCCTGTAGCAGACTTCTGCCATCCGGCATTCTAAAATAGACTATTGTACCCAATTCCTCGATGACAACAAAATATAAAAAATTACTAAAATTAAAACAATAATTTCTAATGATACCAATTATCAAGAAACGAAAAATCCGTTTTGCAAAAAGAAAATTCACTGTAAAAACTCAGTAATTACACTTAAGCAAAAAATAACGCCAACAAGAAAAACGCAGTGGATTGTGAATGACCAGCACGTGTTAATTTCGATTGCGCAAAGCATTGTCTGGTCTGCAGTTGGTCGTTAAAACTATTCAATACAATTTTATTATTGACATTTTTTATAGGGAAGTGACTTAAAGCAATACCTAAATTTTCATGTACATTTTACATACGTATATCGCACACCTAGTTCAAAAGTGTACAATACACTTGTTTCATGTACATTTTACATACGTATATCGCACACCTAGTTCAAAAGTGACTCAACTCTAAATGGTAATATGCTAAATGGTTTATTTGCTTAACTATGTACAATACACTTGTTTATCTATAAAAATATCAGTGTATTTTGTTGTTGTTAACTGTTATTAAAAAACCTTTAAATAATTTCTCAAGCTCAAGGTCCGTTTTATATAAAGAATATTTATTAAAAATGTATCCAATATTTCGCTATCTCAATGGATAACTTCTTCAGGGATTTTTTGGTTTTTTAAATAAATATTCTTTATATAAAACATACCTTGAGCTTGAGAAATTATTGAAAGGAAATAACATTAAGAAGTTCGAAGAAATTAAGCTAAATAATAAAGTTGTCTTTCTTTAAGTTTCAAATATATAAAGTTGCAATTCATAAAAGTGTCAAATAGTCTTAATTCGAGTTGTGACAGTTTTGATAAAATAAATCACTGTTGGAGTTTATATTAATTACACTTGTGCCAGTTTAGAATTTGGAAAAAGTGTCAAAACTTGAAAATAATTCAGCTTAAAGGCATAACTCAAAATAACTCGGTAACTGGTGCAAATAATACATCATCAAAAATGACACAACTAAAAATTGTTCATTATCTAGCGAATAAATATCTAAAAAAAAAAAATTTTAGATCTTAATCTGTATGGATTTTCTACTAAATGATCAAAAGATTTGTTTTTAACTATTTTTCTTAGGTCAACACCCGTTTTTTGGATTTCTGAAAAATTAAGTTTTTTGAGTCGAGTCGCTTTTGAACTAGTTTTGCGATACACTCAAAAAATTATGTAGTTAAATTCAAAATTCATTTGAAACAACTTAAAATTAACTTAAAATACGGATCATTTACATTTCATTTAAAACAAATGATTTTTACATTCATTTTTAATTTTTTTATTTACTAAACAGCATATTCCGTAAAATTTAATAGATTTTACTTTTAAAAAAAATATATTTTAACCGAAAAAAATCAAGCTACATAACAAAATAAATACGGAAAAACATTATTTTTTGGTAGTTTGTTTTTTGAATAACAAACACAAGTGTTGAAAAATAAAATTATTCGTAAAATAACTATATTTTTGTTCAATTTTAACAGTACGGAAAACGAATTTAATAACCCACAATCAGTTACTGTAATAATTTTATAAGTCTATGAATATTTTATAAGATTCAAAGATTAATATGCATACATCACATAAAGGAAACAAAATGGCAAACTATTCCTCAATTAGACAGACAACCTAACGAATGAATACCATTAGTTGAACAATAAAAAAATATACAAAAATATTTGCTTTAAACAAATGCTATTAATTTTAATTTCCCCTCATGAATTTATCTTACTACGGGCAAGAAAACTTCCAAATAAATTCGTTTCAAATTGGTTTATTTGTTTTCATGTGCATGTCCTAGAAAAGGGGAACGAGTGGAAGTTGATGTTGTTGTTGTTTTTATACATCAACATGACTTAACTTGTAGTAATTTTTCATTTCAACACTTAGTTGCTCTCTCACACTCTGTCTCTTGCTTTTTTTTCTGTGCATAATTATCGCTTTGTTTTACACTTGTTTTGCATTCACGTATCACCAGATGTGTCAAAAATAGGGTTTCTATTTTCTGGGATTCTTTTTTTTCATATCAGGAAGCATAGAAAATTTTACTTGCATTCCCGAGGTATTATTTGTGCAAAACGCTATGAAAATAATGTTATTTGCGTTGATATAAGTTTTGGGGGTTTTTCTAAATAAAACTTTTTCCTTTCTTTATCGTTATATTGCTAATCGAATGCTTAAATTTTGAGAAATTTTCTAAGTATGTGGGAAACTAGATCCTGGCTTAACAAATGCATACAAAGTTCAGCTCGTTAAATGCCGGTTATATGCACTATAAATACCCCAGATCAAATTCTTGAATTTGTCATTGATAAAGTAGCAAAATCTTAACATTAAGTCTAAAAGTTTAGAAGGAATTTCCCTAAATATCCCGTCTACAGTCATTCTGAAAATTGTTTTCCCGGCAATTTATTTATTTATTTTTTTTTTTTGTGAATCGAAACTCTAAGTCGAAAGTAATTTATTTTTTGACGACACATTAACTTAATTGGTTAAGGAAATAACTAACGATTGCAAGAGAAGGCATAATAACTTTTTTTTTATCAAGAACTGCTTCCAAAACAAACAAAAATCCATATATTAAAGAAAGTTAATAAGAGCTTTTTTAAGCAAATAAATTATTTATGTTTGTTCTAGGGAAGTTGAGTTATTACACTAAAAAAGACAGCATATCAAATTAAAAGCTCTTCAAAAGTTGAAAACATTACAAATTACTTTTTGTTTTCATAGTTAACGACAGAGTAGCGCAACGGTTGCCAAGTAGGAGTCAACACATATTACCTAGAATAGAAAATTTTACAGATTTTTCCTTTTAACAAACCATCTTGCAAAATTTTGTACCAGCAGAAAAGTTTGTAGCATTTTCTGTTAATTGAAAAATTTAAGAAAATAGAACTTTTTTTGCAAAACTTCCTATATTATATTTGTTTTTAATTTCCCATAAAATAACAATCTTTTGAAAAATCTATGTATATACAGTTACACCTCGATTATACGGCTCTCGTGGGACCGGCACCAGCACGGATAATCAAAATACACTGTTAATAGAGGTTATATTAAAATATACAGAAATATATTTTTTTTATTTAAACATTCGATTTATGTAACAACAGATTCAAAAGTATGTGGTATTTTTATACAAATCGTCATAGAGAATTCACAATCAAATATGTATGTATGTATCATTAAAAACATTCAAATTGGGATTTTACTGATTATGCTTTGGTTGATCAAACTACATGTCTGAACATAAAACATGAACATGAACTTACAAAGGGGAAACGCCGGATTTAGATATATGTACATAATAAAAAACATATGAATGATGCACGGATAATAGATGTAAAGCACGGTTAATAGAGGTATAAATCTAAAGCACGGATAATAGAGCGAAAAAATAAAAAGAACTGCACGCCGGTTCTTGATGTAACCGATTGATAGAGGTCCGGTTAATCGAGTTTTTGTATATAAAAATGGTGTAAAAAATGTATAGTTATTCATGAAATGAGAACGGCTGGGCCGATTTCTGTAAAATTTTTTTCAGTTGTTCGTATTTTCGAGGAGAAGAAATATTTCCCTCCACAAACAAACGGGCAGTTTTACAAGAGAATTGAAGAGACTTGCTTAAAAAAAAAATAAATGTTTGTATAAATAGACTAAGGAGCAAGTTTGTTTCTCTTGTAGCTACAACAAAATAAAACATTGGGAATTTCTGGTAATAAAAAACATCAATTAAGTTGGCAAATTTTCAACAAATGACGAACGATAGTTAAAAGTTATTCATTTCGGAGATAATTTACATGTATAAATTTTTTAAATTACTTCAAAACTTTCAGTTAAACACTAATTGCTTTAAAACTTTTTTTAAATGTTATCTGCTCTTTTAACTCTCCTCACACAAATACAGCAATTAAAACTTTTTTTTTTTCTTTTTACTAAACAAAAGTACTTTTTTCTTACATTTACAAGAAAATATAAAAATAAATTTAAATTTATGTGGATGTTTAGTCTTCCCCTTAAGCTAAAACAATAAAACATTTTTTAACCATTTGAGTGTGTCTCGAGAAATAACATTTATGTATATGACCCTCATAAAATGGGAGAACAAAATAAAATACCAAAAATGAAAAGAAAAAATTGTTGGAAGAATGTTAGAAATTTACTTAAGACTAAGAGACAACTATACAGCAATACGAAGCAGATTTAAAGAGATCCTAAAACGACAGCTAACATATCTTTTTGATGCTTTTGAAAAAAATACCCATTTATTTAGTTGTTTCTTGTCAGTGCGCTGCTAAATCATCTGGCCCGAACTCAACCTCCAAAGAAATGTAAAAAACTTTTTAAAGAATGCATAAATTGTTGTTTATTATAGTTATACAGAAGACATTTGCATATATGCAGCACATATTCTTGTAACATACATACATTCATGCAACACACACACTATTCTCATAACACACATCAGCGTACGGCATCCACTATTTTGTGCAATTTTCATTGCAAAAGAGAAAATGCAAAATAAGGTAGGTTTTTTCTTAGTATTTTGTTATGTGATTTAATAAAAGAACTACTTTCTAAATTTTGCATTTGCTTTTTTCAAGACCATTTGCACCAAACACTGAACTCCGCTATTACTGTAATAGATATTTTCTGCTACTTCTCTTAAAGTGCTTTACTACTGTGTTAAACATGTGGCAAATGTTTTTATTTTTCTTGAAGAGCAAAACATTTATGGGTTTTTCTATTTCCTGAAAAAATTATATATGGAACTTGTGATAGTCCTTATTGCACCGGACTAAAACCAAAGAAATTATCTTAAAGACTTAAAAGCTCTAACACAGAACCAAAACAAATGCATATTAAGAGAGTGTACAACAGGGCGGGTCGATTTGTAGGGACGCAAAAAAATCGCCCAAGTGACAAGAAAAATCGTATTCTAGGGATCAAAATAAGAAACTTTTCTCAAGGTACCATACCTCTAAAATGAATTCTGATGTTCCTTATTTTGGCCCAAAGGTCAAATTTTAACAAATCCTATTTTGACCCATTTAAAGTGCCCCAATCGAGTCTTAATGTATGACCGACCCCCCCATAACTTTGTAGGGCCGACCCACCATACAAAAACATTGCCACCAAGTGAGATAACACATCCATTGAATTTGTCGCGCAAAAGAGCCATTGTTTCGTTAGCTGTGTGGCAAGTGATTCTGTCCTGTTCACATAACGTCCACATCCATATCTTCCAATTAGGGTCATAAAAAGTTCGTTATCATCTCTCTATAGCGAGCACCATTCACAGTAACTGCCTGACCAGCCTCATTTTGAAAACAAATGCGTCCCGATGATGCCGCAATCCCATAAACCGCACTAAACAATGACTCTTTGTGGGTGCATTGGATTGTCTACAATCACTCTTGGACTATCATTCGCCCAAATGCGGAAATTCCGCTTATTGACATATCCATTGAAGTGAAAATTTGCCTCATCACTGAATCACGAAGTGCACGATATGCATTTTACTTTGAACGTACATTTTCATAATAAGCCTGAATAACTTTAACGCGTTGATCGATTGTGCATTTCTCCATGATTCAAATTGAGTTAGTCTGAAATTGGGAAATGTCAAATGAAATGTGGTTCACATTCAACATCAGTCCTTAAAATTTAAATTTATTTGGCACACAGAACTCCTATATGCATATTTATCTCATTTTAAATGGGATATACACACGAAACTTTGTCTGTTAATACTGTGGTAATGAATATGAAATAGTCGAGAAAAATATATCAAACAATTGATTTATTTAATTTATTGTTCATTTAAAGAGCTGTCAGCAGTGTGATGAGTTCACCTTAAAACAGGGACCGGAAATAAGAGTTATTTTTCAATTTTTAAAGAAATAAATCATACATAAATAAACATCGTAGAAAACTTTTAATTACACCATCATGATTTTTAGGCGAAATGCATCCAACATATTGCATGATTTTTAAATTTTTGATTTTTATTTTAACAATCAAAAATAAGAGTTATTATTGATTTTTATTTTTTTAAATGAAAAATAAAAGTTATTTTTGATTTTTATATTTTTAAATGAAAAATAAGAGTTATTTTTGATTTTTATTTTCTTAAATCAGGAAATAAAAGTTATTTTTGATTTTTATATTTTTATATCAATAATAAAAATCAATTCAAAACTCTTATTTATTTGTTGATGCCGTATGTATTATAATATGCTGCTTCATTCAAATTTCTATATGAATATAATATATTATGTGACTTATCCATTACCAGCTATAAAAACATGAATGCATAGAAATAGCTTATAAGTTTTGGCTGCCACGCAAGTCAGTGTAGAAAGGTCATTTTCAGCACTCAGATTTATATTGGGAGATTTGAGATATAATTTATCTGAGGAACATTTAAAATCAATTATGATGGTATAATTGAACACCTGAAAACGACTTCTTAACACTGACTTGAATGGCAGCCAAAACTTATAAGCTATTTCTATGCATTCATGTTTTTATAGCTGATAATGGATAACTCACATAATCTATATATATAAAATTGTAACGTTACTGACTGACTCACTGATTCATCATCGCACAGCCTAAACGCCTGGAGCTCATAACTTTAAATTTGGACCAGAGATTGGTCACTCTCCAAATCGATCCACTAAGACGGGATTTTTGGAAATTCAAATGTTTAGTGGGTAAAAAAGGGTTAAAAGGGGAAAATACGAAAATACCTTATATCTTCAAAACTAAAAGAGATACAAACAAAATGTAATTCTTATCGTTGTACTTTAGAAAAATAAGCGGACAGGTGTCTGGTACTTTTTTGAAATTCGGCCCTTTTAGGGAGTAAACGGGTAAAACCTGAATTTTGGTACTTTTTTGACACCCCATCTATCTTTTGAACCAATAAACATAGAACCAAAGTTTATACCACATTTGAAACTTATCAAAAAAAGACGAATAAAAATTTGGTACTTTTTCGAAATTCGAACATTTAAGGGGTGAAAATCGTAACTATTTTTGGTACTTTTTTTACAAAACATTTTCCTCCATTCTTTGACATATTCGTACTAAATTATGGGCTACCACTACAATACTGAAATTTTTGATACTTTAATGGGGAGAAAAAATAGTACCAAACAGGAAATATGGGAAATTTGATATTTTTGTTTAGCTTTTTGTTTCTACAACTGGTATTTTTTTTAATTATCGTTAATATTGGACATAGAAACATATGTAATGTCCTGAGTAGATAAGAATCTATGAGGGAACTTGTTGGTACTTTTTTGTTCTTTAACTGGTACTTTTTGAATTTCCGTTAGTATTGGACCAAGAAACATAAAATTCAAGATGCAATGTCCTGAGTTGATAAGAATCTATAAGGGGAAGTTTTTGGTACGTTTTTGTTCATTAACTGGTACTTTTGATCCGTTAGTATTGGATCTAGAAACATAAAATTAAATATGCAAGGTCCTGAGTGAATGAGAAAATTAACTTTGGCATACAGTTATGTCCACGAAGAAAAAGAAGACGCTAACGAAGTTGCGGGTTAAATGCTATTAAGTATAAAATTTTTATTTAAAAAAAAAAATCTACAATTTTGAAAAAATTTTGATGTTTCTTTTTTAAATTATTTACATAAATTAATATTATTCATTTGCAAAAAGAATTTTAAAAAAATTTTAATTTTTCACATTTTTGTATACAGCTTTCAACACGAATTTATCCCAATGTTCACTTTGTGCAATTTTCAAAAAAAAAAAAAAATCCACAATTTTGAAAAAAACTAATTTTTTTTTTATCAAATTTTTAGTTAAGGTTATTATTATTCATAGTCAAAAAAAATTTAAAAAATTTTATTTAGAACCGAAGTTATGAATTTTTTAATTTTTCAAAAACTGAAATTGGCGGTGAAGTTACACGTAACTATCTATAAGAACTTGCTTATGAAAAGCAAGTCGACAAAAAATATCGTCAATATCAAAAATTGCATATTGAATTGTTAATGTAATTCACTTGATATTGGATGGGTGTTTGTTTAAATACAAATTCTCCGTAATATTTTATGTTTATAATCCGGTGGGAATGTTTTCGTAAATTTGTGGGGTGTATGCTATTTTTTTTAACTACCTTTTTTTGCGATGCTAATAACAATTCTCCGTCATATTTCATGTTGTCTTAAATAATTTGTCATATAGGAAGGAAGTAATTTTTTCATTATATGATAAACGAAAAATCTAAAAATTGGATGTTTTCTTGAAAATATTTATTAAAATACTAAGTAGTAAGCTGAATAATATACCTCTAAGCTTAGGTGCTATAAGAGGGCATATAAAAATTCTATATTTTGAAGAAGTATAATTCTTAATTGTACATCAAACACTAACTTTGAAATATTATTCTGGTTGATCCTGCCAGTAGTTATATGCTTGTATATTATATTAATATAGAAATTTGAATGAAGCAGCAAATTATTATACATACGGCATCAACAAATAAATAAGAGTTTTGAATTGATTTTTATTAATGATATAAAAATATAAAAATCAAAAAATAACTTTTATTTTTCATTTAAAAATATAAAAATCAAATATAACTTTTATTTTTCATTTAAAAATATAAAAATCAAAAATAACAAAAAGTAATTTCAATTTTTGGGAATACAAAATTTAAATTTCAAAAGATTTTGTTATTCGTGCTAAATTCCCAGTTTTTATTATTGATAAAAACACTTGAAATTTATTGTTGATGGGATAAGCTATTCCTATGCGCATTTCACTGGTTGCTTAGGCCAGATCATCAGGAAACTTCATCCATAAAGATTTTAGAAAAACTAAAGATATTAAACCAAGTAAAAATGTTAAACGTATAAGACTTATAGCAACAGTTCCACTTGTAATAATATCAAAGCTTAAACAAAACAACATCAACAATAAACAGTGCGTTCATCTCGTCTTACATTCCCCGCTACAATTAGTTGAAATTCTCTCAACATTAATTGTAGTTGTAAGTAGGTTAAGAAAAACAAAATAAAAAACAACAACAACTTACAAAAGATGTTGTCAATTAAGTGTTTTTTAGGCCGTGCACCCGCCTGTTTATTATCAAAAAGTAATTTCAATTTTTGGGAATACAAAATTTAAATTTCAAAAGATTTTGTTATTCGTGCTAAATTCCCAGTTTTTATTATTGATAAAAACACTTGAAATTTATTGTTGATGGGATAAGGGAATTTAGCACGAATAACAAAATCTTTTGAAATTTAAATTTTGTATTCCCAAAAATTGAAATTACTTTTTGATAATAAACAGGCGGGTGCACGGCCTAAAAAACACTTAATTGACAGCATCTTTTGTAAGTTGTTGTTGTTTTTTATTTTGTTTTTCTTAACTTACTTACAACTACAATTAATGTTGAGAGAATTTCAACTAATTGTAGCGGGGAATGTAAGACGAGATGAACGCACTGTTTATTGTTGATGTTGTTTTGTTTAAGCTTTGATATTATTACAAGTGGAACTGTTGCTATAAGTCTTATACGTTTAACATTTTTACTTGGTTTAATATCTTTAGTTTTTCTAAAATCTTTATGGATGAAGTTTCCTGATGATCTGGCCTAAGCAACCAGTGAAATGCGCATAGGAATAGCTTATCCCATCAACAATAAATTTCAAGTGTTTTTATCAATAATAAAAACTGGGAATTTAGCACGAATAACAAAATCTTTTGAAAAATCAAAAATAACTTTTATTTTTCATTTAAAAATATAAAAATCAAAAATAACTCTTATTTTCTATCTAAAAATATAAAAATCAAAAATAACTCTTATTTCTTGATTTTTTTGATAAAAGTCATAAGAGTTACGGTCCCTGCTTTAAAATCAAACCTATTTTGATTTTTCATACTGAATTGTCTGTGTGACGCATACATAAATAAAAATTACAAATTTACAAACACATGCTGAATGCATGAGCATGAGCAGAGTGTGTCTATGGGACCCTTTATAAAAAGTCTCTACATCAGTGTTGCCACCAATAAAACAAAGAAATGACTCAGCTTTTGGCACAAAATTATTCAAAAATATATAAAATAACACAATAAATATTTAAAGAAGTTGGTGAAGTTAGCTATTCGGCTGCTGCAGAGAGTTCTTCCATCACACAAAAATTACAAATCCGTAATTTAAATTGAAGTGAAACTTAAAACGTTTCAAAACGAAAACGTGTATGTTGTTATACTTTGTTTTTACAATGATTCCACTGGTCGTAGAGAAAATCAAGAGCACGAACTTTGTTATGTGATTTTAACTGACCTTAGCGCGCTTAATCCAAATCAGGGGCAACTTAAGGCAATCGTGATCGAATACTTTTTCGATTCGACAGCAATTTTATTTCTAATTCTTTCTGCCCATACTGAATGCATCGACATTATTTTTTATTTATTGTAAGCATTTATTTGCGTTTTCACAACACTGAAAAAATTATAACGATTCGTTCAGTATCATCTGATTTAAAATTGCGTTCGAATCGAAAAAGCATTCGATCTCGTCTGCCATAATTTGCCCCTGTCCTCATCTAATTCTATTATTCAGAAAAGGGCAAAACTGCTCCACATTCTCACTTAACATAATTTAAAATAAATTTCTTTACAATCCTTTTTATTTAAATCCAATAAATATCTCAGAAGTTACTAATTTCTAAAAGTTTTAGAAGTTAACATCCAATTGTGACACCTGATGTAGAGCTGATGTGCCACAACTGCCGCTATTCCTGCATTTCTGTGTGTATTTTGTTATCTAAATAACAAAAATCCTAAAAAAAAACTTAATAGTTTTGTGTAAACAAATAAACATTTTGTTCAAATGTCTTGCTTGCAAAATATTTTTACTATTTAGAAGAGTAAAGGACAGAAAAATCTGTCAGTAGTTAAAATTTAATCATAAACTCATTTGATATGCTGAACCAACAATGTTTTTTGAAACAGAGAAAATGGTTAAAGTTGTAAAAGCTGTTGCATTCTTTTTTCTTTAAAAAAAAGTGTGAAACGTGCTGTAAGTTGGTTTAAGTTCAAAATTGCTGGGTCCGAAAAAGCAAAAAACAAAAAAAACCAAAGCCTGAAACGTATCATGTGATGACTAACAAAAAAAATTTTAAATTTATTTAGCTTATAATATTCCTTCGATAAAAATAGCACAGTGAAAAATAAAATATGTGCACAGCTTTTTTCCTTGAGTTTCTTAAAGTACTAATCGAAGCTAGCATCGTTGTTTTAGGGCATAGAGAAAGAAAGAGAGAGAGAGAGGGAGCACTATTCCTGAAATGTGTAATAAGAATGTATTTGCCAAGATTTAATTGCGTTGTTGAAACTATTCTTTATATTTATGGTGAAGCCAAGGTATATAAATCAGTGATGCTCATTCAAGTAAACAATTGTTTATAAGCCCCACCCCTTTCTTTTTTACGCTCATTAATTTAGTTGCACATGTACGGAAGCTGTGTTGATCTTAATTCAAATATGTACAGTGTAAGATAAGTAATAAAATTTAAAAAAATTTAATTTTAATACTTTCACGAAACTGTCATAAAAGCATAAATGTAGAAGATTTTAGTAGAGTTTTTTTAGATATAATTCTTACTTTTAATTTCCAAACAGCATGTGCATCGCAGTTCATACTGAATTTTTTTATAGTATAACGGCCTGACTGGAACTACTTTTATATGTATAAAGTTTTATAGCTATAGCATGAACATTTTGTCGGGAAATAGAATAATTCTTCGAAAAAACAGTAAAGAAAGAATTTTTGATACGTTTAATTGTATTTACTGCAGAACACATATACATATAAGGGCAGGGCCTGGCCCTTTGCCGATCGGCCTAATTTTTTTTCCGTTGTTTTTTTTATCAATACCCACAAAATTGGCTGGTGAGACCTTAACAAATCAACTTTTAATTTTTACGGGCACCCTAATGTTTATGTATGAAATAGGGAATTGTAAATGGATTCCAAAATCGATTTTCGATTTTTCGATCGACTTTTTTATTTCGGTTTAAGATTAATAAAAAAATGTATTCCTTATATCACAAAGGGGAATACACCGGCAAACTACTAGAGAAATTTCACTAAGATTTTTACAGTGGGCAGATATGACTACTGTTTATAATTTTCCTGCATAAAGTGAAAATGTGTAAATTTTTAGATGGCCTTTAGAGGAACAAGTGCGATATGTACTTATGTACATTTCACATACATAAAATTGTGTTCTTGTGTAGTCAATCAGGCCTGTCACATAAATTAATTCCGATCGTATTTCCACAGGAATGCCCTGGCTAAATCCACCTGTTGTGTTTCTATCAGAGTTCGAAAAAAAACTGTAAAGTACACAATTAAGTGTAGCATACCGTATTTTGCCATGAACAGCACACATACACATTCGTTACAAGAATTCAAAATAAAAAAAAAACATTTTTCTGTTTGTGACTGTGTGCAGAAACAATATACGGTACACAGCGAGAATGAGCTGACGCACACAAACATTACGATAACGTACATCACACCTTTTAGCGTACATGTACAGTATTTTTAGCGTACTTATCTGTTCTTTTTAGTGAACAGGTATTGTACTTTTAACGTGCGTGTGCCGTATTTTTTTTAAAGCAAAGCTAATTTTATAAAATCAAAAAAGAGCCAAAAGTATGATTTTGAGGTGAGCAGGTAACAGGAGTGCAGAAATATAAGAAACATGCAAAAGTGTAGTAGCTCGCCAAACAGCGAAGAATGCACATGTGCGTGGCTGTTTTTAACTTTGTACAAATACAGTGTGTAAGATAAATGGTAATAGAAGGAATTAAAAACATCTTTTATGATAAACAATGTCTTTTCTTATGTCCACAGTTTTTTATATTAATAAACATTAAAATGACATAGGGAAAATGTTATTAAGAGGCATTATGATTATTTTAATAGCTTAATGACTGAGTGCACTGATAAGAAAAAAAGTTTTTAATTAAAAAGATTTTTTGGCATGGTTAACAGGCGGAAAAAATTATTAAAATAAATCTGATTTAATTAAAAACAAACAAATTTTATAACCAAAACTATTTCTTGTGATTATATATTAATACAAATTTGGGTTGGGTTTTGCCTATCACTGTACATTCTTTTGCAAAACATTTTTGTGCATCAATGCATCAGAGAAAAAAATGTTGTAAGTAATGATCAGCGTTGTCAACTTGGTGCGTTTCGCACCATTTTGGGTGCTTTTTAAATTTTTTGTGCGAAAAATACATGGCAACAAAGTGAAGACAAAAATTTATCGTTAAGCAGTCATAATTTGTTAGTGAACTACAATTGTCTTTAAGAGATGTAATGAAGTTTAATAGATGTATATCGGTAACCAATATCGGTAGCTAACAACACAAAAAAGTTCTTGTTAAAAATAACGATATTATGTGTAAACAAAAAAAAGCCATTGTCAAATATGGTCCGATTCCAAAAAAAAATAGGATTCAACCTTGTAACAATTAACACATATATCCCAAATTAGATTAAATTTTTTCCAAAATTGCGAAAGTATAGACTTTGCGCACAAGGTTAACTTGGGAAGACAGACCTCATTAGATCGACTCTTAAATTGATTCTGAGTCAATCGGTATACTAAACTAGAACCCTTTTTAAATATAATTCACATACATAGTAGTACAAACTCGTAATATCCTCTTCACGTACAGTATGGGTTTAGAAAGTAAGAGCAATATGTTGTGCTGAAGTGGATCGGTTTTATGACAGTTGAATGTGATGCCATTTGGATTTTGCAATGCTCCAGCTTAATTCGAGCGTTTAATGGAGCAGGTGCCAAAATTTCTTCACTAAAAGACAAGCTTGGTGCACTTTGACGACATTATTGTCACTTGATGAGCACCTGAAAAACTTGGAAGTGTTGAAACGTATATCCACGGAAGGACTTCCAAAATTAAGTAAAGTACCAGGGATATCACCTAACCTCCAATTTCAACAGATAAACATAAAATAATAGCTGTAATGAATTGCCCCCGTCCGAAAAATCTGCATGAATTGCGCAGATTTCTAGGCTTATGTGCATACAAGTGATGTTACGAATATTTGTATTCGTATTCGAAATGCCGAATATTCGCCTGCTTTACTTTATTCGTATTCTCCAAATTCAAGGGAATATTTTGCGAATATTTTGTTAATGCATTCCAAAGAAGAAAAAATACAAAAGTGTAAAAAATACATAAAATTAAACAAAAAGTATTGATTTTATTAGAAAAGATTTTTGTCCTTAACACAAAAAAATCTTCGTTTAGAAAAGTAAAACACAAACAAACATACATTAGAAGTTTGTGCCGGTACAAAACTATTTTATGAAAATTACTCAAGTTTTAAATTTAACTTTTCCAGATTTATTATCCTTTGAAGCAATGTGCTAATTATCGTAAGAAAATTATCGACAAGTGGATTTAAAATTAAGTCAATTTAGTGACAGTTTTTTACAATTTATTTTTTACAACGCAAATAGAAGATTTTTTTTCAATTACATTTTTAATATCGAGTGGCGTTTTAGTTCAGATTGGATATTCGTATTCGCTGAATATTGGTGCAGATATTCGTATTCGCAAATATTAAAAATTTATATTCGTGCCATCACTAGTACAAATCAATACAAACAAATTTGTTAGGTTTTTTTATTTTTGTTAAGTTTTATATTTTTTTCCTAAAACCCTGAACTGTAAAATACTGCTTTTTATAATATTTTTTAATACAAAAATATTTTACTTTTAATTTAAAATTAATCCAATAAACATTTTAAATTAAAAAGAAAGACTAAACTTGGTGCGTTTCTATTTTTAAATTGCGCGTTTTCTTCACCATTTTGGTGCGTTTTGAAATTTCAAAGTTGACAACGCTGGTAATGATCAGTTGAATAGAGTGTGCGTATACATAAATATGTATAATTGTTTGTGCACATTTTTAAGTGGTAAACAGGGTTGCCGAACTTGGCATTTTCGTTTGGTAGGATGGTAGGCTAAACCTAATTTTGGTCGGTTTGAGAAAATTTACTTTTTCATTTTATAAATTGACTTGTTAAATGTGGTAGGCAATAGAAAATATAATATCTATTAAAAAAACAGAAGATATTCTTGATTGTTGGTGAAATTTCGGTTGTGCCAATGAAGAAATGAAAATAAAAAAATTTCAACAACAAAAAATATTCCTTTAAAAAAATTATTGAATTGGCAACAATCGGCGCTAACGCCATGGCGAGTAAAATAAGTGGACTAAAAAAATTACGTAGCAATGAATTTGTTTTATTTAAGTGCGCTCTCTCAACCTTTGTTCATGTTACGCATGTAAAATGCTGGGGAAAATATAGAGGTTCTTTGTTGTAATATTAACAGTTTTTTCCCCATAGCCCTTAAAGAATTACTGAACTAAAAGAATTTCAGGAATACTGTTGGGTACCACCTCATAAGATATTAGGTGATTCTTATACAAAACGCCTATCTTTAGAGGTTGTTATTGCAAGAATTACTGAACAGTGGGATGCTTTGGTTGTGTATCATGTTTTTACGAAGGCAATGGTATAAGAGCTGTAGAACTCTCAGAAAATATGTCTTAAAAAGTCAAATGCCATTTTTTATTTGTGTCATATACAAGTATATTGCGATTCTGACTTGAAATCGAATAATAGCCACTCTCTAAATCGCAATCGCAAGAAGTTAGCCTACTTCAAAAACTATGAAAGATCGGAAGCAAAACGCATAAGTTTTCGAACACCATGAAATAATTCTAGCGTCTTGCGGCTTCAAATCGCGCGATTGTTAGAAAATGGCCGATATACTCATCATAATTAATAATCTTAATAAAGATTATCAACCAGATGGATATCGTTTGTCAAATTTATAATCATGTTTAAAGTCCAATTTTTTTACAAATTTTAATTAAATTCGATAAAAAATAATCATATTGATGTCTTAAACATTTTTATTGACACAGAAGTTAAAAAAGAAATGCATATGTACTTAAATTTAAAATTGGAATGTACTGGAAATCGAAAACGTAAAACGCAACAGTCGTTTTTAACTAAGATTTCTTTAATAAAAAAATTGTATGACAAATTTTATGCAAATATTTGTCTATTAAACAGAATTTTATAACAAACATTATAAAAATTGCATTTAAAGTGTATTAAAAAGAACTCCCAAATTCTTGCGTTTTGCGTTTTCGAATACCAGCACACCCCTGCTAGATTTGACTCTAAGTATGTAGAAATTTAAATGTTACAAATAATTACTCTTTTTAAGTTATTGTCTAATCAAGATTTGCCTATTTATATAGTCAAATATCTACAATTTTCCAATATTGTGGATTGTTTCCTTAACAGAAATTAACCTTTTAGGAGACTTAGGCAATGATATATTTTCGAATTATGTGAATTCCATTAAAAGCGGATTCAAATAAAAATATTTTACGATCATGCCAACTTTGCCTTTAATTCACTTTGGTCCCGCATAATTCCGCATCTGTCGAATTCAAGTTTTTAACACTTTTTTTTAATCAAAACAATGTTGTGAAATAAACTCGATATAAGAACAGTTAACGGCATAATGCTCTGGTTAAATAATGATGCACGCTACATGTGGTCAGCAAAAAGGGATCTTTCTTAAAAGAAAAAATTGTACATATACATATCGTCATCTTAAAGACCTAATAACCTTTCTGCAAAAATTTCAAAATTGAGTTTTTAATGGATTTTTATTCTCTATATCATAACGCATATGTGTGCAAAATTTTGAACATGTAATATTACAAATGACAAAGTTTTTGTAACTAGAGGACCGTTACGCACAAAAAAGAGAAAAATAGATCATCAAAAATCACGATAAAAGTTTAATTTTGTGGCATAGTGTAATTTAAACAAACATTAAGTACTGATTTTTTGCTTAAATCAGTAAAAGAAACTACTATATAATATATATATAATATTCATGTGTATAAAGAAATTTTTATTTATTCATGCTCATTAGTACTGCAGATAGGGTTTTTTTGGTTTCAGATAATAAGCTGTGATTAGAAAAACAAAATTTTCTCAACCGATATATATTACTGGTTTCTTTTTAATCAAAATGTGTAATTTTCGTTTCAATATCGTTAATAGTTCAAATTTTATAACGTTTTATCCCTCTCCCGTAAACTTTAGAAAACTGCAGATAGGTTATTTCGTTTTTTAGGTGACGATATGTAAATCCAAATTGTAATTAATTTTTTATTGGTATTATTGCATATGTTCAATGAACAGCTCTAGTTTATAAGCGTTATTAAATTAATTTTTATATGCGTTTTTTTGTTACTTATTGGTTTTATTATAAATTGCATATTGCAAAAAAAAATATCCAATAAAAGTTATGCTTTACTTCAAAAATATACATATGTAAATTTTTAAATAATTGAAAAGATTGGTCGGCTTCAAAGGTTTTTAGTATAGGTTTTTGTTGGATAAAAACTTTTTAAACGGCAACCCTGGTGGTAAATTGAACGTCGAAAATTGTTGTTGTGCTATGCATTATTCGAGTTTTTTTGAAGAAAAAAAAATATTTTAACACTCATAAAATTATTACAGTAATTGATTGTGGTTTATAAAAAAAAAATTTTTTCGTACTATTAAAATTGAATACAAATTTAGTTAGTTTTTAAATAACTTCGTTTTATACATTTATGCTTGTTATTCAAAAAACAAATTAGCAAAAAAAAATAAAGTTTATCCGTACATATTATGTTATGTGGTTTGATTTTTTGTCGTTTAAAATATATTTTTAAAAAGCAGCAACTACCTATAATATTTTACGGGATATGCTGTTTAATGAATAAAAATTTAAAAATTAATGTAAAATTCATTTATTTTAAATTAAAAAATTTTTAAGTTCTTTAAAATGAATTTTCTTTTTTAATATACATAGCTACAAAATATTTTGATTGTATGGGATGAGTGCTCTTGTTTCTTTTTTATAAATTTTTTTTGCAGTAAAAGAGTTTGTTTTTCTTTTTAATATATTTTAGGTAAATCCTTTTTTTTATCTAGTTGTTTTTGTATGCACCTGCATGGAAATTAGTTTATTAAGCAATACTTATGGCCCACACATTAACGCTGTTAAATAATTGTATGCAACATTTGAGGTAATTGATATGCATATACGCATACTTCATATGCAGATATATGAAGTTCCTTTTTGTGGGCATTTTTTACTTGTGCCTTGTATATTTGAAGAAAGAAAAAAATAATTTTTATGACTGCTCTTATTTTTTTCAGGTAAAGAATTGTTCATAGATTTAAAGTAATTTTTTTCTTGACTATTTTTATGAGCAATATTTATGGCACCAAACTCTTTCATATGAAATATCATTCATAAAAAACCCAAAAGCAACAAATTCGCAGAAAATTTAGGAATTGTTATTGCGCTTTGTGGTATTCGAGTTTATTTGAAAAAAAATGTTATGACTTCTCTTGTTATTAATAATTTAAATTTTTTTCAGTTACAGAATTGTTGTTATTTTTTATATTCATACATACCTTTTAGGTAAATCTTTTTTATTTAATATTTTTGTATGCACTTACCTGGATAATGGTATATTTAACAATAATTATGGCACTAACCTTTTTCAGAAGCAATATCATGCAAATAATTCGCAGAAAATTTGGGAATTTTCAGTTGACTTCAATCATTATGCATTTTAAGTGATCATTTAACATTTGGTTGAAAAGAAAGTAAGATGCCGCGCCCTAAAAATTATTTTTTGCACGATTATTTTAGTTTAATCGATGAAAGTGACGTATTTTGTGATAATGGAAGTTGTGAAAAAAAAATTAAATAATCATACCGGAAATCTAGAAAGACATTTAAAACGGTTCCACCCTACTTTATATTCAGATTATGTTGCAATAAAGTGTGCAAATAAAAATAAAGTTAATGATTTTAAAACCAAAACAGTTCCCACCTATTTCAATCAAACTAACATTGAATTGGCGATTGTAGAATTATTTACAAGGAATGGACGCCCACTGCGTATGGCGGAAGATCGTGCTTTCAAAATATTAGTTCAACCTGCTTTTGATGCTTTGGAAATAAATGTTAATGAGCATAACGTAGCTGAAAGAATAATAGCATTTTCTAAACAAGTAAAACTAGATATAATGGATGATTTAAAAGACAAAATGATTTCTTTAAAGATTGATGCAGCAACAAGACAAGACTTAAGTGTTCTCGGTATTAATGTGCAATATATAAAAAATGCGTCTATACAAATTAAAACACTGGCAATAAAAGAACTCAAATTAAGTCACACTAGTGAATACCTTAAAACCATCATATTAGAAGTTCTAAAAGAATAAAGCAGACTCAATACTTTCTGATATAGAAAATAACTTTATGTTGTATGAGCGAGAAACGAGATTGCCTTTAAATTCTAACATCTTAGAATATTGGTCCAAATGTAATAATTCTTTGTCGAAGATAGCTGAAATAATTTTGGCAGTACCATCCACACAAGTCAGCGTTGAACGAATTTGTTCATCCTTAAAATACATACTATCCGACCAGCGAAATAGGTTTTCAGCTTTAAACGTGGAACATATATTAATGGTAAAATCAAACGGAGTTTTTACTTATGAAAATTAACAAAATTTAATGAAATAACAATAAAATAGATCTGTGATAAGTTATTCATTATTTGCTTGTATCTATTGCCTTGAAAAAAATAATACATTTTTTATTACAAAGAATAAATTTTTATCATAGGTACTTAAAACGTTAATATTGTTTTATTTTGGCTTGACATTTCTAAATTTGTAAGTTTAAAGATATTCGCTGAATAGTTATGCGTGATATAACTATATTTTTATTAAATTAAAAACGAATGAAATAATCCACAATCAATTATCGTAAAAATTTTATGAGTGTAAGAATAATTTTTTTTTCTTCAAATAAACTCGAATAACGTAAAGCACAACAACAATTTTCGACGTTTCATTTGCCACTTACAAATGTGCACAAACAATTGCACACATACACATTTTAAGACTTTCTTAGAGGTAAAAGTCTGAACAGCTTCTTATGCAGGCCTTATTAAAGGCCTAATTTGACATCTTTTATTCAATTACCATTCTGATCAAGGGGAATTGACTAGAAGGTGGGTCAAGTCAACATATGGTTATTTTTTTCTGTGGTATAGTTGTCAAAGTTTGTATACAAACTACAGTTTTTATGTAAACAACCCTTTTTTTACTAGTAATATTTTTGACAATCGGACCACAGACAATATTCCAAATTACCTTCTATGAGAAGGGAGAAGAGAAGTACTAAGATATTTAGTTTTTAGCCCGTTATAAAATTAAAATTATATAAGAAACAGACCAAAACAGAATACAGAACGGTTAAATGAAAAAGAATACGTCATTTTAGTTGAGTTTAATACGTTAAAAATAAGCTGTTTAAGTACTGCTAAAAAAAGTTTAAAAATTAAAAAATAAAAGCACAATCAATACTTAATTGTTTTCTGATTTTTAGCTTAAAAAACATTTTTCCCTTAAAACCATCTATTAATTATGTATAAAATATAATAAATACCCATTAAAAGTGCACAATTAAATTTCTATAATAAAGGGGTTTGGCCCCTTTTTGGAAGGTTTTTTTAAATTTTGGCACAAAGTAAAAATTTTTATATCTCATGAATGGTTTTTAGAGCCAATAACTTGATTCCCTTTTAACATAAATTTTTAAAAGACTCTTTAAGATTACCTTTATTCTAAGGCCCTTTGAAAACCATTCTCATATCATTAAAGCGTTCTAAAAGACATTAATTAAAATGAATTTCAGAATCTCGGGGGTATCGCAAACTAGTATCAATATACTTAAACAGTGTTTTAATAGAGTTGCACGATATACTATGTATCTTTGGAATAACATATAGATCACACACTCATATGACTTCGTATACTATAAAACTATTGAAATGTGATTTTAAAATTTCATTAATATGAGAATATTATTACAATTTTATTAGATTTTTAAATTAGGGAACCCTTCGTATCTTATGGAAAAATTTGGTTTCGGGCACTCCACTAGAACTAGTTTAATGATCATACCTAGACATTCCACTCAAATTATGAGTAGGTTATTTACTGTCAGAGTCTCAAGATTGTGGAATTCCGTCATACCTTGTAGTGAGCGCACATTCTCTAATTCTATATCAATGTTTAAGAAAATGTTATTAGAAAATCTGTAGCAAGTAAGAAGTTGACTGTATAAAGTTGCCACAAGTCCTTTTATCGTTTTCAACATTTGTGCAATAGGGGCGGTATTAAAAATAGTTATACATTATTTAAGAAATAAGAAGAAAAATGTAATATTTGCCATACGATTAAGCTGGATTAATTTGGCCGACAGGGCTTGCAATCCATACCAAATGAATAAAAAAATAAATGAAATAAATAAATAAATAATAGAATTAAGTCAGAGTGGAAGGCCTACCCTGCAATGACAACATGTGTAAAAAAGCTATGAAAATGCAATGGAGCGAGCAGGCCTTGTACATCCAAAATAAAGAACTGAGGCCTTCTAAAAGGCATCTGTATGCCCTGTTTTTCCCGCTGGGTATACATACATATTTACATAATGCGCATACTCTTAACACTTTACAACTGTACATTACTTACAATTTTCTTTTCTTTACTGCATAAAGTATTAGTACACTTTTGCATGTTTCTTATATTCCTGCACTCCTGTTATACAACTCGCCAGCAAATCAACTTTGGCTTTTTTGATTTTTTCCTTTGGATCTTCCTTTAAAAAAAGGAGTACATAAAAAGTTACAGCTTACATACAATAAAAAATATGGTACACGCACGTTAAAAGTACAGTACGTGTACATTAAAAAGGTACAGATAAGTACGCTAAAAATACTGTACATGTACGTTAAAATAAGTAATGTACGTTATCTTGGTGTTTGTGTGCGTCAGCTCACACTCGCTGTGTACCGTATATGTTTGTGTAGACATTAACAAACACAAAAATAAAATTAAGAGTTTGTGTGTTAGAAAAATACGTTACGATACTGTTCAGTTTTTTTTCGAACCCTGGTTTCTATAATAAAGTGATTTTCACAAAGCTGACTTTCAGTATATGGTTCGGTACGATATGTTTAAAACTGTTTTGACCACTGTTTATTGATGACTTTAGTTTCTGAAGAACAAGAGCCCCTATATTAAGTTGAAATTAAGCCAATGGTACTCATAGGTAAATACATACGTAAAACTACAAATTTAAATTTGGAAAACTGCATAAACATATCTTACAAAAAAAATCTCAAGTTTTAGTGTGCATGCCCATAATTTATCGATTTAATTAAGATTAAAATTAAAAATTGCCAAAATGTTGGTAAAAAATTTCAGTATAAAATCGCAAACGTGATTTCGATTGCAAAAAATTGATTTTTTCCCACAAAATCGATTTTCGATGGCAATCGTAATCGATTTACCATTCCCTAGTATGAAATTTAACTTCGCTACTTTCAAAACCGAACCGAAACCGACTGGTTTCACATTTTTACGGTTTTTAGCAAGCTTTAGATTAATCCCTTTAAGAAATAAATATTACATTCAATTAAAAAGGACTGATACCTGAAGATTTCATATAGATAAAAAAAATATGTACCATTTAGACAAAAAGATCATCCTTCCAAAATTGAGTAAAATTGCCATTGGAAGAGAGTATTGAGCATTGGAAGAGAATATATATATTAAAAAAAATCAAATCTGTAAAGCAGTATTATTTACTGTTTTTTTTCAGACGAAAATTGGAGCTTCGATACGGAACGATCAAAGTCTCACTCGGCTAAATATTTTAGCTCAGCAACAGCTGCATTAAACGGAAGTTTTTTTTTCCAGAGAAAAAAACTTTCGAGGACAACAACAACTATTTTTTAAAGGCCGAAATTTTTTAAACTGCACTAAAAACGGGACTGACTCCTTTATTTCACTGTTTTTTTATTCAAACCCTTCAAAACACAGTTCGCCTTTAAATAATTTACATACAGACAAATAAAAGAAAATAAAAAGCCAACTAAAAAACAGATGCTTTTTTTAAGTGGGGTTTTACCTCGAAAATTGGCCGCCAGCAAAACTTGGAAAAGGTAAAACCTTAAACAAGAGAACATTTATATAACAAATTTAAAGAGATTTATTTAAAGAAACTTTTTATGTAAAGATATTAAACTAATTACGTTTGTAGACATGTATATTTTTATACCATTTTAAATACAACAAAAAACAATAAAATATCCTTAAAGTTCTTAACAGAAAAACAAACTGAAAAAAATTGTTTGTTATTAAATTTAATTTCAAACTTTTTATGTTGGCTCAGTTAAAGGGCACTCGAATAAGCAAAAACATACAAAATGTTAACATCTGTGTGCATTTGGTTTGTAAATTATTCCATTGTTTTTTTTTATTTTTAAATGTTTTTGTTTAAAAGGGTATTTAGCTTTAACAAGATGAAAATGTAAATTTAGATTAGATGTGGAAAATAAAATCTATTATATCATATATTTTTTATAAAAAAAAAAATACACAACTTACGAACGTGACATAATTTCGGAAAAAACAACAGTAAAAACTTATGTAAATACTAGTCTCTCTATCTGTATCTGTGAGAATGAGTGTTTTTTTTTTGTTTTGGTACTTTGGATACTTCAGAGTTAAAGAAAAAAAAAAGAAATAAATGCACATTATATTAACTCACTACCACAGATGTTTTAAGAGCAAGAAAAAAATAGAATAGAATGTGAACAAAAAATACAAATGAAATTTGTAGGCCAAAGATAAATTGTAAATAGTTGTGGAGCTGAATGATGATGAGTTGAAAAGTTTTGTTGAAATCTAAATTAAATTGAAGAAAGAATGTAGACAAAGTAACCAAAGAATTTTTTGGCTTTATTTTAAAAAGTTTTGAGGTAATTTAAGAGGAGGTTTTAAACCGTTTAAATTTCTTTTGATATTGTTTGTAAGTATGATCTTTGTACATTCTTTTATTACAATAAAACTGCCAGCATTAAAAATTTTACACCATGGAATTTAAGAAGAATTTATTTAATAGATATAAAAATTAAACAGTAATTGAGGGAGCCAAAACGTGAAGTAATTCTTGTGGTAAAAGATATATTTATATGTATACATTAGCGTGGCCGATATTTTTTTTCATTTCTTATATTCTTTCCCCCCAAATCGGTTGCGTTTTACTTAAAAAAAAAATACAAAAATTCTTAAGGTTCCAATTTTCATACACAAAAATGTACGTAAAAAATTCGTCCAATATTTTTGTCAGACATTGTGTAAAAGAAAACAAAGACAATGAAAAAAATTTTCAAGTTATAGCCATTGTCAGGTCCGAAAAAAATTTAAAATTTTGCCGCATACGCCACTTTTAGCGAAATATTTTTTAGTTTGTGGGATATAAGTCAAAATAAGGTATTAAAAATCTACATTCACGTTTTTCACCAAAATTGAAAATTAAATTATAATAATTTTCGAAACGAAAATCTAGTGAAAAGCTAGTGTCAAATATAAAGGGTTCTAAGGGCCGATATTGAATGTGAACCACACCTAAACTTCAAGTTTTTTCTCCATTTCATTTGACATTTCTCAATTTCAGACTAACTCAATTTTAACCATGGAGAAATACACAATCGAAGCCGTGGCGAGCATTTGGCCGATATTTTTTCTCACACTTAATTGTCATAGATACTTTTATAATAAAAATAAATATTAAGATAATTCTCTGAAAACTTTTTGTTTTATTTATAATTAACATCGTGCATTATGGTTGGACCACCCTGAAAAATTAACTTTTAATTGATTAGAATAAAATGAATTTAAGCCATATAGCAATAATTCCATCTATATAAATAAGCGTTGTGTCCTACATCCGAAACACTCTTTGCATATAAAACGAAATATGTAAAAATAACAGTTATATTAATAAGATAGTCTTTAAAAGCTTTTATTTAACTTACAATGTATGTATGTATGTATGTATGTATGTATGTATGTATGTATGTATGTATGTATGTATGTATGTATGTATGTATGTATGTATGTATGTATGTATGTATGTATGTATGTATGTATGTATGTATGTATGTATGTATGTATGTATGTATGTATGTATGTATGTATGTATGTATGTATGTATGTATGTATGTATGTATGTATGTATGTATGTATGTATGTATGTATGTATGTATGTATGTATGTATGTATGTATGTATGTATGTATGTATGTATGTATGTATGTATGTATGTATGTATGTATGTATGTATGTATGTATGTATGTATGTATGTTTTTTTTTGGACGTAGTGATAGCGCACTATCATCTAGTGGCCCCACGATATCTTCACCAACACCACCCCGGAACCACGTCAGTACTCCATCAGGGCGGGTAGTTTATCTGCATTAGCACCTCAGTCGCGTTGTTTCATTCTTACGTCCCCCTATCATTATCATGATAGGAGGTTCAGAACTAAGCTCGCATTTTCGCTCGCATTATCGCCATCCGCACCACTTTGCTATATTCTCCTTCGTATCTCCTCCAGCCTACGAAGCTCTATCATTACCAGCTTCACATAGTCGCACACATGCTCCCAGTTATCCAGAGAGGACAACATGCTCCCAATTATGTTCTCCACACTGATGCTGCTTCCTATCGAATGCTCCAGATTCGCCCTTTCACTGCTAAATCTTGGGCAGGTGAAAAACACGTGTTCAGGATCCTCAATTACATCACCAGCACAGGCCACGCAAAACGGGTCCCTGTCGTGTTTAAAGCGATACAGGTACGACTTGAAACAGCCGTGTCCACTCAAGAATTGCGTGAGATGGTAGTTCAAATCACCGTGTTTTCTATTTACCCATACGTTTATTTTTGGTATTAACCTATGCGTCCATCGACCCTTGACAGATGCAGTCCATCGTATCTGCCATTCTGAAATGCTCGAAAGCCTTGCCGCATCTCGAATATTCGCCACGTTTTCCGAGACTCTCGAAGTAAATATATACCTCACCTCCTTAGCCTGCAGGTCGATGGGTACCATGCCCGCAATGACAAACGCTGCATCATCCGACACCGTTCGAAAGGCACAACACACACGAAGCGCCGCCAGTCTGTAAACGGAGTTTATCCCCTCTCTGTAAGTCACAAACCTGGTGGCCTCTGACCATATCGGTGCTGCATACAGTATGATACTCTTCACAACCCCCGCTAGAACTTTCCTCTGTAGGTATTTGGGACCCCTCGTGTTGGGCATTATGCGACACAATGCTGAGCACGTTACCCCAGCTTTGGTTTTCACGTAATCCAGGTGAGGTTTGAAAGACAAACGATTGTCTATCATCACTCCCAAGTACTTAAGATAATCCTTCGTTCTGATCGAGCATCCATTAACATTTAGGGTAATGTACTCCACTGTTTTTCGACTAGTAATCAATACTGCCTCCGTTTTATGTTCAGCCAATGTTAAACCCATTGAATTTAGCCAAGATCGGATCAGTTGAATGCTGCTATTGGTAACACTAACCGCCTCCTGCGTATATTTAGCCACAACCACCAGCGCAATGTCATCCGCAAACCCCACTAATTTAGCCCCCTCCGGGAGCATCAGCCTCAGTATACCATCGTACATCACATTCCACAGCAACGGACCAAGGATTGACCCCTGTGGCACTCCACCTGTTATACCATACTCTTGCATACCATCGTCCGTATTATACACCAATACTCTATTCCGGAAGTAATCCCTAATTACTGCCACTAAATATTGAGGTACATTCAAGTCGTTTAGGGCATTCACGATCTTCTCCCAATTCGCAGTATTGAACGCATTCCTAACATCCAGCGTTACAACCACACAATATTCCTTGGAACCATTCCTCCAGCTTTCACCTTCAATAGCCTCTTTAGCTGTATCAACAACAACCCCTATAGCATCTATTGTCGATCTACATTTCCTGAAACCATACTGGGCGTCAGATAGACCCCCTGTTGTCTCGATATGCAAGTCTAATCTTGTACAGATTATGCTCTCCAGCAGCTTACCGCACGTATCTATCATACATAGTGGTCTGTACGATGAAGCGTCCTCCAGTGGCTTGTTGCTCTTGGGCAATAGCACCAGTCTCTGTCTTTTCCATCTTGATGGAAAGGATCCATGCCGAAGGCAGGCGTTTATCAACTGCACTACTTGGTTCGAGCTAAACCGAACAACTTCTTTCAATACCATGTTTGGTATACCATCAAGCCCGGGGGCTTTTCCATCCTGGAACTTTGCCACAGCCTGCAGTATCTCAGCAGTGGTTACGGGCGGGAAACTAAAAACTTCATTGTCGCTGTCATTCTCCCAATAGGTTGTACCCTGTTGCGGGAAAAGATGCTTCACTATTCTGTCGAGTATTACTGGTTCTCTCGGGGATGAATTATGCAGACAGTTCAACTTCTTCGTCACCAGTTTATAGGCCATTCCAAATGGATTATTTTCAACGTCATCGCAAATTTCCAAGAAACACGACCGTTTGGCTTGACGTATAGCCAGTTTTAGCGCTCTCCTCTTAGCTTTAAGCTCTTGATGGTGCAGATCATTGCCCTGCCTACCACGCGTTCTCACATAGGTATGTATGTATGTATGTATGTATGTATGTATGTATGTATGTATGTATGTATGTATGTATGTATGTATGTATGTATGTATGTATGTATGTATGTATGTATGTATGTATGTATGTATGTATGTATGTATGTATGTATGTATGTATGTATGTATGTATGTATGTATGTATGTATGTATGTATGTATGTATGTATGTATGTATGTATGTATGTATGTATGTATGTATGTATGTATGTATGTATGTATGTATGTATGTATGTATGTATGTATGTATGTATGTATGTATGTATGTATGTATGTATGTATGTATGCTTTTTTTTTTTTTTTTATACGAGGAAAAAATCATCGAAAGACCCTGGCCAGATGGTAGTGCCAGGAGTGCGAGACTTTAACACGCTAAAACAACCTCGTTTCACCAGCCCAATGGTCCCTGTGGAACTACCGCAAAGCATTACCTCACAGGGTGGGAAAAGGTAGAAACCCACACTAGACTAATCCGATTTCCCTTCGTATCCTTTCCTCCCTACGAAGTTCAATCAGAACCAATTTCACATAGTTACATACATGCTCCCAATTAGCCAAGGACGACAACATTATATATACAATGTTTGTCGGTCCGACACTACATCCTAATAACACTTCCAAGTTGGTCCTCTCATCATTGAACCGAGGACAAATGAAAAATACATGTTCGGCATCCTCTTCCACATCACCAGTACAGTATGGACAGAACGGATCCCTCTCAATTTTAAAACGGTGCAGATACGACTTAAAGCAACCATGTCCACTTAACATCTGCGTTAGATAAAAATTTAAGTCTCCATGTTTCCTGTAAAACCAGTCCTCAATGTTGGGGATTAACTTATACGTCCATCTTCCCTTGTCGGATGTTGACCAACGTGCTTGCCATTTAGCAATAGTTATGTTCCTCGACATCCTGCGAATATTCACACTATCTACAGTTTCTGCTGCAGTTGTTATGTTTTTACAATCTCGAGCTTGCAGGTCGATTGGTATCAGACCAGCAATAACAAAAGCTGCTTCGTCTGACACAGTCCGAAAGGCACAGCATACTCGTAGGGCAGAAAGCCTATACACTGAGGTAATGAGTTTAGCATAAGTTGGATACTTCAAAGACTCTGACCATATGGGGGATGCATACAGGATCGTACTTTTGACAACTTCCGATAAGAGTTTTCTCTGTAGATATTTTGGACCCCTTGTGTTTGGCATTATTCGGGACAATGCTAGACATGTTTTCGTAGTTTTTGAACTTACGTACTGCAAATGATCGTTAAACGAGAGACGACAATCAATCATAACGCCGAGATATTTAAGATACGGTGTTGTCTCTATGCAGCATGTTCCAATTTTAAGCTTTAACGTTTCTCTTGATTTTCGACTACTGATTAGTACCGCTTCGGTTTTATGATCGGCTAAGGTTAGTCCCACAGATGAGAGCCAGGATCGAACGACTTGTATACCAGCATTGGTAACAGTTTCCGCTTCTTGTAGCTCCTTGGCTACGCACACTAATGCTAAATCGTCGGCATGTATGTATGTATGTATGTATGTATGTATGTATGTATGTATGTATGTATGTATGTATGTATGTTTTTTTTTTTTTTTTTTTTTTTTTTTTTTTTTTTTATACGAGGAAAAAATCATCGAAAGACCCTGGCCAGATGGTAGTGCCAGGAGTGCGAGACTTTAACACGCTAAAACAACCTCGTCTCACATGCCCCCTATCCCTGCGGAACCACCGCAAAAGTACTACTTCGCAGGGGGGGAATGGTTACTAAACCCTAACCAGCGAAAAATCTTCTTCGGACATCTTCTTGCCTTCGTAGCTCCAAGAGCACCGCTTTAACATACTCGGTTACTATCTCCCAATTTTCCAGGGAAACCAGCATGATTTGAATTATATTTCCAGAGCTTACATTTTCTCCTACTTGCTGCCGTAGGTTTGCTCTCTGTAGGTCAAAACGAGGACACACAAAGAACACATGTTCAGGATCTTCCATATCCTCAGGACAACATGGACAAAACGGCGAGCTGTCATGTCCGAATCGATATAAGTATGAACGGAAACACCCGTGTCCGCTCAGAAATTGTGTCAGGTAAAAATTTAAATAACCATGTCGCCTACTGATCCAAACTTCCAAATCAGGTATCAGCGCGTACGTCCATCTACCTTTGGTAGAGGTTTCCCACCTCCTTTGCCACTCTGCCATGGTAGTTAAACCATTTACGTCTGGACCATTTCCCGATGTGCGCCGAGCCAAGAATTCCCATTTTGCATTCCTAGCCAAGATATCAATGGGCATTAACCCCGCAATTACTAGAACTGCCTCGTCTGACACAGTCCTATATGCTGAGCATACCCGTAGTGCCGCTAGTCTGTAGACAGTACTGATTTTACCGCTGTATGTCTTGAACCTTGTAGATTCGGCCCATATTGGAGCCGCATACAAAATGACGCTTCTTACAACACCTGCTAATACCCTTCTCTTCATATACCTGGGACCTCTTGTATTTGGCATTATCCGGCACAATGCCGAGCATATATTTAAAGCCTTATCTCTCACATAATCAAAATGTTGTTTGAACGATAAACGGTTGTCTATCATGACACCCAAGTACTTAAGACAATCCTTAGTTTTTATTTTACAGCCTCCTATATCGATGGTTAGATATTCCACTTTTTTACGACTGGATATTAGTACGGCCTCCGTCTTATGATCGGCTAGTGTTAACCCCATTGAATTGAGCCATGCTTTAACTATCTGGATACCACTTTCAGAAATTGTCCTAGCCTCGTCTAACGACTTTGCGACCATCACCAGAGCTATATCATCTGCAAAGCCGATTATTGTTGCTCTTTTCGGGAGATTTACTCTTAGGACACCATCATACATTAAATTCCATAACAAACGTCCTAGAACTGATCCTTGTGGTACTCCACCTGTTACAGTGTAGTCTTTCATCCCCTCGTCGGTTTGATATAAAAGTACTCTCTTTCGGAAATAGTCCTTTATAATTTCCACTAGGTATGCAGGAGTATTCAAACGTACCAAAGCATTTACAATATTCTCCCAGTTCGCCGTATTGAATGCATTTTTTACATCCAGGGTTACAAGTACGCAGTATTCCTTGGAACCTTTTCTCCAACTACTGCCCTCAATTGCATTCCTCGCAATTTTCACAACCATTTGAATTGCATCGATTGTCGACATTTGTTTCCTAAACCCGTATTGCGTTTTGGAAAGCCCATCTGAAGCTACGATGAACTCCTCCAGTCTATTACAAATAATCCTTTCCAGTAATTTGCCGCTCGTATCTATCATGCACAGTGGTCTGTACGATGACGGATCCTCTAAAGGTTTCTTATCCTTGGGTAGGAGCACAAGTTTTTGTCTCTTCCATATTGGTGGGAACGACCCATATTTCAAGCAGGAGTTCACCAACCGTAATATTTGATAAGGACTGCATTTAACAGCCTCCTTTAAAACAAGGTTTGGGATACCATCAGGTCCGGGAGCTTTCTTGTCTTCAAATCTGGAGACAGCCTCCTGGATTTCCGGTAATGTAACCTCTGGAAAGTTAAAGGTCTCCTCAAGTCTTTGATTGTTCCATGTCGGGGCTCGCTGTTCTGGAAAAAGGTGGGTGACTATCTTACTTAGGGCTGTAGCCTCCATAGGCGAGGGGGTACTTAAACACTTGAGTTTCTTCCTCACAAGCTTATACGCTAGGCCAAAGGGGTTTTTTTCAATATCATCACAGATCTCCAAGAAACATAATCTTTTACTTCGTCGTATTGCCAACTTTAATATCTTTCTCTTTGCATTCAGACTCTGGCGATGTAGTTCGTTTCCCACTCTACCACGAGTTCTTACATACAATCGTCTGGCGCGGATACAGTCTTTTCGAAGCTCGGCTATTTCCTCAGTCCACCAATAAACAGGAGCTTTGTTAGTCCCGCTCTTTCTTTTCCTCATGGAAGCGTTGCACGTGCGTGTTAAATGCATTATAAACTGCTCCGCCATATTTTCAGGAGTGCCGTTCAATTCCAAGTCCTCCATAAACACGGAAAATAACCGTCGGTCAAACGTGTTGGCTTTCCACCCAGGCAGGTTACCACCGTTGCCTATTGTGCGAGCAAGTGAACGTTCGTGTATGTCCATAATTATAGCGCTGTGGTCGCTGTGGGTATATAAATCGCTAATACCCCAACTTATACGATTTCGGATATTTTCACTAACAAATGCAATATCTATGGTTGATCCCCCTCCATTCCTTCTATACGTGTGTTCATTTCCAGTATTCATCAGTACCACATCAAGCTGAGCAAATGATTCCAGCAAAATCTTGCCCCTCTCATTAGTCCTCGGACAGCCCCATTGCGTAGCCCAAGCGTTGAAGTCTCCTGCAATCACTACCGATGTTCTGCCGGTCGCATCATTTGTTAAGGAATATATGATCTTCTTGTAGTCCTCAATGTCATATCTTGGAGGGATATAGCAGCTATATATGCATATTCCAGAGACTGTTGCGCGTACAAAACCACATTCGGTATTGTTGATGTGTCCCAAAACTCTTCTGTTTACAGCCCATATTGCAGATGAACTAGTGGCGTCACTGGTCCAACATGGTAAGTCAACGTTTCTATATTGTTCGCTGATAATACATAAATCCACGTCCAAATTACGAACACTCTGGTTTAACAGATCCTGAGCAGCTTCACAGTGATTTAAGTTTAGTTGCAGCAGTCTCATATATGTTTAAGGTTTTGGCACGCCTTCTTATATTGCGGACAGCCCGCCGATCCTGTAACGTGGTTTGTATCAGATCCATTGTCTTTACAAAGCAAGCACATTGGTTTTTTAGTACAGCTTTTGATCTTGTGACCAACTTCTCCGCACCGTATACAGCAGTTCGTATAGTCATTTGGGCTTTTGCATCTATTGACTGGGTGACCGAAATTTAAGCATCGGTAACATCTTCTTGGGGAAATCTTTTTACGTATACGACATATCACCCATCCTATACGTATTTTTGATGTCTGTATCAGTATATTAGCCAACACCGAACTTAAAGCAACAGTTGCTGTTTGGGTTGATCCATAGGCTCTCCTCATTGATTTAATTGCAGATGGCTGTAATACCTTGAAGTCGTCTGATACCCTGCAAATAGCCTCGTAGACTTCTTCACTGGTTGTTACCTCATCAATATCCTTTATTTCTAATAAAACTTCTTGGGTTAATGAACGAACTTCAGCCTCTGTGCCAAGGACATCTTTAACCGCAGTCCTAAATTCGACCGTATTCTGGTGTGCGGGCTTATTTAGCTCTAAGAGTAACTCACCTTTCTCGGTTTTTCTGATGCTTCTGATATTTTCACCCAGAACGTTCAGTTTTGGTTCTCGCTTCACTTGCTTGAGGATGTCTGCGTAACTGGTCTCTCCGCATGCTTTGATGATGAGGGCATCTGGTCGTGTTGGTCTTATTGACTTCTTTCTTTTCTTGGCTTTTGGGCGCACTTTCCTCCATTCGGATTGCGAGGCTTCCGCATTTGGAATTTCGGAAGGTTCACTAGCAGCTTCTTCATTAAATTTAACGTTATTGTCCGATGCCTTGTGCTGGTTGCTGTCTTTTTTCTTTTTGGTTCTGTTTCCCTTAGGACTTTGAGTTGTAGAACCTCTTTTACTAGCCAGTACTGTTCCTTGGATCTTTGGCCATGCTTCGGTCTGGGTTTCCCTGTTAACGGTTCTTTTCCCCAAGCTTTTGTCAGATATACACCTGCTATCCTCGGCTATCAATAAATACAGCGCTTGTATTTCCCGCGTCATCGAATGAATATCCCTATGAATATTCGTACGGGTTCCTAAAAATTCCACCAACTGTGAAATTTTCCTCCCCAGCTTAGTCACATTTTCAACTTTCGCATTTTCGCC